>JACDIV010000013.1:2500-644161 GCA_022244645.1 Thraustochytrium striatum | reverse complement strand
GGCGCGCGTGATCGCCTGGGTCGACGAGGTGCAGGCCTGGCCCGAGACGCCCGGGCGCCACATGAGCTACTACGAGAAGGCCGCCGAGGGCGACGAGCTCATGCTGTGCCGCACGGAGAACTTCTTGCCGTACCATGCCGGCCTGCGCGAGCTCCTCGCCGGGCCCGGCCCCGTCACGGACGCGCTCGAGCAGCTGCTGCTCGAGCCGGCCGAGCTGTTCAAGGAAAAGGTCAACTACAAGCTCGCGGGCGGCGGCGGCTTTCCCGCGCACCAGGACGCGCCCGCCTTCACGTCCTTCGGCCAGGTCAACCACCTCACGCTCAACGTCGCCGTGGACGCTGCGACGCCCGAGAACGGCTGCCTGCAGGTGGCGCCGGGCCACCACCGCTCGGGGCTGTTCCCGCAGGACCCCACGCACAACGGCCTCTCCAAGGAGGCCGAGGAGGGGCTGGACAACTGGCAGGACGTGCTTCTGGACGCCGGCGACGTGCTCATCTTTAGCAGCTGGCTGCCGCACCGGAGCGGGCCCAACGTCAGCGCGGCCGCGCGTCGGGCGCTCTACGTCACCTACAACGGCCGCACGGACGGCAGCTTCCGCGAGGCCTACTACGAGCTCAAGCGCGCCGAGTTCCCTCCCAAGTGCGAGCGCGAGCCGGGGCGCGACTACTCGGGGGCGCCAAGGTCTTCAACGTGGCCACGCCCATCGTGTCCTAGCCGCCATTGCCACGGCTTTTCGAGCTTGCCACGAGGCGAAAGGCAACCGATCCACCTGCGCCCGAGCCGCACGCCAACGCGGTCCAGCGTCACAGTCCTTGGCAGCGGGCGGCAGCGGGCAAGGTAGATGACCACGCCGACAATGAATCAATCTTGCTCAATCAATCTCTTGCTCGATCAAGCACAGCTCGTCACGAGCAACGCACCTCGCCGAGGTCGCCGCCATAGAGCTTGTGGCCCCAGGCCACGACCGAGCCGTCCTCCTTGACGGCGGCAAAGGCGGCCTCTGCCGCCACGACCTGGACCACGCCGCTCTCCAGCAGCGCAGCCACCGTGCTGGCGTCGCCGCCTGCCTCGGCACGGCCCCACGCCACCACCTTTCCGCCGTCTAGCCTCGCCGCGAAGGCCGCGTCGCTTGCCACGACCTCCACCACGTCGACGAGCAGGTCGCAACGCTAGCCGCGTCCCCCCATCTGCCGCGCTGCCAAAGGCAAGCCGCGTCCATCGCGCGCCACGACCGCGAACGCGAGCGGCGCTGCCACGACCTCCCTGACCTGCAACTCGCCGGGCAACGCGCTGCTGTCATGCTCACCCAGGACACGAGCTCGCCCGGCGCTCACCGCCGCAAAGCCGCCGGTGCTCGCCGCCATCTGACCTCTCGCATCGCCTCGGCCTCGGGCGGCGCCGGCACCGCCGCGAAGCCATTCCAGGAGACCACGCCGCCGCCTCGAGCGCGGCCATGAAGCCGCCGCGGCCAGCGTGCAGCGCCGTGACCTTGCCCTCCACGCGGTAGCTGAAGCCCTCGCCGAGCCAGGACACGGCCGTGCCGTTGGCGAGCGCGGCGAGCGCGGCATTGGCGGCCACCACTCGGTCCACGCCGGCCGCCAGCACGTCGGCGACCTCGGCGGGCGCCACGCCGCCGCCGTCGGATCGCCCCAGACCACGACGCGGCCGTCGCTGCGCAGCGCGGCCAGCGCGCTGCGCGTGGTGGCGACGCTGGCCACGCCGCTGGCGAGTAGCGCGGCCACGGTGCTCGCGTCGCCGCCGATCTCCGCGTCGCCCCAGCTGATTAGCCGCCCGTCGTCCACGAGCGCGGCGAAGGCGCCGAGACCGCCGCCGCGCGTGGCCGTGCCCACCACCGAGTGCACCGAGCTCGAGCGGAGCAGCGCGGCCACGGTGCTCAGGTCGCCGCCGCCCTGCGCGCTGCCCCAGGCGGCGACATCTTGCATGGCGCCACCAGCGCCGGCGTCAGCGGGGTCGAGGAGGGCGACGTAGGCCACGGCGTTGCCAGCAAGCGCCCGCGCGCGGGAGGCGACCTGCAGCTGCTCGCCCGCCTCGCCCCAGCTCACTGCCGCCCCTGAGCGGCTCAGCGCACTAAACGAGCGCACGCCGGCGATGATCGTGCTCACCTCGAGCATCGCCGGAACCTCATCCGTCGCGTTACCGCCCGCCGCCCGCCAGCGCTGCGTCGCCGTCGCCGTCGCCGCCGCCGCTGCCGGCGGGTGTCGTGGTGGCGACCACGGCGCAGATGATGATGACGGCGAGGACGATCGCAAGGATGGCGCCACCTGCGATGAGCTTGCGCTTGGGGGTACACGTGGCGGGAGGACCTGCGGCAGCAGGGGCGGCGGCGTTCGCGCTGGGCTTGACGGCCGCGGCCTCTGCGTCCGCCTCGACGTCGCGCAACGCCATGATCGGTTGCTTTGCACTTGCGTTGGTGTCAATGCCACACGCCCATTCTGCGAGCACATTTTTCATTTAGGTCATTCAGGTCATTACGAATGACCTTGAAGGTAGTTGCGAATGACTTGAGCTACGTCATTATTAGGTCCTATGTCACGTCATTAAATGACGAGGGGTGGTAATCGCAATGACGGGCGGTTGACATGGCATACACGTGAAAAGTTGCAGCAGCAGCAGCAGAAGGAGCAGCAGCAGCAGCAGCGGCAGCATGTGCCGCCTCACGGCCTACGCCGGGCCGTCGCTGTGCATTGCCGACCTGGTGACGCGACCCGAGCGCAGCGTCATCCGTCAGTCGTTCGACGCGCGAGAGCGACTCGGCGGCGGCGGCAGGTGTACGACATTGGCGCCCTGAACGCCGACGGTTTCGGCCTCGGCTGGTATGCCAGCAGCGAGCCAGGCGGCGAGCCCTCGCCGTGCGTGTTCACGGACGTGGGGCCGGCCTGGAGCAACCGCAACCTGACCAACCTGGCCTCCAAGATCCGCTCGGAGGTGATCTTTGCCCATGTCCGCGCCGCAGGCCCTGGCATGGGCGTCTGCACCTGCAGCTGCCCCCCTTCGAGTACGGGCGCTACCTGTTCATGCACAACGGGCAGGTGGCAGGCTTCCGCAAGGTGCGGCGCCGTATCCTCGGCGGGCTCTGCCGCACCGCCTTCGACTACGCGGTCGAGCACTCCTGCTCGGACACGGCGTGGCCTTCGCGGTCTTCATCGACCAGCTCGGCGAGCACGAGCAGGCCGAGCACGAGGAGCTGCCTGCGGCGCGGCTGCAGCAGATGATGCAGCGCACAATCGACGTGCTGTGCGCGGCCTGCGAGGCCGAGGGCGTCGAGGGCGTGTCGCTGCTCAACCTGGTCGTGTCGGACGGCCGCGCGATGGTCGCCACGCGCTGCGTGCACGTCGCCAGCGCAGCGCCGGCGGCCGTGCGAGCGCAGGCGCGCGCGGCGTCGCTCTACTTTGCCTCCGGGTCCAGCTTCGAGCCCGAGGATCGCGATGCCGGCGACGCCGTGCAGCGGTATCGCGTCGTGCGCAAGGACGTGCAGGACAAGGTGGTCATCGTCACCTCGGAGCCCATCACGGAGGCGCGCTCGGACTGGGTGGCGATCCCCACCAACCACGTGCTCGTGCTCAGCGACTCGCACCTGCTCCTCGCGCCGCTGGCCAAGGACACCGAGCGCTTCCAGGCGGTGCTCTCGCGCCTCGGCCTCACTGCAAAGCCGCTGGCGCTCGTGCAGGCAGCCAGCGTCGCGCCCTCGAGCGTCGACTGCGTCCCCACGCACCACATCCGTCGCGCGGACTCGACGGCCTCCTCCGCCGGCACCCCCCCTCCATGGCCACAGGCGGCATCGTGCAGCTAGAGGAGCTGCTGGCGCAGCGGCAACTGCTGGAGGAGCAGCAGCAGCGGCTGCAGCAGCAACAGCAGCAGCTGCAGCAGCTCCAGGCGCCCGAGCACGTCATGAGCGGCGTGCACGGGTCGGCGGTGCTGGCGGTGGCGGTGCTGGGGCGCGGCTCTTCTCCGCAGACGGCGGCGGCGCGGGCTTGCTCTGCGCGTGGGACATGACGCTGTGGCGCCGGCTGCAGACGGTGCCCACGCGCGCGGGCGTGCTGGCCATGGCGCCCGACGCGGAGCGCGGACGCCTCTTCACGGCTAGCGCAGACAACGTGGGTCACCGCGTGGCTAGTGGACGACAACAAGCACGCTGCTGACCTGTTGCTGCGCCCGGCCTTTCGTCGCTGCGCCGTGCGTGGGCCACTTGCTCAGCGTCGCTGTCGCTCACGATCGCCTCTTGCTCGGCTCGCAAGACGCCTGTCTGCGCGTCGTGCAGCTCCCCGACTCGGTCAGTCACAGCAGCAGCCGCAGCCGCAGCAGCGCAGCAGCAGCAGCAGCAGCAGAGCCAAGTGCCCACGTACGAGCTGCGGCGACGCTGCGGACGGCCAGCGGACGGCTCGCAGCTCGCCGAGCTGTGCCTGGTGCTGCCGAGCAGCTCCAGGACCAAGCGGAGGGCGAAGCGGAGACGCTAGGGCAACTCGGACAGGACGCGACCACGCACCTCGGGTACGTGAACGCGGTGCTGTCCGCTCACGGACGTCTCGTAAGCGGCGGCGGCGACGGCGTCATCAAGGTGTGGGACCCCTCGACAGGGGGCTGGAGCGCGAGCTTGTAGGCCACACCGCCGGCGTGCTCTGCCTGGGCGCCAGCGCCGTCTCGGTGCTCTCCGGCGGCGCGGACGCCACCGTCCGCGTGTGGGACGTCGACTCGGGCGTCTGCCGCCGCGTGCTTCGCTGCCCAAGCGCCGTGCTGGCGCTGCAAGTGGCCGCGCCGCCGCGCCCGCTGCTCGTCTCCGCGCAGGCCGACGGATCGCTCTGCGTGTGGAGCCTGCGCACGCTGCAACTGCTGCAGCAGCTCTCGGGCTGCCCGCAGCGCGCCAGAGCCCTGTGTATCGGCTTGCCGCCCGGACCTCTCGCCGTGGCAGGCGCCTCGGACGGCTCCGTGCTGGCCTGGCACATTCGGGGCAGCTCCAGCTCCAGCTCCGCCGGCTCCGCCGGCGGCAGCGTGTCGCCCAGCCTGTCGGCGCCGAGCGGCTCCGAGCGGATTCGCGCGGCGGAGGCCGCGCTGGACGCTGCGTTGCTCGGCGAGCAGCAGGCCGAGCAGCAGGAGGAGCACGACGCGCAGGCGCTGGTGGAGGCGCTGCGCGCGCTGGTCGCCGTGCGCAGTGAGCGGCGACCCAATGCAGCAGGAGGAGTGCTGGCTGTGCGCCAAGATGCTGGCGCGGCTTATGGAGAAGCTCGGCTGCTCGCCGGTGCAACTGGCCTTTGACGACGAGGCGCCGGCCGGCGCTCGAGCCGCCGACGTGCCGCTGCTGCCGGTGGTGCTGGCCACCATGGCGGCCTGCGAGGACAGCGACAGCGCGCCGACCGTGGTCGTGTACGGCCACTACGACGTGGTGCATGCGGAAGCAGCCTCGTGGCAGGGGTCGCCGTGGGAGCTGGCGGGGCGCAACGGGTACCTCTACGGGCGCGGCGCAAGCGATAACAAGGGGCCGCTGCTGGCCTGCCTGTTCGCCGCGAGGGCGCTGCAGCAGCGCGGGGAGCTGCGCGTGAATGTGACGCTAGTGGTAGAGGGGCAGGAGGAGTGCGGGCGCAGCCTTGCCGAGCGCGGCTTTGCTCGCGTGGTGCAGGCCCACCGCGAGCGGTTCTTCGGACACCGTGCGGCGTGCTGATCAGCAACAACTACTGGCTGGACGACGCGCGGCCGTGCCTGACGTACGGCATGCGCGGCGTGATAGACCTCGAGCTGAGCGTGCGCGGGCCGCGGCACAACGTGCACGCCGGCGTGCACGGCGGCTGCCTGCACGAGGCGTGACGACCTCGCCGCGCTGCTGGCCTCGCTCAACGCCGCGGACGGCGCCGTGGCGGTGCCTGCGCTGCGCCAGGCCGTGCGCGGGCCGTCGGACCGCGAGGAGGCCGAATTGCGGGCATCGGCCTCGATCTCGACCGCTACGCCGAGGAGGTCGGCGAGCTGCGCTTCGCGGACGCCGCCAGCGTGCTGCGCGCGCGCTGGTGCGAGCCCTCGCTCCGTCAGCGCCATCGCGACCCCAACCCCGCGAGGCAGTTCCGCCAGGTGCCCGCGGAGGCGTCGGCGCGCATCAGCCTGCACTTTGTGCCCGACCAGGACCCCGAGCAGCTGCAGGCGGCGCTCAGGGCGCACCTGAACGACCGCTTCGCCGCGCGCCGCTCGGCCAACGAGCTGCACGTCGTCGTGCGGCAGGTGTCCGACTGGTGGGTTGGCGTATCTCGAGCGAGGTATACACCGTCGCGCACGCGGCCATCAAGGAGGTGTGGGGCGTCGATCCGCTCTACGTGCGCGAGGGGGGAGCTACGGCGGCATCTCCGCCTTCCTGGAGCGGACGCTGCACGCGCCGGTCATCCACTGCCCATGGGGCAGGCCACGGACAACGCGCACCTGCCAACGAGCGCATCAGCGTGGCCAACCTGCTGCAGGGCAAGCGTGTGGTGCAGGACTTCCTCCGGCGGCTTCCGGTCGCTGCAGCAGCACCCGAGTAGCAGGTGGGGCGGCAGCTGTCGCGCACGCAGCACACGAGTATTAACTAACTACAGGGACCGCACGGATCAAGTTCGCCTCGCCCCGGTCACTGCTCCGCCGGGCGTCGCGCGCTCGTCGCCCGTGGCGAGGCGCTGCGAGGCCGCCGGCGTCGATATCGTCTGCTCGGCCGCCGACTTGCACGCGCGCACCAAGGAGCCTGGTGCAGCGAGCGGTGGATGTGGCGAGTGCTGGCGCGCCGCGCTGCGGCTCGGGCCGCCCCGCGCCGCGCGCTGCAGCTGCACGACTGGCGTGCGCTGCGCGACCCTTTGCACCCGTAAGTCGCGCTTGGCGGCTGGCCAGGTCGCGAAGGACGCGAGCAAATGCTGAGGTTTGGCGCCACCGCGGGGCCGCTTGCTGACGACGTGCGGCGCACAGGAGCACCCGCGCGCTGCTCGTGGAGGAGCGCGATCATGAGCAGCGCCTCGCTGCGCAAATGGGCCTCCAGCAAGGCGTACTGGACCGCTTTGGGGCCCTCATCGACCTCTTGGAGGACCTCGAGCCGCAGCTCGCCGCCCGTGCCGACGCCTGCAGCGCCAGCGCCAGCAGCGATAACAGCGCCAGCGGCGATAGCAGCGAGCTCACGATGCACCACACGGACGACGGCGCCCTGGAGCGCGTTGCTCGCGGGGCAGAGACGGTCCTCCACGTGCGCGAGCTGCTGGACGCGCTGCCGGCGGACGCGCTGCCGGCGGACGCGCTGAGCGAGCACACGGAGCTGCTCTTCGCCGAGATGTCCCGCGACGGGCGGCACCTCCTCGCGAGCGCGCGTCTGCGCCCAGCGGACGAAGGCATGGCCCTGTTCGTGAAGGCGCTGGGCTCGCCGCTGCGACTGGTCACGCGCCACGCCGCCTCCTGCGCGCTCGCCGACACCGGCGGCGGCACCATGCTGCTCTGGGCGGAGATGGACACGCTCACCGCTCGCGCCAGCCGCGTACTGGGCTTGCCGCTCTCAGAGCAGCCAGCGCAGCGGCCCGTGCAGGTGCTGGAGGAGCTGGACCCGCGCTTCAGCGTGGACGTGGCCATGAGCAAGGACCAGCAGGTGCTTATCGTTAGCGCCAACAGCAAGCGCACCAGCGAGGTGCACGTCCTGCGCGCCGGGCAGCCGCTGTCGGCGCTGCGCTGCGTGCGCGAGCGCGAGGACGGCGTGCAGTACTTTGTGGAGCACTGCGGCGATTACCTGTGGATCGTGTCCAACCGCGGCGCCGTGGACTACAGCCTGTGGCGCGTCCCTCTCCACCTCGCCACGCCCTGGGAGCGCATCACCGGCGAGCACCACATCAAGGGCGTGCACGAGCAGGCCAACCTCGAGGAGCTGGACGTGGTGCGCGACCGGCTAGTGCTCTTCGAGCGGCGGCTGCGCGACGCGACTCAGCAAGTGCGCGTGCTGGACCTGGCCGGCCGCGAGGTTGCCTGCGTGCGACCGGGCGAGCTCGGCGTGGAGGCCGCCGCCGAGGCGACGCCCGACTTTAACGCCCGCGAGCTGTGGCTGCCCGTCAGCGCGCCCGACGTGCCCGACCAGCGTCTCCGCGTGCCGCTCTGGCCGGATTCCGAGCAGCAGCACGAGCAGGAGCTCGTGCGCCTGCCCGAGCTGCAGGTGGACCGACTCGAGGTGCGCGGCGTGCCCGTGACGCTGCTTCGGCGGCGCGGCCAGCGCCCGCTCGGGGGCGGCATGCCGCTGCTCGTGCAGAGCTACGGCGCGTACGGGCTGAGCTTGCCCACGACGTTCGCCGCGCTGGCGCTGCTGGCGCGCGAGGGCTGGGCGGTGGCCTGGGCGCACCTGCGCGGCGGCCTCGAGCGCGGCCGCGGCTGGTACCTCTCCGCCCGGTGCGCCCGCAAGCGGGCAACCCTGGACGACCTTGCCGCCGCTGTGCAGGGCCTGCACGACGCGGGCTGGGGCGCGCCACGCACGACAGCGGCGCGCTCGTGGAGCGCAGGCGCCGTTGCGCTCGGCGCGTTGGCCAACGAGCGTCCCGAGCTCGTCGCTGCCATGGCGCTGCGCGCGCCCTTCCTCAACGTGCTCGACGCCATGCAGGACGCCGAGCTGCCGCTCACATCGGCAGAGCTCGAGGAGTGGGGCGACCCTGCCGACCCCGAGGTGCGCGAGGCAATGCTGCGTACGACCCACTGCGCAACGCCGGCGCCACGGCGGGGCAGTGCCCAGCGTCCTGTCTCCTGCTCGCTGGCGGACCTACGCGTGCCCTTCTGGGGCCCGCTGCAGTACGTGCGGACGCTGCGAGACCTCCCGCCGCCGCAGCGTCCGCCGCACCTCATGCTGCGCTGGAGCGAGCATGCCAACCACTTTGGCGACGGCGGCGGGTCCTCGCAGCGAACTGAGCAGCTGCTGGAGCTGGAGTTCCTCTCGCGCGTGGTCCTGCCGGCCGTCGACCGCCCGGAGGAGGGCAAGCGCGCGCGCTACTAGCTTCCGCTGCTTGGCACGCCGCCGTACGACGTCACGGCGGCGCCGTTGCCGATGCCATTGCTGCTGCGGCCATGGAGCGGCAGCAGCAGCTGGGCAGCCTCCTCCTTCTCCTCGTCCCCCTCCTTGCCGGCGCGCACTCGAGCGTTATAGAGGTCCGAGTGGTCGATGGACAAGCGACGGGCGGCCGTGACGCGACCGCGCTGCAGCAGCACAGAGCCCGCCATGGCGAGCAGCACGCCCGCCACGAAGAGCAGCGCCCTCATGGGACTCCTGAGCGAATCGTACTCCTCAAAGTAAAAGACGCCGCCGAGGATGGCCAGCAGCGTGTTGACGACCGTGAGCCACGGCACGACGAGCAGCGCCTCGCCCACCGCAAGCGCCATGTTGAGGCTGACCAGCGCTCCCAGCGCCGCCGCCACGAAGACGGCCACGATGAGGTAGGTGGACACGCTGCTGAACAGCCGCTCGGCCTCGGGGCTGCCCAAACCCTGCGGCGTGCTGGCCACGAGCGAGACGAGCTCGGCAATGCACTTGCCAAGCAGCACGCTGACAGAGCCGCTGGTGGCGGAGAAGACCGTCCACGTGAGCGCGTGCACCGTGTGGCCGCGGCCGACGGCCCGCACGCCGTGCAGCACGGTCCCGGCCAGGATGGCGGCCAGCACGCCGCAGTAGGCCAGGAAGGGCGCGCGCGTGAAGTGGCTTACGAACTCGGGCACCGTCCAGGCCGCGTCCTGCGCGCTAGCCTGCAGCGCGGCGTCGTTGGCGACCACGACCATGCCGCTGCCCACCAGGATGAGCGCGGTGGAGACGAGGTCGGCCGCGCGGAAGGGCTCGTGCAGGATGAGCGAGGAGAAGACCGCGTTTGTCACCAGCGAGAAGAGGCTCAGGACGGCCCAGACGACCTCCTCCAGGTACGACAGCGCCACCAGGTTGAGCACCTGGCCCAGCACGAACAGGAGGAGGCCGATCAGCCAGGTCAGGTTGGCCTTGCTCAGCACCTTGATCGAGGTGCGCTGGGTCATGGCCATGTCGTCGAAGAACGACAGCTTGCGCCGCCGCGTCAGGCCGTCCTCGGACGCCTCCGACCGAGGGCTGTCGCCCGCGCCCGACCGCGGCGTGTCGACGAGGATCTCATGCTCCTGCGCGGTCACCACCGACTTGACCAGGATCAGGCCGAGGTTGGACAGCGCCGAGGAGCTGAAGCACACCGCGATGCCGACCCCGAGGCCCATCGCCAGGTTGGACGTCTCGCTCTGCCGCCTCTCGCTCTCGCTCTGCCCTCGCGACGACTGTGGATCCGAGAAATGAAAAAAAAAAAATACGGGTTGACGTGACATCCACCCTACGTGACGTAAAACAATCACGAATGGGGGGCCGAGTCACGTGTGAGACATCATGCACAAGGTGTTTTAACGCCTCACGAACCCCCCCCCCTCCTCCCCTCATTTCGTCACCGGATCCTCAAGTCACGTCCTCAGACAACTGCGTCGAGGTGTTCGCAGACGTCACATCGGTCCCTCTCCCGTCACATCGAACACGTCCCTTCGGGACTGCTCGCGTGACCAAGTGCCCCGGTATGACGTTCGCAACTACTGGGATCATGTAGTCGGCAATGCGAGGTGCAGTGACCGATGGACGTGACATGCCCCCCCGCGAGTGCGATCGACACACGCCGAAGACGAACAGAACGACGCGCGCAGGGACCGAAACCAACCACAGAAAGAGGAGAGAAGATACACAGCAGCAGCAGCAGCAGCAGCAGCGGCAGCAGCGGGACACGATGTGCGGCATCCTGGCGCTGTTCGACGCCGCCGAGCTGAGCGAGGCGGACGCGCGCAAGCTGGCCCTGAACGCGGCCAAGATCATCCGGCACCGCGGGCCCGACTGGTCGGCATCTACTGCTACCAAGCCTCCGACGAGGAGCCGCAGGTGCCCGGGGAATGCCGGTCGGCCGTGCTGGCGCACGAGCGCCTGGCCATCGTGGACCCCGAGTCCGGCGAGCACCCCTGTACAACGCGGACCGCAGCGTGGTGCTGGCGGCCAACGGCGAGATCTACAACCACATGAAGTTGCGCGAGGGCCTGCCGGACTACGACTTCAAGACCAACAGCGACTGCGAGGTGATCATCCCGCTGTACGAAAAGTACGGCGTGGACATGGTGCAGCACCTGGACGGCATGTTCGCGTTCGCGATCTTTGACGCCAAGAAGAAGATCTACTTTGCCGCGCGCGACCACATGGGCATCCTGCCGCTCTACATCGGGTACCGCGCGGACGGCGGCACGGTCATGTGCAGCGAGATGAAGGGCCTGCACGGCATCTGCGAGCGCTTCGAGCTGTTCAAGCCGGGCCACTACTACTCGAGCGAGACGAACGAGATGCGCCCCTGGTACCTCCCGCTCTGGAAGGACATCAACCGCATCCCCTCGATGCCCATCGAACTCGTGGAGCTGCGGCAGCGCTTCGAGACGGCCGTGTCAAGCGCCTCATGTCAGACACGCCGTGGGGCGTGCTCCTCAGCGGCGGGCTGGACAGCTCGCTCGTGAGCTCCATCGCCGCGCGCCACGCCAAGGACAGCGTGGACTGGCCGCGCATGCACTCGTTCAGCATCGGCCTGGAGGGCTCGCCCGACCTGGCGGCGGCGAGGAAGGTGGCCGACTTTCTGGGCACCTCGCACCACGGCTTCACCTTCACGGTGCAGGAGGGCATGGACGCCATCAGCGACGTGATCTACCACCTGGAGACGTACGACATCACCACCATCCGCGCGGCGACGCCCATGTTCCTGATGGCGCGCAAGATCAAGGCTATGGGCGTCAAGATGGTGCTCAGCGGCGAGGGCGCGGACGAGGCCCTGGGCGGCTACCTGTACTTCCACAAGGCCCAACAAGGAGGAGTTCCACAAGGAGACCATCAACAAGCTCAACAACCTGCACTACTTTGACTGCCTGCGCGCCAACAAGGCCATGAGCGCCTTTGGCGTCGAGCCGCGCGTGCCCTTCCTGGACCGCGACTTTCTCGACTACGTCATGAACCTCGACCCCGAGGTCAAGATGTGCAAGGTGCGCGAGGGCGACGAGAAGCGCGGCAGCATCGAGAAGTACATCATGCGCAAGGCCTTCGACACGCCGCAGGCGCCCTACCTGCCCGAGGAGGTGCTCTGGCGCCAGAAGGAGCAGTTTTCCGACGGCGTGGGCTACTCGTGGATCGACGAGCTGCGCGCCAAGGCCGAGCTCGAGGTCACCGACCTGCAGTGGGCCAACCGCAAGAACCGCTACCCGATCAACACGCCCGCCACCAAGGAGGGCTACCGCTACCGCGTCATCTTCGAGGGCCACTTCCCCGGCGAGTCCGCGCGCGACACCGTGCTCGGCGGCCCCAGCATCGCCTGCTCCACCGCGGCCGCCATCGAGTGGGACGAGGAGTTTAAGCGCCTCGCCACCGAGGTCGGCGGCGACAACTCGGGCCGTGCGGTCGCCGGTGTGCACGCCAGCGCCTACGACGACGTCGCCGCCGTCGTCTCGGGCTCCAAGAAGGCTTAGACCCCGCGGCAACGTCGAGCTAGCCTACCGAACTAACCGGGCCACAAGCTAAAGCTCCGCTAGCTCCAGCGCACCCACCTTTCTCGCTAGCTAGAGCGCAAGCTCCAGCGCGCCCACCATCGCGCGCAAAAGCCGCCGCCGCGACGCGTCCTCCGCCTCCAGCTTGTCGCGCAAGCCCGACCCAAACGCCACGTGCGGCGCCACCGCTCTCGCCCCGCCGCCCTCCTTGCCCGCCTCCTCCTGCACGGGCGGCCACTCGCCCTTTGCCATCGGGTCAAACTCCGGGTGCGCGCCGCACAGCACCGCCCGCCCCGCTGCCGACGGCGACGCTCACGGCCGCCGCGCTTGCATCGTGCGCGTACCGCGCCAGCACCCGCGCTCTCCCCCCCTCGTGCTCCACCTTGAAGCGGCCCGCCGTTAAAGTACGCCCACGCCTCGCCATCGCCGGCGCCGCCGTCCTCCTTCTCGTCGCCGTCGCGTCTAGGGTCGCAAGCCGCACGCAGCACGCCCAGGCGCCGGCAGTCCGCGTACCGAAAGCCCGGCAGCACCGGGCCCTCCGCTTCGGCCTTCAGCAGGCGCATCTCGCGCGGCTCCACCACCTCCAGCGGGCCGCCGCGGTCGAAGGTCACCGCCTCGCATGCAAAGTACGCGCCCGCGCAGAGCCCAAGGTAGCGGCCGCCGCTCTCCACGAAGGCGCGCAGGCGGCGCTGGCCGGCCGCGCCCAGCGCCGCGCACATGGGCCGGTCGGCGCCGCCAGGCACCGCCACGAGCGCGCAGCTCGCCTCCCACGCGCGCTCGCTGACCAGCTCTTCTGCCGGCACTGGCCGCGTGAGCAGCTCGGGCACCTGCTCCCGGAGCATGCGCAACGTCATGGCCACGCATAGCGAGTCCGCGCCCGGCCCGGCATACACGAGCGCAGAGCGAGCGGCTCGCACCGAGCAATCGTCCTGCGCAAGCAGCACCTCCTCCTCCTCCGCGCCGCCGCCGCCTCCGCCTCCGTGGTGGGGGTGGAGCTCGGCACGGGCTGCAGGACGAGACGCCCGCTCGCGTCGACACCGCGCGCGATGCCGAATACTGGCGCCGCGAGCTCGGCCCTAGCGCCGTCGCGGCGTTCCACGGGCACCACGTCGCCGCCGCTCTTACTCGTGACGCGCACGAGGCGCCCGCGCAGCGCGTCCAGCTGCGCCACGGCCGCAACCAGCTGTTCCGGCGCGCCCAGGAGCCCTTCTAGGCGTGCGCACACGGCAGCGATGACCGCCTCCCGCGCAGGCAAGCCGCTCGAGCGGCCCCTCTCCTCCTCCTCCCCGCTCTGCTCCTCCTGCTGCCGCTGTAGCTCGTCTGCCACGCTCGTCGCGAGCGAGCCCGCAGGGAACTGCTCGCGCACGTTGATACCGATGCCGAGCGCCACGAGGCCGCGAGACCGCGCAGCGTGGTCGTCGTCGCGGCCGTCATTGAGCTGGTCGTGGCGCTCTATGAGCATGCCGGCGATCTTGCGCCCGCCGACTACGACGTCGTTCGGCCACTTGACCATGGCGCCGCAGAGGCCGAGCGAGCGCAGCGCCTGGCACACCGCAGCGGGTGCCGCAAGCGCAAGCGCTCTGCGCGGGTCGCGCAGCAGCAGCGTCATGTACACGTTGCCGGTCGCGGGGCTGCGCCAGGCGCGGCCCTGGCGCCCGCGCCCGGCCACTGCCGCTCGGCCAGGAATAGGCTGCCGTGTGGGGCGCCGTGCGCGACCTCTCGCGCGGCGTCCGCCATCGTGGACGCCGTCGTGCTGCGAGCGCTCACAAAGCGGCCCAAGCTGCGCACGCCGCGAGACGTCAGCTCGGCCTGCCGCTCGCCGTCCACCTGCACAACCTCCTCCTTCTCCTGGAGGTCTGCCCTGAGGTGCTGGAGGTCGTCAGGGGCGACCTTGACGGCGTCGCTAGAGGTCAGAGTGGCGCTCGTCACGATGCCAGAGGTATGGGCGAGGTGCACGCGGCGCGTCTTGACCGAGTCTACAGACCACAGCGGCTGCCCGCGGGCCACACGCTGCCCGACGCGGACAAACAGCTCCACGCCGCTGGCAGCGTCGCTGGCCACGCTTGCTGGCAGTCCGCTGCGAAGCCGCTCCACGACGAGCTGCAGCGCCTCGGTGCTGAAGGACACCGCCTCGAACAGGTCTTGCTCTTCCGTCGCATCAGCAGCAGCGCAACGTCCAGCAGGTCCTGCAGCAGCAGCAGCAGCAGCGGGTGCGGAGGCGTGCGGCGGGCCATGTTGAGCATCTCGCGATGGCTGAGCTCGCACGCGAGCTGCAGCTCGGGCAGCCGCTGTCGCTCGTAGCGCGCGAGCGCAGGCGTGAGGTGGTCGTTGCGCAAGGCGTCAACGAGCTTGGCGGCGTCCTCGAGCGCCAGGTTGGCGCCCAGGCCGAGGAAGGGCAGCCGCGTTGAGGCAGCGTCGCCCACCAGCACCGCCACCGTGTCCGCGTCCCTGGCGACCAGCTGCGAGCTCAGCGTCGTCCTGAGCGGCTCGATGGAGAGCAGCGTGGTGGTATCGGGGAGGTTGAGCGCCTGCAAGGCCGCGGCCGGCTGCGCGAGCACCTCTGGCGCGGCATAGAGCGCCAGCTCGAGCTCCCCGCGCTGGTTGGGCAGCCCGAGTGCGAACAGCAGGCCGCCCGACGAGGTCGTCGAGGTCCACATCTCTAGCTCGCTCCCGGCAGCGCAGTCGCGAGCCGCGCGTACGAGAGGCCGGGGTCATGCGCACGCGCCGCCGCCGCCGCCGCCCGCGGGGCTGAGCGCCCACGCGTCTGGCTCGACCGGCTCGGCGCGGGGCGGGCCCAGGAGCATCCCGCGCAGGCGCGAGCCAGCGCCGTCGGCCACGACGCAGGCCGGCGAGTGGGACGGCGTCCACGCGCTCTCCCAGGCGCAGCTCTACGCCTGCGGCGAGCGCTGCGTCCACCAGCACGCGCGTCAACGCGTGCCGCGGCACGCTTAACAGGCCATTTCCCTGGCCGTACTTGCGGCGGGTGGACGGCGTGCGGGCCGTGGTGCCACGCGAGGCCGTCGAGCCACGTGCCGCGCGCCTCCACGGCGGGCGCTGCGGCCCCAGAGCGGCGAGCCCGCGCGCGTTGAGCGTCACGCTCAGCGCCGATCGGCCGGCATTGCCCGAGGCCGCATCGCTGGGGGCCACGCCGAGTTCGCGGCGCGCGTCGATGAGTTGCACGCGCGCGCCGGGGATGGCCTGCGCTGTCTGCAGCTCGCGCAGCCGCAGCGCCGCGAGGAGGCCAGCAGGCCCTGCGCCGACCACGAGCACGTCCTCCATCTTTGATTTGCCCCACGAACGTCAAGTCTTCACGTAGCAGTGACGTACATGGGGCCTTGTCACGTTCTTTGGGGTCAAATGATGCCATGCCAGACGTCAAGGAGAGACCCCACGTGACGGCGGACGACGCATAGCGACCACACGCAGGAGGAGACGGAGGGCGATGAGCTCCTCGCCGCCAAGCCAGGTGCGCTTCGAGACGTTCAAGGTAAGCAGAGGCGCGCGCGGCCCTGGCGCGTACACGGCTGGCGCGTACACGGGCGCTGAACCGCTCATCTCCCGCAGGATGAGAGCGAGCTCGGGCAGATCATCGACATGATCGGCAAGGACCTGAGCGAGCCCTACAGCGTGTACACGTACAGGTACTTTATCCTCGGCTGGCCGCGGCTGTGCATCAGCGGTATGACGATGCGCAGGGCGGCAAGTTTGTCGGCTGGTGGTCTGCAAGGCCGACCGCACGCGGCGCGGGAGATATCGCGGGTACATTGCCATGCTCGCTGTGGACGGCTCGGTGCGCCGGCAAGGCATCGGGTCGCGCCTGGTGTCGCAGGCGGTGGCCGAGATGCAGCGCATGGGCTGCGACGAGGCCGTGCTGGAGACGGAGATCACCAACAAGGTGGCCATGCGGCTCTACGAGAACCTGGGCTTCTTCCGGGACAAGCGGCTCTGCAAGTACTACCTCAACGGCGTGGACGCCTTCCGCCTCAAGCTGTGGCTCAAGGACGTGCCGTCGATCGAGCCGCAGAGTCCTGCGCCGACTGAGGCGCCCCCCAACGCCGCCGGGAGCTGCTCAGGCGAGGACGCCGACGCCGATGCCAAAGCCAACGCAGGAGACACCGACGCGGCGGCGCAGCAGCAGCAGCAGCAGCAGCAGCAGCAGCAGCAGCAGCAGCAGCAGCAACAGCAGCAGCAGGATCAGCAGCGGCGGCTGCGGCGGCCGAGGGCAAGTAGTCGGGCCCGACAAAAACGAAGAAGACAGGTTCTGTAGCTTGATCACCATCGAGCCAGAGAGGGAGTTGGCTTGGATGGTCACCAACTCTTGCTCGCAGCAGCGGCGGCGCAGCGGCGGCAGCAGCGGCGGCGGCGGCAGCGGCAGCGGCCACTGCGCAGCAGCAGAGGTCAGCAACGAGTCGGGCAAAGGTGGAAGGTCGCTCAAGTTGGCTTGGTTGATGATCATCAAAAGCAGCAATAGCAATAGCGGGGGGTTGAACGAACGAGGCGATCAGCGCACGCCAGAGGTCGGCGGCTTGAAGGTCGGCGAAGACGTTGGCGGCTGGTCCTCCCTGCGGCTCATCGGGTTGCGCGCCCCCGAGAACTGGCGCGGCTGGTACCGATGCGGCATCTTGGCGATGCTCGGGTGCAGGTAGGTGCGCGGCACCGTGCGGTGCGACACGACCACGTTGGCCATGGCAGGCTCCACCGCCAGCAGCATAACCCAGAGCTGGCTGCCCACGCACTCTGCGACCAGCGGCTCCCAGAGCTTGGACTGCGGGCCCTTGAGGAAGGGCGAGAAGTGCGAGGGCAAGAAGCCCACGACGGCGCCGATGCCCACCGCAAAGCCGCCGTTGACCTTGTTGAGCATCCGCGCCCGCACCGGCTTGCGCGCCTTGACGGCGTACTCTAGCATGCGCCAGGACAGGTCGGCAGGGTCGAGCTGCACCTCCTCCTCCTGCTTGGTCATGGGCGCCACGTTAAAGTCGGGCAGCAGCTCGCCGCGGTTGAGCATCAGGTCACTCTCCTCCACGCGGAGCACCACGTCCTCCTTGATGCCCTTGCCGGTCGTCCCTGGCTCCTCGACCTCCGCCTTGGCCGCCGACTCGAGCTTGCCGCGGACGACACCCCGTGCGCGATCTTGCCCGTGTGCAGTGGCCGTGGCACCGTCAGCGTCGGCCCGAGCCCCAGGTCGTACGTGGTCTGTCCCTTCTCCACGCCACTGACGCGCGCCACGAGGTTGAAGCCACGCAAGTCCAGGTTCCGCATGTCCTCCTCCTTGATCTGCGCCTCCAGCTTCGCAATCTCCTCCAGCTCCTGCGCGCTGGGCGACTCGAGCGGCGGAAACTCCTCCACCTTGTCGTCGAACCGACGTGCCCTGTTGTTGTTGTTGTTCTGCTGCTGCTGCTGCGGTCGGCGCTGCTGCTGCTGCTGCCGCTGCTGCCGCTGCGGACGCCCGCCGTGGCCGCGGCTGCGGTTCGCGTCCGGGCCCTTGTGCATGAGCTTGGACAGCGGATGCTCATTCTGCTGCTCCCGCGACGACGCGCCGGGCGAGGCGTCCGTGGAAAGCGCACGCGCGGCGCTCCACGCGCCCGTGTCTGCGAGCTGCAGCAGCGGGGCCGCCCGGCCGCGCACGAGGCCGCGTCGCAAGGCCCGAGCACGCCTGCCATCGCCTTCGCTTGCTCGTCTCAGCCAATGATCAAATGCACCCTAACCCAATCCAACCTCCCGAACGCTCTCACGTTCTCATTCCGCGGTCACGTCGCATCTTTTCGAAATCCGTTTTACTCTGTTGTTGTCGAGTTTTTAGATTGACAACTGCGAGTGAAGGGACAGTTTCAGAGTGAGGAGGAGAAGGAGAAGGGGAGAAGGAGAAGGAGGGCTGGAGCTGGAGCTGGAGCTGGAGCTGGAGCTGGAGGCGGCGATGGCCACGCAGGGCGGGCAGTGGACGGCCGTGGCGGCGGCGGCGGCGGGCTTGGCGGCGGGCGCAGCGCTGGGCGCGGCCTGGCTGCGGGCGGGTGCGATCGCGTGCCGCCGCTGCGCAAGGCGCCGCGCCGGCTGGGCGGGGCTTGCCGGCTCAAGCCGGGCATGCGCGACCAGTACACGCAGCTGCACGACCACACGTGGGACGAGGTGATGGCGCGCATGTACGCGAGCAACCCGCAACTTTGTGGTGTATCTTCACGAGGGACGCAGATCATGTTCTCGCACTTCGAGTACGTCGGCGCCGACTTCGACGCCGACATGGCCGCGGTGGCGGCCGACCCCGTCGTGCGCCGCTGGTGGAGCTACTGCGAGCCGTGCCAGGAGCCGTTCACGTGGGCAGGCCCGCCGCCCTCGCAGGACGGCGACGGCGGCGCTGGCGGCGCTTGGTGGGCGCCGCTCACCTGCCTCAACCACTGCGGCGCCTGGCCGGTGGTCTACGCCAGCGCGTGGCCCGACCCCGACTTTGAGCCGCAGAACGCGCGCGGCGCGACGTCCACGAAGGACCGCCCGCCGCCCGTCCACAACCGCGCCAGCTAGGCGCCCGTGTCCCTGGCCGGAGGGGTGGAGGGAGAGCGCTGGCCTTCGCTCTCCCTCGAGCGCCAGCCAGGTCCTTTGATCTCCGCTCTCGCCCTCGTCCGAGCTGGTGGTGGAGCTGGCCTCCTCGCGCTGGCAGGCCAGGTCGATGCGCCGGCAGGCCAGGTCGATGCGCCGGCAGGCCAGGTCGATGCGCCGGCGGGCCAGGTCGATGCGCCGGCGGCTCAGCTCTTGGCCGCCGCGTCGCCGCGCGAGACCGAGAAGAAGAGCTCGCGACGGATCTCCGGCGTGATCTGGTGGTGGTAGTGCTGCTTGAGCAGCGGCTTCATAAAGTCCTTTTGCTCTTGCGTGAGCGTGGTCTTGTAGCGCTGCGCGAAGACCAGCAGCGACTGGTGCCACAGCACCGGCAGCTCGCGCGTCTCGCGGCGGAAGTTGACAAAGTGCACGACCAGCGCGTCGATGACCTTGTACGGCAGCGAGTACTTTTTGTTCAGCAGCACGCGGAGGAAGAGCGAGGTGGCGCCCGAGTACGGCATGGAGGCCATCTTGAGCATCGCCGCGGCCGAGTGCATCATAGGGATGGACACCTTGGCGAGCACGCTGCCGATAATGGCGGCCTCCCGCAGCGTGCAGTCCCCGCCTTTCGCAGAGCGGCAGCAGCACGCCCTTGAAGGCGCCCGGCCGGTACATGGCCTTCTTGAGCGACATGTACAGGTGGTAGTTGAGCTTCTTGTTCTCGGCGACGTCGTCGCGCACGGCGGGCAGCAGCACGGTGGCGTAGAAGCGCTGCGCCATTTTGGTTCAGGTTGGACGCGAACAGCCGCGTGGCGGCGCGCATAGCCTGCGGCGACCAGTTCTCCGGGTGCGTGTGGTACAGCGTCTCCTCCCAGTTGACCAACGCCGGGATGATCTTGAACGCCTTGGGCACCTTGCCCGCGCGGTACCGCGCCAGCAGCTTGCCGATGCTGGTACACGGTCACCAGCTCCTGGTTGAGTGAGGGCTCGCTCGGGCCCGTGTCCTCCGCGGCGCGCAGCTTGCTGGCGGCGCGCTGGGCGGCCGCGTGCTCGCGCTGCGCGATCTTCTCCATGATGATGTCTGCCAAGTTGCGCCGCTCGGGGCTTGTTCTGGTTCATGAACGCCTGCAGCGCGCGCTCGTCGGCGGCGTCTACGCCCAGGTCGGCGTACTGGTCCTCGTTCACGTACTCAATCTCGTACTCCTCCTCCTCCTCCTCGGCCTCATCGTCGTCCTCGTCCTCGTCGACGCCACGGCCGTCGCTGGGCGCCTCCTTGTTGCGCTCAGCCTTGTCGGCCTCGACCTGCTCGCGCGCAAAGCTGAGGATCTTGCGGCTCATGTCCTTGGGCACGACGCCCTCGGCGTCCTCATCCTCCTGCGCCTGGGCCTCCCTGCGCGTCGCCTTGGCGCGAGTGTGGCGCCGCTCCTTGGCGTAGCGCCGCTCGGCGTCCTTCTCCAGCTGCTGGCCCAGCGGGTCCAGGCGGTGGCGCGGCCCATGGGCCGGTTGCCCTTGGACTTGGGCATCCTCTTGCTCTTCTGCTCGTGCTCGACCTTGCCTGTCTCTCCCTGGCTCCACCGAAATGCGTTTCTGCAAATTCACCACCTGACCAATGACCTCTCAGGTCAACGAATGACCTTGATGAGGTCGGGAGAAATCACATGAATGACCTAGACCAGGTCAAACGCAGGTGCCCAATGACCTCGCCAGTAGTTGCCTGAACGGGCCTGATGACCTCTCAGGTCAAACATGCCGTGCCCGATAACCTTGGCAGTAGTTGCTTGATCGTGCGTAATGACCTACCAGGTCAATGAATGACCTGGAAGAGGTCCGAGGCGATGACCTCGCCAGTCCAACCTGGGAGCGGTGGGTGATGTGGAGGTGGGTCTGGTGGGCGGCGCTATGGTGCGCGACGGCGGTCGCGGGCGGCGGCTACGACGTGGACCCCACGGCGGCCATGCGCGAGCCGTCAGAACGCCTCGTGCATGAGCCGCCAGAAGGCCTCGTGCTCTGCCGCAGCTGCGCGCCGAGGTCGCGCATGCTTCGCACCTCTTCGACCCTCCGCTCGCCCCAGGCGAGGTGGAGGAGCTTGACCTGCACCACGACGGCGCGCCGCGCGTGTGGCGCTTCAAGAACCCGCTCAACGTGCCCTTCAACGTCTTTGCGGTGCGCCATGCCGACCTGATGGTCGCTCGGGATCGCCCAGAGGCCGCGGGCACGTTCTTCCAGGACTACGAGTGGCAGGTGGCGACGTGCCCGGTGTGCGGGCGCACCTGGGCTGGCGATACGTGCTCTCCCCTGCCGCCGCCGCCTCGGCGGCTGCGTTCACCAGGAGGCCAGCACACCGAAAGAGCCCAGCCAGACGAGGCCGGCCAGTTCACGCTCGAGTGGGCGCTGCAGGCGCTCGAGGGCGTCTGCCTTGCCAAGGACGACGTGGCCGGCGCGGCGTACCGGTGGTGCTTTGACGGCGCGCTCGAGATGATCGTCGGCGGCGAGACCTTGCAGCTCGGAACGCGCAGCTCAGAGGCGCAGGCCAAGCGCCTGGCAGAGCTAGAGGACGGCGCGATGCCGGAAGTCAAGCTCGGCGCGCGCACGCGGAAATACTACCCGCTGCGGCTGGAGGGAAGCATGCCGTGCGAGGGCGGCACGCTCGCTGTGGAGGTCATGCTCATGTGCTGCGACTCGTTCCCCTCAGCCCAGACGACATCGAGATGATGCACAAGAGCCACCTGCGCCTCGAGTCTAGCTACCGCGCTGTCAAATGCGAGCACCGCGCCGTCGTGTGCGTGCCAAAGCTGTGCGCCGTGGAGCCCTTCAACATCATCCCGCAGCCGGCGTTCGGGCGCCAGCAGGCGGCCGACGAGCGCTCGCCGCAAGACGACGGGCGCTCGCCGCACGACGAGGAGCGCTCGCCGCAGGAATCCAAGTGCCCGTGCGGAGCTTTTTTGGGATCATTTGGGACAACGTGCTGCTCGACACGGCGCAGGAAGCGCAGTGGATCCAGGCGATCGCGCTGCAGCTAAACCCAAGCTGAATGTGATTATGGTACCTTGACATGCAGTCCTCCAGCTCCAGCACCCTCTCTCCAGCTCTCGAGCTCAAGCTAGCTCGTAGAGTTGCGAGAAGAGAAAGAGAGCACGCCCACGTGCACGGCGCTCACGCCGCAGCTGAGTGGCGCTTACCGCGTGAAGCGAGGGCCTATGGTGGGGAGAACGCGCCAGACCAACACGCTCGATGCGTTGGCTAATCATCAAGAACAACATCAAGACTGGCACGCGATGGTGTTGATCGTGAATACTGTTCAGACATCGGGCGCGCCGACCACGCTGCCATTGCCGGCCGGAGCGGGGGCGCTCCCACGACGCTTCCTGCGCACGACGACAAAGGCGACGAGCGCCACCAAGAGCGCCCGGCAGCGGCCACGCCAAAGAGAGCGGGCTGAGCGACGCTCGGCGCCGGCGCCGGCGCCTCGACGCTGGCGAGCTTGTCCGCATCGTCGCTGGCCGTGCGACCGTTGGGCGCGATAAAGGCCGGCGTGCACTGGTCGGCGCGCTTGCACAGGTAGAACCACTCTCGCGACGGGTCCCAAGGCCCGACGCAAGGCACGACGCCATCGCAGCAAGACACAAAGCCTCCGCCGGACGCGTAAGGGTCGACGTTCTCGGGCGTGCACGTCGGACTCGGCGCCACTGAGTTGTCGTACACGCGCACCCAGTCCACGATCATCTGGTTGGCGGCTGAGCCGCGCGGCGGCAGTTGCGGGGCGCGACCGTTGAGGCACCAGCCGCCCCAGTCGCCGCCGACTGCGACGTTGAGGATGAGGTGGAAGCGGTGCTGGAAGGGCCAGCGGCGGTAGTCGTCCGCCTCCTTGTTGAAGCGAAAGTACCAGTTGTCGTCGAATCCCACCTCGATTGACGTGGGCGTCCAGCGCAACTTGTACGTGTGCCAGTCGTTGTGCATGGTGGCCTCGCCAGGGTAGATGGTGCTGCCCACCTGCGTGCCAATGTTGTGGTTGTACGCAGCCGTGTGCACGGTGGCGTGCAGCTCGTCGGGCTGACAAGTGACGTGCTCCATGATGTCGATCTCGCCACTGTTGGGCCAGCCGCCGTACGTGTTGTCCGTGGGCAGCATCCAGATGGCCGGCCAGGCGCCCTCGAAAACGGGGATTTTGGCGCGCACCTCGACCTGGCCGTAGAGCCAGTCGGCCTTGTTGCGGGTCACCATGCGCGCCGAGGTGTACTCGGCATTGCCGGGCTCCTGGACCGCCTCGATGTAGAGCAGGCCGTCCTGCACCCACGAGTTCTTGCGCTCGTTGGTGTACCTCTGCAGCTCGTTGTTGAAGGTGCCCTTGCCGAGCAGGTCATAGCCCCACTTGGCGCTGTCGATGGAGTTGCCGTCAAACTCGTCGGAGAACACGAGGCTGCCGCGCTGGGCGTCAAAGTGAAAGTCGGTGGTGCGGTTGGACATGGTTGCTGACGCGGTTCGAGTTGTCCTTGGTTGTTGTCTTTGGGGGGTTTGGGTTCTGCTTGGTTGCTTCGAAGGTGGTGGCTGGGCTTGCCACAGCTTGGTCAGGCGGAGAGCGGACGGAGGAGCTATCTGTTTCACGACCCAGGGTCTCCGGCGTGCTGCGCAGAAGCCACAGGAGACCCGGGGAGGGAAACTTCGGTTTCTCTTAGCGACTGGCTGACGAGTGCGTCCGGCAAAGGCGAGTCGGGTGCAGACCCGATTCACCCGCCGCGGACGACGCACGATATCGGATTTATTTGGACGAGCACGAGCGTCGCGCGCGAAGGGTCACAGGGGGTCACGGAGGGTCAAGTCGCCCACCGTGCACCATGGTAGAGCGGCCCTGACCACCCGGAGAACCCAGCCCCGGCGCAGATGCCGCCGGAGCAGCATCCCCCAGTCGGCCCGGCCGCGGGGGCGGGTCAGAATCATCTTCCTGCCCCGCCGGCAGCAGAGGCTGCGCAGCAGCACCAGCCGGCGCCTCAGGAGCATGCTGCGCAGCACGTTGGCCCGGAGGTGCAGCCGCAGGGGCAGCACCCCGTGCCTCAGCAGCTCGGGCAGCCCCACCATCAGGGTCTCCCCCCGCCGCTTCAGCAGCCGCAGCAGCAGCAGCAGCAGCTGCTGCAGCCGCAGCAGCAGCAAGTGCAGCAGCCGCAGCAAGTGCAGCAGCCGCAGCAAGTGCAGCAGCCGCAGCAAGTGCAGCAGCCGCAGCAAGTGCAGCAGCCGCAGCTAGCGCAACAGATGCAGCACGTGCAGAATGGGCAGCATGTGCAGCAGCCGCACCAAGTGCACCAGGCACAGCACCAGCAGCACCAGGCGCCCCAGAACACAGCCCAGCAAGTCCAAGCCGCCCTGGCCTTGGTTCAGCAACTGGCCCAGAATGTGAATGCCGCGCCGCAGCTGCCGCAGCAGCCGCAGCAACAGCACCCACACCAGGACCCGGCCCCGCAAGCACAGCCTGTGCAGCAGGACCTGGCCCAACAAATGCAGGCCGCTCTGGCCCTGGTACAGCACCTCGCGCAAAATATGAACGAAGCGCAGCAGCCGCCGCCGCTTCCTCATGCCCAGCAGCAGCTGCAGCAGCAGCAGCAGCAACAGCAGCAGCAGCAGCTACCGTTGCCGCACGTCGCAGGCTGGAACGTCAACGAGTTCCTCGCGCAGGCCGACCCGCCTACGGTGCCCGAGCCGGCACCGAGGCCCACAGCACCACTGCACGCAGTCGACGTCAAGCTGTCTCGAGACCACCGTGATGTGGCCTACGCGATCGCGCACCCGGTGCTGTTCTCGCCGCAGGAGTCGGAGGACATGTTCAACAATGCCCGCGCCCTCTTGCCGGCGGAGATCGTCCAGCCCCAGATCCTTGGGATGCCAGACTATCCGGCACGCGTCCTGCGCGCGGTGGAGCACCGGCGGGCGTCATCGGCGACCCCTCGTCGGCAGTGTGGCAAGTCGTGGCGAAGGCGGGGCCGGCGTTCTTTTCGCCCCCCCCGAGCTTCACCCCGACGGCGCGAGAGCTCGCAGCCGCATTGGCCGTCTGCGGGATCACGACCACAGATACCGCCAGACAGGCGGCAACGGAGCGCCTCGCGCTTGGCCATGTGGTCGCCCCGCTCCAGCCGCCGCACCTCCCGCAGGCCTACCGCGTCGACACGGACGCCACAACCAGAGTGCGGGGCCAGCCGCGCCCCCTGCCTGGAGCGGTGTGGTTACCCCTCGGCGCGGCCTGGAACACCGTAGCGGCCACGGCGAACGCGCACCTCGACGCAGCTCGCGAGCACATCGTCACCGCCCAGCGCGGCCCGCATCCGCGCCTGCTCCAGGTCAAGTCCAGCACCCAGAAGTTCGTAGAGTCTCCGCGAGCGCAGGCAGCGATAGCCCAACGAAAGTTGCTCTGTGATGCGGGTGCGCGCGTACAACAGAGTCTGGTGGGTACCACGCGACGTGCAGACCACATTTGGTTCCCCGACGCGGCCCACTGCAATCCAGCCCTCTCGATCCTCGCCATCGCCGCCTTCGAGCTCACCCAGGACAAGCTCCGCCGGCACGACGTGTCCATCGACGAGCACGCATGGCTAAGTGCGTTCCGTGGTGACACGACGTCCGTATCCCGCGCTACCACGGGACTGCGCACGGATGAACCCGCGACTCCTTCGGCCGCGGCGCTAGCGGGCCTCGCATCCGCATGCGTAATCCGTGCGCTGTTCTGGCACCCCGTCCTCGCAACAGAGGCGTTCCCAGTGGCCCCTGCACGACAACGGGTGGCTGCAGACATCCGGGCCCTCGTGCAATAACATCCGCGTGGCGGCCAAAGCCCTGACGGCCGCGCTCACACGCCGGGTGCCCGGCCACCGCAGGATCGCCGACCCCAACCCGTCGTGGACAGCTCGACACGCCATCTTCGAGCTGCAGGAGATCTTCATGGAAGTCGCAGCGGCTGCGCGCGGCGGCTTCCAGCTCGAGTTCTCCATCTCCACGAGGGCCCAGGCGTACGTCGGACTCTGCAGCCAGATCGCACGCAACCCCATCCGAGCACCTGCAGCACCCCACCGGCCACCGAGGTGGTGGCGGCGGCGGAGGCGGCGGGCGGGGTAGTGACGCAGTGGCGGCCGCGCGCCCCGCAGCCGCGGCTCTATCAAGAGTAGCCGCAAACGCCACCGGGCCGCGCGCTCCGCCGAGAAGCAAACGGCCCAGCTGCTCGCCACTACGGGTAACGACTTCCGACTAGGATGTAGCAGTCGGGGCCGAGCTGCGGCTCGCCCACGCATCCACGGCTGCCGCCGAACGTGACTGTTCCCCGCCCGCGCTACCACGGTGGCCGGCGGGCGGGGCACGGGACGTAGCAGTCGGGCTGAGCTGCGGCTCGCCCGACGCATTCACGGCTGCCGCCGGACGTGACCGTTCCCCGCCCGCGCTACCCCGGTGGCCGGCGGGCGGGGCACGGGACGTGGCAGTCGGGCTGAGCTGCCAGCTCGCCCGACGCATTCACGGCTGCCGCCGGACGCGACTGTTCCCCGCCCGCGCTACCACGGTGGCCGGCGGGCGGGGCACGGGACGTAGCCGTCGGGCTGAGCTGCGGCTCGCCCGACGCATTCACGGCTGCCGCCGGACGTGACCGTTCCCCGCCCGCGCTACCACGGTGGCCGGCGGGCGGGCACGGGACGTGGCAGTCGGCTGAGCTGCCAGCTCGCCCCGACGCATTCACGGCTGCCCGCCGGACGCGACTGTTCCCCGCCCGCGCTACCACGGTGGCCGGCGGGCGGGGCACGGACGTGGCAGTCGGGCTGAGCTGCGCTCGCCCCCGACGCATTCACGGCTGCCGCCGGACGCGACTGTTCCCCGCCCGCGCTACCACGGTGGCCGCGGGCGGGGCACGGGACGTGGCAGTCGGGCTGAGCTGCGGCTCGCCCGACGCATTCACGGCTGCCGCCGGACGCGACTGTTCCCCGCCCGCGCTACCACGGTGGCCGGCGGGCGGGCACGGGACGTGGCAGTCGGGCTGAGCTGTGGCTCGCCCGACGCATTCACGGCTGCCGCCGGACGCGACTGTTCCCCGCCCGCGCTACCACGGTGGCCGGCGGGCGGGGCACGGACTGGCAGTCGGGAGCTGCGGCTCGCCCGACGCATTCACGGCTGCCGCCGGACGCGACTGTTCCCCGCCCGCGCTACCACGGTGGCCGGCGGGCGGGGCACGGGACGAGCAGTCGGGCTGAGCTGCCAGCTCGCCCGACGCATTCACGCTGCCGCCGACGTGCCCGTTCCCCGCCGCGCTACCCCCGGTGCCGGCGGGCGGGGCACGGACGTGGCAGTCGGGAGCTGCGCGGCTCGCCCGACGCATTCACGGCTGCCGCCGGACGCGACTGGTTCCCCGCCCGCGCTACCACGGTGGCCGGCGGCGGGGCACGGGACGCAGGAGGCCCCGGGCCAGACCGCTGCAGCGGGACGGGCCGGGACCACCAGTACGCGCCCCCGATACCCGGCACGTGGGCCGGGCCTTCCCGACGACCCAGGCGTGCGCTGATGAGCACCCTGGGGCTCGTCGCGTTCCTCTCGGCCGCCATGCCGTTCGGCAGTCGCTCGCGTGGCGCTGACGTGCGCTACGTCGCGCTACGCGTCCGCCGCGCCCGTCCACACCGGACCGCGACCTCAGGGTGGATGCCCGGTTACTCCGCCCTCTCCTGCGCGACGCACTGCCCGCGCCGGCGCTCCACGCCTCACGTCCCGCGGTCGCGTCGTCCGTACGGCGAGCGATGCCAGCGGGACCGGCTTGGGCGCGTGTGCCTATCCACCATTGAGGTCCCGAGCGGTGCTGCGTCCGTCACACGGCCGCCGACTCGCGCTCGTCGGCCAGGGCGCAGACGATGTCCACATCCAGCAGGCGAAATGACAGCCGCCCTGCGGCAGCCCAACTGTGGCCCTCGCGGTGGCCACCTCGAGCTACTCGTCGACAATCGCGCCGCCCAGGCGACCATAACGCAACCGCGTGCGGGTACTTCCCGTGTTACACCCAGGACGTTGTGGGCTGGCGCTGCACCTCTCCGGCGCGCGGGTACCACATCGGGTCGACGTCCGCTCTCCAGGCCCACGGCCGTACCCCCGCCGCCCGGCACGGAGGACATGACGCGGACCCTGCTGCCTCACTTCACCGTACCGACCACCGTCTGGCGCCCCGGGGTCCGAGCCCCGGGCCGACCCGAGCGGCGTCGCCGCCGCTACCGCGCGCGGCGGCGCCGCCGCAACCCCGTGCACCGAGGCCGCCCGGCCGCGGCGCGCCCCACCGGGACCCAACACGGGCCCCGCACCGGTGCACCGGTGCAACCACGCTCTTCTGCGCCCTCGCCGAGCCGCAGCAGACGTCATAGAGCTCCACGACCTGGCACCTACATAGCGCAGGCCCCGCGCAGGCGCCGGGGCCGCCCTGAGCACGCCCGGCCACGTGGCGCTGAGCAAGCAAATGGGGGAAGGAAGCGCCAAGAACCGACCGAGCCCCGACACGGCCAACTGGGGGAGCGCGAGGCGGCGGCCGAGCCGAACCTAGTTCCCGTTCTTTACGTCTCCTTCCGTCCCGCCAGCAGCAGCAGGCGGCAACCTTACCAAGCGTAGGCGCCTCAGCAGTGGTTGATCCACCGTAGCCGAGGTGCCGCGCCAACGGGCGCTTCAGCCAGAGCTGAAAGGGAAACTAACTGTTTCACGACCCAGGGTCTCCGGCGTGCTGCGCAAAGCCACAGGAGACCCGGGGAGGGAAACTTCGGTTTCTCTTACGACTGGCTGACGATGCGTCCGGCAAAGGCGAGTCGGGTGCAGACCCGATTCAACCCGCCCGGACGACGCACGATATCGGATTTATTTGGACCCACCCACCGTCCCAGGCCTTCGACGGCCGCTCTAACCGTAGTCCGATCGCCCTTACGAAGGCTCCGAGCCCGCCCGCCCGCGCGAGGCGGCCCCGAGCCGAACCTAGTTCCCGTTCTTTACGTCTTCCTTCCGTCCCGCCTGCAGCACAGGCGGCACCTTACCAAGCGTAGGCGCCTCAGCAGTGGTGATCCACCGTAGCCGAGGTGCCGCGCCAACGGGCGCTTCAGCCAGGAGCTGAAAGGGAAACAGAAGGAGGGGGAGGGGGGGGGCTCGCGCTCGTTTTTCCGTACGTCGCGTATGCTCGTAGGCCGCAGCGGTCCAGATTCTGGCTGCTGGAGTGCGTGCTGTCCCAGCCGGGCACTTTCTTTGCGAGCCAAGCTGGAGCTGGCACTGCACAATGGCGATGCCAGCAGTGCGTGCGCCTCTTCCCCTGCATGCAGTGCCCAAGTCGCACTCCCCCCCTGTTCCGAGCGCAAGTGCTCGTCCTCGTCAGGATCTGACCAGCATTATTGGACGTGTGCGTGGCTGGCCGCCCCCCACTTTGAACCGGCTCATGCGTGCCAGATCTTGTCCCCGCTTGCGACCTGTCTGAGCGCATACGGCGGCACGATGGCACAAACAGCCCTGAGGGTCGCTTTGAGACAGCCTGGGGACTTGCGAGAGGGCCAAGATCTCGAGCTTGCCAGTTTCGGACTTCCCGCCGACATCGCACATCGCAATGCCCCCGTTCCGACCCCACCACAGGTTCCACAGGTCGATCGAGCCTTGGTCGCAAACTCGGCCAGATTGCGCGGACGACAAACAGGAGCCGAATTTCCGCTGCGCTCGCTGCCTGTGCCCCTCCCTCCCTCCCCTCCTCGATTGCAGGCGGGCCACTGGCTGGCTGACTGGCTGACGGGGCAGTGCGCGTGGCTCGGTTGCAAGGCTGGAAACCAGAACTGTGCCAATTTTAGCGATGAGCGCGCCTCTTGTTGTCCGTGAGCAACAGACCATACGGGTCGTCACGAGGGCCAGGGTGTCCCCCTGGCGCCAAAGCATGGGTACTGGTAGCATTGACAACCTTTGGTCTAGCTAGCTGGGTTCGTCGTTCAGGGAGACCTTGCGCAGGTGCCTGCTTGGTGCTGCAGCTTTGTGGACCCAAGAGACCAAACCAGCACGGCGGCGGTCACGGACAATCTGTTGCTCACAACGGCGAGGCTGGCACCACAAGGACGAAGCCCGCTCCAGTGATGCGACCTGACCAGACCCTCGTGTCACGCCACTACCGTATGGTACGTACTACGGCAGAGCAGAGAAAGAGCACGTTCGCGCTGCTGAGTGGCGCCCACCGCGTGAAGCGAGGGTTTAGGTGGGGAAAACGCGCCAGACCAACACGCTCGCTGCGATGGCCAATCATCAAGAGCAACACCAAGACTGGCACGCGATGGTGTTGATCGTGAATACGGTACTGTTCAGACATCGGGCGCGCCGACCACGCTGCCATTGCCGGCCGGAGCGGGGGCGCTCCCACGACGCTTCCTGCGCACAACGACAAAGGCCACGAGCGCCACCAAGAGCGCTCCGGCAGCGGCCACGCCAAAGACAGCGGGCTGAGCGACGCTCGGCGCCGGCGCCGGCGCCTCGACGCTGGCGAGCTTGTCCGCATTGTCGCTGGCCGTGCGACCATTGGGCGCGATAAAGGCCGGCGGCGTGCACTGGTCGGCGCGCTTGCACAGGTAGAACCACTCTCGCGACGGGTCCCAAGGCCCGACGCAAGGCACGACGCCATCGCAGCAAGACACAAAGCCTCCGCCGGACGCGTAAGGGTCGACGTTCTCGGGCGTGCACGTCGGACTCGGCGCACCTGAGTTGTCGTACACGCGAACCCAGTCCACGATCATCTGGTTGGCGGCTGAGCCGCGCGGCGGCAGTTGCGGGGCGCGACCGTTGAGGCACCAGCCGCCCCAGGCGCCGCCGACAGCGACGTTGAGGATGAGGTGGAAGCGGTGCTGGAAGGGCCAGCGGCGGTAGTCGTCCGCCTCCTTGTTGAAGCGAAAGTACCAGTTGTCGTCGAATCCCACCTCGATTGACGTGGGCGTCCAGCGCAACTTGTACGTGTGCCAGTCGTTGTGCATGGTGGCCTCGCCAGGGTAGATGGTGCTGCCCACCTGCGTCCAATGTTGTGGTTGTACGCAGCCGTGTGCACGGTGGCGTGCAGCTCGTCGGGCTGGCAAGTGACGTGCTCCATGATGTCGATCTCGCCACTGTTGGGCCAGCCGCCGTACGTGTTGTCCGTGGGCAGCATCCAGATGGCCGGCCAGGCGCCCTCGAAGATGGGGATCTTGGCGCGCACTTCGACCTGGCCGTAGAGCCAGTCGGCCTTGTTGCGGGTCACCATGCGCGCCGAGGTGTACTCGGCATTGCCGGGCTCCTGGACCGCCTCGATGTAGAGCAGGCCGTCCTGCACCCACGAGTTCTTGCGCTCGTTGGTGTACCTCTGCAGCTCGTTTTGAAGGTGCGCGCTGGCAGCAGGTCGTAGTCCCACTTGGCGCTGTCGATGGAGTTGCCGTCAAACTCGTCGGAGAACACGAGGTTGCCGCGCCGGGCGTCAAAGTGAAAGTCGGTGGTGCGGTTGGACATGGTTGCTGACGCGGTTCGAGTTGTCCTTGGTTGTTTGTCCTTGGGGGGTTGGGGTTCTGCTTGGATGCTTCGATGAAAGTGGCTGGCTGCGCTTGCCCCAGCTTGGGTCAGGCGGAGAGCGGACAGCGAAGCAGAAGGAGGGTTCGCGCTCGTTTTTTTCGTACGTCGCGTATGCTCGTGGGCCGCAGCGGTCCAGATTCTGGCTGCTGCAGTGCCTGCTTGCTGTCCCAGCCGGGCACTTTCTTTGCGAGCCTCGATGCCAGGCAGAGCGTGCGCCTCTCCCCTGCTTGCAGTGCCCAAGTCGCACTCTCCCTGTTCCGAGCGCAAGTGCTCGTCCTCGGTCAGAATCTGATCAAAATCTGTTGGACATGAGCGTGGCTGGCCGCCTTCCCAAATTTTGAACCGGCTCATGCGTGCCAGATCTTGCCCCGCTTCCGACCTGTCTGAGCGCGTACGGCGGCACGATGGCACAAACAGCTCAGAGCGTCGCGCATTGAGACAGCTCGGGACCTGCGAGAGGGCCAAAGATCGTCTCAAGCTTGTCTTCTGAGCCAGTTTCGGACTCCATGCCGACATCCATCGCCAACTTCCGTTCTGACCCAATCACAGATCGAGCCTGCAGTCGCAAACGCGACCAGATTGATTGAGCGGACAGAGAAGAACACGACAAAGAAGCCGATTTCTGCTGCGCTGCCCGTGCCCCACCTTCCTTCGATTGGCTTTCGATTGACAGCGCCAAAGGTGGACCACTGACTGGCGTTCTGAGTTCTGAATCTGTGCTGGCTCGGTTGCAAAAGCGGCATGGACGGCAAACAAAAAAGGTTCCAAAACTCTGCCAAGATTCTGGCATGCAGATTCGTGGCCAGGCGATCGATCCCACACGAGCAGTCAGCAGCTGCCCCGCAGGCACCAGAACATGGGCAACGGGCACTGGCGACCTTTGATCTCGCTGGGTTTGTGGTTCAGGGAGGCCTTGCGCAGGTGCTGAAGCACTGGACCCAGCACCTTCGCACTGTGAATGCTCACAACGGTGAGGTTGGCATCTCAAGGGCGAAGCCCGCTCCAGTGATGCACGACCAGACCAGACCCTCGTGTCACGCCACTACCGCTCTATGGTACGGTACGTACTACGGCAGAGTAGAAGAAGAGAGCACGCCCAGGTGCACGGCGCTCACGCCGCAGCTGAGTGGCACCCATCGCGTGAAGCGAGGGCCTATGGTGGGAGAACGCGCCGAACCGACACGCTCGCTGCGATGGCCAATCATCAAGAGCAACACCAGACTGGCACGCGATGGTGTTGATCGTGAATACGGTACTGTTCAGACATCGGGCGCGCCGACCACGCTGCCATTGCCGGCCGGAGCGGGGCGCTCCTACGACGCTTCCTGCGCACAACGACAAAGGCCACGAGCGCCACCCAAGAGCGCCCCGGCAGCGGCCACGCCAAAGAGAGCGGGCTGAGCGAAGCTCGGCGCCGGCGCCGGCGCCTCGACGCTGGCGAGCTTGTCCGCATTGTCGCTGGCCGTGCGACCATTGGGCGCGATAAAGGCCGGCGGCGTGCACTGGTCGGCGCGCTTGCACAGGTAGAACCACTCGCGCGACGGGTCCCAAGGCCCGACGCAAGGCACGCCATCGCAGCAAGACACAAAGCCTCCGCCGGACGCGTAAGGGTCGACGTTCTCGGGCGTGCACGTCGGACTCGGCGCCACTGAGTTGTCGTACACGCGCACCCAGTCCACGATCATCTGGTTGGCGGCTGAGCCGCGCGGCGGCAGTTGCGGGGCGCGACCGTTGAGGCACCAGCCGCCCCAGTCGCCGCCGACAGCGACGTTGAGGATGAGTGGAAGCGATGCTTGAAGGGCCAGCGGCGGTAGTCGTCCGCCTCCTTGTTGAAGCGAAAGTACCAGTTGTCGTCGAATCCCACCTCGATTGACGTGGGCGTCCAGCGCAATTTGTACGTGTGCCAGTCGTTGTGCATGGTGGCCTCGCCAGGGTAGATGGTGCTGCCCACCTGCGGCCAATGTTGTGGTTGTACGCAGCCGTGTGCACGGTGGCGTGCAGCTCGTCGGGCTGGCAAGTGACGTGCTCCATGATGTCGATCTCGCCACTGTTGGGCCAGCCGCCGTACGTGTTGTCCGTGGGCAGCATCCAGATGGCCGGCCAGGCGCCCTCGAAGATGGGGATCTTGGCGCGCACTTCGACCTGGCCGTAGAGCCAGTCGGCCTTGTTGCGGGTCACCAGGCGTGCCGAGGTGTACTCGGCATTCCCGGGCTCCTGGACCGCATCGATGTAGAGCAGGCCGTCCTGCACCCACGAGTTCTTGCGCTCGTTGGTGTAGGCCTGCATCTCGCCGCCGTAGATGCCCTTTGGCAGCAGGTCGTAGTCCCACTTGGCGCTGTCGATGGAGTTGCCGTCAAACTCGTCGGAGAACACGAGGCTGCCGCGCTGGGCGTCAAAGTGAAAGTCGGTGGTGCGGTTGGACATGGTTGCTGACGCGGTTCGAGTTGTCCTCGGTTGTCGTCCTTTGAGTTGGGGTTCTGCGCTTGGATGTTTCGATGAAAGTGGCTGGCTGAGTTTGCCCCAGGTTGGTCAGGCGGAGAGCGGGCGTCGAAGCAGGTTTAAGGGCTCGCGCTCGTCTTTCCGTACGTCGCGTATGCTCGTAGGCCGCAGCGGTCTAAAATCTGGCTGCTGGAGTGCGTGCTTGCTGTCCCAGCCGGGCACTTTCTTTGCGAGCCAAGCTGGAGCTGGCACTGCACAATGGCGATGCCAGGCAAAGCGTGCGCCTTTCTCCAGCCCAAGTCGCACTCCCCTGTTCCGAGCGCAAGTGTTCGTCCTCGGTCAGAACCTGATCAGAATCTGTTGGGCTCATGTCCGTGGCTGGCCGCCTCCCCCACTTTGAACCGGCTCATGCGCGCCAGATCTTGCCCCGCTCGGATCTGTCTGAGCGCGTACGGCGGCACGATGGCACAACCAGCTCAGAGCGTCGCGCTTTGAGGCAGCTCGGGACTTGCGAGAGGGCCAAAGATCGTCTCGAGCTTGTCTTCTGAGCCAGTTTCGGACATCCATCGCCAACTTCCGTTCTGACCCAGTCACAGGTCGAGCCTTTGGTCGCAAACACGACCAGATTGAGCGGACAGAGAAGAACGCAACAAGAAGCCATTCTTGCTGCGCTGCCTGTCTGTGCCCCTCCCTCCGCCTCGATCTTGATTGAACAATAACAAAGGTGGACCACTGACTGGTGGTCTGAGTTCTGAATCTGCGGATGGCTCGGTTGCAAAAGCGGCATGGACAGCAAACAAGAAAGGTGAGTTCTTCCAAAACCCTGCCAAGATTCTGGCATGCAGATTCGCGGCCAGGTGATCGATCCCACGCGAGCCGTCAGCTGCAGGCACCAGAACATGGGCAAACGGGCCCTGGCGACCTTTGGTCTCGCAGGGTTCTTCGTCCAGGAAGACCTTGCGCAGGTGCTCTACTTCGTTGTCGCGATCTTCATCCTCCAGCTCGCGCTCGAGTTGGCAACAGCGAGGCTGGCACCTCTCCTCCAGCGATGCACGACCAAACCCTCGTACCAACTCCGTTTCACTCTAAGACTACCTTTGGAGAGTGGTAATACAACAAAAGTATTATTTGAGGGCGCACGGCCGAGTCCGTATCTTTTTACAGAGATCTTCTCTCGAAAAAGCAGATCCGAAGGGAAAGAGAGAGAGAGAGAGAGAACAAGGATACGTCTGGAAGGATGCTCGGCCTCCGACTGCGCAGCGGCCTGCGGCGCGCGCCCGTCGTGGCGCGGCGCCTGCTGAGCGACGCCAGCGCCACCCCCAAGGCCGCGCCGGCCACGCCCGCGCCGCCCCCGCAGAGCGGCGGCAGCAGCATGCCCCTCCTGCTCGCCGCCGCCGCGGCCGCTGGTGGCGGGTACTACTACTACACCACGCAGCAGGTGGACTTTGCCAAGGTGCGCAGCGACATCGCCGAGCTGCTGGAGAGCGACACGCACGACGACGGCAGCTTTGGCCCCATCCTCGTGCGCCTGGCCTGGCACAACGCCGGCACGTACGACAAGAACACCGGCAAGGGCGGCAGCGAAGGCTCGGCTATGCGCTTCGGCCCCGAGTCCGAGTGGGGCGCCAACGCCGGCCTGGCCAAGGCGCGCGCGCTGCTGGAGACCGTCAAGGCCAAGAACCCGGCCATCTCCTACTCGGACCTGTGGACCCTCGCGGGCAACGTGGCCATCGAGGAGATGGGCGGGCCGGAGCTGCCCTTCCACTCGCCGCAAGGACAAGCCCACCGAGCACGAGGCGCTGCCGGACGGCCTTCTCCCGGACGCCGACGGCCGCGACAAGCCGAACAACATCGCCGACCACCTGCGCGACATCTTTTACCGCATGGGCTTCAACGACCAGGAGATTGTGGCCCTCAGCGGCGCGCATGCCCTCGGCCGCTGCCACCCGGAGGCCTCTGGCTACTGGGGCCCCTGGACGCGCGCCCCCACCACCTTCAGCAACGAGTACTTTAAGCTGCTGCTGTCCGAGAAGTGGACCAAGAAGACCAAGCATGAGGGCAAGCCCTGGAAGGGCCCCGAGCAGTTCGAGGACAAGACCGGTGAGCTCATGATGCTGCCCAGTGACCTGGCCCTCATCAAGGACGCCAAGATGCGCCCCTACGTGGAGAAGTACGCCAAGGACGAGCAGGCCTTCTTCGACGACTTTGCCAAGGCCTGGACCAAGCTCCAGGAGAACAACTGCCCGAACCTCGTCTAAAGGTCGCCTCGCCAAGCTGGCAGGCGACAACAACGTCACGTCCGACCGACCATCAATCAATCAGTTTCGATCTTGAACCAGGCAATCGCGTTGTGGTCATCGTTGATCCAGCAGCCAGCATCTCTTTCGAGATCAAGATCAAGATCAAGATCAATCTTGAGATTGGTCGGCGGATCAAGAGCTTTGGATTGGACTCTTCGCCGCATCATGCCGTAAACTGCGCAAACGCCTCCTGCTCGCTGTCGGCCATCACCATGCGCGCGGACGCCCACAGGCCCACGGCCGGGAACACGATCCACGTGACGTTGGTGAGCAGCACGAGCACCACAATCTGCGCCCACGAGTTGCCGTGGTTGCGCCAGCGGCGGTTCACGCAGTACTGCAGAAAGTACACCACGGTGCCGTAGAGCATCTGGTAGAACGCAAGCGCCCCCATCAAGCCCATGACTCGCGCGGGCATGAGGTCGCCCTGCAGCGACATGCCAACCGCGAACAGGACCGTGGGCACGAGCGAGCTAAACCCGTTGCCGACGTCAATGTTCCAGCCGAACGACCCCGAGTCGCTGTACGACTCGTCCACCAGGCTGTAGGTGATCCACACCTGCGCCCAGAAGCTCGGCGTGAGCACCTGTCCGAGCGTGGCGTGCTCAAACAGGAACACCTTGCCAATGTCGCCGCGCTCGAGCTTCTTGCGGCGGCCCTCGTAGCTGCTGCGGATGTGGTCGATGCAGAAGAACAGCACGAGCTCCCAGAGGCAAATCACCGCGTTGACCACCAAAAACCCCGCCAGCGCCAGCTGCAGGGGGTTGACGACGGCGTGCCGCTGCCAATGCAGCGCCCCGAGCGCCGCAATGGCGCCCGCAATGGCCGTGGCCAAGTACACGACGGCCCACATGGCTAGACCTCTCGACAACGCCCTCCTGCTGCCGCCAAGCGAAGCTCTCCTGCCGCCAAGCGACCGACCTCGCCCTCGACCTCGCCTTCGACCTCGCCTTCGTCTTCGATCGCGCCAACACCGCCGCCCCTCATCAATCGATCGATCGATCGATCGATCGATCGATTCCGTCGCGAAAAAGGGTTCGCGCGGGGAAAAGGGTTCGCTGCACGTTCCCCAGGTTAGACAAGGTTAGGTCGCGGAACGCGTGAAAAAAAGAACCGTTGAGAATGCGCGCCGGACGCGAACTCCGAGAGAGAGAGAGAGCCCTGGGACGAGCAGGTCGTGCACGAGCAGGCCGTGCGCGAGCCGATGGAGGCCGCCGTGCGCCGCATGGTGCTGCGCAAGAAGGCCGGGCTGGGCAGCGCGGCGCAGGCCTCGCGCCTGGCGGCGCTGCCGGGCGTCGAGCCTCGCGCGTTCGCGCTGCCGGCCACCAGCGGCGAGTACTCGCCATTCCGCGAGGAGGCGGAGGGAGCGGGGCAGCCCGCAGCGGCGCGCCCGCCGGCATCTGCGCGCGCGGCCTTCGAGGCCGGCGTGCGGCTGCTGTGGCAGCCGAGCGACCACCTGCAGCTGCAGCTGGCCGACATGGTGCTGTTCGAGGCCGGCAAGCCGCGGACGTGGCTTCACCTCGGGCCGCACCGGCGGCGTCATGCGCAAGACGCAGTCCAAGCTCACGCTGCGGGAGATCGCGCGCGCGATGGGCAAGCGCGCGCAGCAGCTGGCGCTGGCAGCTGGCGCGAGGGCCGCCACGCGCGAGCAGTTCATCTGCGTGGCGCGGTCCGTGGTCAGCGGCAGGGCCGACCTGCGCGTGGAGATGCTGCGGGTGCACGAGCTGCTCGAGCTGCTCGAGGACGCCCACCGCATGGCGCGTCTCGTGGCGCTGCAGAGCTGCGCCACCGTGGAGGGCTGCTCGGCCGTGTACAGCACCCGCTTCCGCGCAGCGCCGACGCCAGGCTTTGAGACCATGCGGCTGTCGGACGACACCAACCTCCTGGGCGCGCAGGCCGGCGCGCAGTACGACGAGGAGCTGCGCGCGCTGCTGCCGCCCGAGAGCCGCGACCGCCGCGTGTACGTCAAGTCGCGCGAAGTGCGCATCCGGTCGCGTGCTCACCGCGTGAACGAGGAGCTCGAGGAGCTCACGACGCGCGTCGTGCGGTTCGTAGAGCGTGCGCGCGGTCGCAAGGTCTTGGAGCTGCGCGCCGAATTCGTATGCACCAGCGGCCAGCCGCCGACGCTGACGCACGTCTCGGACTTGCGCTTGCGGGCGCCCCAGGGCAGTCGGCCGGCCGGGGGTGCGCAGGGTAGCTCGGGCAGCGAGTCGCCAGGGTCGCATTTTAGCTCGGGCTCGTCGGAGGACCCGGCTGGGCAGGAACAGCGGCAGCGGCGGCCGCAGGACGAGCCCCAGGACGCGCAAGGAGGCATTGCGCGGTTTGCGGTGTCTGCCAAGGCGCGGCCAGTGCCTGCGCATGCGCGGCAGGTGCTTTTGCGCGCGCTGCGACAAGTGCGCGCGGCCGGTGAGACTGGCCCGGCTTGCTGCGGGCAGTTTTGCGAAGCGAGGGAGATTCGTGACGAAGATGCGCTGGAAGAGATCGAAGCCCAGGTGCGCCTCGAGAATGGCGAGCGGCCCGAGGCAACTCATGCGGTCGTTCTGCTCCATGTCGTCCAGGCCGCGTTGCTGCGTGCTACGGCGAGCTTTCGGCACGACCGAGGGTCGATGCCAACATGGGTCATCAACGTGCCCAAGGTGCCAGACCACGGCTTGGGGGCGAGCGACCTTGCCGAAATTTTCCAGCTCTTGCCTTCGCGGCTCTACGAGCCGGTCGCAGTATGCGCGACCTGCTCCGAGGTCTACCAGGCGGTCGAGCGCCACTCCCTCATTCGCACCCGCCCACAGCGGCAGCAGCTGCAGCAGCAGCAGCAGCAGCAGCAGCCGGTGCAGAACCAAAAGTTGCGCAAGAAGCAGCACGAGCAGCCGGCAAGCTTTGGGAAAGCACCCACACCCCTGGCGCGCTGCTTTTTCTGCAAAGGCGGTTCTCGCCACGGCGACCTGTGCGCCCTGGGGTCGTGTCCAGCCTGCGACAGGCAGCTCCACGCGCTGGGGGGGCAGCAGCAAGCGCAGCAACAAAAGCAGCAAGTGCAGCAACAAAAGCAGCAAGTGCAGCAAGTGCAGCAAGGGGCTCGGCCTAGTGGAAAGCCGGCTCCGCCCAAGCACGCACCGATGTTGCGCGTTGATCCTCAGCACCCAGTCCCACTTGCGGCGATGGTACACAACCTCAGCGAGCTGTGGCTCCGCGAGGACGGCGTCTCGCACGCCGAGGCCGACCGTCCAGCGAGTGCGGCGCGTTCGTCCAAGGCGCCGCCGCCGCCGCCGCAGTGCCCACCCCCTTGGCTTGCTAGTAGTAGAACCAGTACCGAGGGCAAGGGCGGGAGCGAGGGCAAGACGGAGGAGGCCAAGCCCCGCCACGTCGCGGCGCTCCACAACAAGCTGAGGCCAGACCTGCTCAACACGAACGGCGCGCGCGTGATACACCCGCCGCTGCTAGCCATCCACCGCAAGGCGTTCATCCCAGCCCAAACAGTCAAGGACGCGTAGTTGTTTGTCTATTTGTTGTTGTCTCGGCTGTCTCACAGCAGCACGACCAAAGCCGTGATGTTATCGCTGCTGGACCGCGCCAGCGCCTCGGTGACCAGGTACTGGGCCAGCGCCTCTGGCGCCACGTGCTCCTCGTCCAATGCCTTTTGCACGATGTCCACGGCCTCTTGGTCGCCGATGACGTCCCACACGCCATCGCAGGCGATAATAAGAAAGCGATCGTTGTCGCGCTCCAGCTCGGTGCGCTCCACGTGCGGGCGCGCCACGACAAACTTTTTCATGGCGTGGTCGCCAAAGCTGCGCGACACGGCGAGGATGCCCAGCACTCGCTTGCGCAGGATGAAGCCGCCGGCGTCCTCGATGCGCTTGACCTCCGAGTCCTCGGAAGCCTTGTGGTCGAACGATAGCCTCAGCCCGCGGCCGCGCCTGCACAGCACCGCGCGCGAGTCGCCGACGTTTGCCGTGTACAGCACGCGCGTGGGGCCCTCCTTCCTCAGCAAGCAAGTCACCGCCGTGGAGCCGGACACGGACAGACCGTGCTTGGACGTCTGGATGTCCGTGATCAAATACGCGCTCGTGAGGCACTCTTGCACGCTGCGCCTGCCGTCCTCGAAGGCCAGCTCGGACAGGAGGTTGCGCTCAAAGTTCCTGGCCACAAAGTCGACCACGCCGCGGCCGCCATGGCCGTCGAACACGCCGAAGAGCGCCTGCGATTCGTCGCCGCCCAGCGCGTCCACGGCAATGTGGGCGTCCTCCATGGTCATGCGGCATGCCGGATTCATCTCCTCGTGCTCCGACACGGCCTTGACCGCGCGCCATGTGCCTCCGGTGGGCGTGGCCATCGCTCTGGCAGCCCGCTCCGCCGCCGCCGCCCGCCCTCCCCAGCCTCGACCTCCTCCTCCTCCTCCTCGACCTCCTCGGCTCCCAACTGTTTGTTTGTCTGTTTGTTGCGAAAACTTCTGAAGAAAAGAACAAACACGACCGCAGAATACACACCCTTTACGACGTGAACGCAGACTGCTCGCACAAGCTCTTCTTTTACATGTTTTTTAATTAATTAATTATTAATTAAAAAAAACAAATTAATTAAATTGTTTTTTAATTAATTTTAATTTTAAAATTAATTTTAATTAAAAAAATTAGAGACGAAGAAGATCCGATGTGAACGCAGAATGAGAACGAGGCAGGCGAAGAGAGATCGATCGATTGATGGTGCGGGAGGGCAGCGTCCACCACACGTTCCTGGCGCCATGGGAGCACACGACGACGGCGTTCTGGTGCAAGTACCCGCACCCGGAGCTGCCGCACGTGACGGACGCGCTGGTGCTGTCGCGACGGGTGGACCCTGAGACGGGCGTGCTGCACTCGCGCAGACTCATGTGCATGTCCCAGAGTCTGCCGCCGGTGCTGCGGCCGCTGGCGGGCGGGCTGGAGACCTACTTTGCGCTCGAGGAGAGCACCGTGGACCCCGCGCGACGCCGCATGGTGCTGCGCACGCGCAATCTGTCCTTCGCCTCGGCCTTGAACGCCGAGGAGGTCTGCGTGTACCAGGGCTCGAGGACGGCCTGCGCACGGACTACACCTGGACGGTGCGCTGTGCCTGCACCAAGACGGTCCCGCTAATTACCGCCAACATCGAGCAGGCGCTGGTCGACCGCGCCTTGGGCAACTCGGCTTCCGGCCTGGCCAAGATGGACGCGCTGGCGGAGGACATCCACCGCCGCTCGCGAGTCACGCAGCGCCCTGCCTTTGCGCGGTGGCCAACGCGCTTTCCCAGTCGCGCCTGCGCAGGGTCGGGCGGCGCCATGCGGCAGGTGGAGGCGGACGCCGAGCAGCTGCTTTGGCAGCGAAGGTTCGGCCTGTTCGGGCCTCGCAAGCCCCTCTCGCGCAGCTCGTGGAACCCCTTTGGCGGCCCCGACGACGAACCCTCCCCCCCTCCTCCTGCTGCTGCTGGCGGGGGTTCTGCGCCTGGATCTTCCGGCGGGTAGCTCGCGACTGGCAGGCGAGCAGCCAAGGGCGGCAGGCAGGCAGTGGTAACGTGTAGCTGCTGCTGCTGCTGCTGGGGGTTCTGCGCCTGGATCTTCCGGCGGGTAGCTCGCGACTGGCAGGCGAGCAACCAAGGGCGGCAGGCAGGCAGTGGTAATGTGTAGGTTATTTGGTAATGATGGTCGTCGTCTCTGTGTGGCGTTTGTGCGTCGCGGGGTTTACGCGGTGCGGTAGTGCGCGTGTTTGCTGGGCGGCCAGCGGTCTGCGGTGCGGATGCCGCGCGGCAGGACGTGCACCAGGCCTCGCAGTCGCTCGGTCACCGTACTCAGGTCCGCGTACTCGGCCCGCGACCTCGCCGACCTGTACAGGTGCGCCTCCAGCTCGACGGCCGAGTAGCTGCTCGCGGCGCCATCAAGCACGCGCGCGATCTGCGCCAGCACCTCGTGCCGCGTGCCCTCGTCGTCGCGCGGGCGCTGCCAGGGTCCGTCATGCAGTTGGTGCTGGTACTCTGAGTACGTCGGAAGCTGCTGAGGCGGCTGGGGCTGCGGCGCGTAGGCGAAGGTGAGTCCGTCGTGCGCTGGTGCGGCGTCGACGGGCGTCTCTGCGCGAGTGGGGTCCAGCTCGCAGAGCTCTCTGGCGCCAGCGTCATCTCTCTCTCTCTCTCTCCAGTCTTTCTCTCCTCTGTCTCTCCCCATGCGTTCCATTGCGGAGTTTGAAAACAAGTAACGACCAGAACGCAGACTCCTCTTGGAGGAAAACAAAACAAAGATCTTTCTTTCTCTCGTTCTTTTTCTCCTGCAACTTTCACTCTAATCATTCTCACTCTGTCATCAACAAAGTGACGAGTGGTCGACTTTTTGACGATCGATCGTGAAATCCATCGATCGACGTAAGTGAACGTAAGTAAGTACGTATCGACGTGGTCATCCCTAAGGTGTTGCGCTTTGCGTCGACGAGCTCCAACATCGTCAAAGCGCTCTGCATCCATCAATGTCGATCGACGTGGTCATCCAAAGGCACCTTGAAGCTGTTGCGCTTTGGCTCCGCATCCATCCATGTCGATCGACGTGTGGACATCCCAAAGGTGTTGCGCTTTGCGTCGACGAGCTCCAACATCGTCGAAGCGCTCTGCATCCACGTGGACATCCCAAAGGTGTTGCGCTTTGGCTCCGATCGACGTGGTCATCCCAAAGGTGTTGCGTTTTGCGGCTACGGCAACATCAGTCAGTGCAGGAGCAGTGATGGATGCATGGAGGCCAACGCTGCCAGCCGGGTTGCTTGCTGATGCCACGCCTGCGGCTCGCCGCTCGCCGCTTGCTGTGGCATCATCCGACGCGTCAGTGAAGGACGACCACGTGGACAGACGTGACATGGGCCCGAATGTCACGCGTAAAACTGCGTGCGATGGATGCGTGGGTCGACCAACACGCCGACCTGCTGCGCTGGGCCGGGGTGCTGGCGGCCAACCTGGGCGCTGTTGCGGCGTCATGGCCGCTGACGCTGCTGCGAGGCGGCGCGCAGTCGTCGCTGGAACGTCTCCTGGAGACCTCTCTGGTCGTCGGTCTCAGTCTGACCGCCTTCGTGCCGATCCTGGAGCTGCGCGACGACCTGCAGCGCGCCACGGCCTTCTTGATGCAGGTGGAGCTCGTCAGCCGCGTTGCCGAGGTGTGCACGGATGACCTCTACCTGCAAGACCACTCTCTGGGACAGCGAATGCTGCACATCCTCGTGCCGCCGGAGGACCTGGCCTCGCGCCGACGCGTGCAGAGCCCTGGGCCGCTGCTCGTGGGCCTGGCTAGTGAGATATGTACCACACTTGCAGTCGCCGCGGCCGTCGCGCTGGCGCTCGAGGAGCGCGCCTCTGCCCTTGGCGGGTATCTGTGGGCGCTGCACACCTCAGCGGTGCTGCACTGAACGGGCTGCTGGTCCAGACGGCGATGCTGCTTGGCGACGGCACGCTCGTGGCCGGGTTCATGGACCGCCCGTATGCCGCGTCCTCCGTGCGCGACTTTTGGACGCGCTGGAACCGGCCCATCCACCTGATGCTCAAGCGCCACGTCTTCCTCCCCGTGCAACGGCGGCACGGCAAACGCGTGGCCGCTGCGGCCACTTTCGCGGCTAGCGGGCTCTACCACGTGGCGCACATCTGGGTGGGTGGCCGCCACGCGCCGGTCGAGGCAGCCGCGGTGCTCTTGTACTTTGCCGTGCAAGCGGCGGCGGTCAGCGCCGAGTTGCGGATGCGCGTAGCGCGATGGCCCGAGCACGAGCGGTGGGCATGGACGGCCTCGTGCGTCCTGCTGCCGCTGCCGCTCTTCACGTGGCCCTACATGCGGCTGGAGGGCTTGTGATGATCATTAAAATATGCGTTGGTTAGGTTCGCTCGAGTAGCTAGAGCTAGAGGGCCGGCCGACCACGAGTGTGCGTCCTGTAGCTGCGCTACCGCCGCCGCCGCCGCCGCCGCCGCCGCCGCCGCCGCCGCCGCCGCCGCCGCCGCCGCCACGGCCTCAAAAGTCAAAGTGCTCCACGTGCAGGTCGAGCTGGTTGGGGCCCGCAAGCGATTGCTGCCGGGTGGTGTCCCACAGCGCGCGGATGAGGCGTCGCGGGCCGCAGCCGAGCACGGCAAGGCGCTCGCCGCTCATGCCTTGCTGCGCTGCGCGCAGCTCGGCAGCGATATCGGGACGCCCCGCCACGGTCTGCCCGCCTGGGATTGTGACGCCTGGAACCGGCAGCTGGTCGCGGCCGGTGACAAAGCAGCGCACCGTCAGCCTCGGGCCGCCAGGAGCCTGGGCAGCCTCCGCGATGGCCTCGCGAAAGCAGGCAAGCGAATCGGTGTCGCGGACGACCCACAGCAAGTGCACATGCTGCACGCGATGGCGCGTGTGCCCAGGCAGAGATCGCGCAGCAGCGAGACGTGCGGCGTAATACCGATGCCCCCCGCGACGAGCACGAGGTGGGAGTAGCATCTGTACGCCACGGCAATGCGGCCATAAGGCCCGTCCACGCGAACCCGAAGCGCGTCGCCGGCCTTTGCGCGCCGCAGCAAATCCCGCGTGTGGTTCCCAAGCGCCTTGATGTGCACCTCGAGCTGCTCGTCGTCCGGCCCGGAGGACAGCGTGTACGGATGCCACTCGTAGCTCACGCCGGTGAACTGCAGAAAGACGTACTGGCCCGCTCTGTAGGTCTTGAGGCGGTGCCGCGGGAAGAGCACGCGGACCACGCCGCCCGGCAGCGCCTCCACAGAGGTGGCTTCTTGCGGAAAGAGGCCCATGGCGTAGCGCATGAAGGCGTCGGTCGCGTAGAGCAATAGCGAGGCCGCCATGTAGGGCACGAAGGCCTCGGCGTGGAGCGCCCAAAGACGTAAAACCCGACAAAGGAGAAGTGCAGCGCCTTGAAGAGGCTGTACGAGCGGCGGCGGACCACTGGCAGGCTTGACAGGCACAGCAGGCCAAGAAAAGCCAGCGAAAGCAGCCCGTTGCGGTTTTCCTCGTCGTGCCACGCCATCTCGACGAGGCGGCCGGCGCGCGACCATCGCAGCATGTAGTAGTACAGCGCGTGCGCCAGGCCGGCCAGGAAGGTCAAGCGGCCAAGCCACCTGTGGTAAACGACGGTCCGCTCAAACGGCGAGAACAGGAACCATGTCAGCAGCGAGTTGCGCGTTGCGGGCACCACCGTGAGCAGCGCCAGGCCGCAGCAGGCGTAGCCCCATCCGAGCGCCGGCTGCATGCCGCCTGGACATACACCCATGCGGTGGCGGCACCGGCGATTCCCGCAAGCAGCAGCGTCTGTCGCAGGCTCACCATCGCCAGCCAACGCGCGCGTTCAGGAACTGCTCCGCTTGCTTGACCGGGCCCTGGCGAACCATTTTGAGCGGCGCAACAACGCCCCGTTTGCACTGGTTGCCGCTCCTCCAGGTCCTGTGCCCGCGCCGCATTGTCCCCGCTCGTCGGCGCTGGCTCGGGCTTGTCCATTAGCCATTTACCCACCGGCGTGTCGGAGAGGTCGTCACTGAGGTAATCATCCTCCCCGTCATCGTCCGAGTTGGCGCCCTGGCTGCCGACGGGCGTGGCGCGCATTCTTGAGCGGCATCGCTTCAGGACGCGTTTCGTCGCCAGCACTGCGGCGAGTGCGACCACGGTCAGGACCAGCGCACTCCCGGGGTTCCACAGCTCGTCGCCGTCGTCACCGTCGTCGTCGTCGTCGCCGCCGTCCCAACTGGGTCGCCCTTGTGCACTACCCGAGCCAGAGTCCGACACCGCGAGCAGATTGGCGCGAAATCGACCGTCACGTGCGCATAGGGTACCAGTCGCCGCTCCCATCGCGGTCGTCGGCGGCCCAGAACAGGTTTTGCGCCATGTTCTTGATCTCCGTGCCGTGCGACAGCTGCAGCGGCCTCTCCAGCTCCACTGTTGTCGTGCCGCCCGCTGAGCTCCAAGCCAGTAATTTGTACTGCAAGGTTCGCGAGCGCGGCTGCGACTCGCCCGAGCTCTGGCCTTGCACGCATTCGGGTCTCTCGGAGGACACCCAGCACGTGATCGAGTCGCCGCGCCAGTGGAATCTGCTGTCGGGAAAACCCTACGGCCACCCAGCCGCCGAGCCGCGACGTCATCTTGAGACGGACCGTGCCGGCGCCCTGGTCGGCCTTCCACTCGAGCGTGAACGGCCCGCTCGAGTACAGGCTTGGTGCTTCGCCTGTGCCGCCATTGCCAGCTCCAGGCGTATTGGGCGTACTCTGCGCGTCGTCGTCGTCGTCGTCGTCGTCGTCGTCGTCGTCGCCATGGTCATTACGCTCGTCGTCGTCGTCGTCGCCATGGTCATTACGCTCGTCGTCGTCGTGGTCGTCGTCATCGTGGTCGTCGTCGTGGTCGTCGTCATGGTCGTCGTCGTCATGGTCGTCGTCGTCATGGTCGTCGTCATCGTCGTCGTCACGGTCGTTACGGTCGTCATCGTCGTCGTCGTCGCTGCCATCCAAAGGCGCGCCGGCGCGCCGGCGGCGGTGACGGCGGCGGTGACGGCAGAGGTGCTGAGGGTAGTGGCAGCGCCCTCAAGAAAGTTGGCCTGCAGGCGCGCGAAGCGCGAGTGCTGCGGGTACCACGAGCCGCTGTCGTTGCCCTTGCGACGTGCGTAGGCGACGTAGAAACGCTGGGTTTCGTCCGCGACCTCGTTGTTGCCAGCGTTGAAGGGGCGGCGAAACACCATGGTCGTGCTGCCGCCGGCCACCGTGACGGAGCGCAGGACCATGCCAAGGTCGCGGCGGCTGGGCACACTCTCGTCCCACGAGACGCCGCTGTGGCTCACAGGCCTTCCGCTGGGGCTGACCCAGGCGGCGATACTTTCGCCTCCGCTGTGAAAATCGCGCCAGCCCCGCGCAAAGCCAATGCCCACCCAGCCGGTGGCCTTGGCCTGCACAGTGAACTCGATCTCACGCTTTTCGCTGTCCACCGTCCACGTGGTTACCACTTGACCGTCCGCCGCCACGGCGCGCCCAGCTTGCGTCGCGGGCATGTCGCAGCAGGCGAGGAGCAGCACGAGCAGCGGGAGGCTGAAGGTCATCAGGGGCTTGCTTGTAGGACTGTCTGTCTGTCTGTCTGTCTGTCTTCGCTGCGGTTGCGGGTTTGCTGTTTGGTTGGCATCCTCTTGCAAGGACAGACACCTCTCCTCAATCTGACAACGCTAAGGCTAAGCTTGCTCTTTGAATGAAGCAAGGACGCCTGTGTCAAACACCGCGGCAGAGAATTCAGCGAGACTTCGATCGACCGATGGATCGATCGATCGATCATAATGTAGATGAATTGAATTGAAGGACATCAGGATGAATGGAACGGAAGGAAGGCACTTGGCAAGCTGATCGACCCAATCGAAGGACGCTTGTGTCACTCGCTCCTCTCCTCTCCCCTCCCTGTCCACTTCCAAGGGTTAAGAGACCTTTATTTCGAATCTGCGTTCGTTTCTGATTATTCTAGTTAATCTAATTCACTGTAAAAAGTAAGAGTGGTGAGAGAGTGTGGGTGTGTGCAAAGAAGAAGCCGCGTGCGTGGTGCGGAACGCTTTTGCGATCGATCGATCAGCAGGAGAGGGAGTTGCACGCGATGGTTGGGGTCGCGCAGGAGACCATCGGACGGCTGGGCGACCACGCGGCCGCGGGCGAGCTGGAGGAGGTGCGGCAGATCGTGGAGGAGGACCCCGACTGGCTCAACACGTGCGACGCGCGAGGGGCCACGGCCCTGATCCGCGCGATCGAAAAGGACAAGGTCGAGGTCGTGGACTACTTGCTCAGCAAGGGCGCCAAGGTCAATGTGGCCACGAGCGACGGATGGACGCCGCTGCATCACTGCGTGAGCAAGGGCCGCGGGTTCCTGGAGTGCCTGCGGCTGCTTCTCCAGCACGGCGCCAAGATCAACCAGGGCAACAGCGATAACAACGCCGCGCTCAACCTGTGCGCGATGAACAACTTTGACCAGTGCGCGCTGGCGCTGATCGACGCAGGCGCCGACATCAACCGCGTCAACAGCGCGCGGTGGAGCGCCCTCATGCAGGCCTGCAGCAAGGGCCGCGGGTACCTGACGATCGTCGAGCTGCTGGTCAAGCACGGCGCGGACCTGGACCTGGTCAAGGACGACGGCGACACTGCGCTGGGGCTGTGCTGCTTGAACGGCTTTGCCGACTGCGCTGGCGTCCTCGTGCGCTGCGGCGCCAAGGTCAACACCCAAAAGACCAACCTGTGGACCCCGCTCATGCACTGCTGCGGCAAGGGCCGCGGGCACGAGGAGATCGCCAAGCTGCTCCTGGAGAACGGCGCGGACCCGGAGAAGCTCAACGACGACGGCAACTCGGCGCTTGCCATCTGCTGCATGAACGGGTTCGCGGGCATCGCGCGACTCTTGCTGGCCCACAAGCCGGACGTGAACCGGCAGAGCAAGGGCGGCTGGGGCATGCTGCACCAGACCGTGTGCAAGGGCCGCGGGTCGCCCGCGCACGCCGAGATCGCGCGCTTGCTCATCAAGAGCGGCGCGGACATCAACTTGCGCAACCACGAGATGAACACGGCGCTCAACCTGGCCGCCATGAACGGCTTCACCGACCTCGCGCGCCTCCTCGTAGACTCGGGCGCGGACATCAACAGCCGCGCCACCGACGGCTGGAGCCCCCTGCACTGCTGCTGCGGGTCTGGCCGCGGCTACTTTGACATCGCCAAGCTGCTCGTGGACAAGGGCGCCAAGGTGGACGCGCGCAACGAGCAGGGCGTGTCGCCCTTGGGGCTGTGCGCCATGAACAACTTTAAGGAGATCGCAGAGATCCTCCTGGCTGCAGGCGCAGACGTCAACAGCCAGAGCGATGCCGGCTGGACGGCGCTCATGGACGCCGCGGCCGCCGGCCGAGGCCACCTCGGCATCGCCAAGCTGCTGCTTGGCGCGGGCCTGGACCTCAACCTGCAGAATTCGGAGGGTTACACGGCCCTGCACTTGGCCTGCCTGCACCACCTCAACCGGCTCGTGGCGCTGCTCGTGCAAAAGGGCGCCGACCTCAACGTGACCGAGAACGACGGTTGGACCCCGCTACACTGCGCCTGCAGCCAGAACCGCGGCTTTGTCAACATCGCAAAGATTCTCATTGACAACGGCTGCGACATCAACGCGCTCGACAACGACGGCTGGCATGCGCTGCACTTTTGTCTGGACTGGGACTCGCCTCGCGAGCTGCTCGAGCTCCTGCTCGACCACGGCGTGGACGCCAATATTCTCAGCCGCAAGGGGGACTCGCCGCTCTCCCTGGCCTGCAAGCACGGCTTCCTGGACAAGGTCAAGCTCCTTGTGCAGCGAGGTGCGAGCCTAACGTCGCCGCGCTGCGAGTTCGATCTGCGTCGCGAGTGCCGCCAGGGCCATCGGCTGCAGTCCAAGACGGTGTCCAAGGACGAGAGCTTCTTCTGCATGACGTGCGCCTGGCCCATCCCGCCTTTCTCGTCCATGCAGAGCTGCCAGCGTTGCCAGTTTGAGGTGTGCCAGAACTGCGCCAAGAGCGCCACGCCCATCTTCTCCAACGCCTCGCTTTTGCAGCTCGCAACACTTCATGCCCATGCCGACACGGTGGCCTACCTGACCTCGCTCAAGGCTCCTCCGGCTACGCCGCAGTCGCCACCAGCAGCAGCAGCAGCTGCTTCTGCTTCAACGTCTGCCTCAGGTGCTGGTGGGGGAGACACCGCGGAGCAGTCGGACAAGCAGTCTGACGCGGACGACCGGTCCAGCCGCAGTCGTTTGTCGTCGTCAAAGTCGTGCTGGGTGCCGCGTCTCCCGCGACGCAAGAGTCGCAAGGACGCAGCGCCGGACCCGAGCTTGGGCGACGTGTGAGTCTCGGCCTCGCAGAGCTCTCAAGCTACTCTACTAGCTGACTAGCTCGTAGAGAGAAGGAGAGAGGTTGCGGAGGAGAGGGCTGTGCTGGCCGCCAGAGTCCATTGATTGATCATTGATCAAGGTGGAGGTGTATCTCGTTCATGATGAAGCTGTTCTGATCGATCTGTCTTGCGTTCTATGAGCAACCGCCCCAATAGAAGAGAGAAGCAGAAGGCACAGAGAGGCTGCGAGCGGCGACTTGGCGGCGGTTGAGAGGGCGGCGAAGATGCTCGGTGAGTCGTCACAGCAGCGGCAGCGGCAGCAACACCGCTTACTGACTATCAAGCGCAGTGCTCATGCGCCACGGGCAGTCCATGTGGAACCGCGACCCAAGCAAACCCGACGCGCCATGGAAATACGCCGGCGCCGTCGACGTGCCGCTCTCCGAGCGCGGCATCAAGGAAGCCATGAAGGCCGGCAAGGCGCTGCGCAAGATCCCCATTGACGTCGTGTACTGCTCGATGCTCATCCGCGCCCAGACCACCACGCTCATCGCGCTGGCGACGCACGAGGACGGCAAGGCGCCGCTGCTAGTGCGCGATCGCGAGGACGCCCCGCCCGAGGCCCGCGGCCTGCGCGCGCACAAGGCCAAAATGTCCGAGGGGTCGCACCAGACGGTGCTGCCAGTGTACTGCTCCAACATGCTCAACGAGCGCAGCTTTGGCAAGCTGCAGGGCGTGTACCAGCACCAACAGGAAAAGGAGTACACCAAGGCAGAGCTGCGCGCCTTTCGTCGCGAATGGTTGGTGCCCTTCCCCGAGGGCGAGTCGCAAGCCCAGTGCTTTGACCGCACCGTGCGCTTCTTCGAGAAGCACATCCGCGGCCAGCTCAACAGCGGCAAGAACGTGCTCATCTGCTGCCACGGCTTTGTAGTGCGCGCGGTGCTGGCGCACATCCTCAACCTGACGCCGCTGCAGTTCTCGGCCGAGATGGATCTCGACTTGGCGCACGACCCGCGCTCGCTGCTGCACTCGGAGAACGCCATCCCGCGCATCTTCAAGTACGACCCGCCGGAGACGGGCGTGCTCGGCACCTTTGAGGACATCTCGGAGCAGTATCCGCTCAGCAACCTGTAGCCACCCAGCCTCCTCCTATTATTAAGTTCATTCTTCGACCTCGTTCGAGAGCTGGTCCAGGAAGCTCTCCAGGAACTTGTGGCGGCGCTCCGCCTCCTCCCGGCCGGCATCCGTTTATGTACTCCTTGACCTTGAGCAGCTTGTCGTAAAAGTGGCCCACGGAGGACGGGTCCTCGCCCTCGCGCTTGAGCGCTCCGTCCTCGCCCCGGCTGTACAGCGGGCGGTTGCGCGACCCGCTGAAGGTAAAGCAGCGGGCCACGCCCACCGCGCCAATGCCATCCAGGCGATCCGCGTCTTGCACGACTGCGAGCTCTGGCGTCATGGGCAGAGGCGTGTCGCGCGCCATCTGCTTGCTCCAGGACACGTTGGCCACCACCTCGGCCACCCGGTCGGTGACGTCCTCCGGTGCGCCCAGGCCGCTCAGGAAATCGCGCACCGCATTGGCGCCCGCGTCGCGGTCCCCGCCCGAGTACTTGTGGTCCTTGACGTCGTGCAAGAGCGCCGCGAGTTCCACCACGAGCAGGTCCTCCGGCGCCGACACGCCCGACTTTGCCGCAAGGGCCAGCGCAAGACGCCTCACGCGCTGCACATGCTCCATGTCATGCGAGGCGTCCTGCCCGGACTCTCCTCCCGCGCATAGGCCTCCGCGCTCTCCACAAGCTCGGCGGCCTTCATCGCGATGTCGATCGATCTCGGTGACTGGCTAAGCTCGCCCGCGTTCTTGTCTGTCCGCCCTCGATCGAGGACGAACGGAAGGCACGTTTCGGGAACGTTCTCTTCGGAACCACCGTGAATCACTTCGTGAATCACTTCGTGAATCACGTTCGAGTCCGATGGAGGCGGACCAACACCAACAGGCGAGAGAAAGCGGCTCGACGGCGGCTGGGACGGACGACGGCGATGAGCGGCGCGGCGCGCGTGATGCTGGCGCGCGAGCTGCACGACCTGCAGCGGCGGCCGTGCAGCAAGTGGTTCTCGGTGCACGGCCTGGTGGGCGACAACGTCTTCGAATGGGACATCTTCGTGGTGGGACCGGCCGAGACGCTCTACGCCGGTGGCGTCTACCGCGCGTGCTGCGGTTCCCGCCCGACTACCCCATGCGCCCGCCTTCGCGCTGCAGTTCCTCACGCCGCTGCTGCACCCCAACGTGTACCTCGACGGCAAGGTGTGCATCTCGACGCTCCAGATGCAAGCCCCCGACGGGGCGCGTGCCGACTCGGCGCTGTTCTGGCGGCCGATCCTCGGCGTGGAGCAGGTCGTCATGTCCGTGGTGTCGCTTCTCTCGGACGCCAACCTCGACGACCCCGCCAACGCGGCGGCGGCCGACTTGCTGACGCGCGACCCGGCGACGTTTCGCGAAAAGTGCCAGGAGAATGCCGCACAGTCGCTAAAGGCGCTGCCTGAGGGGTTCCAGATGCCCACAGAGGCGCCCAAGGAGAGCGTCAACCCGCAGGGCAGCGACCGCGTCGAGGACGCGCAGCACAAGGCCAGAGCGGACGATTTCGGAGCGGCCGACGACGACGACGACGACGACGACGAGGAGGCCTTTGTCTACTCTGACGATGAGCTGCCCAACTCGCAGGACGACGGGTGGCCGGGCTGAGGTGACCCGCCACGAAAGGAAAAGAACGGAAAGGCGTGTATACAGCTTATTTTTCTTAGTCGAGTGCGAGCCGGTCGCTCGAGATGGCCACGCCTCGCACGAGGTCCGCGATGGAGATGTCGTCCTCCGTGGGCGAGGAGAGCGGCGTGGCGATTCGCCTCAGCGGCGTGCGGGTCTCGTGGTGGCAGCACTTGTAGCTTTGCCTGCTGCTCAAGGCTGCGCTCCCCCTTGGGCTTGTCGCGCAGCCGCAGAGGAGAGCAATAGTAGACAAACTTGGGGTGGGCCAGTCGGATCCCGGCCGCCGCGCCCGTGAGCCGTAGCTCCACCGCCACGCGGACTTGCGCGTACAGCAGCATGAGCGGCACAGCGACGGCCTGGTGCACAAGCAAAGCGCGCACGGCGGCGCCGGCGGCGCACGCTTCGCCCCAAGCCATGTAGCCCACGGCGAGAACGCTGAGGTACATCTGCACAAAGAGCAGCGCGCCGATGAAGCGCCTGGACGGCGCTGGCCCGGGCGCGAGGTCCGACTTGTGCGCCAGCGCGGCCACACGGCTGTGCGCTGAGCGGGCGAGAGGAAGGCGCGATGCAGCAGGAGCAGCGCCGCGGTGCTGGCGCCAAAGGCGAGCTGGAAGGCGGCGAGCGGGCACGACTCGAAACCGCGACCGCCGTGCCGGCAACGCCAGAGGCGACTCTAAGGCCGCCGAGCGTGAGCTCGCGCACGAGCACGTCGGCGACCCAGCAGACCGTGCCGCGCTGCGGGCAGAATGGGAATGTTGGCAAGTCGAAGGGGTAATCGTCCTTGCTGCGCTCCAGGCCGCGCGCCTTGCGCAGCGCCTGCGAGATGCGCTCGGTCAGGAGCATGTGCACGAGGCCAAAGGCGAGGAAGCCGAAGAGCGCCGTAGGCGACGGGCGCCGGCGTCATGGTCGGCAGGCGATGGACAGACAACGACAAGGCTCCTTGGCCGCCGATGACAAAGTTTCTTGTAAACAGTCGGAGGCTCACTCGTCCTCTGGCAGCTCGCGCAGCAGCAGATCGGCCTTGTCGTGCAAGATGGTGCAGGCGCGCCTGAAGACCCGGCGCAGTGATGGGACCCCACGCTCTCAATGGACATGATGAAGTGCGAGGTGTCGCGCTCCAAGGTGACCACGTCCTCCCAGCCGTCGCGGCGAATGCACTCGCGGCACATGGTGCACTGCAGCGGGCGCTTGGCCACGAGGGTGTCCTCGATATCAAACACGTCCTTGGGGCACGCCTTCTTGATCTCCTCCGCGAGCTCGCCCGTCGCCGTGGAGGTGATGCGCGGCATAAGACGGTACGAGGCAGTGGCCACGGGCGAGAACTTTGCGTGCGTAGAGCCCTTGCCCCGACGCGCAGCGCGCGCGCATAAAGACCTGCTGGCCAGGCAGCAGCTTGGCCAGAGGAATGTCGTCGTGCAGGGGCGCCGGACGCTTGTCCGCAAAGCGCTCCTCCTGCTCGGCGTTGTCGGGCTTCCACTCCAGGTCGCCGCTCGTGACCGTGCACGAGTCGCCTTCCAGGCACTCCTTGAACACGTCAAAGTTGAGCGTCTCGTCCTCGTTGAGCTGCTGCGGGTCGATGTTGAAGGGCACAAGACCGATGCGATGCGCCAGGACTTCGTCCTGCACGATGCTGCTGTTGTTCTTAATGCCCACGACGTCAGCGGCCACCGTCTCGACCTCTGCGAGCATGATCCGCCTGAGCGCGTTCACGACGGCTGCGTCGGCATTCTTGATCTCCAGCACAAGAAGCGAGAGGCGTCGGAGCGTCTGTGGTGAGTCGAGCACATTGAGCTCGGCGTCCTCGAAGCGGAAGCCCGCCTCGCCGTCAGTCGCGTGCACGACGGCGGGCGCAGAGGCGCGCACGCGCACATGTCCCCCCGGCATGGATGGCTGATCCACCAGGAAGGAAATTGTTGGGTGGAACGCAAGTGGTTGGACGAGATGAGCTCCAAGAGGTCGCTCCAGGGCGCGAGGAAGGCGCCAAGAGGCGCGATGCGCTCGCCAGAGCAGAGGGCGGCGCGGTCGAGGAGGACCAGTTCGGCGACGACATCGAGGAGGAAATCATCGGCGGAGAGGCCATGGAAGAAGACGAGGACGAGGGCGATGGGGCCGCCGAAACACGCGCGCAGCCACAGCTGTTCAGGCCCGGCGTGGACAAGCTGCGGAGGACGAGCAGCTCGAGTACGATAACAGCGCGTACATGATGCTGCACCAGCTCAAGGTGGAGTTTCCCTTTCTGTCCTTCGACTTTGTGGTGGACACCCTCGGCGACACCGCATAAAGTTCCCCAAGACGGCGTTCGTGTGGCGGGCACCCAGGCGGACGCGCCGACAAGCACTCGCTTACACATGCTGCGCATGTCCGACATGCACCGCACGCGCAACCGTCTGGAGGACGATCCCGAGTCGGACGACTCGGAGGACGAAGACCTTGACGACGACCCCGTGGTGGACTCGCGCAAGATCAAGCACACCGGCGCCGTCAACCGCGTACGCAGCATGCCGCAGCACCCCAACGTGGCCTCCTGGAGCGACGCGGGCCGCGTCTACATGTGGGTCCTGCGCGGCCCACTTTCCTCCTTGGGCGCCATCAGCAAGGGCCCTGTTGCCGCCGTCGCCGCCGCCGCCGTGCGGCCTACCTTTGCCTTTAAAGGCCACAAGGACGAGGGCTTTGCGCTGGACTGGTCCCCCGTCAAGGCCGGCCGCCTCGCCACTGGCGACTGCAAGCGCGACATTTACGTGTGCAGTGCAGCCCGATGGCGGGTGTGCCGTCGACGACACGCCCTTCTGGGCCACGGCGACTCGGTGGAGGACATCCAATGGTCGCCGCGCGAGGAGTGCGTGTTCGCGTCGTGCAGCGTGGACCAGAGCATCCGCGTCTGGGACGTGCGGCAGGCAAGAAGGCCATGCGGAGCATCGCGGGCGCGCACGACCAGACGTCAACGTGATGAGCTGGAACGCCAAGGTGCCGTACTTGCTTGCCTCTGGGTCGGACGACGGGGCCATCAAGGTCTGGGACTTGCGGATGCTCAAAGAAGCAGCAGCAGCCCGCTCCGGTGGGCCACTTCCGATGGCACCAGGCGCCGGTGACGTCCATCCAGTGGCACCCGCACGACGACACAGTGCTGGTGGCGGCTGGCGCGGACGACCAGATTACGGTGTGGGACCTTGGGCTGGAGGAGGACCGCGAGCAGGCGTGGCCCAAGTTGCAGGCAGACGTGGTGGGCAGCGCGGGCGAGCGCTTGGACATCCCGCCGCAGCTCCTTTTCGTGCACCAGGGGCAGCGAGATGTCAAGGAGGTGCGTTTTCACCCGCAGTGCCGGGCATGCTGGGCAGCACGGCTGCCGATGGTTTCACGCGTGGATCCCCGAGCCGCTGGACCCAAGGGGATCGAAAAGTACTTGGCGCCGACGACCAAGTAGTGCGATACGGAATTGGAATCCAAGAAAGGGTGTTGGTGCTTATGTCAAGCCTGCCAGCCGGCGCGGAAGCGCTCGACGGCCTTCTCGATCTCTGGATGGAAGTGGCGTAGGAGAAGCGCACGCCAGCCGGGCGCCAAAGGCGTCGCCGGGAGGCAGCGCCAGGCCGTGCTCCTCGATGAGGTAGTTGCAAAGGTCCGTGGAGGTGTCCACCTTGCGGCCCGTGGCGGCCGAGGTCTTGCCCAGGTAGTGCGAGACGTTTCGGAAGACGTAAAAGGCGCCGCGGGGCGTGGGGCACAGCACGTTGGGAATGGCCTGCATGAGGCGCACCACGGCGCGCTTGTCCTCCAGGCCCTTGTAAAGCGGCGCGAGCATTTCCTCGGGCACGTCGCGCAGGGCCGCGATGCCGGCGTGCTGCGAGATGGAGCAGGGACAGGCGTTGATCTGCGACTGCAGTTTGAGCGCCGCCGCCACCACGGCCTCGTCGGGCGTGGCCAGCCAGCCAAGGCGAAAACCCGTCATGGCAAAGCCCTTGGCGAACCCGTTGACGAGGATGGTCCCGCTCCTTCATGCCCGGCAGCGCCGCGAAGGACACGTGGCTCCGGCCATCGTAGGCGAGCGCTCGTAGATTTCGTCCGAGAGCACCAGCACGCGGCTGTACTGCGGCTTGCGCAGGACCGCCGCCAGGGCCTCGAGCTGCTCGGGCGAGTACAGGCCCGTGGGGTTGCACGGGTTGCAGAGAATGAGGAGCGCGTGCGCGGGTCAGCGCCGCCTCGAGCTGCTCGGGCCCGAGGATGTATCGTCCTCGGGGGCGGTCGACTATGACGGGCTCGGCGCCACTGAGCGCGTGATCTCGGGGTAGGACACCCAGTAGGGCGCGGGGATGACCACCTCGTCGCCGCGGGTCGCAAACGGAGAGCACGGCGCAAAAGATGGCCTGCTTGCCGCCGTGGTGATCAGCACCTGGCCGCTCGGGTCGTAAGACACGCCCTTGCGCCGCGCGTAGTCGTCCGCGATGGCCTGCTTGAGGTCGAACAGCCCGCCCACCGGGTGTACCCGGTGCGGCCCTCGCGCAGCGCCGCTGCCGCCGCGTCCAGAATGGGCTGCGGCGGCTTAAAGTCGGGTTCGCCCACGTCAGCGTGGTCACGATGTCCTTGCCTTGCCGCAGCAGCTCCATGGCGCGCCCGTGCGTCTCGGCGTCTTGGACTGCTGGATGCGGTTCACGAAGGCGCTCAGCCGGGTGCCTGCGCTCTCTCCCCCGCCCCCTCCGCCTCCTTGCTCTTCTCGGCGCTCTGCAGCTGCCCGTGATGCGCGCCATGGCTTCGTGCAGCGCCTCAAGCTGCTGGACGAGTGCGGGTTGCACTTGTACACGCCTCGAACAGGTCGAACGAGTCCTTGCACGTGTGTCCACGAGCGCCAGCAACGTCTCAAAGCCCTTGGTGTTGATAGGCGTGCTCTGCAGGCGCAGCTCGCCCAGCACGCGGCCCGTAAAAATGCGTCACGAACTGCGACCCCCGCGGCAGCCTCGTCGTGCATTTCGCACGACATTTCGACCATGCGGCAGCCGGGCTTGCGGAAGAGGTCCAGAAGCGCTCGCAGCGCCGATCGCCTGCGGCACGGTCGCGGATGCGGACCTTTTCGTACACGCAGGGCAGCCCGCGCCAGGAAAACTTGCCCGACTCGGGGCCGAACATCGGTGCGTGCAGAGGATGTTCGGCGCTGGCCGCAGCAAGACCTGCAGCGCGTTCTTGGGCAGCGTCTTGACGGACAAGACGTCCACGACGAGGAGACCCTCCAGCAACTGCGCCGGAAGCCGCCGCACGACGGCCTCGAAGGAGAGTGGAAACGCTCACGACCAGGCAGTCGAGCGCAACCGCCGCACAGCGCCACCATGCCCTCCAGGTCGGCGGCGAACCCAACCCCCATCTCGCGCGCCAGGCCCGAGTAGTCGGAGCGCGAGCATGCGTACACATCTGCGTGCCGTGTGAACGTCTTGGCCAGAACTGTCCAAAGTTGCCAAAGCCGATGATGCCCACCTTGAGTCGCGTGCGGCTGCCCTCCGCCAGCTGCGTTTGCTGCTGCGCCTGGGCGCCCGCCGCGCGCGCCTCGAGCAGCCGCATGCCGCTGGGCACCCCCATCGCCTCGGCCACAAAGTCGCGCAACACGCTGTCCTTGGGGTAGGATCCCAGGATGCGCAAAAAGGTGGCCAGCTCTGAGAGATGCCGCAGCGCGTTTTGCACGCGCGGGTCAGCCAGCGAGCCCGTGCAGTCCACGTAGAACACCGCCTGGAAGCGCTGCTCGTCCTCGTCGGCCGCGCCGTCCGCCTCGGCCGCAGCGCCGACGAGGCCCTGCTCGAGTTCTGGGAACTTTAGTCGCTCTAGGAGCTCACGATCCTCCGCAGGGATCTGCTGCTCATCCGAGAGCCCGTCGGCACGAGGCTGCGGCCCTTGAGCCGCAGCTGTTGGGCCGCGATTCCAGCTTGGTCAGGCTCACGTCGCGAAACGAGAACGCCGACAGCGCCTTGACCAGGCACCCGGGCTGGTTGATCAGGCTGAAAACCATGGTGGTCTTCCACGCCACCGCGGCAGCGGGCCCGCGCTCAAGCGGCAGCCAGCGTCGCGAGAGCAAAAGGAAGCGGGTAAAGTTGTTGTCGTCGTCCTCAATGCCCTCCTCCAGGATCTCGAGCCCGTACCGGGTCGCCGCCAATGCGGAGGCGATCGCAGCGCTTTTCCCGAGGCTGCCGTCCTTGTTCTCCGCGATCATCTTGGCGCTGCCGGCCGTGTCTAGGACTGCCCCTCCAGGTTTCTGCCGCGCAGGTAGCCGTCGCACTGTGCCAGAGCCTGCGGGTGGCTCAGAACTTTGTCCACGTTGGCGGCGCCAACGCCCGGCATCGCCAGGAGGCAGTGCCGCACGCGAAAGTCGTGCTCGGCCACGATGAAGAACTCGTGCCGCAGCTGCAGGTCGTAGTTGGCATGGATCGTCCCGCCGAGACTGTTTTCGATAGGAAGCATGGCAAACGTCGCGCTGCCGTCCTGCACGGCTTTGAAGCACTTGTCGAACGAGTCAAGCCCGCGGGTCTCGATCGCGTCCGACCCGAGAAGTTCAAGCGCCGCTTGCTCCGAGTAGGCTCCGGGCTCGCCCTGGAAGGCCACCACGATGGGGCCCGGTTCGCTCATCGTGCTCTCCCCGGAACTAGCGCCTGCTCGTCTGCCTGCCTGCCTGCCTGCCCTGTGCCTGCCCTGTGCCTGTGCCTGTCCGTCGTGTTCGCGGAGTCGCGCTCTCTCGCTGATGGGGTCAATCGCGCACGTCGTTGATGTTGATCCAGCCCCAAGATGTTCCTAACTGAGCTCCCTGACGGAGTTGGCGGCCAGATAACTACTTTAACAATATTTTAATTAACTTAAAAGCAATTACGCAATCGTTTTATTCCATCTGGATCTTCTTGGTTAAAACGTTCCTAACTAGTTATTATTTATCATTTTAAAAAGTCATACAATAAGTACTGTAAATGTATGTTTCAATTTGAGCATAAAATACTTTTATTTTTGCTTTGAAACAATTCAGTAGTAGAAATGATTATATAGAAAAGGACATAAGATATGCAAAAGTTTTATTGTTCTCATTTCGCTTGGGCGCAAGGAAAGCCTCGTTAATCGCGGTATCGCATCACCCACAGCGTGCGCCCGCTGTACCATACTAAAGTATGTACTTTGTTCCAATCGCGCTTCCTCCCGCCTACCTGTTTGTTCCTCTTTTTCGATTCGCTGCTGGCCTCCCTGCCTCCCCTGCCGCCTCTTCTCGCTCGCCTCAAGCCAGGCCACCCCTTGCGCAGGCCCGCGCCTCTACGGGGCGCGGCTTGGCTATGTATGCAGTCAGGGCTGCCAGAGGCCGTCGTGTGGTGGCGACGGTGACGATGGCAGCGGCGACGTGGTGGTGGCAGCCGAAAGCTTTTTGAATTCGGCCGTGGTTGCGCAGCGTTGGCGACTCCCGCGTATATCCCTATCCAAATTCCTGCTATCATATGGGCATTTGATTTTGGTTTGCGTCCAATTCGGTTCTTCCACGTGTAACTGCCCGAAATTGCTCCCATATGGTAGCATTTCAGCTGTCCGAGTTACGTTGCCTCGTCAACCACAAAGGCTGGCAGGTCGCACGGATCTCGGGGTGGCGAGAGCGGGTGTTGAACTCAAAGACGCCAAAGCCGCGAGGGCTCGACCGCAGCCTGCGAGGAGCACGAGGGGTGGAGCCACGGGCTCTGCTTGCGCGTAACTGTGTACACCGGTCCGGTATACCGCATGGAGGTCGATTCAAACCCAGCCCCTGAGGTGCCCGACTCTTCCACTGGTGTACGCGGCCAGAAGCGCCGCGCAGCCAAGCAGGGCGATGGAACAGGCGCTAAGAAGGTGTGCAAGTCGTGTGGCCAGTCTGGCCACTCGCGCAAGAGCCACTCCGCGTGCCCCATGAACGGGAAGAAATCGAGCTCCTCCTCAAGCTCAGGCAGCGCGCGCAAGCCACGCGCTGCGCGCAAGGCGGCCTCTGGGTCAGCGCCTGTGTCTTTCAGCGCATGGACATGGACGATGAACCCGTGCCCGGACGAGTACGAGCTCAAGTTTGAAGAAGACGCGCGTGGCTTCCCGCATTGGCAAGAAGTACGGGGAGTACTTTGCCTGCACCGTTGGCAACGAGACATGGTGGAAAGCAGTTCCGTGGGAGTACCGAGGGCAGGTCATACACCAGGCGATGGTGTTTGACTTCGACCACGTGCTCTTCGTGGTGGCGACCACGACGCGGATCTGCTACAGCGCACTAGTTCACGTGCCGAGGTCGGCCAGGGACACGTATTGCCAGGCCCTGTCCGAGTACAAGGCCCTCTTGACCTGGGCGCACGACTCGGTTGACACGACCGGGCCCCCACCACAAGTGCCAGAGGCCTTCGGCCCCACCCGTCACATTGTCGCATCTCACGTGCGACTTTGGCGCGCGGTGCGCAAGCGCGTGGACAAGAACCTGCTGCCACCCATCTACATCTTCAAGACGATGCCGCAGGTACTGTACAACAGCCTCAAAGGTGGGCTCGACGGCAGCACGCAATACGTTGAGACACTGACGTCACCAAACTCTATCAAGCTCGGCCTGGACTCGACGGTGGCCTTGCGTGGCATCAAGCACCTCGTTTGCAACGCGTTTGTCCTACACCGCTTCCACCAGGCGCAACGTGCTTTCCAAGACGACCCGCCAAACAGCTTGTCCATGGTGCGCAGCCGCATGAACAACCTCCCGTCGCTCACATCCTTCACCAGAGCTCTCGTAAGGCAATTGGTGGTACGGAGCAAGACCACAGTCGACGGTGACGCGCCGCCGGACGAACCAGTCGGATGTCCGGCCTCCTCACCGCCGAGGAGATCGACCAGGCACTGAACATTCCCGTCCAGACGAAGCAGGTCCGTGAGTATTTGACCGAGGCGCAGCAAAGCGCATTCGGCTGTGTTCTGCGTACAACCACGCGCGACAATCGATCGCGAAAAATGGCAAGTCGCAGCGTCGCTGCGTGATGTGCCGCGATAATGCGAGAAAAGAGTGCTCGGTTTGCAAGGTCGCGCTACACATTACGCGAAAGAGCGGCGCCAAAGACGAAGTGACGTGCTGGGAAAGGTCCACCGAAACAAAAACTTGAGCTAAAGGATTCTTTGTAGCTTGTACGACCTTGTTGATGTCGCAAGTAGCCTTGCTGACGTCTGGGCCATCTCAACACAACGCTGCTGTTTTTGAAACACTTCGTTCCTCACGGTCGAGTCGGATAGGTCACCTTGATAGGGGCCAAGCAGGCGGTCTGCAAAGTTGCTGACATATGGGAGCAATTTGGGAGTGATAGACAGAAGCAGTGCACCAGACTTGGTGAAATGATAGAAATTAAGCACTGCTACGGAGCATCTTCTCAGACGATAGGGATATCTGCCTTTCGCCAGCCCGTTACTCACTGTCGGTGAGCGGTGAGCGGCATCGGCGTCATCCAAACCTCCCCAGGGTGTCGCTCCGTGTCTGTCTTTTTGACCTGTCCGTTGGTTGACGTTTGTGATTCGATCGGCTTTCGACATGTCACATCACTGACTGATGACATGTGTCACGTGACAACAACGACGACTTTGGGTGAAAGAGAGAGTCCGACCAAGGGAGAAAAAAAGAAAAAAAGCCAAGAAAAAGACTTTTCTCCGAGCGATGGGTGGGAAAGAAAGAGAAAGAGAGAGAGAGAACAAGCGGAGTCGTGCGCGTTGGTCTGGGAGCGGCCATGGAGGAGTGGATCGTGCTGGACGAGGCGCGGCCTGGGTCTCGCGTGAGTGTCCTCTCGGGGGGGTCGAGGCCCGCGTCGCGCGCAAGCGAACTCACAGACCTGGCGGAGCTGTACTCGGCGGAGATGCACCCAGTCCGGCGGACGCCAGACGGACTGACGGCGAGCCTAGCCCTGGGCATGGAAACGCAGGACCGATCGCGCAGGCGGAGAGGAGTCTTGGGCTTGCTGTCAAGCTGGACGGCATCGACAGCGACTTTCTGCGTCGGTCGACGGAGGCCATCGAGGCGCTGCGCAAGAACTACTGCTCGCCCTTTTCGTCCTCGGATGAGGAGGAGGAGCACGACGAAGCGGAGGCCGAGGTGCGCTCAGCGGCGCAAAAGGCCGCCAACGCCCGTGACTTGCGCTACGGAGGCCGCGCGCCGCCCTTTCTCGGGTCGCTTGCGCCTCCCGCAGTGCGCCTCGAGAGGCTCGAACGGTTCGAGGGCGCCGAGCGCGAATCAGACAAGCAAGACGAGGGCCCGGACGAGAAGCAAGTCCAAGACGACGAGGAGGACGACGACGAGGAGGAACCCAAGCTCAAGTTTGGCACCGATGCGCCATTGCTGCGGCGTTGGGACAGGAACGACCAGGCGGAGCGGCGGCGGCACCGACGGGAGCAGCGCGCGCGCAAACAGATTGCGTGCTCGTCGCCACTGTCGGTGCACAGCCAGCTGTCACACTTTTGCGAGGAGGTCGCCGCGGGGGCTAAACCCACAGTGACGCTGGGCGGCATTTTGCGCGCCTCGATGCCGCTGGTTTTGTCACACGTTTGCGCACTGCTTTTTGGCTTTTGCTTGGGCCGGCTCGAGTCGCTGCCGCTTCCATCGCTGTTGCAAGGCGTGGCATCCCCGCCTCGCGGGGTGGGGCGTGTCAGCGCGACGTAGGACGTTAACACAACAAGTTTACCCTTATGGATGGCAGGCATCATGATTACGGCTGCGGAGGACCGACGACGCTCTGCGCAACCGGCGGCTGCGCGGCAGCGGCCCTCTGCCTCTTGACGCGGCGGTATGCAAAGATCGCGACGCCGGCCACCAACACCACCACGGCGCCTGAGATCGCGCCCACGACACCGACGACCCCGTGCACCGGGGCATCCGCCTCAGACGAGCTCGGAGCCTCGAGGGCTTCCGCCGCGTATCCTCGACGACACGCGAGGCAGAGCCCTGGATGAACCAGCTGTTCTCGCCCATCTGGGTGTAGTCACTGGCGCATCCGCCCTTGCCGCCCTTGCCGCAGCCGATGCCCCAGAACGGCGTGCAGCCTCGCTTGCACCCGGGCCATTTGCAGTGGTCGGTGCCGCGGCCGAGTGGATGCGTGACGCCAAAGATGTTGGTCCCCGTGTCGCGCATCCAAGGCAGGCCGTTGGGACCCGTCGTGAGGTGCACAAGGTTCTTCCACGTGTCCATGATGGCGCCGCGGCCGCCTTTGTTGTTGCGAAAGTCGTCGTAGTAGAAGCAGCCGCCCGGGCAGCCACGCTTTGTGTCGCACTCGTTGTGGTAGCTGCCATGGCTGGTCTTGCCGATGTAGGCATGGACGTGCTCGCCCGTGCGGGAGACGCTGTCGCGGTACCGCGTGTAGTGGCCGCCGTGCTGCTTGAAGTTGACCGAGTGCATCTTGTCACCACACGCGCACGGTGACGTGTTCCCAGTCGCCACGGTGCTTGCCTTGGCCAAAGCCGCACGAGCGCTGGTCGCCGTACCAGATCCAATACGAGATGACGGCGTCCTTGTCGGTGTTGGAGCAAAGCTGATGTGGTAGTACGCCTCGACGTCGCCGCGGTTGATCATGTCCCGCGCGGCATCGCCTTCGTTGCAGCTGCCGTGATTGGGGTTGGCCTTGCGCGCGTTGTAGTAGTTGGTGGCCGACTCGGGCAGGCAATAGCCCGCGCCGCTCTGGTCAAAGAAGAAGCGCGGCGCGAAGCGCTCGGCGAGCTGGCGCTGGTAGTCGAGGTCGCCCTCGCGCTGCGCGGTCGCCGCGCCGGCCAGAGCGAGGAGCACGCAGGCGGTGCGCGCCAGGGCGGAAGAGCAGACCATGGCTTGATGAAGGGTTGTCCGAGACTGTCGGCCGAGCTCTCTTGCTTTGCTGACGCGCTCAACCGAGTTGAGGTTTTGCCGTCTCGCCCATGGTCTGCACGAGCCATCTCCAAAGCCGCACACTAAGCCTGGCTTGGCGAGGATCCTGCGAAAGCAGCCTCGGTTTAGAGCGCAGCTTTGTCGTTCGGAGCGGGGCGGACAAGCAAGGAGTTTCGGTCTCCCCGGCCGTTCGTGTGCGGACCAGCTCAACCATCGTCCAACCAGGTTGAATGATGTGCGTGCGCTGCGTCCTCGCTCGCAACATCTGCACCGGGACCAGCCTTCTGCTGCCGCCTGCCTGCGCCTGTCAATGCCAAGGGCGGAAGGACGGAGGGGAGGAAGGCTGCGCCAGAGCGTCTGATGCGTCGCTGCGCTTGCAAAGACTTGGACCGCAACAGCGTTTCCGCGCGAATGTCCCTGCAAAACGAGCGAAGAAATCAGACCGATCCGTCCGCCTGTGGCAAGATCTGGTCCAACTTGAGCGCCTGCTTGCCTTCCACTGTGGTTTCGCTTCGTTGCAAAGGGAACGTTGGGCGAGTTTCAGACCGAGGAGAGCGCGTGAAAGATTCGGATCGTGGACTGGCTCAGTCGGACCGACCTTGGCTGATTGGAACCATCGTGAAGGGGGGACGTGCTGCAGGATGGATCTTGCCTCGGATGCTTGCCTCGCCCAACGCTTGGGCGCCGCAAAGCACAAGAAACGATAGGGCTTAGAACTGACTACGGCTGCGGGGGGCCAACGACGCTCTGCGCAACCGGCGGCTGCGCGGCGGCGGCCCTCTGGCTCTTGACGCGACGGTATGCAAAGATCGCGACGCCGGCCACCAACACCACCACGGCGCCTGAGATCGCGCCCACGACACCGACGACGACCCCGTGCACCGGGGCATCCGCCTCAGACGAGCTCGGAGCCTCGAGGGCTTCCGCCGCGGTATCCTCGACGACACGCGAGGCAGAGCCCTGGATGAACCAGCTGTTCTCGCCCATCTGGGTGTAGTCACTGGCGCATCCGCCCTTGCCGCCCTTGCCGCAGCCGATGCCCCAGAACGGCGTGCAGCCTTGCTTGCACCCGGGCCAGTTGCAGTGGTCGGTGCCACGGCCGAGTGGATGCGTGACGCCAAAGATGTCGGTCCCCGTGTCGCGCATCCAAGGCAGGCCGTTGGGGCCCGTCGTGAGGTGCACAAGGTTCTTCCACGTGTCCATGATGGCGCCGCCGCCGTTGTTGTTGTTGCGAAAGTCGTCGTAGTAGAAGCAGCCACCCGGGCAGCCACGGTCCGTGTCGCACTCGTTATGGTAGCTGCCATGGCTGGTCTTGCCGATGTAGGCATGGACGTGCTCACCCGTGCGGGAGACGCTGTCGCGGTACCGCGTGTAGTGGCCGCCGTGCTGCTTGAAGTTGACCGAGTGCATCTTGTCGTTCACCACGCGCACGGTGACGTGTTCCCAGTCGCCACGGTGTTGCCTTGGCCAAAGCCGCACGAGCGCTGGTCGCCGTACCAGATCCAATACGAGATGACGGCGTCCTTGTCGGTGTTGGAGCAAAAGCTGATGTGGTAGTAGCCTCGACGTCGCCGCGGTTGATCATGTCCCGCGCGGCATCGCCTTCGTTGCAGCTGCCGTGATTGGGGTTGGCCTTGCGCGCGTTGTAGTAGTTGGTGGCCGACTCGGGCAGGCAATAGCCCCGCGCCGCTCTGGTCAAAGAAGAAGCGCGGCGCGAAGCGCTCGGCGAGCTGGCGCTGGTAGTCGAGGTCGCCCTCGCGCTGCGCGGTCGCCGCGCCGGCCAGAGCGAGGAGCACGCAGGCGGCGCGCCAGGGGAAGAGCAGACCATGGCTTGATGAAGGGTTGTCCGAGACTGTTGGCCGAGCTCTCTTGCTTTGCTGACGCGCTCAACCGAATTGAGGTTTTGCCCTCTCGCCCGTGACTCGCTGGGCGGGGATCTCGTGTGCGTTCAACTTCTCTTCCTACGACGAGGGGTGTGCTTGCTGCGTTGCAACCGAGGCAAACGATCTGAGGTCGGCTTCAAGTTCGGACTGGGCTCGCAGAGGCACACAAACAGGCTGACTGAATGTGGCCCCTGCCTGCTTGCCACGGCAACGTCTGGGCCAACTCAAGCTGGGACGACGCGCGTGGGCATGGCTGTGCAGGCGCAAGGGGATTCGAGAATCTTTCTTGAACCAACCTGTTCGAGGTTTTCCCCAGATCGGACGCCGCCCCCTCCTCGTCCCCCCACAACAGCCGACTCGGCGCCGGAGAGTGCACGGCGGGTCAGATTCTTCGTCTGCTGGACCATCACGTCGCTCGATTTGCACCTTGTCGTGGTTCATTGCACAAGTGAGCGCACCAAAAGATCTTTGGCAGGAGAGTGCGTGTCATTCTCACCTTGCCAACTCTGACCATCGCAAGGGCGCCACCTGTTCCAACCAGGTTCCACCAGAGGAGCGCAGACTCAGACTCTGCCATGGGGTTGGCGGCTTTGGACAAGGCTTTCAAGAACAAGTCTTTGGACTGGGCGACGTTCCCCCGTTGGACCCAGCAAAGGGAAGGCGGGCAACCACCAGAGGCCAACGGCAAGCGCAGAGCTCGAGTCAGAAAAGCACGTCAGAGCTCAACAGTCCGTCCGCGCAGCATTCGATTTGCCTTTGGTGGAAGGATTAAGATTCTGTCTGTCTGTCTGTCTGTCTGTCTGTCAAGCAGGACGAGGATCACTCTGGGAGGAAGGGCTTGTTGAATGCCTCGTGGAGGCGGCGCACCTTCTTCTCGCCGATACCTGCGCACAGCGCGAGCTCCTCGATGGGGCGCCGACATGGGCGCGGAGCGAGCCAAAGTTGCGAGAGAGGAGCTTTGCGTCGGTGCGGTTGACGGAGCGCACGACGCCAAGGGCGTCCTCAAGGCGCGGCAAGTAGTCCTTGTCGAGGCGCTCTTGAATGGCCGCGGCCGACTTGTTCTCGCACAGCTTGAAGGTCTCCAGGTACCGCGCGCACTCGGCCTGGCTCCAGCAGAGGATGACCGTAAAGTCGTTGGCAGAGGCTAGCGAGGTCAGCAAGATGATGGGCTGCGTGCTGTTCTGCACGTCCACCAAGCACAGCAGCACGCGCACACGATACTCGCGCTTGACCTCCGAGATGCGCGCGTACAAGTAGTCGGGGTGCAGCAGATGGTAGCGCAGACTGAGAAGAGCGCGCACGTGGCCTCACCCATCACAAAGTCGGCCTGCACCTGCGCATGCCGCCACGCCACGTTGCTCAGCAGCTTGAGCACGGGGTTGCCGCGCTGCCGCGGGCTCACGAGGATCTCGGGCGCGTCCCCCGCCATCCCATTCTTCGCTTTTCGGCAGCAGCGTGGAGGTGTTGACGTGTCGAGGGAGAGCGGCGCAGGCGGGCGAGGCGGCGGCGGAAGGGGGCGCGCATGGACGCATGGCGGACGCGGCGCGCGCCAAGTCGGCGCTCGACTTTTGGCGCCGCGGCATCTGGATCGTGGCACTGTACATCTTTCAGGGCGTCTTCGCGGAGGACATCATCGTGGCCATGGTAAGTCCGCGTCACCTGCCCGTACTTGAGGCCCGTGAGCTGACCAAGAACGGCGTCCGCAGAACGCCGAGCACGAAAACCTGAGCTGGTTTATAAGTCTCCTGACCGTGGCCAGCCAGTTTGGGGTGGCCTACGTGTCCATTGCGCTGACGAGGGTTAGGCAACGGCGAGAGCACGGGCCAACCGCGCGCATGCTGAGCTGGCGATACTGGGCGAGCCGGTACCGGTGGGAGTACGCAGTGGCCGGCGTGAGCATCGTCCTGTACCAGCTTCTCAACAACAGCGTCACGTTCTACCTCAACTTTAACACAGTGCAGCTGTTCAAGACGAGCAAGATCGTCTTTGTCATGCTGCTGAGCCGCTTGCTGCTGCACCACAACTACTCGGCCCGCGCCTCGTTCTTTGCGACGGCCCTCGGCGCGGGCCTCTACATGCTCTCCAGAGCGGACATGAAGTCCAGCAAGCCGCGCCACCCGGACGCCTCGCACGAGGAGCACCTGGCCACAATTATTCAGGGCTTTGCCATCATGTTTGTGTCCCTCGTCTTCATCGCCGCAAACAACATTCTGCAGGAGGCCGTCATGCGGCAGCACGTGTGGTCGTGCCGCCGCCCGCAAACCGCCCGCATACGCCACCGCCGCTGTCCAAGCAAAAGGCCGGCGAGCTCAAGGACGAGCTCATCTTCTTGCAACCTGTTCACCACGACTGTGCTGTTTGCGGGCTCGTTCTACAACGGCGAGCTGCGCCGCGGCGTGCTGTTCTTTGCGCGTAACCCTCCGCGCCTTGTCGTGGAGCAGTCTATCCTGCTGGGCATCAGCGCACTTGGGCAGCGCCTGATGCTCGACCTGGCGCAACTGTACGGATCCACCAGCGCTACAATCGTGGTCACCGTGCGCAAGACCATTACCTTTACGCTCTCGGTATTGGTCTTTCCCAAGCCCTTTACGCGGGCGCACGCCATGGCAGTGGCGGTGGTCAGCGTCGCGGCTTGTCTGCTGCAGCTGCAGATCATGCGGGACGAGCAGGCGCGGGATAAGGCCAAGGCGCGGAACGCGCCGCCCCTCAACGTCGGCGGGGAGCAGGAGCCCTTTCTGCTCGTGTGATGACACGCCCACTGTGGATTGATCGAGGTGGTGCGCACGGTACCGTACGTACTGGTACGGTACCTACTACGGTACCGGTACCGTCCCGTATGGTGATTAGCACCACCCGCCGGCAAAGGGCATCACCTGTCCTGTAATGTAGTCTGCCTTGTTGGATGCCAGGAAGGCCACGAGATGCGCCGGCTCCTCGGGCCGTCCGAGCCGCTGCAGAGGAATCGGTTTGACGATCTTGGCGTGCGTGGCCGGATCCTCAAGCAGTGCGGCAGGAAAGTAAGTGGGCGACTCTATAAAGTTTGGCGCGACCGCGTTCACCTGCACATTGTCCCGTGCGACCTCGAGTGCGAGGGTGCGCGCCATGGCGTTGGTGGCCCCGCGTGCGATCACGTACGCACTGTAGTTGGGCAGCCCGCGAACGGTGTTGCGGACGTCAGGAAGATTACCTTGCCGTTCTTGCGCTCTTGCATCGCTGGCAGCAGCTTGCTCGCTCAGCTCAAAAGGGGAACACGGTCAGCGCCTGCAGGGCTTGATTCAGCGCTTCGGCCGTCACGTCGCTTGCCTGCCGCCGCTCGGCAGGAATGCGTCATTGTTCACCAGAACGTCCACGTGTTGGCCCACCGCCGCGGCGACCTCCTGAGCCGTCTCGGCCGCCACAAGCTGCACTCGCCCGGCCTCTTTCACGTCGACGGCCTCCAGGAAGGCCGCGCGGCGCTTCTCCTCGGCAAAGGCCGCGTCTTGGCAGAACAACACGCACCCTGGGTTGGCTGCTGCCAGGGCGCTAGTCACGGGGGTGCCCTGCACGTCGAAACGGTCAGAAGGCTCTTGCTCATCCCTCCCCTGTCTGTCCGGCCGGCTCGCTGGCCCCCTGCGACCGACCGTCTCACTATCAGCCCGAGCCGCGCCCAGCCAACCTACGAGAAACTCGGTCGCGCGCGTGACGAGCATGCGGCGCGCTGCCATGATCACCAACCACCTCAAGCGCGCCCGCACCGCACCTGCAGATACCAGTCCGACCTGCTTGGCAAGGATCCGTTTTCGGATCTTGGCATCGCCTTGCGTGCAATGTGCATGCATGCATGCATGCATGGTGACGAAGAGCACCGCCATGTGGCGCGATGGCGACCTGCGCGTCGAGGTGCTGCGCCACGGCGGCGCGCTCTCGCGCGTCTCGGAGACTGGCAGGGCCGCGCCCAGTTCAAGTATGACACAACCAACGCGCGCAGCCTGCAAGACCTGCTGCGCTGCGCCGACCAACTTGCGCACGCGGAGTTTGACGCGTGGGACCCGGCTATGCGTCTGTCCTGCCCTTGCTGCATGCGGCGACGCATCCCCGACGACATTGCCGTGGAGGACGCGCTCGACCGCGTGCGCGCCTTCGTGGGCGAGTACGGCCGCCGCGAGGAGCTGGCCACGAGGCGGTCGAGGGCGCATTATGGGAGGCGTTTCAGAGCGTAGACTGCACGGCGTCGGCTTGCGGATTTTGCTCGCTCACGCGCTCGTGTCACCAGCTGAAACCGTGGTGGGACAGTGACCACAAGCACGTCTGCGGCCGGCTGCGCAGCGCGCCGCCCAGGCGACGCGTGGACGCGCGCATGCACGACCTAGGATCGCTTAGCCGCATCCAGTTTGCCGAGGGCCTCGCCCAGGTGCTAGCGTTGGAAATGTCCTGGCGCACGCTGCGCAACATCACTGACGCGCTCGTGGATGCGCGAAGTGATCGGATCTCGCGGGGCTCCTTTGCGCGCCTCGTGCGGGCGCGCGACCCGCCAGAGTGGCCGCGCAAGCTAGCGCGCAAGCTAGCGCGCCTTGTCGTGCGCGAAGAGACCGCCGAACGTGCCTGGACGCGGCTCGCCCAGGGCCGCGAGGTCCTCTCCTTCGCGGCCCTCCGGCGCGCCCTTGAAGGCGCCGACCGCAAAGAGTTGCCCCTCTTTCGGGCCTACGCGGACAGCCACGTCGCTGCCTGTCTCACGCGCGAGCAGGCCACTCACATGTTCTTCGACGTCGTCTCCACGTACCTCCGCAGCGTCGACGCGGCATACCTGGCATGCCACGCCTCGAGCACGGACGAGAAGCGCCTGCGCGGTCGCATGGCGCAGGCCAAGGCCTTCCTGGCAGACCTGTGGCGAGCATCGCAAGCATCGAAAGCGGATGTCGCTCACGCTCACGGCGTTCATTTGACGACACATGGTCACAATTTTTTCTTCGCCAAAAAATTCACAGACCAACGCAATTGGTCCTCGTGTCGTCCTTGTGGCATGGCACAAAAGAATGGGGGGCGCAGGCAGCAAAGCTCTGAAAGCTCTTGATTGAGCTTGCTTGCCCCTTTGGCCTTTGGCCTGCAGCGCTCGTCAGCAGTGGCACGTGTGCCAACAAATGGCCTGCTGGCAGCGCTGGGCTGTGTGACGACAGCAAACGAGGGTGACTTCGGGGGGCCTCAGCAGGCGGAAGGGTGTCGGTTCTTGCCAAGAGGGGCCCAAGCCAAGTCACAAATTACAGCCCGCAGTGCTTGCCCGGCGACGCAGCACCAAACGAGCGGCGCGAGCAGCTCCCACCAAGACAGACCCGAAACCCCGAAAGCATTCCTGCGAGCCACCTCAGATGAAGACGACCCTCGCGCTGATTGCAACCATCCTTGCGGCTGGGCACGGCCAAAGCGAGGACGATGCTCGCCACTGCACCGGCGCCTGCCGCCAAGGCTCGACGAGCCCGGTGGCAGAGGAGATGCTATCCATGGCCTGGAACCAGTTTTCTTGCCTTCGAGGCCGAGGTGGAGGAGTTGGACATCCAGATCGACGACTCGTTGGCGCGGGGCCCCGTGGAGTGCGTGAACGGCTTTGCCGGCGAGTTTCCGTGCAACCAGGTCGACCTCTTGAGCCGGAGGAACCACACAGAGCTCGGCAGCCAGACAGCGGGCTCCTGGCGTGGGAGCGACATCTGGGGCTGGACCGACACGACGACCGGCCGCGAGTACGCTCTTTCCACTTTTCGCGACGGCATGTCGATCGTGGACGTCACCGAGCCGACGGCGCCCGTCGCGCTGTTCTGGGTCCCTTCCAACGGCGACTGGAGCCGGAGTCTGGCGCGACGTCAAGACGTTCAAGAACACGGCCTACATCGTGGCCGATGCTGTCACGGACCACGGCATCCAGGTGGTCGACCTGGAGCGTGTGCGCGACGTCGACATGAGTGCCGACAAGATCGAGCTGCAGACCATCGAGCCGAACTTTGTTTACACTGAACACGGCAATGCCCACAACATCTTTGTCAACGAGGACACCGGCTTTGCGTACTCGCTGGGCTCGGACACGTGCCGTGGCGGGCTGCACATCAGCGACCTCAACGAGAACCGCCTGGAGCCCAAGTTCGTGGGCTGTCTGCTGGAGAGCATCCCAGCTACGCCGGGCGTGGTGTCGGGTGACCGCGTGGGCTATGCGCACGACGCCCAGTGCATCAAGTACGGCGGCCCTGACACTCGGTACACGGGCCGGGAGATCTGCTTTGGCTTCAACGAGGACAACATCGTCATCAACGACGTCACGGACAAGACCGTGGACGAGAACAACACGCTCACAAAGGCGCCCATCCTCGCCGTCGCCAAGTACACTGGGCCAAAGTACACGCACCAGGGTTGGGTCACGGAGGACCACCGCTTCCTTCTCGTGGACGACGAGTACGACGAGAGTGGCCTTCCGGAGAAGACCAAGACCTACCTGTTCAACATCGAGGACCTCGAGAACCCACTTTCATCAGCGTTTCCCGGTCTCCGGTCGTGTCAGTTGACCACAACCTGTACATCCGGGGCAAGTACGCGTACATGAGCAACTACCGCTCGGGTCTGCGCATCAACGACCTGACGCCCATGTACGAGGGCGGGACGCAGCTCAACGAGGTCGGCTTCTTCGACTCGGACATTACTCCAGTCGTCAACGCCTCCTTTGGCGGCGTCTTCTCGAGCTACATCTACTTTCCCTCGGGCAACGTCGCGCTCAACGACATCACCAACGGCCTCTTCATGCTCCAGTTCAACGACCCGACCGCCACGACCGCGCCCACGACCGCGCCGTCTGTGGCCACTCCTCTCAGACCATGCCTAACGGGGCGCCGGCCGGCCGCGAGGGAGGAACATGGGGCTTGGGCCTGGTGGCGCGGTGGTGGGGGGCTGGGTTTGCTCGAACAAGGGTCGTTCGGACAAGGCGTCCATCGTAGAGGTAGGATGTCTGATTCCTTTCTCATCATTGTGAACGTTGTTCGTTTCGTCTGCTTGGTCATGATGAGGACACCAGGAGTCCCCCTTGTGGCGCCAGAACCCCCCCCCAACGTTGGCGTTGCAGTTGACGTTGCAGTTGGCGTTGCAGTTGACGTTGCAACGCCGAACCAAAGCGGCCAAGGGCAAGCCGGAAATCGAACAGCACCCACACGCTCTCCTCCTTTGCAAGGCCAAGGCGTCACAAAATTCGGGAGGATGATGACGCCACATGGAGCAAGCACGGTTGCCTGTCCAGCCCAGTGCTCGGTCTCGCCTGGGTGCGCGGCTGATGGCTGCGCATGCACGATGATGCAGCCCAAGCTGAGCCAACATCATGCACGGTCCAGCGCCAGCGCCATGGGGTGGGGCGAGCACACCAGAGGTCACAGATGGCAGATGCAATGCCAGAGGACAGGCACAAATCGGAAACTGCTTGCTTGGACTGCTTGAGAGCCGAGCCGGCCGCCAGGCTGACAAGGCAGAGAGGCTGGCTGAGGAGGGGGAGGCGGCACAAAAGTGAAAACAGCACCGGCCGGGCTGACTGACAGCTGGCTGATTGATCAACCTCACAAACCAAAGCCGAAACACGCCACGCCAAACACCAAGATGAAGCTCGCCCTTGCCGCCGCCATGCTCGCGCTTGCGCATGCTCAGGATGAGCGCAAGTGCACGGGTCTGTCGCCAAGGATCCACGAGCGATGCAGCCGAGCAGCGCCTGGACATGATGTGGGAGCGTTACCAGACGTCCCTTGCCAAGGCGAGAGCGCTGCCAACGGAGGCGCTTGAGCAGCTCGCGGACCTCACCACCACCTACACGCCGTGCGTGGACGGCTTTGCGGGCAACTTTTCTTGCAACAACGTCGACCTGCTGAGCCGCACGCCGTTTAATCAACTCGGCAGCAACGTCACCGACGACGAAGCCGTCAACACGTTCCCGACCATTGTGTTCCGGGCGCTGACATCTGGGCTGGACCGACACGACGACCAACCGCGAGTATGCCGTTGCCAACTACCGCGACGGCACGTCCATCGTGGACGTGACGGACGCCAAGAGCCCCACACCGCTGTTCTGGATCCCTTCCAACGGCGAGTGGCGCCAAAGCGTGTGGCGCGACGTAAAGGTGTTCAAGAACACGGCCTACATCGTGGCCGATCGTGTCGCGGACCACGGCATTCAGGTGGTCGACCTGGAGCGTGTGCGCGACGTGGACATGAGCGCCGACGACATCGAGCTGCAGACCATCGAGCCGGACTTTGTTTACACTGAACACGGCAGGGCCCACAACATCTTCATCAACGAGGACACCGGCTTTGCGTACTCGCTGGGCTCGGACACGTGCCGTGGCGGGCTGCACATCAGCGACCTCAACGAGAACCGCCTGGAGCCCAAGTTTGTGGGCTGCCTGGCAGACGAGATCCCCCACCCGAGAGGCCGCGGTACGGGCTACTCGCACGACGCCCAGTGCGTCGTGTACAGTGGCCCGGACACCCGGTACACTGGCCAGGAGATCTGCTTTGGCTACAACGAGGACAACATTGTCATCTATGATGCCACCAACAAGACCGTGGACGAGAACAGCACCCTCATCGCGGCGCCCATCGTTTCTGTCGCCACCTACCCGGAGTGGGGCTACGCGCACCAGGGCTGGGTCACCGATGACCAGCGCTTTTTCCTCATGGACGACGAGTTTGACGAGAACGGCAAGCCGGAGAAGACGCGGACGCACGTCTTCAACATTGATGACCTGAAGAACCCTGTCTACCTCGGCATCTCGCGCTCCCCGGTCGTCGCCGTCGACCACAACCTGTACATCCGGGGCCAGTACGCGTACATGAGCAACTACCGCTCGGGTCTGCACATCAACGACCTGACCCCGCTCTACAACGGCGAGACGCAGCTCAACGAGGTCGGCTTCTTCGACTCGGACCTGACTCCGTACGAGAATGCCGACTATGGCGGCGTCTTCTCGAGCTACATCTACTTTCCCTCGGGCAACATCGCGCTCAACGACATCACCAACGGCCTCTTCATGCTCCGGTTCAACGACCCGACCGCCACGACCGCGCCCACGGCCGCGCCCACGGCCGCGCCGTCTGTGGCCACTCCGTCTGAGACCATGCCTACGGCTGCGCCCACGGCCGCGCCCACGGCCGCGCCGTCTGTGGCCACTCCGTCTGAGACCATGCCTACGGCTGCGCCCACGGCCGCGCCCACGGCCGCGCCGTCTGTGGCCACTCCGTCTGAGACCATGCCTACGGCTGCGCCCACGGCCGCGCCTACGGCTGCGCCCACGGCTGCGCCCACTGTCACTCGCGAGGAGAACATGGCTGGCTTGACCATCGGCCTGGTTGCCGCTGCGGTGCTCGTGGTGGCGAGCGCAGGTGCGTTCTTTTACTACAACAAGAAGGCGGCTGACCGCATCGAGGACGCCGATGGCCGTGTGGTCGTCAAGCCTGATGTTGAGCCTTGATTGCAAACCCCATGTGTTATCGTTCTGCTTCCTCCTCCTCCTCATGACAGGCCACGCACGCACGCCCTGTCGTGAAACGAGTCTTGCCTCTGGCTGTCTGCGCAAGCTGTGACGGCGGCCCCCGCCAAGCAGCAGCAGGCCATCAGCAGACCCAGACACTTTTGTTTTTTGTTTTTGTTGCGCCGCGGGCTGCTCGCGTTGCTCGTGGACGCATGGAGGGCAGGCCACGTGGCTGGGTTCTTCCCCAGAGTCACAAAAAAGTCCTGTGTTCTTCTCGCCAGCCAGCACAAAGTCCAGCACAAACAGCGCCTGCAGTGCTGACGTTGCAAAGGTACGGCAGCCGCAACAAGGCAGAACGGGGCACATGCACCTGCTTTGCAGCCTGGGCTCCTGACTGACTGAGCCAAGGACGTGAGGCAGACCCCCAATACGCCGCAAGCCAAAGACCAAGTACCAGAGCGAATTTGACGACAAGATGAAGATCGCCGCAGCGACACTCGCAGCCATTCTCGCCGCCGTCGTCAATGCGCAGGACGGCGACAAGGCGTGCACCGGCGGCTGTCGCCAGGGCGCCGACAGCACCGCCAGCCAGGAGATGATGGACCGCATGTGGCAAAGCTTCCTTGAGGCCCAGGCCCAGGCGAACGCGCTGCCGCTTGAGACGCGGGCCGCCCTCAACGACCTCCCCGCCACCTACACGCCGTGCGTGGACGGCTTCGCGGGCAACTTTTCTTGCAACAACGTCGACCTGCTGAGCCGCACGCCGTTTAATCAGCTCGGCAGCAGCATCACCGACGAGGAGGCCGCCAACATGTTTCCGATCCTGTTCCGGGCTTCAGACATGTGGGGCTGGGCCGACACGACCACCGGCCGCGAGTACGCCATCGCGACCTACCGTGACGGCACGTCCATTGTGGACGTGACGGACGCCAAGAGCCCCACGCCGCTGTTCTGGATCCCTTCCAACGGCGAGTGGCGCCGCAGCCTGTGGCGCGACGTCAAGACGTTCAAGAACACGGCCTACATCGTGGCGGACGGTGTTTCTGGCCACGGCATTCAGGTGGTCGACCTGGAGCGCGTCCGCAGCGTGGACATGAGCGCCGACGACATCGAGCTGCAGACCATCGAGCCGAACTTTGTTTACACTGAGCACGGCAGGGCCCACAACATCTTCATCAACGAGGACACCGGCTTTGCGTACTCGCTGGGCTCGGACACGTGCCGTGGCGGGCTGCACATCAGCGACCTTAACGAGAACCGCCTGGAACCCAAGTTCGTGGGCTGCGTCGCTGACGAGATCCCCCATCCGGGAGGCCGCGGTACGGGCTACACGCACGACACCCAGTGCATCGAATATGACGGCCCGGACACTCGGTACACGGGCCGGGAGATCTGCTTTGGCTTCAACGAGGACAACATCGTCATCAACGACGTCACCAACAAGACCGCGGACGAGGACGGCTGGCTCTTGGAGGCCCCGATCCTTGCTGTCGCCAGCTACGAAGGCTGGAGGTACACGCATCAAGGTTGGGTCACGGAGGACCACCGCTTCCTTCTCGTGGACGACGAGTACGACGAGAATGGCCTTCCGGAGAAGACCAAGACCTACCTGTTCAACATCGAGGACCTCGAGAACCCCACTTTCATCAGCGTCTCCCGGGCTCCAGTCGTGTCCGCCGACCACAACCTGTACATCCGGGGCAAGTACGCGTACATGAGCAACTACCGCTCGGGTCTGCGCATCAACGACCTGACGCCCATGTACGAAGGCGGGACGCAGCTCCACGAGGTCGGCTTCTTCGACTCGGACATCACTCCGGTCGTCACGGCCTCCTTTGGCGGCGTCTTCTCGAGCTACATCTACTTTCCCTCGGGCAACGTCGCGCTCAACGACATCACCAACGGCATCTTCATGCTCCAGTTCAACGACCCGACCGCCACGACCGCGCCCACAACCGCGCCCACAACCGCGCCCACAACCGCGCCCACGGCCGCGCCGTCTGTGGCCACTCCGTCTGAGACCATGCCTACGGCTGCGCCACGGCCGCGCCCACGGCCGCGCCGTCTGTGGCCACTCCGTCTGAGACCATGCCTACGGCTGCGCCCACGGCCGCGCCTACGGCTGCGCCACGGCTGCGCCCACTGTCACTCGCGAGGAGAACATGGCTGGCTTGACCATCGGCCTGGTTGCCGCTGCGGTGCTCGTGGTGGCGAGCGCGGGTGCGTTCTACTATTACAACAAGAAGGCGGCCGACCGCATCGAGGACGCCGATGGCCGTTGGTCGTCAAGACCGAGGTCTGACTTTCTCAACCAATCCAATCTCTCGGTCGGCCTACCCTCGGTCCGGTAAGAAGAAAGAAAAAAGTTTACTTTTCGTTTCGAGTGTCGATTGACGTTCGAGTCCCAATGGTGAGCACCAACGGACACTCGCAAACGGTGACGATGGACGCGCCAAGGCGACCCGCGCACGCGGCCAAGGCGCCCGAGGTCTTTTGGCGCGGCGGCAACCTGGCCATCAAGACGCCTGGCGCCAACTCGGGCGGCGCCTTCTTCAGCGCGCGCCAGCAGTCCTGGGAGCACCGCAACCTACTCAAGTCGCACTACACCAAGCTCGCGAGCGTAAAGTCAGCATCCCGAGACCAGCGCCCCGCCGCCATCGACCCCCAGCTCTGTGCGCGTCGCACGCGCCGCACGTGCTGCCGCCGGTGCGCCAAGTGCGCCAAGAGCAGCGCAGCGAGGTCAAACAGAGCCTGAGTACCGGAAAGCTCCCGCCGGTCGACCTTTATGCGCGGCGCAAGCTCAAGCAGCGCAATCGCGCGCCTGTTCTCAGCGTACTGGAGAAAGAGGAGCGCCAAGCCCGCGCCAAGGAACAGCGCCGCGCGCGCCGCAATCGCCTCGCCCGGCGCGCCAGGGAACGCGTCGAAGAGCACCACCAGAGCCTTCGCCAGCAAGAGCAGCAAGAGCCGCGAGAGCCGCGAGAGCAACGCTCGAAGGACCGCTCGCCACCACGCGCCGTCGGTGCCGTCGCAAGGCGCGAGGCAAGCGGACGGACACCGAGCAGCAAGAGCCTCACCAGCCGCTGCGCGCAAAGAAAGAGCACCTTCTTCGGGCCGGGCCGGGCCGGGAGGGCCACAGGCGAGCGCGCCGCGGGCCAACGTCGCTTTGAGCCAGTCTCCTGCGCTGGTTCGCAAGCCGGAGGTCCCTGGCGCGGCAAGTGCGGCCGAAGACTTGCTAGGCGCCGATCTGGACCAAGTAAGCCAGGCCAGCAGCGCGCAGAGCAAGCGCCTCGTGACCACGCCGTTGCAGATCCCCTTTCCGCCCGACCTGGATGATGCCGACTCGCCGCAAAGCGACGAAGACGCCACACTGGGCTCAAGCACCGGCCGGCCACAAGTACTCTCCCCAGCGAGCACCTTGGCCAGCCCGCAGCAGCACTCGGGTGACTGGGCTGGCTCCCAAGAGACGACGGCTGAGAGCTACACGCAAGTCTGGGAGGGGGCTGCACCAGCAAGCAACAACGCGGACGCCGCCACTGCCTCGGACGACAGCGACGGCGGCGGAGAGGACGGCGACGGCGGCGAGAGGACGGCGACGGCGGCGGACGACGGCGGCGGCGGCGGCGATGTGGCGAGAGCTTTTGGCGAGAGCACGAGCCAAGCGGACGAGGAGAGCAGCTTGAACGTCGACTGTAGCGCTGACGCGAAGCCAAGCGCGCGGATAGCGGCCGGTGCCAACAAGGAGAAAGAACAAGAGGCTCAAGAGAGCGAGGACGAGAGCAGTGTCGGCGCTGATGGGCCAAAACAAACCGCCTCCCTCGCCTCGCCTGTTGCCGAGACCGCTGTCGAGACTGTCGCCCATGCCGCGCAGGGTGCGGACGGCACCAAAGGCGAGGAAGCCCAGGAGGAGGAGTCTGACGGTGACAGCGCGGGTCAAGCCGACGCACCCATGGGGACAGAGGCTCAAGCCGAAGGCGCCTACGACTCTGACTTTGACGACGAGGGTGAGGGTGAGGGTGAGGTGAGGCCTCGTGCGCCGATACCCCTGCCGCCCAGCCGAGCAGGCGACAGTGGCCAGCGACGGTGCCGCCGACCAAGCAGCAAGACACTGGCACGAGCGTGCACGGCGACGGCGAAGACGGCGAAGACGGCGAAGACGGCGAAGACGGCGAAGACGGCGACGCGGACTCGCTGGGATCCATCGTCGACGCCCGCGGTTTGATCGACCGCAGCCTCGAGCAGCTCGAGAAGATGGGCACAGCCGTTCCTGGCGAGCCCGGCAACATCATGATCTGACCGAGGACCACAAGTAATGTCGATCGATTTTTGAGCCATGATTAGCTTTAGCGCTCTGGTACAGCAGGGGGAAGAGCGAAGTTGTCGGCTGCCGTGCCCACCAGAAGCCGTCAAAAGGGATCCAAGAGCGAGCTGCCAAAAACGCTGGTACGCACTGCGCAGCAGAACAGAGGCCTTGGCCTGAGCGCAGAAGAAAGCTGATTGAAGCTTCGAGATGTCGATCGATCGCCCCCCAGTTTTGATCTCCAAAAGGAATGTGATTTTGATGTTCCAAAACGTCACCACGAGGAGACGAAAGAGGCTGACGGCTGCGGTCACTCGAGGGTTCGCGAGTGGAGACAAGAGCGAAGCAGATCGGCCGCACTCTAAGACCACTCTTTAATTAGTGTTGGTGGCGTTTTCGGCACACGACGGACGCGAAGAGAGAAGAAGATTTTTTTGGCCTTTCTTTTCGCAACAACGTCGACAACGAAGGAGGGGCGGACGACAGACACCGAAGACAGAGCGAAGCCGGAAGGATGGCGCAGCACTTTGAGACCATGCAGGTGCATGCTGGGCAAGAGCCCGACCCCACGTCGAACGCCCGCGCGGTGCCCATCGTGGCCTCGACCTCGTTCGTGTTCAACAACACCGAGCACGGGGCCAACCTGTTCGGCCTGCGCGAGTTTGGCAACATCTACTCGCGCATCGGCAACCCCACCTGCGACGTGTTCGAGAAGCGCGTGGCGGCCCTGGAGGGCGGCGTGGCGGCCGTGGCCTGCTCGTCCGGTCAGTCGGCCCAGTTCATGGCCATCACGACGATCGCCGAGGCGGGCCAGAACATTGTGTCCACGCCTTTTCTGTACGGCGGCACTGCCAACCAGATGAAGGTGCTGCTGCCGCGCATGGGCATCGAGGTGCGCTTCGTGGGCGGCTCGGGCGACGAGACCGAGGAGGTGGAGAAGCTGATCGACGGCGAGACGCGCGCGCTTTACGTCGAGACGCTGAGCAACCCGCGCTTCAACGTGAGCGACCTGGAGCGCATGTCGGCGATCGCGCACAAGCACGGCATCCCGCTGATCGTGGACAACACTTTTGGCTGCTGCGGGTACGTGCCGGCCCATCGAGCACGGCGCGGACATCGTGGTGGAGAGCGCCACCAAGTGGATCGGCGGCCATGGCACGACCATCGGCGGCGTGATCGTGGACAGCGGCAAGTTCCCCTGGAACAACGGCAAGTTCCCGCAGTTCACCGAGCCAGCGCGGGCTACCACGGCCTAAAGTTCTGGGACACCTTTGGTCCGGAGGGCGTTGTGGGCGCCAACGTCGCCTTTGCCATCCGCGTGCGCGTCGAGACGCTTCGCGACCTGGGCGCCTGCCTCAACCCCTTTGGCGCCTTCCTCCTGCTGCAGGGCCTCGAGACGCTCTCGCTTCGCGTCGAGCGCCACTGCTACAACACCCTCGAGCTCGCGCGCTGGCTGGAGGGCCAGGAGCAGGTGGCCTGGGTGTCCTACGCGGGCCTCAAGGACCACCCGTACCACGACCTGGCCAAAAAGTACTTTCGCAAGAACCACTACGGCGCGGTGCTGGCTTTTGGTGTCAAGGGTGGCATCAAGGCCGGCCAGGCCTTCATCAACAACGTCAAGCTGGCCTCGCACCTCGCCAACGTGGGCGACGCCAAGACGCTGGTCATCCACCCGGCCTCACCACGCACGAGCAGCTCTCCAAGGCTGACCAGGCCGCTGCGGGCGTCACCGAGGACATGGTGCGCGTGTCGGTTGGCATCGAGCACATTGACGACATCAAGGCCGACTTTGAGGCCGCGCTCGCCATTGCCGCCAAGGCCGTCTAACTGCGCCTCTGATTGATTTTCGCCATCGCGCCATCATCCCTCTGGTTGGGTCCGTCCACTTGCCTTGGCCGCGCTCATTCGATGGCTGGACGAGGTGGCGGTGGTCGACGAGGCCCAAGCTCTTGCCGCCTGGGCCAAGGAGGGCCGCGCCTGGCTTGATGTGCGCCCAGCGGAAGCCTTCGCGGAGGCGCACCTGAGCCCCTCGCGCCACCTGCCGCTTGCGGCGCTCGAGGGCCGCTTCTTCGAGCTGCCGCCACGCCATTGCGCCGTCGCCGTCGTCCACTCGGGGGGCGACGAGGGCGACCGGGTTCTGGCCTTGCTCGCAGACCGCGGCTGGACCGACGTGCGCGGCCTCGCGGCCGGCCCCTCACTCTGGGCCGCGGCGCAGCGCGCGCAGGTGCCAGTGGCTCACGGCGCCACGCCTCTTGTGACCAGCCGGTGCTCTTCACGCCGTCGCTGACGCTCGCACAGCACGTGGGGCGCATTGAGACCGCGCTCGGCGCGCGGCCCTGGCGTTCGCTCGACATGGGCTGCGGCGCTGGCCGCGACGTCATCCATCTCGCCCGACGCGGCTGGGAGCCACTCGGCGTTGACTGCATGCAGGGCGCGCTGCAGCGCCTCGAGGCGCTCGCCGCGCACTGCGGCGTGACGGTGCGGCCGCCTGCGCTCTGCAAAGCCAAGGGCGGCGTCTTCTCGGGCGACTCGGCGTTCGCGTCCGAGCGCTTCGACCTGGTCATGGCTGTGCGCTTCCACGAGGAGGCCATCCTGCCCGCCTTGGGCAGCCTGGTGCGCCCCGGCGGCTTCCTCTTGCTCGAGACCTTCGCGGCGGAAGGCTGCGACCGCGCGCACTCCCCCAAGCCGGCAAGACTCTTGTCCACGGCGGCCCTGGAGCCCTTCCAGCAGCACTTTGACACCGTCACCAACGCGCTGCGGGAGCTGGACGACGGGAGGCTGTTGCGCTGCTTCGTGGCGCGCCGTCGCCCGCCCGCGGGCTCCAGCAGCGCTGCTCGCCCGGCCGACGCGGTGACGGACAGCCCAACATGAGCGCTCTCACCTGCTGGTCCTTATTGTTGTTGTTCGTCGGCGCGGCAGCGGAGGGCGGCAGCGGCGGCGGCGGCACCGAGGTGAGCGAGATGGTGGCGGAGGGCTCGGCGGGCCTCATGGCGGACATGCGTATCGAGATGGAGATGGCACGCGAGCTGTGCCCCGAGGCCGTCACCGCGGCGAACGTTGGCGATGTGTTGGCAATGTTCTCCTTACTTTTGCTTGTCGGCGCCTCCAAGTCGCGGAGACTGGCGCTGGCGCCCTTGGTGCTGCTGGCGGCAGAGGCCCTCGTGCCTCTCGCTGCGCTCTTTCAACCGGACGCGCGGGAACTCACGCAGCTCATGCTCCTCGTGCGTGCCGCGCAACCGCTGCCACAAGACGTGTCCTACATCAACGTTGGGCTGGCCATGGTGCGCCGCCGCCCAGTGTACGAGCTAGCGTTCGCGTTTCTGGCCTGGGCCGCAGGCGCATCGCTCGTGCTCTTCACGCTCCTTTCGACGCTCACGCACGGCGGCCGGCAGCAGGCCGCCACGCCGGCCGCCGGCAGCGCGGTTCGTCCGGCGGCGAAGGCCGCATTGGCGGCCGCTGTCCTCGGCGCTGCGGCGTTGACCGCCTGGGCGCAGGTGCAGGCCGAGCCAGCGCCGCTCAGCGCCTGGGGCCGCGCGCAACTCTTGCGCACAGCCAAGATGTGGGTGTCGCTGCGAGGGGGGGCGCTGCGCGTCGCCACCACAGCCGCGCTTCTTTCGCAGGGCCCGCAAACGTGGAACGCGGTGCCCGAGGTCAAGCCTGCTCCTGCTAATGCTAGCGCGGCGGGGCAGACGGCGGCCCGCCATCGCGCCGCGACTGGCGGGAAGCGGGACAGGCAGCTCAAGGGCAAGAACAAGAAGGAGAAGAGCGGCAAGGCCGAGGAGGAGAGCAAGAACGGGTCGAGACAGACAAAGCTTTGGGGGCTGCGTCGGCAGAACAACGCATCGGTGGCGTCGGGCACGCCCTGCAATTCCGTATGCTCGCCGTGTCGATGTGGCTGGGTGCGTTGACGGTCCAGGCCGGCCGGGCACAAGAACAGGACGGCGGGCTCGGCGCGTTGTGGCGCCTGCGCGCTGGCGTGCTGGCGTTCGAGCTTGCCACGTTCGCTTTGTTCGTGCCGGCGCTGAGGCGCGGCGCTGTGCCAGTGACGGCCGCGCTGGCCGCAATGCTTCCCGTCGCTGCCAGCCTGCACGAGCACGCCGCGGACATGCAGGTGGTGGCGACAATCACCGGCGGGATGGCGCTCGTGTTTGGCGGGCCGGCTTCGATGGCGGTGTGCACGCTACCCCTCTGCGGTGACGAGCATTGCCGGCGCGCCCCAGCTCACGTGACAGGCTCTGCCTTACGCACTAGGTCACGGTCGGGCGAGCCCTGCTCGGGGGATATTAACTCTGGAAGCTCCACCCCGGTTGCCCTTGTGGAGCTTGACTTTTTGATCACGTTGAGTTGATCGAGCACTTCGCGAAGGAGGGCCGGTCCGCCGGCTTCTGGGCCCAGCAGGCCACGATGAGATTCGAGTAGGCCTCCGGGCAGTCGGGAGGGATCGTGGGCCGCAGGTCATGGTGCGCAACGCGCAGGGCGACCTCGAGCCCCTCGAGGCCGGAGTAGGGCGCCTGGCCAGTGACGAGCTGCAGCAATATGATCGCGTAGCTGTAGACGTCCGCTTTCTCGTCGTAGGGCTCGTTGCGAATGATCTCTGGCGCGGTCCAGAAGGGCGTGCCGCAGGCGGTCATGGTCTCGTCTTTGACCAAGGATCTGCTCAGACCAAAGTCACAGAGCTTGACGTTGTTGGCGGCGTCAATAAGGAGGTTGCGGGGCTTGAGGTCACGCTGGATGATGGCGCAGCGGGTGTGGAGGTACTTTACACCTCGGGCGATGTCTACCGCAAAGCGGTGTGCAAACCCGCTGAAGCGTCGATACTTCTCCTTGTCGCTGAAGAGGTCGTGAAGGCTGCCGTTCGGCACGTACTCGAGTACGAGCGCAAGGTTCTCGGGGTCGAGGCAGGCGCCGAGGAACATACCACGTTGGGGTGGTGCATGGTCGACATGAGTCGCGCCTCCTCGCGAAACTTTTCCTTGTGCATCTCCGTCTGCCCCTTGAGCGGCGTTTTGATGGCGACCACGGTGTCGAGCCAGTTGCCAAGCCAAACGTCGCCCTGACCGCCCTTGGCGATGCACCTTTCGAATCGCAGTTCCTTGTACTCGATCTCCCAGGGCGCACTGACGTCGCCGTCTTCCTCGCCCGATATTTCCACGGGCACTTGCCTCCGCTTCGCTTCCGCAAGCCGCTTCTCGAGCGCCAGCTCGTGTCGCGACAGACCCAGTCTTCGCCCAGTCAGCGCGACACTCACCAGCAGCACCGCGGCAGTCGCCAGCAGCGCCGCTGCTTCAATGGGGAGCGCGCAATCGCACGATGGCCCGGGCACGTCGCCCATGGCTCGTCGCTGCAGCTGCCTCGTCCAGCCTTCACCTCCGAGTCGTGCACGCCATGCTCGTCCAACGGACACAAACCGCTAGCAATCTGCAGCAGCCCACTGACTGCTGTTGACATCGATGATCGATCTTGATCAACGGTAACGCGGACGACACATCCAAGCCGAACCACCTCTCTCCCGCCAGCCCAGAGTGGCCGAGAACCAACGACGGGTGCCACGGTACGACTGATGGTTGTCTTGCGATTGTGTGTCAGCATCATGGTGTCTGGTGTCCAAGGCAATGACGACGACGACAAGCACGACGACAACGACGACAGCGGCGACGGCGACGAGAACGACGAGAACGACGAGAACGACGACGGCGACGACCGACGACGACCGACGACGACCGACGACGACCGACGACGACCGACGACGACGACGACGACCGACGACGACGAAGGAAGGAAGAAGAAGAAGAAGAAGAAGAGACACATTTTTGTTTTGTTTGGGTGGGAGAGCTCGCCCAGATGGTGGTCAGAAGTGGACAAACAGCATGGCGGGCCCGCAGCGCGAGACTGCGCCCGTCCCAACACACACACACATGATGGTGATGAATGAGAAACATGACGCAAGGCCGTCAGATCTCGAGCGACGGGTTGCTCGTCTTGGGCTCGTCCAGGTAGGAGGACTGCGGCGCGAGCGAACCAGGCACGAAAGAAACGCGCGGGTACATGCGCTGCTCGCTGCTGTTCTTGCCGTTGGACTCGCTGTTGTTGGTGTTGCTGTTGGAAAAGTGCTCGAAGAGCTCGCCGCCCTGGCCGCTGGTGTCGTGCCAGTTGAGGTGCACGCCGAGCAGCTTGGGGCCGAAGAGCAGCGCGAGGATGCTGAGGTCGTTGAGAAAGACGATGATACCCTTCATGAGCATGATGATGGGCGGGCTCGGCTGGTTGCCGCTGCTGAGAATGGCGAGCACCGGGATGGCGAGCAGCAGGATCTGCACGTACGACCACATGGCAATCCCAACGTAGCGTCCCTCGCTAAAGGTGCTGTTAATCTTGCGGCAGGTCCAGGCAATGTAGTTGCCAACGAGCAGCACGACGACGTGGAAGGCGCCGCCGATGGCAAAGAAGACCGTGGAAGACGGGCTGGTGCAGAGACCTACGCTCTCCAGGGGTTGCCAAAGTCATCGGAGGCAGTGACCTCGCGCTCAAAGAGGAGCGGCTCGGTGAGCGTCCAGGCAAGCAGGATGGCCACGTCGAGCACGAGCAGGCTCGCAATGATGAGGTAGAGCAGCGAGTTCGGGATGACGATGCGCTTGAAGCGGTGGCGGTTGTGGAAGAGGCGGCGGATGCGCCAGATGCGCGAGAACAGGGCGCCAAAGGTAATGGTGAAGCCTACCGAGTAGAGCCACACCGAGCCCATGCAGCCAACGTTGGCGGGCAAGTACTCCTTCACGTAGGCCTTGGACGCGTCGTCGCCCTCGGCGGTCTGGTCGTCCAGGGTGATGAGGAAGATGGACGAGCTGCTGACGAAGACGCCAAAGGCGACCGAGGCCAGGAACGGCACCTGGCTGGCGCGGATGATGATGTGCGAGCGCTTCCAGAGCGTCCAGAGGAAGAGGAAGAGCGCGCTGATGAGGTTGAGGCCGCAGAGGCCGTACAGCAGGAACTTGATCTCGTCCGAGTAGAAGCGCTCCTCCGTGGGCTCGACCAGGTCGACGAAGCCGTCGACGTTGGTGTTGCCGCCCACGTAGTAGAGCGACTCGCCGTCGATGACGGTCCACGGATCCTCGCCGCGCTGGAAGGCCACGCGGCGCGCGCGCGGGGTCGGCAGGGCGTCGGCGTCGGCGTCAGAGACTTCCATCACCGCGATCTCGTACGTCGCTGTCTCACTCTGGCGCGTGCCATACTCGTTGAAGCGCACCTCGCCAGAAAGGCCGGTAAACTGGAGCTTGGTCGCGGTCGCGACAAAGTCATTGGCCACCGTGGCTTTCACCTGCTCCTTGGTCAACTCCTTCCCCTCGGCCAGCTCGCACATTGCAATGGCAAAGGTGGCCACCGCGTCGTACATGAAGCAGCCCGGCGCAGAGATCTCGGCCGCCTGGATGTTGGTCTTGGCCAGATCGTACGGGAGCCACGGCTCAGGGAAGTCGGTGGTCGCCATGATGGCGTTGGTCATGTTGAGCTCGTCCAGCTCCCAGGCCTCCTTGAATTCGGCCCAGCGCTCGTTGCCAGGGGCGGCCCCAGCGGCGGCGACGCGCAGGGTGCCGTTAAAGTCGCGGCGCAGGTCGTTGTCCAGGGCCTCAAAGTCGGTGCCGATCACGCCGTCCGTGATCATCCATAGGGCGTTCTCGTACAGGCCGCGTTCCTTGGCCACGCGCACCACGTTGCCCAGCTGGCTGTCCTGGGCCACGAGAGGACGACGCGCACGTTGTCCTCGATGAGGGACTCCACCGCTTTCACGATGGAATCAACGTTGCCGGGGTCGCTCGGGTCCACGTTGTAGCTCGCCGTAGACACCTTGAAGGGCTTGTCGTCGCTGCCGTCCGATCCGACCGACGACTCGCAGGAGGCTGTCACGGCCTCCATAAAGTTGGTCCCGTAGTCGTCGTTAAAGTAGAGCACGCCCGCCAGCTGGTAGCCCTTCTCTTTCCAAAAGCGGCAGATGCTGGCGGCCACGCCGTCGTCGTTCGGGATGGTGCGCATGAACTGCGTGTACACCGTAGAGTCGAGCTCCACGCTCGTGGCCTGGTAGGACACCTGGGGCACTTCGGTGGCCTTGCCGATCAGAGCCTGCGCGATGCTGCTGCTGCTGAGGCTCGGTCCCACGATGCCGGTCGTGTCGTACACGCCGTTCTTGATGTCATCCAGCATTCCGAGCGTGCTCAGAACCGTCTTGTCTGCCGAGAAGGAGGTATCGAACACGCGACCAGAGAGGCGCGCCTTGCACGTCGAGCTGAGCGTCTCGAACTGCTTGACGTAGGTGCCCACGCCGTCGTTGAAGTGCTGAATCGCGAGCAGGCCGAAGGCCGTGGTGGCGGCCATGTCCTCAGTAAAGTAGCATTGGCCGTCGACCCAGTTGAGACTGCCGCGCTCGCACGCCTCCTTGGTGTCCAGCTGGTCCGTCACGCCCACGAACACCGACAGGTTGATGTCAAAGCCGCGCACTGCGGGCACGGCCAGCGCCAGCGCCAGCGCCGCTCTCGCCATCATCCCGTTCGTTCCCTGTGCACTGTTCGCAAACAAGATTGCAGACAGACTCGTGCCAGTCGCCACCGTCCGTCCCCTTTGTTTGCCACTTTCCTCCTCCTTTCCTCCCTTTTCTTTTTTTGTGGCGGTGATGATGCGAGCACAGCTCAGCTCTCGCCTGGCAACTCGCCAAAAGCCGCGTGTTGTTCGGAGCCTGCGGAGAGACTCCCCCACCCCACCCTTCTCTCTGCACTGGGCTCGAGTCGCAGAATTCATGGTCAGCACCGAGAGGGTGGACTCCTCAAGACCGTGAGCAGACCAAAATTTGTGCCAAAGGACGCCAAGAGCAAGAACCGACAGCGTCACCCGGCCATCCAAAACAAAAAGTACAAGCAGAAGCGGCAGAATCAGCAGCCTGCTGTGTCTGTCTCAATGATGACAAAGTGCCTCCGCCTGCCTGCCTGCCCGCCTGCCTGCCTGGGCTGGCTCCAAGCAAGGACCAAAAGGCAGCCAGCCACCACCCAAGTGCACCCTTTCAGATCCACGCGGCCCACGTGCACGCGACCCAAGGGTCGAGGGCACTTGGATTCGACTCCTGTCTGTCATTCCAGGGTCGCTGGTGGTGACCGCCGCATTGGTCTGAGGTCGGCCATCCGGTCTCTTGTGGTGACTGGTGCACTCCCGTTCCTTGAGGTCCATCACCCTCCCATTCCGACCGAAGTTCCGACCGACTGGCGAGCCTGCGCCACGACGATGCTGGACGCTGGCTGATGACCCACGCCAACGCAAACGCAGCCGCGCCCGACAAGCCGCAGGCCGATGCTCGAACCGATCGGCCAGGCGGCGGCTGGATCCGAAATGGCGCAAGCCAGAACCCGCTAACGCCGCCAGTTCGTCGGTCAGCAGTCAGTCCACCCTGGCGTTGCAAAACTCGTTTCATCGTTTTCGATTCCGGCCCGGAACGATTTATTTTTTTCCCGCCGGGCGACCGGGACGGAACCGACCGCCAACTCCGAGAGGGCATCTTGCGTTCCGCTGGTTACGTTTGCGTTCCGCAGGTCGCGCACGAAGACGCCAACAGAGGGACAGGAGGTGCTGGCGTTGCGCGATGGCGCAGATGACGACGCCGCAGCGCCGCCAGGAGGAGGAGGACGAGGGCAGCGACGAGCTGCTCATGATCCGGTCGCTGCTCCGCGCGGAGAGCTCGCGCGATACCTCGCAGATCGCCGAGGCGCACGAGCAAATCCTCCGGCGGACACGAGAGGACTCGGAGCCGCCGCGCAAACGCAAGCCCTCGGCGACGCCCGTGTCCCGGCTGCTGCGCCACAGCAAGCAGCGGCACCCGGTCGGGAGGACTGCTCGGTGCGCGAGGTGGCCGCCAGACTGTGCGCGAAGCGCCAGAGCGCCGCCCTGGTCCTGCGACGAACGCCCGAGGGCCGCCGCACGCTGTGTGGCATTTGCTCCGAGGTGGACATCTGCCGCCGCATGGTGGGCAAGGGCCTGGACCCGGACACGCCCGTGAGCCAGATCATGACCACCAACCCGTGCTGCGTCGACCCGACGGAAGACATGAGCGTCGTGCTGCAGATCATGGTCAAGCGCCGGTTTCGGCACCTCCCGGTGGTCGACAGTGACCCCACTGGCGACGGCGGCGGGGGCAGCGGCAGCGCGGGGGCGGGATTGCCGCCGCTCGGCCCAGAGTCGCAAACGTCCAACCCGGCAGGCGTGGTGGGCCTCGTGGATATCACGCAGTGCCTCTACGACGCCATCCACAAGATAGAGCGCCTGCAGGCCAACCAGGCCGAGTTCTTCCAGGCCGTGCAGCGCGCCCAAGCGGGCGGCGGGAGCAGCAGCGGGCTGGACCCCGCAGAGTCTGCCGAGCTGGCCCAGCGAGCGCTCCAGGCGCTTATGGACTCCATCTCGCCGCCCGTGGGCAGCATCGTGCAGGCGCAGTCGCGCCTGCGGCTGCCTGCGCACGCCACGGTGAAGGACGCGGCGCTGGCCATGCAGGAGGCGCGCATGACCTCGGTACTGATGGAGGCGCCGCTGGGCATCCTCACGTGCAAGGACGTGATGGCGCGCGTCGTGGCCAAAGGCCTCGACCCTGCCGCCACGGCCGTCAAGGACGTCATGACGCCCAACCCGGACACCGTGCGCCGCGACAGTAGCGTGCTGGACGCGCTTCACATCATGCAGACCGAGCGGTACCTCCACTTGCCGGTCGTCGAGCTGGACGGTGAGGTCTGCGGCGTGCTCAGCGTGCTAGACTGCGCCGTGCACACGTTTGCGAGCAGCAGCGGCAAGGCGGCGCAGGTCCTGGGCTCTGGGCCGCCGCGGCCGCCCTTGTACCACCCGACGCCGACCCACGTTGGGTCCGGGTCGGCCTTCTCTTCGGAGCTCGAGGGCCCGCCGCTGCCTCACCAACAGTGGCGCGACCCGGATTCCATCAGCGCCTTTAGCGAGGTGCGTAGCGCGCGCAAGGGCGAGGCGCCGCCGACGCCTGAGCTCGAGCGCTCCACGGCGGCGTCCCCGACGCCCACGTCCACCACGGCGGCTGCGGCGGCGGAGCACGACGCGTCGCTGGTCCTCAAGGTCAAGGATTTGCGAGACGGCCGCGTGTACCGCCTCTCGGACGCCAGCGTGCAGTCGCTGGACGCGCTGGTGCTGCAGCTCGCCCGCGCGACTGGCAGCAGCGCCGACCAGCTGCGCCTCGCCTACCTGGACGAGGACCGCGACCAGGTCCAGCTCGCGAACGAGCTCGCCCTGCGCGAGGCGCGCGCGCTCGCGCGGCAGCAGCAGTGGCGCAAGCTGGACGTCTGCATCCTGCCCACGTCGCCCTCCTTCGCCCTGGCCGCGGCCGGCCGCTCCACGCGCGCTGCTATCCAGGACCCGCTCGTGGGCGTGGCGGCCGTCGTGGCCGGCCTGGCGCTCGTTTCGGCGCTCGTGCTGGCGCTCTCGCCGCCCAAGGGATCGTCGCGGCGCTTCCGCTGAGCCCGCACCTGCGCAGGTGGGCGCAGCGAGCCGCCCCTCTAGCTAGCCTCCAGAGCAAGTAGCCAATCTGACCCAGCCCGGCCAAGCGAGCAAGCGAGCTAGAGCAAGCAACAGGCAGGCAGGCGGATGCATGGTCGATCATGCACCGCGCGAAGCCAGCCAGCAGAGCTCGACGGCCGTGCATCGATAATATCTGACCTCCATGTCCACCTGGTCCCACAACCTGTTGCGGGATCCTGAGCCGACCGTCGCACACCGTGCGCTCCTGGCGGAGATCGCGTGTGCGCCAGGAGCGCCTTCCTCGTTCAGGTCGCGTCCTGTCCGCTTTGCGATGGGCGGGTGGCAGGCAGACACCGGACCCGTCCCGTGTGCGCCAGGGGGCGTACGAGTCGCCTAGCGCCTGCTAGGACCACTTGGGCGTTGGAGCGCGCTGGTGTGCGCCGCGGCGCGGCGCTGCGAGCTGGCCAGGAGGACCCAGCTAGCGAGCAGCTAGCCGAAACCTGTAGCCCCTCAGCGGCTGGAGCGCGCGCGGCGTCGGGACCGCACGCCCGCAAGCGCGTGGTGCCGGGTGGTGGTTGGCGGGGAGCTGCGGAGCTCGCGGCGGGGCATGCACTCGCGCCGCTCCCGCACTCGTGCTTGGTCGCTATGCACGGCGCGCATCCGGCCCCCCGCTCGCCCGTATTCCCCTGCGGCGCGAGTATGGACCGCGTGTCGGGCCTCGCTGGAGGCACGAGGCACGCAAAGCCACTTTCCCTCCACTCTCCTTTCGCCGATGAATGCACGCACTCCGCGTCTGTTTTTTTTTTTTTTTTTTTTTTTTTTTTTTTTTTTTCCTTTTTTTTTCTCGTTGCTTTGCTTTGCTTTTGGCTTTGGCTTTTCTCTCCTTTTCTTTTATTTTTTCGTTCGGTCGCCGCTCCGTTGCTGCGGAAACAATGAGCCTCTGATCCGCCAAAACGTAGAACACTGTCAATCTTTGTGAGCGTTTGGCAAAAAAATGAGAAAGTTGCGACCCGAACGACAAATTCCTTTCTGTTTCGTGAGCCTTGGGCAGCATTTCCCTTATTTCTGGCATTCTTTGCTCGCCGTGAGTCTGACAACTGGAAACTTTGGCAGAGCATCTTTGAGGATGGCAACGAGGGAAGAAATTGGGGAGGTTGGAGACGTGGGAAGCGAGGTCGACGGCGGCGAGCTTGCCTTGCCGGGCAAGCAGGCACCGAGCGCGGCGGAGCCCTGCACGGAAGTAAGCGCCCGAGCACCTCGAGAACTTTTGTCTGACGATGGCGGAAATCGGACACAACGTCCGAGCAGATGGCACCTTCGACGAAGCCGAAGCCGAAGCCGGCCTCGAGCTTCATGGAGGAGGTCGAGCTCGACGACGAGGACGACTCCAACGACAAGGGTGTCTCCGACAACAATAGAGACGCCGACAGCGAACCCGAAGCGGGCGACGCCAGCACGGGCACCAGCACGAAGGTCAACCCTGGCGCTAGCGGCGACGCCAGCGCCAAGCACAACGCCAGCGCCAAGCAAACGCCAGCGCCAAGCACAACGCCAGCGCCAAGCACAACGCCAGCGCCAAGCACAACGCCAGCGCCAAGAACGACGCGTTTGCTGCAGAGAGCGTCGACGGCACGAAGGACAAGAGCTCCGGCGGCGACAACAATGCCTCCGACAACGGCTCCGACTTTGACGCGAACGCGGATGAGAGCGACGACGAGAGCGACGACGAGAGCGACGCGAGAGCGACGGCGAGAGCGACGGCGAGAGCGACGGCGAGAGCACCTCCGATGTCAAGCCCGTGCGGCTCCCAGCAAGCGCCCGCGAGAGCCACTCACGCTCTCGCTCGAAGCACGCAAGTACCCCGAAAAGCCCAGACGCAAGGCTGCCGCCAAGGGTCGCCCGGTGCAGCGCAAGCAGCACACGTGGACGAAGAAAGGAGAAGGAGATGGTCCTCCGGGCAGATGCCAAGGGTGGCCGGAAGAAGCGCGCCGATGTGGCCGAGATGCTTGGCGTGAGCCTTGGCTCCACTGACGCCGTCATGAAGCGCTTTCGGAAGGGGGAAGAGACACTCTCGAGCGAGGAGGCCGTCGAGAAGCAGGTAAAGCGCTCAACATCGGCTCCGGTCGCCGCAAGCTGACCGACGAGATGCGCGAGAATGTCATGCATTGGTTGCACATGGACTGCACGATGACGAACCGGGAGCTGGCCACGAAGGTGAACAGAGAGATCCTTCGCAACACGATGAGCAAGTTGGGTGTGGAGTTGACCGAGGAGCAGCAAAAGGCCGACGGCCCATTGCCCGCGGCCGAGGAGCTGGGCGACCTGCGCGAGGAGGTCATCGTGGACTACAACCGCTGCAAGATCAAGGCGGAGCAGACCATCGGCAAGTGGGTCAGGTCCTTCGGCTACACCCGCAAGCACATAATTCGCGAGGTCGACGGCCAACTCGGAGGAGAAGATGAAGACCCGGAAGGAGTTCTGCGAGAAGATGTTGCCGTGCTTTAGCGACCCGAACGCTTTCTTCGTGTTCATGGACGAGATGCCGTTCTACCTCGATGCGCTTCGCAGCTTTGGGCGCGCCCGACCTCCAAGCGCGCAGTCTACACGACGCTACCGGGAAGCCGACTCTCGTACCGCACTCAGGTAGCCATGGCAGTTCACCCGACGCTTGGCGTGATCTGCTCTGGCGCGTACAAGCCTGAGAAGAGCAACAAGGTTGGCGGAACCTCGCGCGGGCATCGTGCACCTATCGCTCCACATGGGGTCGGGAGAAGTACCTCGAGTTATGGACGCTTTGCTCGCCACATTGGCAGCGACGCCAGCTGTCAAGGCAAGAGCGTGTACATCATCCTGGACGGTGCCTCGGAGCATGGGAAAGCTGAGCACGCTGTGCAGATGCTGAAGCCGCTCCCCAACTTCGTTGCCGCGAGTGAACACATCATCCGCAACGGAGGCAAGCTGTTCATGGTCAAACTGCCCGCCACATCGCCGCAGCTCAACTTGTGTGAGTACTACAACCGGACGCTGCGCACCCTTGTGACGCACAAGCGCCACGACTTGGAGATTAGCAAGAGCATCCTGCACGGCGGGGCGGCGGGGGCCAAGGTCGAGCACCGCATCAAGACGGTCGGGAACCTCATTGACTTGAGCCTCGAAGAGCTCGAGCGGGCGCGCCGCCTCAGATGGGGAGCTACCGGAGGATGATTCACTTCTACAACTCGTGCGGAGAACAATGGCTACCTCGACTTCAGTGAGCGCATGTAGGGCTGACGCATTGCGTGGCGTCCTCGCCATCACGCTTCTGCAGCGCCCGCCACCCGACCACAAGAGAGTACGAGACGAGTCCTATCGGATCATCTGGCAGCCTTGTGACCCGCCGTAGTTGTGGCTTTCGAACTCTGCCAGTAGTCTTGTCTTGGCAGATTGACATGCAGGAAATCTGCCCAAGAAATCCAAGGAAAAGTGCCAGTCATTAGCACGCTGTCAGATCGACCCTTTGAAGATAGGTTTTGGCAGATCTAAGCTCATCATCTGACAGTCAGGCACACATTTGGCGGTCAGAGGCTCATTGGTTCGGCAAAAGCAGAGGCGGAGGAGAGCGTCCCTCATCACGCGCGCGAGAGAGGGTCCTGCGACTGACCGCCTTCCTGCCTGCCTGCCTGCGACCACTGCCGCTGAGCGCCTGCGCCGGCCGCCCGCGGCACCGACCGCTAGCGCCATCGGCAGCGAAGGAGCGAGCCGCAGAGGCCGCGAGGGCGAAGCTGGCGCCCAGAGGGAGCAGCAGCACTATGCTGCCACCGACGCCGCCACAGCAGCAGCAAACGCAGGAGAGGGCCGGCCAGGGGGCGGCGGCGGCGGCGGCGGCGGCGGCCGTGCAAGGGGACAGCGAAACGCAGTCGCGCGGGAAGAGGCCGGACGACCTCAAGAGGCTCTTGGAGGCGGCGACGAACGCCGTTTCGCCCACGGCGGCAACGGGGAGGGCCGCGGGGAGCAGCAGCGTGCTAGACTCGCTGCAACTGTTGCAACAGCTCCAAAAGCCTGCGGACGAAGTGGTGCTGTGGTCAAGCTAGAGGCGCTCGCGTCGTCGTCACCGACGCCCCCCCCGCCGCCGCCGCCGCCGCCGCCGTTGCCCTCGCAGCAAAAGCAACAAAAAGGCGCCAAAGGCAAAGGCAGGGGCCGCCGCAAGCAAGACCGCCGGCGCAGAGAACAAACCGAGGCCGAGGGGCAGGCCGCCGGCGCTGCAGCAGCAACAGAAGCAGCAGCAGGACCAGCAACACAAACCAGCAAGAAGGGCGAGGCTGGCACCGACGGCACTGGCGGCCAGCAAAAGCGCCGCTCGCGGAACAAGAGCAGCAACTACCGCGGCGTCTCGCGCTGCGCAAGGACGGCGCTGGCAAGCGCGGATCCGCATCGGCCGCAGCGTAAAAGTACCTTGGCCGGTACAAGACTGAGCTCGACGCGGCCATGCGCTACGACATCGCCGCCAAACGGTATCACGGCGCGCGCGCGGTGCTCAACTTTGGGGACGTGGACACCTCAAAGTTCCTCGCCGACCACGAGTCCGCCGTAGCCGCAGATGCCGAGGGCAAAGCTACGGACGCGCAAAGCAAGCTGGACGCCTCCATGGCTGCCACGCGGGATTCGACGCTGAGAAGCTTGTTCGGCGGCAGCGGTGGCGCCGGCGCCGGCGCCGACGCCGCCTCGGGTGCGGGGTCGGCCAACTCGGCGCTGGCTTTGGCGCTGGCGGGGCTCACGACCGGCTCGCTCTCGAGCGTGCTTGGAAGCTCCCGCGCCGGCGACCTTTCGTGCTGCCGCCAAGAAGAAGCAGCGCCGGGCCAGCGCGCTGCCGCGGTCACCGCCGCCCGAGGCTTCGCTGGGCGGGCCCACGCGCGCCGCAATTCGATGCCGCCGCAACTGAGCTCGCTTAGCGGGATCGGTTCGCTTGCGTCCACGTTCGGGCTTGGGCTCAGCGGGCAGAGCGACGCCTACCAGCGGCTCTTGCTGCAGCTGCAGGCAGCCAATCAGCAGCAGGACAACCGTCTCAACTACTCGCCGTCCTCACAGGAGCAACAGCAGCAGCAGCAGCAGCAGCCCTGGTCTCTCCAGACCACCGTCAGCGAGCAGCTCGAGGTTCAGCAGCTCCTGCGGCAGCACGAGGAGCAGCGCATCAAGCAGCAGCAGCAGCAGCAACAGGAGCAGCAGCGCCGCCTGCACCAGCAAATGCAAGAGCAGCAGATCAAGCTCCGCCAGCAATCTAGTGCCAGCAATGGCAGCCCCACGTCCAGCGGGACAAAGTCGCCCACGGGAACAGTGCGGGGCGCCGTCAACGGGCTCATCTCGTTGACTTCGTCAGCCAAGTCCTCCACGTAAGATATCATGAAGAGTTCTTTCTCGGCGCCAGTTGACTATGCTCACTCCCGGACCGGGAACTCTTGCTGCAGCGTCTCGAGTCTCGCCACCAACGAGTCAAAGGTCGAGCTGCCGCTTGCGGGGGCGTTGCCCATTGTCGGCGCCCACCCCCACAACCTCATCCTCGCCGTCCTTTCCTCGCTCCTCGCGCTCCTCGCCTCCATCTTGTCCTTGTTGCTGCGCAAGTGGCGACGGCTTGAGCTGCTGCATCCGCCGCTTGCCGTTGCGCACCATCTGCGCGCGCAACCGCTGCCGCTGCTGCTGCTGCTGCTGCTGCTGCTGCTGCGCGGCGCGGCAGAGCACGCGCCGCTCCATTCCCAGGCTCCAGGCGCGCGATTTTCTCAATCTCCAGCGCGACCGCCTTCCGCGCCACCGAGACCATCTTGCTCCGCGGTAGCGGGTCAAGCTGCTCGCACAAAAAGTGGTCGCTCAGGTACGCCGCAAACTGCGCCGGTCCCGGGTCCGTCCGCGGCCCGCCGCGCCACCGCGCCACCTGCGTCGCGAACGCCCTGAGCACGGCCTCTACGCCAGCCCCGCCCTCGCCGCCAAGCCCGGGCCCAGGCACGCGCTTTCGCCGTGCCCTCGCGCTGCTCCTGCGCCTCACCCGGCCGTGGCGCCTCGCCAGGCCGCTGCTCGTTGGCCAGGCGGCGGTTGCCCGCGGCTCGACCTCCTCGCGCGGCCCGCTCGACAGACGATTCGCGCCGCAGGCCCTCTGCGCAGCTGCCGCGCCCATGCGCTTGGCCGAGTTCACCTGCACGAGGCACTCCTCGAGCAGCTCGAACACCGGGCGCTCCATCTCGCGCAGGATCTATTCCGTCGCCTGCCTGCATGCATCTATTGATGCAACAATGATGCATGCAAACCCATTGCGCTGCGGCCGAGTCTAATTGCGCCAACGGATCGATCGATCGATCGATCGATCGATCGATCTTTGCGGCGGCCATCGAGTCGAGGGGCGAGCAGCCGGGCATGAGGCAGGCCGAGCCCAGGCGCTCGGTGCGCCGCGGCATGCTCGCGGCGAACCCAGCGGCGCGGCGTGCGCTGACCGCGACCCCCAGCAGCGCGCGCCAGCGACCCGGATCGGCGGCATCGGCCGGGGAGGTCGCCTCCGAGCGGCAGAGAAAGCTGCGGCTGCGGCACTCGCCGCAGTCGCAGGGCCCGCAGCAGCAGCAGCAGCAGCAGCGGTGGCAGCGGCGAGGGGGCGTGCTTTCGCGGCCGGCCACTGCTACCAGCAGGCCGGCCACCATGTCGGCCCGCGACACGGGCAGGGACGGGGTGGAGCGAGTGCTCGAGATCGCCCGCAAGCGCGCGCGCAGCCGCAAGGTGTCGCAGGTGCTCGGCGTCTGCAACGCGATGAGCGAGCAGGGCCCCGTGCCGCGGTCCCCGTCGTGCGAGTTCGGGCCCAGCGCCGCCGCGCAGCACGGGGACGAGAGCGCCGTGCAGCGACAGCTGGCTGAGGCGCAAGCGGCCCTGGAGCTGCGGCAAGAGGAGCTGGAAGAACAGCGGCAGCTGCTTCGCGAGAGCGAGGCGCACCGACTGATCCAGCGCGACCGCCTTCGGCGCCTGGAGGCCGTGGAGAAAGAGCGCGCGGAGGCGGAGGCGCGGCGGCGCGCGGAAATGGCGCTGCGCCAGACGCCAGAGCAGCAGCGACTTGCAGGGTGCCTGGCAGCGCAAGACCGCCTGGCGCTCGAGCAGGTGCTGCGCGACGATGCGGAGTCGCCCTCTTTGATGAGCGAGGCGCCCGCAGCGCAGATCGCCAAGCGCCTGGGCCAGGTCGGTCTTGGCGAGGTCGCCAGACGAGACGATGGCAGCGGCGGCGCGCGGCGGCGGCGACGGCGGCGGCGACGGCTGACGCGGAGCGCCGCGCCGAGCAGGAAACCGTGGCGAAGCGGACTTCGCGGCTCGGCCAGGGCTACAACACCTTCCTCCAGCCTCGCGCCGTGTTGCAGCGCGGCTTTGTGGACGGCCCGTCCGAGCGCTTCCCGCTGAGCGCCTATGCGGGCCAGCAGCTGCGCCCCGAGGCCCGGCCGCCGGCGCTCTGCCTTAAATGCGGCGCGCTCTGCGACCGGGAGCTGCGCAGGTACAAACGCGCGCGAGCCGTGGGCTTCCGCGCCATCTTTGAGCGGCAGCCGCCGCCAGCGCCTCGAGCTGCGACGGAGTGCTGCGGCACTGCCTGGCTTCCTGGCGCCAGGTGCTGCGAGCAGTTAAGCGCGGCCGCGCGACGGCTGAGCGCCTCAGCAGCCTTCGCGCCCAGCGCTGCCTGGAGCGCAGCTTTGCGCGGTGGAGCACAGCCACCAAGCGGAGGATCTTGACGAGGCTCCGTGGCAGAGCTGCCGCCCAGCAAGGACTGTGAACATATGGTTTCCATTTACTTGCCGCCCTTCTTACCGCCCTTCTTGCCGCCCTTCTTGCCGCCCTTGCTTTGTGCGCTGGCCGCGCGTACGCCTCGCGCAGCTGCCGCGAATCCACGTCGGCGTACCACTCGTCCAAGAGCGGCGCCCACACCCCGAGACGGCTCAGCCAGCCCTCAACGCCCGCGGAGACGTCCTCCCCCCTCTCCGCGCAGCCGGTACAGCACATGCAGATGTTCGAGCAATTTGCCGCGGAGATGCGGAGGCACCATGGCCCCAAGCGATCCGCCCGTGAGCGCCGGTGCCGGCGCCTCCCGCAGCCGGTGAAGCGCGGCCGCCGCGGCAGCGGCCTGCTCCGGCGCCGCTTCCTTAGCAGGTCGAGCACCACTCGTGGTGGTAGTGCTGCGGGTCTTTGGCCAGCGCAAGCACCTGCCACGCTTGCAGGTGCGCCGCAAAGGCCTCTGCCGAAAGGCCGCCAGCGGCCGGCGCAAAGATCGCCTCCATGGGCCCGGGCTCCAGTGGCAGCTGCAGCCCCGCGAACGCGGTAAGGATGGTCGCACCGGCCTGGCGCATGCTGTTGGGCGCGCACAAGCCGTCACAAGCGCGCGTAAAGGCCTCCAGGTCGTCCACGCCGCCCCCAAGGTCAGCGCAAACGACGGCTGCCGCGAGGGCCGCGCGACGAGCTCTGCCGCATCGCCCTCAGGCACGTGCGCAACGGCCTGCCCGAACCGATGCTTGTCGAAGGCGCGCACCTCCAGGAAGTGCGCCGTGCCCTTGGCGTCCTTGCCGCCAAAGACGGCGGGCGCCAGCACGGCGTCCGCGCCGTTGACCGAGGCCACGAAGCGCTTCCGGAACGCCAGCGCGCCAGCAGGTGCAGCAGCTTGGCCTTGCCACTTGGCGAGCTTGAGCACCTCGGTCAGCTTGCGGGACCCGGCCACGCGCGAGGTGAGGCTCCATCGTGAAGGGATTACGCGCCAGAACACGGGGTCTATGAAAAGTCCAGCTTGGCCGCGAACCTAAAGACGCGCAACGTGCGCACAGGGTCGTCGCGCAAGATCTTGATCCACCACACCTGGTGCGCGTCCTTTGCGTCGAGGCCCACAGTGCGGGCTAGGGCCTCGTCCTCGGCGTCGCTCAGCACGAACTCGGGCACCTCTTCCGTCTCGGCGCGCGCAAAAGACCGGCCTGTAGGTCAGCTAGCCCGTCGTAGTAGTCCAGCACCGGAAGGCCAGCGCGTCGGCGTGCAGGGAGACCTCGATGAGCATCGCGCCGATTGTCAGGTCCCGGCGCAGCGCGTCTTGCTGTGGCGTCCCGCGCTCGTCGCGCGTGGGATGCGGTGGTGCAGCTCGTCGTACGACTCCTCGCCGATGGTCGGCATCAGGTCCACCTCGATGCTGGGGCCTTCTGCGTAGGCGAACACGGCCTTCGCGGTGTCCAGCTCCTTGTTCTTGCTCACGTCGCCGGTGATCTCCACGCTTTCATGGCGCAAAAGCCGTAGCGCGCCTCCGTGTCGGCTAGCTGCTGCACGAACCGCCCGAGGTCCTCCAGCAGCCACACGATGGTCACGTGCGGCGGCACTCGCGGAGGCAGGGCTAATGTCCAGGTCGTCCGGGACCTTGCCCAGCAGGAGGTCGCGAACGTAGCCGCCGTTAATCAGCACCGCTGGCACGGGGAGTGCGCGCTCCACGCGAGGTAGTCCAGCAAGAACGGAGGAGGCGGGCCTCGCGCTCCGGGATCTTGTCGACAAAGCAGGCGGGAATGGCGCGCTCATGACCAAGCGCTCGGCGGGGCCGAGCGCCTCGCCCGCGGGCTCGGGCTTGCCCTCCCGGCCGCCAAGGTAGCGCCCGCGCGCGACGGCCAGCGCCAGCGCCGCGCCAAGCGCGAAGCCAGCTTCCCTCACCACCATGTCCGCGTCTCGTCGATCGATCCTGCCACAAGGCCTGCGACGACCCGGTACTTTAACGGTACCGACCGTTTGGTACCGTACCGTGTTTTGCTGCTGTGCGTTCCGCAGGTTTGATCTTGCGTTCCGCAGGTGGGGCGCGTCTTCAGAGGACGAGAAGCAACAACAACAACAACAACCGCGGCGCAGCCGATGGGGCGCAAGCGTCAGAGCGGCGGCGCCGAGGGCCGCGTGGATGTGGACCGCGCTGCGCGCGTGCAGCAGCTGCTGCGGCTGCTTGCCAACCCCGAGGTGCCAGAGCAGGCGGCCGTGGAGGAGTCCGCGCTGGGCAAGGAGCTGGACGAGACGGACAAACTGGGCGCACGGTGCGGACGCTGCACGACTTCGCCGCGCTCCGGGACGGCAAGCCCGTCGACCTGGCCGAGCTGCTGGACGGCCCCGTCGAGGGCGTGGTCGTTGTCGGCACCGTGCTCGCTCGCGCTGCGGCGGCAAGCCGCTGGTGCGCGTGTCGCGCGGCCCCCCGCGGCCGGGCGACGCCGCGCGCGCGCAGCTGCTGGATAGGCGCAGGAGGCGCGCCGCAAGCAGCAGCAGATCGTCGTGCCCGACTACGGCCGGGCATGACGCGCGAGCAGGCCTTTGCAGCGGCCGAGGAGCTCAACGCGTCCTGCTTCCCGCCCTTCTCGGTCGGCAGCATGGTGGCTCGAGCTCGGGCGCGTCATTGCCGACCAGGCCTACCACACGCGCACGCACGTCTTCCCCGTGGGGTACCGCTCCGAGCGCCAGTACGCCTCTGCGCTGGACCCGTCCGAGCGCGTCACCTACTCGAGCGAGATCCTGGCGGGGCGCAGCGGGCCCGTGTTCCGCGTCGCCATGACGGGTGGGCCCTCTTGGGAAGGACCCACGAGCAGCAACGTCTGGCAGGCCGTGCTCAACGACCTCAACATCAAGCGCAAGGAACTGGGCAAGCCCAAGGGCGGCGAGAGCATCAGCGGGCCCGAGATGTTTGGCTTTGCCAACCCCAAGGTGGCGGCCGTGCTCGAAGGTCTCCCCGGCGTGCTTGATTGCGAGCAGTACGTCTTTCGCGCCATGCGCGGCGGCAAGAGCCCACGCCAGCCCCGCAAGCGCAAGGCGCCCGCGCGCAAGGCGCCCGTGGCCGCCACGCGCAAAGAGAACCTGCTGCTTGCCAACTCGGCCACCCAGCTGCGCGAGCTGGCGGCGCGCGAGGCGGGCGCCCTGCGCAGCCTGCTCCGCAAGGCCGCCGACCTGGCATACGACGAGGCCGACCTGACCGAGAGCGGTTCAAGATGGTCAGCCGCCTCCGTAAACATCCGGACAAGAAGGTGTCCATGGCCGCCAAGGAGCTCAAGTCCGCGTGGAAAAACCAGGAGAGCGGCGGCGGGAGCGGCGCGAGCGGCGGCGACCCGACCGACCTGTGCGTAAAGATGGCCTCGTTTGTCGGCTTTGGTCCGGACGGCCCCACCGCCCGGGCGCGCAAGCTCAGCACCGGCCCGGGCAAAAGGGATCCCGCGTTCAAGCTCAAGCAGGTCCTCGAGCGCCTGGACACCATCAAGACCGTCACCATGGAGCAGCTCATCAACGCGGGCACCGGCAAGCCCGTGCACCGCTTGCGCAAGCACCCCTTCGAGCCCGTCGCAGAGCTCGCGGCGCCATCAAGCACCGCTGGGCCAAGCAGATCGACGGCGGCGAGGAGGACGGCGAGGAGGACGGCGACGGCGATGCAAGCAAGAGTAACGCGGCGGACGAGCCTTGCGAAGCCCGAGGGGGCGACACGAACAGCAGTGGCCGCGCCAACTCTGGCAACAGCAGCACCAGCAACAAGCGCGACCGCCCCGAGAGCGACGAGGACGAAAATGAGTCGGTCATGCCCGACCGCCGCCGCAAGCGCCTCGGCACGGCCGACGAGCCCGACGAGCGAGAGGCCGACCCATCCGAAGTAGACGCAGCCGTGCTCAAGGCGTTCCCGTGGCTCGAGAACTTGGACGTCGAGGCCGCGGCCGCCAAGCTCAAGCAGCGGCCGCACCAGCGCGTCCGCCTCGTCCCCACTGGGGTCTCGATGACACACGGCCACAGGGACGGCATCCTGTGGCTGGAGACCGCGGCGGCGCGGTACCGCATCGCGGGGCCGAACGTGCCCACGGCCCCTGCCGCGTCCTACTACGAGCACTTTGTGAAGTTGTGGAAGCGCTTCGAGGCCGCGCGGCGCTTCCTCCACTTCATGGACTCGGCAAGCGAGGACGCGTCCGTGGAGGACGCTCTCGATGCTGTCATGGCCGACGGTGCCACCTGCCCAGGTGGGAAGGACACACTCGCGCGAGAAGACGTGTCGTACACGCTTACCGTCGTCGAGCAGCTGACGCGATCGCACAAGAACCCCAAGAAGGTGGATAAGCTTCTCGCGCACAAGGCCGTTGTGGGGCTCTTGCAGCGCGCCGCGCACGGCCAAGACGCGACGCGGCTGCGGTCGCGCGACGGGGAGGCGGCGCGCCATGCGCCTGCGCAGTCGCAGCAGCGCATGATCGAGGAGGGTTTGCCGGGTCTGCCAGACGATCTCGAGCTTGAGGAGGAGCCCAGCGACGCCTTTGTGCAGGAGATTGCGGCAAGGCAGGCCAAGATAGAACGGCCCATGCCCGTGGTGCTGCCGTGTGACATTGCTTTTTGTGGACCTTGACACGCTGCGCAAGGCGCCGCCGCCTCAACGCGGTTCGGGAGACTTTAAGCTCGAGCCACTTGGGCGCGCCACAGGAGAGCAGTGGCGACAAGAGGGCGAGCGCTTTGCCGAGCTGCTCTGTGCCTGGAGCACGCTTCGCTTCCTCGCGCCACTGCTTGGCACCAAGCTCGAGGATAACTTTGCCGCCTTTCGTGTCGCTGTCGCGGAGAGCCGCGTGGATGACCTCTTCATGGCGCTGCTGCGCTTCCTCGCGGAAGAGAATAAGCACATCGAGACCGAGCAGCAGCACTCGGTCATTCCACGGCATTGAGGACTCGGCTGGCATCAGCACGCGCCGCGGCCGCCGGCCTGCGCCCGCCATCTTTGCCAGCGTCAAGGCCGCTGCGATCCCCAGTTTTCCTTACAACGCCGACGAGCTGTGGCCCGCGCCGGAGGCCTGCATTAACAGCGCGTCGTGGCCTGAGGTGGCGCGCCGAGCCCTGGTCCACCGCCTCTTTGACCGAAATCTGGGCGACGATATCGATGTCGAGCCGGACTTGCTCAGCACCTGCGATGAGATTCTCTCGGACATATGGACGAAAAGATCTCCTCGCCCTTTGCCGTGCCGGTCAACCCGGAGGAGGACAACGCGCCCAACTACTTTGAGGTCATCACGCGGCCGATGGACTTGCAAACGCTGCAGAAGCGCTTGTACAGCGGCCACTATGACGTGTCCCGGGCGCCGCCGGGCAACCGCTACGAGGAACTCATTGAGTGGAAGCCAGAGGAGGAGGACGACGAGGAGGATAAGGACGACGGCGACGAAGACGACAACGACGACGAGGAGGAGGAGGACGCCGAAGAGGACGCCGGCGCTCAGAGCGAGCAGAAAAAGAAGGAGGCCGGCACCAACGAGGAGGACGGGGAAGAGGAGGGCAAGAAGACCCCCGTTATCCGCACGCAGGCAGAGTACCAGATGGTTCTCGACGAACGCTTCTACGAGCACGACGCGCTGGGCGGCGGGCACGGGCTTTGCGGCGGACGTGCGCCAGATCTGGCGCAATTGCCGCCGCTTCAACAAGTCGCACACCAAGATTTACAACGACTCGAAGAAGCTCGAGAACCTCTTCAACAAGATGTACACCGAGAAGGTGCTGTCCCGAGACTTTGTGGACGAGGACGAGGGCCAAAGCAACAAAGCCAAGTCCGCCAGCGAAGCCAAGTCCGCCAGCGAAGCCAAGTCCGCCAGCGACGCCAAGCCCGCAAACGGGGCCAAGGCCGACGGCGAGGTCAAAACCGAGCCACACGAGCCACACGCCAAGGCTGAGTCGGACGCCAAGAATGGCACGGCAGAGGGCAAGCCAGACGTCAAGACAGAGGAGAGCAAACCCAACGTCAAGACAGAGGAAAGCAAGCCCGACGTCAAGGTAGAGGAGGACAAGCCCGACGTGAAGACAGAGAAAAGCGAGCCCGACACCGACAAGCCCGCCGATAGCGACGTCAAGATGGAGGACGCGCCGGCACCGAAGGTCGAACCCGAAAAGACGGCCGAGAGCGCGCCCGAGCCGGAAAAGATGGACGTGGAGGCGCCGGCGCCGGCCGTGAAGGAGGAGTCCGCGAGCGGGCTGGCGCGGGCGCAACTCAGCTCGCTGGAGGATACGGTCCTCGCGCTCGGAAAGTGCAACGACTGGTCCCTGCTGTCGTTCGAGCACAAAGTGGGCGCGATCTCGGCCCTGGTCGACATGGTTACAGACGAGCGCAATGCACGACCTCGTGCAGAAAAAGGTGGACGAGGCGGTCACCATCCAGCGCACGTACACCAAGCAGCTCAAGATTGAGCAAAAGACGGAGCGCGATCTCTCTAAACACCCCAAGAAGCTGCGCGAGCACCGCCTCGAGATGGACCGCAGCAAGCGTCGCATGGAGCAGAGCCTGCAGCGCTGCGCTATCCGCCTCGAGCCTCTCGGCATGGATCGCTACGGCAACCGCTATTGGCTGCTGCCGCGAAACGCGGCTGGCAGCGACGACGACGACGACGACGACGACGACGGGGAGGATGGGGACGACGGGCACGACAAGGACGAGGAGGAGCTCGAGGGGGCCGGGAGCGCCGTGTACGTAGAGCTGGCCGCCACGGGATCCTGGGGCATGTTCCCGGATCCCGAGTCCGTGGCGGGGCTCACCGCCTCGCTCGACCCGCGCGGCGCGCGCGAGAACGCGCTGCGGCGCGCCCTCGAGCAGGCGCACGCCCCGATGGGGGCGGTGCCGCGCAAGGGCGAACAAAAGCTGGAGGTCGTGCACCGCCTCGAGACCCGACTGGCCAACGCTCGCAAGCGTCTTCGGCAATACGATGCCGCGCTCGCCGGCAAGGCGGGCGACGACGGCGAGGGCAGCGAGGGCATGGCCAGCGCCCGCGCGGCGGTGACCGCTGCGGAGGAGGCGCTGGCCGCGGCCACGGCGCGCGCGCGGACGTACCACTCGGCCACCACGCAAACCGGCAAGGTGTACTACTACCACCGTGAAACGCGCGCCACCACGTGGGAGCGGCCGCCCGAGATGGCGGCGCTTGATAAGGCCACCGCGGAGCTGGAGCAGGCCAAACTCGCCCTCTCGCGCGAGAAGGCCGCGCCGGAGGAGAAGGCCCTTGCGCTGCGCCGCGGCCTCCTGCACGACGACGTCCTCCTCGCCGCGCTGTTGGACCCGCCGCCAGCCGAGACGGCGGCCGGCCGGCCGAGACGGCCGCAGGCGAGCCGACGGCCGCGGTGGACCTCGCGGCGGCCGCGCAAGCGACTCTGCGCGAGGCGCAGCAGACGGGCTTCCGTCGGCGAGCGCTGCACCTGGCGGCGTCGCTGCTGGCGCTGGAGGAGGTCTGCGCAGGGCCCGATAGCAGCCCCTGCCTGACGGCCGTGGGCGACGCCTGGCACAAGGAGGACGCTCGCGAGGCGTGGCTCGCCAAGGCCCGCTCGACGTGCGAGCGCGTGGAGAGCGGCGAGAGCGGCGAGGAGGCGCTGCTCGGCGGCCTGCGGGAGCTCATGCTAGAGCTGTACGAGCTCTGGAACGGCAGCCCCTACGCGGTGGTGCACGACCACGCGCAGCGCGCAGTGATCGCCGCGGTCAAGCACCGCTTCAGGTGGCGACGCGCCGTGGGACGCTGCAAGTCGCTCGCAGAGCTTGGCCTCATGTTCGCGCAGCTGCAGCTCGTGCTGCAGCTGGACAAGGCGACGCTCAAGCACTCGGCGCGCACGCGGGACCGCCTCCTGCGAGCGCTCACGGGGGAGCGCCAGTGAGATCATAAAGTCTTTGCTAGCTTGCTGGCTCGCTTGCAATCTCAAGATTGATCTTGATTGATCGAGCCTGCGGGCTCGCTGTAGCTCGCTGTCTGCGCTCGAGCGGTCTGCGCTCGAGACGGCTCAGCCGAAGAACATGCTGCTCGCGAAGCGCGGGTCGTGCGCCAGCGTGACCATCTTGTTATAGGTGGCGAGGTCAAAGTTGTCGCTGTACTGCACGTGCGTCATGCACTGCACGCTGTTGTCGTCCATAACCCGGCCCGTGAACTCGTACACGTGGCTGCGCGGCTGTCAGCCCCGCCCTCGCGCCCCGAGCCCCGAGCCGGTGCCACATACTCTTGCATGATCGCGCTCGGATCCGCCAGGCGCACCACCGCCGCGCCGCCGTCCTGCGCTCGGTCAGCCGCCGCCGCCGCCGCTCTGCGCGCAGCGCTCGTCACGCCGCGTACTTACCGCCGCCGTCACCTGCACGCAGCCGCCGTCCGGCGCCATGCCCGTCACCCTGCCCACCAGCGCCACGAGGCCGCCCACATTGCGGGCCAGCTGGCTACCGTTCACGCGCGCGGCCAGCACGCTGCTGCGCGAGTCCTGCTGCGGCTGCTGCCGGCGTCAGCGCTCCTCCCTCCTCCTCCCGCCATGACCAGCCCGGCCACCTACCTCCACCTCCATCTCGTCCCCAGAATATGAAATCCAAACTCCGCAGACGACGCGACCTGCGGAACGCAATTTGAAAAAAACGAAACGAAAACCAGAGCTCACGTAGTGAAATGACCTGCGGATGACCTGCCGAGTCATCCGTAAGACGTGGTTCGCGTCATTTCATAGACTGCGCGAGGTCGTTGCGATGACGCCCGAGGTCAACGTGATGACGCGCGAGGTCTGCGCGGGTCTGGCATGTGGCGGTGGGACGCTGCGAGCGGCGCCGAGGATCGCGGCGCGGCGCTGCGGCGCGGCGGCGGCGTCAGCATCGGCCGCGTGCGGCGGCGTGGCGGCCGCGTGAGTGCGCTCGAGGCCGCCGTGGCGCCCAGCGGCATCCCGTACACGAGCACTGATGCCGAGGCCGTCGCGCCGCAGGAGTACCTGCTGGCCGCGCGGCTCGTGCGCGGCCGCCTCTGCTGGCTCTGCACGTGCCCCGACGCGCGCCCGGGCTACTGCAAGCACGCCGCCGCCACGCGGCAGGAGCTCGAGGACGGCCAGGCGCCGTCGCAGCCGGCGTGGATGCGCGCGGCCTTCTCCAGCACGCCGCTGGACGAGCAGGAGGCGCGACGGCGCGCTCTGGGGACCGCGGCAGCCGCTTGGGCCGCCGAGTTGCGGCGCCGCGAGGCTCGCGACGCGCGCGGGGTGCTTCGCGCGGCTGTGGAGAGCGGCGACGAGCGGGCCACTGGCGTGGTGACGCAGATGCTTGGTAGCGGCGGGGCCGATGCTGAGAGTTATCAGAGCTCGCGCGTCACGCGTTTTGTCGACGCGCGTCGCCTGGTGGCTGCTGCACCCGAGGACGAGCTGCGGTGGCTGATGCTGGTGCTGCTGTACGACCGCCCGTCGCCCAAGGTGCAGGAGCTGGTGGACAAACCTGCACCAGAACCGCCAGCGCCGCCTTCAGCGCCGCCTTCAGCGCCGTCTTCAGCGCCGCCTTCAGCGCCGCCTTCAGCGCCGCCTCCTGTTGTGTCGTGTGTCAGCAGCGACGAGGAGGAGGCGGCGGCGGCGGAGGCGGAGGCGGAGGCGGAGGAGAAAGTGCCAAAGCGCGGCGCGGCGGCGCTGGGGGACGGTGAAGATGGGCCGCACGACAGCAAGCGGGCAAAGCGAGCGGCGGACAGCCCATGACATGATTGCTTTTGGTGTGTATGTGTGACGATGATGTTGTTGGTGGCGATGGCGAGGTTGCAGCTGTTCGTGGTGTCGTCAGACCTCGTCCTCATCAGCGTTGCGGAAGCTGACGCAGGCGTCTACCTTGTGGATCTTTGTCGTGAAGCTGCGCAACTTGACGTCGGTGGCATTCTGGATGTAGCGCGGGTCGCTCTCCTCCCAGGCCGTGGGCACCTTGGCCTCGTGGTCCGTGTGCACGAGCAAATCAAAGGTGCATTGCTCCTGCAGGAGCGGAAGAAAGGTCACGCTGGCGGTGATCTGGCGGATGATGGCCTGAATCTCCTGCATCACCTCTTTCCGGCTCTTGCCGCTGGTGGGCGGGGCGTCAGCGGTGCCATCGACCGGCGAGGCGGCGGCTGCGCCGGACGTGGCGGCAGGGGCCGCAGCAGGGTTGCTCGCGGCGTCCATCTCCACGTTGAAGACCCAGCGCTCGAGAACCTGCTTGGTCTCACAGCCAGTGATCACGAGCACGAGCTTCTGCACGTTGCCGGCCAGTAGCCACTCCTCGAGCTGCTTGAGCACCTGCTCCAGGTAGCTCTGCAAGTACTCGTCCTCGGTCACGAGGATGGCCAGGCCATACTTGCTGACGCGCTTGAACGTCTCGGGCGGGTACAAGCCGCGCTGGTACAGGATGCTGTTGATGCTGTACCCGAAGAACTCCGTGACGATCTCGGTGGATCCCCGCAGCGTGATCTCATTCGCCGTGCCTTGCGCCGTCGCCTGCGCGACAACAACAAACAAGAAAAGGTCGTCAGCCCGGCATCATCCCCGTCCCGCGGCGCCGGCCAGCCGCGCGGACGAACCGTCCGCGCGGACCAGCCGCGCAGGCCGCCCCCGCCCGCCGCGCACGTACCATGCCGCCCCGCCTCGCCGCGCCCTCCGCTGCTGCCTCCGCGCCGCTCTCCTCCCGCGAGTACACTATCTCTCGTTGCAACTTCCAACCGCCGCCTCACCGCCGCGTTCCAATCCAGTTCCGCGTCCGTTCCAGCCATGTTCCAACCCAGTTCCAATCCGGTTCCGTCCTACCTCCGCGAACGTTCCACGAAAATATTCCGCAACCGTTCCGCGTGGATTTTCCCTCGGCGCGCGCGGATTGGGCACCTTAGGCGGGAAGCGGGGCGGCGGATCGAGGAAAGGGTTAGGGCGAGGCGCAGAAGCGCGACCTGCAGGACGAACGGGCGACGAGCAAGCCAGACCGCGTTGTGCTCGACGTCGAGCGGCTTGGGCGCGGCTTGGGCGCGGCTGGGCGGCGGCTGGGCGGCGGCTGGGCGGCGGCTGGGCGGCGGCTGGGCGGCGGCTGAGCGGCGGCTGTCGAGGGATGGAGCCCCGCATGGAGGAGGAGGGCGCGGAGGCCGCCTCGCTGGACGGATGCATCGAGCGGCTCGCCAAGGAGCGCGCAGAGAACCAGGCCTGCCCGGACGAGGATGAACGCAACAAGGTCCTGCTGACCATGCTCGAGTTTGCTGCCAGCGAGGTCGCGCCTGACCTGTTCAAGGCCATCGCGGACGAGATTGGAGTTGACAGCCTGCAAGAGACGCCCTTCCTCAAGGCCTACACGGTGTTTGACCAGGTCAAGCAGACCGAGGGCGACGGGATCGCGCTCGAGGAGCTCCTGGAAGAGTTTGTCCAGACCATCATCAACTACGAGGGTCGCAAGGAGAGCGCCGCGCTAAACGAAGTGCGCGGCCTGCTGGCGGCCGAGATGAAGGCGCAGATCTGCCTGGGCAAGTTTCTGAGCACGCGCAAGTGGAACGAGCACAACTCGCCCGACGACGCCAACCTCCGCGCGCTGGAAGACAGCATCCGCGCGCTGTTCCCGGTGGAGGGCGCCGATGACGGCGAGAGCTACGAGGCGCTTGTGCGGGACGAGCTGATGCGCCTGCTGCAATGCATTACCGACTTCAAGAAGCCCGCAGGCCACAAGAGCGGCAAGCGGCGTGACGAGCAGGCCAAAGCCGAAGAGATGCTGGAGGCCACTCTGGACAAGCACAGCTGGGAGCGCTTCCTGGAGATGCTCCGGCTCTACGTGTCGGTGCTGCTCTACACGGTGCACGACGGCCCCCAGCTGCTGGCCTCAGTGCGGAATATGGGGCTCGGCCCGGTCAACCAGATCCCGCACAAGCACATGCGCAACAAGCGCTCCCACAAGTACAGCATGCTCGTGCGGGTATTCAAGGCCATCGGCGGCACACCAGCGGCATGGCAAAACATCATCAACAAGTCCGAGACAGAGGGCCAAGAGACGCTCAAGAACATCCTGCTGCGCGCCGAGGAGGTCCGCGCCGCCAAGCACCAGCAGGGCCCCAAGGCCGACGACGAGCACATGCTTCCCGAGCAGCACCACGACCTGGATCTTCCCGACGAGGAAATTTACGGCGAGGAGGATGAGTACGAGTCGGACGGCGACGTGCAACAACAAAGGTACCGCATGGACCACTTGGAGGACATCGGCTCGCCGCGCTGGAACGGGCCGCGCGCGAGCAAAGGCTACAACAAGCCGCGGCACATGGTTAAGGTCGGCAAGCGGCCCTACGCGGCGCCCTCGCAAGAGGAGTACGACGAGCTCATCAGCCTGGACCACCACGCTGGCAGCAGCAAGAAGCGCCGCCGCAAGCCGGTCAACTGGACGCAGGAGGAGACGGACGCGCTTATGAAGGGCGTGGAGATCTTTGGCATGGGCCACTGGGCCAAGATCCTGCAGCACTTCAACGACGTCTTCTCCAAGAACAACCGCAGCAGCGTCAGCCTCAAGGACCGCTTCCGCAACCTGGAGATCCGCAAGTCGCGCCAGGACCAGAAGGACAAGGTCATCATGAACGTCTGAGCGCCCTCGCCGCCCGCCACACCGATCATCTTTGCACCTTGCTTGTTGAGCCGCTCCGTCTCGTCGGTCGGTCCCATCTGGTCCACCATCTTGGAACCTCCACCTCTGCAGCAGAGACAATTCTTGGAGCTGACAGGCGCTAGCTCGGACGCGCGCAGGCGACGCCGACGCCGGGCACAGCCCGGCGATGGGCCCGCAGCACGACTGGCCTGCCTCGGACCACGCGCTGGTGCTCGCCGCCGGCCGCGGCGACCTGCCGCAGGTCGAGACGCTGTTGCGCGATGGCGCCGTTGCGGTGCACCATCACGCCGCCGTGCGCGCCTGCTGCGCCGCCGGCCACCTGGAGGTCCTGCGAGCGCTAGAGGACCGCGGCAGCGTGGCCGAGGGCCTGCGCTGGGCATGCCGTGCGGGCCACGAGCGGGTCGTGGGCCACTTGCTGCAATCGCCGCGGGTGAATCCGTCCGGCAGCTTGCTGGACGTGCTGGACGGGCTGGCGCTTCGCGGGCCGCAGAGCGCGCGGGGAGAGCGAGAGCCTCTGCGCGCTGCTGCTGCGCGACCCGCGCGTGCTGCCGGGAATCTATGAATCGGAGGCGCTGCGGCGGGCCGCGCGGGACGGCCACGCCGGCATCTTGCAGCTGCTGCTGGAGGACGGCAGGTCCAGCGTGCACACGCGATCCAACTACGCGCTGCGCGCTGCGCTTGCAAGGCCCCGCGGCGCGACCTACCTCCTTGAGGGGCCGCGCTCAGCGGATGCTCTTCTGCCAGGAGTCTCGCCTCGAGCCGCGGTGGCCTGCGACCACGACCAGGTGCTGCAGGTGCTGGTCATATCGCCAGGCGTGGGTGCGGCCGCGCTGGCGCCCTGGCAGGCCCACTGGCAGGCCCTGCAGGCCCGCTGGCGGCCAAAGGGCGGCCGCGCCGAGCTCGGCGACCAGGACCACCTGCTGCTAGCGGCCTGCAAGTCCGACGCGCGCAACTGTGCGCGCATGCTGCTCGACGATCGCGCCAGGCCGAGCCTGGAGGCCCTCGAGTGCGCCAGATCCCCGGAAGTCCTGAGGTTGCTGCTCGTGCGTGGCGCGCCGTGCGGCTTGTGGGACGCCGCAGGAAAGAGGAGGCGCGCCGCACCACGCGCTTCCTGTGCCGCATTGTGGCAGACGACGCGCTTCTCGAGGTGCTCTTGTGCGACGCGTCCGCGCGCGAGGTGTTGCGCCAGCGCCTTGCCGCGCAGGAGTCTGCGCGCGGCGCAGAGCGGCGTGCCAGAGTCGCGGCTTGCTGGTCACGGCTACTCCGCCGCGCACAGCTTGCCGCGCAGCGACTGAGGGCCTTCCAGATTACCACTGGCCTCCAGCCTGCCGCAGCCGCAGGCATCGCTTGCCGCTCGGGCCTGCCGTGGCTGCAGGCTGTGCTCGCGCCAATCAACGCCGCCGACGCAACGCCGCGCGCACGGCGCGCCTGCTCTCAGCGCTCAACGCGTGACCCTAACAAAACCCCCGTGCACCAGAGCCCGACACGGCGCGAAGCGAAACCAGCCTCCAAAACTGGTCGACCTACACCACCACCACCAATAACAAAACAAACAAACTAACCCCGCCGCCGCTCACTCGCAACAACGCAGCACCCACGCAGGCAGGCGTCGCAGCCCCACTCGCCACGGCCTCGACCCGCCCACTCGCCGCTTTTGCAACACGTTGCAACAGCCGCTGCAACAGCTGCAACAGCCGCTGGCAACACGTTGGCCAATCGGTCGAGTCGCGTCGCGTGGTTCCCCAACATGCACACACGCCCATTCTTGTCTTCCGGGATCTGGCCCGGACATGGCGCCGAGTCCGGTGGGGCCGCGCATGGGCGTGTGGCCTGGGCCGGCCCCACGGGACCCCGGGGAGGGGAGTTGAGTCCCAAGAAGCCGCAGGCAGCCGTGCGAAGAGAGTTGGCGAGGGATCGCTGCTGATGCCGGACGACGCCGGCCTCATGGGCCGCGCGCGCGGCGTGGGCGTGCTCGACGGCGCCCGCGCGCTGTCCGCGGTCATCGTGCTGTTCCACCACATCGGGACGCTCGACGAGGACCTGTGGAACAGCGAGTACCTGGACCACATGCGCGAGGAGCAGTGGAAAGGCGTGCCGAGGAGTCGCGCCGCGAGCAGGAGGGCCTGCCGGTGGCGGAACAGGTGGCGCGCGGCCTGATGCGCGGCCTGGCAGAGGCGGCCGAAGGAGATGGGGGGAGAAAGTGAATGCCGCGGCAAACCTTGGGGCTTTTCAGCACCTGTTTGGCGTCGGCCGGGCAAGATCGCCGTGCAGACCTTTATCATCATTGCCGGTTTCGTGGCCAGCTACGCCGTCTTCGTGCACGTGTCCGAGGCGCAGGCCAAGCGCGGCGAGGCCGCCTCACCGCAGCAGACCGGACTCGCGCTCTTCGTGCGGTACCAGAAGAGCCTCCTCAAGCGCTTTTGGCGCCTTGCATTGCCGCTGGTGCCTGTGCAGGTGCTACACTACGTTCTGTGGCACTTGCGCCTTGCCTACGGCCCGTGGCTCATGTTCACGCCGCGTGAGATCGTCGAGAAAAAGTACTTTAGCGGCGTGCAGGCCATCTGGAACGGCGCTCTCAGCGGGTCGCTGTGGATCATGCCGGTGCTCTTCGCGGCGCCGTTCTTGGCGCTGGCGCTGCAGCTTCCGGCCATGCTCCTGCGGCCGGCAGCGCGCGCGATGTGGTACGGCCTCGTGTGGGTGTACCTGAGTGGGAACTTTGTGCACGACTCGAGCATTTCGCAAAGCAACGGGGTCATCATTGGCGTGGCACTGGCCGATCTGTATCAACATCGCGCGCGAAGGGGGCTTCTCCTCGGCTACCGCGCACGAAAGAGCAACACCGTCGAGGTGGGCGGCATGCCAAGCGACGCTCCTGCATCCAAGGGTCTCAGCGCCAGGGGTCGCGCATTGCGCGCGCTTGAGCTCGCGTTTGCGTGTGTGCTGGTGTCGGTCGTGTGGTGGCCGATCGATGGCATCTACGGCCATCGACGGTCGATGATTCTCACCGCCAGCGGCTTTGTTACTTTGCGCTTTTCGCGCCGCGGAAGCTCCAGCTCATCCTGGACAACCCAATCATGGCATGGGCGTCGCGGTACAGCTACCAGCTGTATATCTGGCACCTGCTCGTGCTGTCGTTCTTCTCGGCGACAATTCGGCCGCTTGTGTCCAAGCCGGTGCTGTTCGTGACTGGCTTTAGCACCTGCTTCGCGGTGGCCTTTCTTGCCTACCACGCGTTTGAGGTGCCGAGCAATCGCGTGGCAGTCATCACGCGCTGGTTTGTGCGTGACAGCATCGTGGCAGGCTCACCGCGTGGGGCGAGTGGCGACCCTGCTCCCTCCAGTACTATCACCGCAGGGGGGTCTGGAAAGCCCACGACGCAAGAGAGCTCGAGTCACGCCAGCGTAGTCGGTCCACCGCCGCCGAGTGCAAGCCAGAGAGGCCCTGACGCTGTTTAACTGCACCTGTACACGTGAAACAACAACTCAAGTTGATCGTTTCTTCCTCTGGCCAGCCACCTGCCACTCCAAAGAACGGGGTTCTTGAGCGATGGTGCAGTTGAGCCGTGCTTTTCGCCTCCGGGATCTTCTTGAGTGCCACTCGCTACCAGCTCTTCGGACCAAAGGTTAGGTTGCCAGTCCCCTCATTGCAACGTGTGATCGGGGCCTGCATTGCAATCTGGTAACTTCGCGGCATCTTGCCGCCCCAGAGTGCTGACAATGTTGGTGGCGGCGCCGCGCGGCGTGGGCGTGCTCGACGGCGCCCGCGCGCTGTCCGCGGTCATCGTGCTGTTCCACCACATCGGGGCGCTCGACGAGGACCTGTGGAACAGCGAGTACCTGAACTCCGTGCGCGAGAAGCAGTGGCACGGCGTGCCCGAGGAGTCGCGCCGCGAGCAGGAGGGACTATTGCGAAGATTGCAAGACCCAAGGGCGGCGGATCTGGGAGCTTTTCAGCACCTTTTTGGCGTCGGCCCGGGCAAGATCGCCGTGCAGACCTTTATCATCATTGCCGGTTTCGTGGCCAGCTACGCCGTCTTCGTGCACGTGTCCGAGGCGCAGGCCAAGCGCGGCGAGGCCGCCTCACCGCAGCAGACCGGACTCGCGCTCTTCGTGCGGTACCAGAAGAGCCTCCTCAAGCGCTTTTGGCGCCTTGCATTGCCGCTGGTGCCTGTGCAGGTGCTGCACTACGTTCTGTGGCACTTGCGCCTTGCCTACGGCCCGTGGCTCATGTTCACGCCGCGTGAGATCGTCGAGAGAAAGTACTTTAGCGGCGTGCAGGCCATCTGGAACGGCGCTCTCAGCGGGTCGCTGTGGATCATGCCGGTGCTCTTCGCGGCGCCGTTCTTGGCGCTGGCGCTGCAGCTTCCGGCCATGCTCCTGCGGCCGGCAGCGCGCGCGATGTGGTACGGCCTCGTGTGGGTGTACCTGAGTGGGAACTTTGTGCACGACTCGAGCATTCGCAAAGCAACGGGGTCATCATTGGCGTGGCACTGGCCGATCTGTATCAACATCGCGCGCGAAGGGGACTTCTCCTCGGCTACCGCGCACGAAAGAGCAACACCGTCGAGGTGGGCGGCATGCCAAGCGACGCTCCTGCATCCAAGGGTCTCAGCGCCAGGGGTCGCGCATTGCGCGCGCTTGAGCTCGCGTTTGCGTGTGTGCTGGTGTCGGTCGTGTGGTGGCCGATCGATGGCATCTACGGCCATCGACGGTCGATGATTCTCACCGCCAGCGGCTTTGTGTACTTTGCGCTTTTCGCGCCGCGGAAGCTCCAGCTCATCCTGGACAACCCAATCATGGCATGGGCGTCGCGGTACAGCTACCAGCTGTATATCTGGCACCTGCTCGTGCTGTCGTTCTTCTCGGCGGCAATTCGGCCGCTTGTGTCCAAGCCGGTGCTGTTCGTGACTGGCTTTAGCACCTGCTTCGCGGTGGCCTTTCTTGCCTACCACGTGTTTGAGATGCCGAGCAATCGCGTGGCGGAGGTAATCACGCGCTGGTTTATGCGCGATGGCGAAACGACCCAAAGACCCGCAGAGCCTCCTTGCACGGCAGAGAACAAGCCGCAGACAGGGTTAATAACAACTTTATAACAGAAACTTGGCGTCCCGAACGAGCTCGGCCCAGCGCAGCGTCTCCCCGCAAAAGGGGCAGCTGCCCTTGTCTGGCAGCAGGGCAGTCCTCCCCGCGCCTTCTAGGAATAGTTTGGCCAGGCACACGGGGTGACTCTGCATTGGGCAACGCTCGCCGCCCGTATCTTTCGTGCAGGCCAGGCTGGCGCGGCCCGACTCAAAGGGTGCGACGCATATAGAGCAGTCTGCTTCTTCCCCCGGCAGTAAATCGGCGCTTGAGCTAGCGTCCAGGGCGTTGTCACAGCAGAACACCTCCTTCAAGCGAATAAAATCGGCCTTGATGGGTCCAGGGCGCACCTCCATGTGGGCGGGCATCGCGGCACCCTCCGCGGATCCGGTAAACCATTGGCGGTCAGCGTCCGCCCCAAAGCTAACAACGAGCGGAAACTGCGCAAAGGGCAGCTGTCGCAACAAGAGCGCCAGCTCTAGCAGCTTGCGTTTCACTGACCGCTTGCCCATGCGGCTGGCAAGCAGCTTCCTTTGCGCGTCAGAGGCCTGGTCTGCCGCCGCGGCGGCGACGGCGAGGCGCGACTTGTCCGGCTGCTGCCAGGCGAACTCGAACGAGAGGGCGGAGAACTTGCTCGGGAAGCCCAGTACGGCGCACACCATGCGCCAAGGCGCGTGCTTGCGCGTGCGCCGCGCGCCGCCCTTGATCTCACCGTTGTGCTGCCGCAGGCGTCGCGGCGGCTCGGTGGTGAAGCCCACGTACGTCAGCTTGCCGGACTTGGCCTCGGAGCGGGGGTGAGCAAGTAACAGCAGAACATGGGCCTCCTCTTGCGCCGCTTGCCAATTCCTGCGCGCGACGAGGTCTGGCTCGCGCTAGCCGCTTCGTCCACGCCTTCGCCCTCTTCTCCGACAGCAGTGCCTCGCAATCCCCGACGCTGTCGTCGCCCCACGCATCTCCATCGGCGCCGCCGCCACCGCCGCCGGCGCTGCCGCCGCCGCTGCTGCTGCCGCTGCTGCTCGTGCTCGTGCTCGCCACGCTCACGACGTCCTCAGCGGCAGCCCCCAGCGCGCCCACGGCGCCCTCCTCCTCCTCCTTCTCCATCTCCTCCACCTCCATGACGCCCAAAAACCGCGAAGATTGAAACGAAGACGTGACATGCCCTCCCTGTCACGTCATCACACCCCAACCCCACCGCAAATATGCGTTGGCGGCGTGACAGAGTCGTGACTGGGGCCTCCAGTGACGACTCGGATCTTTGAATATTCGAGAGCAGGCCGCAGCCAGTTGTCCATTTGACGTTCTGTGTGGCGCGAGCGACGGAGGCGGCGAGGGCGGACGCGCGAGCGAGCGAGCGAGCGAGCGACGATGAGCGCGCAGGTGGTGCAGGCGCTGCAGCAGTCCGTGAGCCCGGACGCGGCGGCGCGCAAAGCGGCCGAGGAGCAGCTGGCGGGGATGGAGTCGCAGCCCGCTTTGCGCTCGCGCTCCTGCAGGTACTCGAGAGCGAGGGCAACAAGCACACGCAGCAGCTGACGGCGGTGTACTTTAAGAACTTGGTGCGCAAGCACTGGGGCGAGGTAAGTGAAGCAGCGGTGAAGCGCTTGTCCGGATCGGTCAGCTCACGCGCTAACTGGCAGGATGGGAAGGAGAACTCTGGCAGCCAGACCGTGCTGTCCCCCAAGGACCGCCGCAGATCAAGGAGCACCTGCTCACCCTGATGTGCAAGGTGGACCCCGCCGTGCGGCCCATCAGCGAGGCGGTGCGCCTGATCGGCGTGACCGACTTCCCCGACAACTGGCAGAACCTACTGCCCGACCTCACGGCCAAGCTGGCCGCCACGCACGACTTCACGGTGATCATCGGCCTGCTAGAGACGGCCAACGCGCTGTTCAAGATGTTCCGCGACGTGCCAGACAACGACGAGATCCGTCTCAAGCTCAAGACTTGCCTCACCCACTTTCAGACGCCCCTGCGCGTGCTTTACGAGAAGTGCGTCGAGATGGTCAACAAGGCCGCCGCAGCGCCGCAGCGCTCCGAGCAGGACATTGAGCAGCTGCGCCAGGTGCTGGCGTCGCTGCGCCTGCTGACGCGCATCTTCTACTCGCTCTCGTGGATTGACATCCCCGAAGACTTTCAGGACCACGCCGGAAAGTGGGCCGAGCTTTTCCTGGCCACCCTGCAATGGCCCACCGAGCTCACCCGCTGCGCCCTTCCGACGACGAAAAGCCTGGCCCCGTCGAGGAGGTGCAGACCGCGGTGATTGTCAACCTGCAGAAACTGAGCAGCGTGCACGAAGAGGACTTTGGCACGTTTGCAAAGAACTTTACCGAGGCCACCTGGGCGCTCCTCATCCGCACCCCGACGCTTGTGCGCTTCGACTTGCTCGTCGTGGCCGGCAACTACCTGGCCGAGCTTATTAGCATCATTCGGCTCACGGACCTGTTCCGCCCGGTGCTGGGCGACATCATCACCAAGATCGTGGTCCCCAACATCATGCTGCGCGACCACGACCGCGAGCTCTTCGAGGACAATCCGATGGAGTTTATTCGGCGCGACATCGAGGGCAGCGACAGCCACACGCGGCGCAAGGTGGCGTGCAACCTGGTGAGCAAGATGTGCAAGCACTTTGAGCGGGAGACCACCGAGCTGTGCCAGAACGCCGAGAACGGTGTGCTGCCCAAGATGATCGCGGCGTCCGAGCAGGGAGACTGGCGGAGCCTGGATGGGGCGATCACGCTCATGCTCGCCCTCGCCGTCAAGGGCTACACGTTTAGCACGGGCGTGTCCGAGGTCAACCCCAACGTCAACGTCGAGGCCTTCTTCGAGCGCTTTGTGATGCCGGGCCTCATGGAGGAGAACGTCAACTCGGAGCCCGTGGTCAAGGCGGACGTCATCAAGTTCTTCTCGACCTTTCGCAACCAGATGCCGCGCGCCGTGGTTGTGGAGCGGGTCATGCCGGCGCTTGTGCGCCTGCTCAGCGCGAGCTCATTCGTTGTGCACACGTACGCGGCCTCGGCGCTCGAGCGCCTCTTCATGATTCGCGACCCCGTGCCCAACACGGAGCCGCTGCAGCTGAAGTACCGCTATGGCGCCGCTGAGCTGACGCCCATCCTGGGGCCCTCGCTCCTGGGCCTCTTCAACATCCTGGAACAGCACGAGAATGGGACGGACAACGAGTACGTGGCCAAGGCGGTCATGCGTCTGCTGTCAAGGCCACCAACGAGCAGGCCGCCAGCGCCGCGCCGGACGTCCTCGGCAAGCTCAAGGCGGTGCTGGGCCGCGTGTGCGAGAAGCCGCAAAACCCGAGCTTCAACCACTTTCTCTTCGAGTCGCTGGCAGTGCTCATCCGCAGCAGCTGCCGGCACCAGCCCGCGCTGGCCGAGCAGTACGAGCAGAGCCTCATGCAGCCTTTCCAGCACGTGCTGCACCAAGAGGTGGCCGAGCTGACGCCTTACGTGTTTGAGGTTCTGGCGCTCATGCTCGAGCTGCGCCCGGGCGGCGCGTCGGAAAACTATCGCCCTCTTCCCGCCACTACTGCGCCCTGTCGTCTGGGAACCGCGGCAACATCCCGGCGCTGGTGCGCCTCGTCGAGGCCTACATCACAAAGCGCAAAGGAGACCGTGCTTGCCGACCCCTCGCGGCTCGAAGGCCTGCTCGGGGTGTGGCAGCGCCTGCTCAGCATCAACAGCCACGCCGAGCTGTCCATGCATCTGCTCAGCGGCATGGTGGCGCAGCTGCCGCCCGAGTCCTTTAGCAAATACCTCGGCAGCATCATGCAGCTGCTCACGCAGCGCCTGCAGAGCATGCGCCGCAAGACCTTTGCGCAGGCCTCCATCGAGTTCCTCTCGGTGCTCGTTGGCAAGATCGGCGCCGTGCCGGTGCGGGACGCGATGGGGCCGGCCATCTTTATTCAGATCACCTCGCTCTGGGTTGACGTGAACAAGATGATCAGCAAGCCCATCAAGCGCAAGGCCTCTGCCATCGCCCTCACGCGCGTGCTTGCCGAGATGCCCGAGCTCGCCGTGGCGCCCAACGAGCTCGCCGGCGCCAACATCTTCCTTGGTATCATGCACCTCTTCGAGTCGCGCGACCACCAGACGGCGACGAAAACCGAGGAGGAGACACTAGCGGACCTCGAATCCGCTGGCTACTCGGCGAGCTACAGCAAGCTCGTGTACGCGCAGCTCGAGCTGCGCGACCCCTTCAAGGAGGTGGAGGACGCGCGCGCGACCTTTTGCAAGACGCTGGGCGCGGCCATGCAGGAGCGCCCGGCGCTCAAGAACGTTGTGCAGCACGCGCTGGGGGACAAGCCGGGTCTCTCCGCCAGCTTCTCTCGTACTGCCAGCGCTACGGGGTCTCGCTCTAGCTAGCCGGTCAGCAATTCACTTCTTCTTCATTCTATCTTGATCAACGTCGTCCGCTCATCACCGCCTTGCGCTCACTGGCCGCGCCATTGTCTGCGCCGCGGGGACGCACCACGCGGACGTCATGGCCACGTCCCTGACCATGCCGCGGCGCTCAACCACCAGAAAGTCGCCCTCGCGGGCCAGTAGCCTCGCCACACGCCACCTCCCGAGCTCGTCGCGCACCTCGACCTTGCTGCCCAGCTTGAGGGCTGCGAGAGCGCTGCGGTCCGCGCGCTCGAGCCGCGTGCCGCGTGCCACGCGGGCGTTCAACTTGCGCGTCCTGGACGTCAGCGGCCGAGAGCCGGCCGGTTGCGGGTAGAGCGCCTTCTTCCGCGAGGACGAGTCCACGCACATCTCATTGCCCATGCCTTCCCGCCTGCCTTGCCTCGCTCGCTTGTCCTCGCGCTCCTGCTTTCCAACACTCGTCCTCGTTGCGGCTCTGCTCGTCGATCGATCTCGACAGCGACGGCCGCCGCGAAACTCGCCGTGGCCAAGTCGGGACTGCCACCGACCCGACGGCCATAAGCCCCGCTGCCCTGGCGGCGGCCGCCTTGACGGCCGTCCGGCCGTCGCGATAGCGGGTCGGGCGGGTTTCAGCAGTCTGCGCGGCACCAGACCGTCAGACAGTCAGCGGCTGATGGCACACTGTGCAACGAGACGGTGGAGAGAACATGATGGGCGGCCATAGCGGCAGCGCCGTGGCACGGGCCCATGCCACGACCGCGGCTCGAGTCGGCTTGGCCGCTGACTCATGGCCAGGTGGAAAAGTCAGCAGCTTGCGCGCTGAGCTTCGACCGTCACCGCTGAGACCCCTGAGACGCCGCCTGGGCCGCGTTCGGGTCGCGCGGACGTCAGCAAGGGGGCCCGGTGACGTGGCGACGTCCTCCGGTGACGTCCCAAACGGGAGAAAAGTGGGCAGCGAGCGCGAGCGTCGGACCGGGCGGATGGTGGACGACGAGCCGCTGCTGGGGCGCGTGGACGCCACGCAAGAGGCCGAAGCGCTGCCCGATGCCATGGCGCTCGAGGCGCCGCAAGGGGAGGCGGGCGACGCGCTGGATTCGCAAGTGCCGCTGGGGGAAGAAGGCGCGCCCGTGCCGGAGGCTGCGGTCGTCGGAAGGGCGCGCAAGTCGCGCGTGTGCGCCGATGCGCTGCGGCGCGTGCCTGCTCCTGCTCGGCCTGCTCGTCGCGTACGGAAGCTTTCTGGCCATCCGCGCATTCAGCGTCTTTCGCCACTGCAGCGACACGGCCTGCTTCGAGCTGCGCCAGCTCGTCGTGCCCGACCCATGCGGCACGATACACGACGACCAGGTCGAGATGGCCTTCGACGTGGACGTGGATATCGACCTGCCCTACGGCGCAAGCTGGATCTTCACCGCGTTCGTGGACCACGTCAAGGTCACCGTGCATAGCGAAGGCGAGGAACTGCTGCGCACGTCGGCCCTGACGCCCGTCTTTGCGGCCGGCAATAGCCGCTCTTGGCACGAGCGCAAGGTGACGCTGGGCCGCAGCCGGATGCGCCTGCGCAACGCCAAGCTGCTCTTCGACTCTGCCACCGGCAGCGCCGCGAGCGCGCGTGGGTGGATGCTCCTAAACCAGCTGGACGACCTCCGCCTCGACATCCGCACAGAGATGCGCGTCTCCTCGCACGCGCTACTCTTCCCTGTGTCGTCCACCTTTGCCTTCAAGACCGCCTACGTGTGCTGGACCGAACAGGGCCAGCCGGGCCCGAGCCGCGCTGCGGCTTTGAGGGACGCTGGCCGCCAAGGCGCGACCAGCGCGGAGCCCGCCGCCAACGTGACCCTGGCGCAAGTCGACCTCCACGACACCGACGACCCTCGCACGGAGATCAACGTCACCAGCACCGTGACCGTTCGCGTCACGCCCGACATGCCGGCCATCGTTACGTCTGTCCCCTGGCTTGAGCGCGTCGACCTCTACGTGTCCGCGGACAAGCTCTATCCCTCCCGCCAAGTGGTGACCAACGATACCGGGCCGGCCGCGCTCGTCGCGGCCGCCGCGCCGCGAGGCACCATCCGGTCAGACCGCGCCTTCAACGTGACCTGGACGCGCTCGTGCGAGCGGACAAGCGCCGCGACCCAGAGCCGCGCCGCGCACGATCGCCGCGCTGCAGATGCTCGTGGGCCGGTATCTCAGCACAGCAAGGGCCCTTCTACATGTACCTGGACGTGCACCCGACCAAACCAGACGAGACCCATTGCTTTGCCAAGCAGGTGGCGGCAAAGCTCGAGCCCTGGCGCGTCGAGATGCCTTCCATCTGGGCGGGCCAAGACCCGGACGAGGTCGCCGCGGACCTGAAGGCATCCATCGATGACGCGGCCACGCTCGAGCAGGTCCGCCTTGAGAACGTCACGTCGGAAGGCGACAAGGGCCACGTCAGCATCTCGGCGGTCGTCAAGCTGCCCTTCTCGATTGGCGGCGCACTCCCGGCTTTCGAGCTGGCCGTGGACATGGGCGAGCGCGACGTTGCGTTGGCGCGGCTCGGGGGCCAAAGCCTTAAGGATGGTCGTCGCCAGCGCTATCAAGTCGCCACAACCGTGCAAGACCCTTTCGCCGTGGCCCAGCAGCTGTATAACTTTGACCGTGACACGTTCAACCTGACCGTGCACGGGACGGGCCGCGAGGACCTATCCTTGACCTCGCTGCTCCTCAAGGACCTCACGTACCTATACCGCCCAGCCAATAGCTCAAGCGGTGGCACTTCAGAGCTGCCCTTTGTGCAGGCGCGCGCAGATGTGCAGTCTGGGGAGAATACCGTGACCGCGGGCCTGCGCGGTCACGTGAACGAGGAGGACATGGCCTTTCAGGTGGCGCTTGGCAAGTGCTTTTTATCCCCCGCGCCGCTCGTGGTTGCGAGCGTCTCGCATGAGGGCTTGGAGGCGCGGGCCCAGGTCAATCTCTTTGACATTGGCCAAGGCACCCGCAACACGGCGCAGGGCAACTTTACGTGGGCCGCGGCAGACAAGGGAGCTTCTCTCAAGGCCCTGTTGGATGACTTTCGCGACAAGCGGCCCACGCCGCTGCGCATCCAAAAGCCCGGATGCGTAAACGTATTGCTCAAGAACATCCCGCGGCTGGGGATGACAACCGCAGAGGCGGAGCCCGCCAAGACTCCCCGAGCTGGCAGGCCTCCGCGGAGCTGCTCTCTGTGACCTCAGACAAGGGTGACGCGGAGGGCTTCAACATGCGCTGCGCTGTGCTCGGCATGGGTTGCGACCAACGCGGGGCCGGAGTTTCCGCGCTTGTCGGGGGCGCGCGCGCGCGCGCCTCGGTGGCAGCGGCGGCGGCGGCGCGCAGCCCATTCTCGAGGTGCACAGCTTTCCCGCCCTCCAGCTGGCCGACTCGACAACCGTGTGACGATAACGCTGCAGCCGCCCTCGACCCTTACCGTTAGCGGCGACCATGTGCTCAAGGCGGAGCTGCAAGCAGGCGCGCGGGTGGCTAGCGGCGAGGCGCTGCGGAGCCTCGCGCAAGCGAGCACTATCGACGTGGAGGGCCGCTCTAACCTCGCCAGCGACTTTGTCGCGCAGCTCGTGGGCCGCCAGGCCCTTGAGTCCAGCGGCGCCGGCCCGCGCTTCTGGGTCGCAGCGCTAGACTTGGTCTTTGAGAGCACGCGCGCGCGCGCGCGGCCAACGCAAGTGCGACCGCAGCCTCGGACGCGGCCGCGCAGGCGGTGCGGGACCGACAGCTGCAGGCGCTTATTCCAGCACTGGACTTGCAGGTCGTTTCTAATGCGTGCGAGCACGAGGCTCATGGGCACGGGGCGCCGCGCGGGAGCAAGTCGGGCGCCGTTCTCGCCGCCGCCAAGACCGCGCCGCTTGTGCTGAGCGATGCGGGCCTCGCCGCCGACGCGTGGGCCCTTTTCTTCACGTCCAGCGCGATGGCGCCCGCCGCGCAAGACATGGTGGCGGCGCTGTTTGGCGCAAAGAGCAAGCGCTGCAAGGCCCTGGTTCAGGGTCGCACAGGCCACGGCCCTCGCTTTGACGTGCTGATTGACCCGTTTGGGGGCGACAGCCCCGAACGCGTGGGCGGGGCGGCCGACACGGGCGGCTTTGCCGACCACTTGACGGTGGAACTCGTCGGCGGGGTGGACCCGCACTCTGGGAAGCGGGAGACACGCTCAATATTCCCTGCATCGTGCCCGTGCTCTGCCCGGACGGCTGGTGGCCCCAGAGCACGGCGCCTACACGAGCGTGTACGACCTTGTGCTGCTCGTCGACGTCGCCTGGCTGCGCACTGAGGGCTACGTGGAACAATCGCTCACGCTCACAAGCCCCGCGCTTGCCGCCAACGTGGAAGTGTACGTGCACACTGACCTCGTCGGGGTCTCCGTGGGCTCCTCCGCCAAGCAACTGGCGCGCCTGTCGGACCCCGAAGCGCGCCTGTCTGTGACTTGCGCGTGCGCGTCAAGGATCAACAGGTGCTTGCGGACTCGGTGCGCGACGTGCTCGACTCGGTCCACCCGGTGCGCTTCAGCGCAGACTGGGACAGCGCCACGCACGGCTTGCTGCCCGGCTCTTTCAGTCCGCCGACATGCAACTGGTCGTGGAGCCCACCTCACCGGACGGCAGGCCCGTGCCTGTTCCCAAGCGCAAGCAGTGGTGGTTCCCACTGCAGAGCGTTGGCGCGTGGCGACTCGAGCACACAGCGGCGCACGAAGTGGACTTTCTCGTAGACATGTCGCTGCCCAACCCCGCGCCAGCCTGGCTGCGCTTCGCCAGGGCCAGCGGCGAGGTCTACTTCCTCGCCGACGGTCCATCGGGCAAAGACCGTGTGCCACTCGCCCTTGGCAGCTTCTCCCTGGCCTCGCCGCACTCCGAGCTGGCGCTGGCGCCACTTACGACCAGCATCGTGGTGGCGCGCCTTAAAGTGGCGGGCAAGGCCTCGGACGCGGACCAGGCGCTCTGCAGTCGCGCCGCCGTGCAAGACCCGGCCACGCGGGCGAACTGCGTCGTCAGCAGCCTGATGGAACGGATCATCTCGCGCGAGGAGGCGCCGGTTCTGGTGCAGGCGCAGGTGAGCAGCGCGCTGCGCGAGACGCTGACGGTCAACTTTGTGGCCACGCTCAATCCGGGCGCGCGCTCGGGCCGCGTACAGCCGTACAAGCCGGCGCCGCGCTACGCCAAGGACCTCCCGAGCGCAGTCAACACGTCGGCGATCGACGAGTTCATTTCCGTCTTCCAGACCGTGCACGTCGACGGATGGAGCACCGCGTGGAAGAGCCTGGTAAAGGAGGGCATTAGCTTGGCGATGGAGGTCGTGTTGCACAACCCGTTCTCGTTCGGGATCGACATCCGCGGCTACGACATCAACTTTAGCTACGACGATCCGACGGGCGAGCACCTGTGGTACTTGCCTGCCTACTACCCGCCCAAGGAGAACATCGAGGTCATCAAGCACCTGCGTGCAACGAATCTGGGCATGCATCTGGCCGCCACCGAGACCGCCGCCACGCCCACGCAGGTTGTGCACATCTTGGACCACAAGACGGAGCAAGCCTGCAGACTTTATAACGCGGCGGAGAAGGTGGCCTCGCTATGCGGAAACCTGCCCGGCGGCTCGGTCGACATTGCGCTGGGCAACTTTGCGTGGCGCCAGCGCTTCTCCATCTTTAACGTCTCCCTCGTGGGCCACGACGCCTGCCATACCGAGCCCTGGTGCAGCGCGGCGATGCGGCCCGAGTTTACCTTTAGGCGCGGGGCGACTGCCAAAGCGCTTTCCCTCGTCGGCTCGGCAAGTGCCGACGCGGCGCGGGCAAGATCGTGCTGACCACAGGCGCGTACGACGAGGCCGGCGCAGCGTGGGCTGCGCGCAAGCTGCCCGTTGGCGACGGCTTCCGGGTCTCGTTCACATTTAAGTTGCGCGACACGGCGCACCTTGGCGGCGGCGACGGCTTTGCCTTTGTCGTGCGCCGCGATGGCGGGCCCTCTGCCATCGGGTCGCGCTGCGCGACTACGCCCTGCAATGGATTCCAGGGCCTCGGGGGGCCTAGCGTGGGTGTGCTGCTGTACCGCTCGGAGACGCACCACGTGGAGCTGCACGGCATGATCGACGGTGACGAGAGCAAGCGCGTGGCCTTCGCGTCCGCGGCCGACATGGACGCGCTGGCCGACGGCAAGGAACACCGAATGTCCATCCAGTACGTGCGCAACGACCGCAAGATGTACGCCTACATCGACGGCGCGTGGGTGGCCGCCATCAGCGTGTGGGAGCCCGCGGATGTGGACACCGGCCCCTGCTCCAAGGGAAGCCGCAAGCCCACCCCGGATGCGTGCGTGGACATGGACGCCATTGCTAGGGGCGCGGATGGCCTCGCCTGGGTCGGCTTTACCGCCACGACGGGCTTCACCATGACCAGCGAGCAGACCATCAGCGACGTCATGTTCGAGAACACCCAGGTCGGCGTCGCGCGCACCGATCTGCTGGAAAAGGACCGCATCGTGGGCCGTGTGGGCCAGCCGGCCACTTTTCCGTCGACCTCCGCGACAGCTGCGGCGCGCCGGTGCGCCGCTTGGGGAGCTTGCGCAGCGCCTTTCGCGTGTCGCTTCTGCCGCCAGGCGGCGCCCACCGGCTCTTCGTCGACCTCGTGCCGCGCGCCGACGACGGCATTCTCGAGTGCCGCTTCTCGCCGCGCGCTGCGGGCACCTATGCGGTCTTCTTGCACCGCGGGCCAGGGGACGCCAGCGGGCATTCGATCGGGAACGTGGCCGTCTGGGCGCCTGCAGAGGACGACGACAACGCGGCTGCCTGGGCAGCTGCTGCGGGGAGCGAAGACGTAATCAGCTCGTTTCAGTAGTTTAGATCGTCTCCGAAGCCAGGCCGGCACGAAACAGAAAGATCTCGTGCGTGTTCCACACTGCCACCCCGGTAGGGTCCTTGGCCTCGAGACGCACAAGGTAGTGCACCTGGAGCGCGTCATCCAGGATGGTGGGCCCCAGCGGCACGCCCTTAGGTACTGACGCGAGAGGGAAGCTTACCGGGAGCTCTAGCACGGTGCTCGGGTCTCTCTGCGCTTCTTGCGCCCCGCCGTCCGTCACCGATAGGTGAACGCCGGCGTCTGCAGTCATCGTCGCGTCCGCCGCGTCCGCACCTGCGGCCTCGGGGGCGACGGGGTTCCCAGCGCCCGCGTTCCCTGGCGAGGATGGCGGCGCGCCCGTGCCCTCCAAGTCCTCGATCGTAACGCCCGCATTCGCCGCGGTCGAAGGCGCGACCATTGCGGGCGCTCCTGGAACCTTGATCTCGTGCTCCTGAATGATCACCTCGTGCGCCTCGCCGTCACCGGATTCGATCTTGAACAGCTTGACCGCCAGCTTTGCCACGCGCTCGCAGCTGCGCTCTTGGGTCGGGCCCAGCTTGAACCACGCCGGGACGCCGCCGCCCAGGTACACGGTGGCCTCAAAGTTCTCGCCCAGGTTGTAGCAGGCCCGAGCGTAGCGCATCTCCAGACCTTCAGCAGCGTCAATGACGCGCAAGCGGTGCAGCGTCGGCTGTCGCTCGACTTGCACGCTCGCAGTGGAGGAGCTGTCTGCGCCGTCCTTCGGCGGCGGCGGCGGCGGCGGGCCGCTGCCGTCGTCTGCGGCGGGGGCAGCCGCGGCCTCCGCTTCCGCCTCCTCCCGCTCCTTCTGCAGCCGCTGGAGGTTGAGATCGTCGTCGATAAAGTGCTCCTCCGTTGCGGGCGCAGGCTTGATCTTGTGCAGCGCGATGATGAGGCTGCGCATAACGTCAAAGGTGTACCACGGGCGCGTGATGTTGACCGTTATGGCGTGGCGGACGCTAAACATCTCGCCATCGTACGTCTCGAGACAGGCCGCGGCCACCTTGGCCATGTCGATCTCGAAGGCCACCTCGGTGGCCTCGCCGATGTAGCCCGCGGGAACAATCTCCTGTTCGAAGGCCTTGTTCTCGGTCGTGGTAAGCGACTCGAAGAACGACACGGTCCAGTCCAGCCGCACGGTCACGCCGCCATGCCAGACCTTGCGCCCGGGCGGCGGCTCGATCTTGACGCGGCCAGTGAGCGTCTCCTCGCTCGACACGAGCTGCGCAGCCCTCCGGTCAGCCGCCCGCTCGCGCGCTGGCAGGCCCTCCAGCGCACACGCCCACTTACCGGGCACTTTTCCTGGAACAGGAGGCTATGGCTGTCAATGAGCCGGTCGCCGTCGATGGAAATCTCCACGAGGAATATGTCGCTAAACCACCCGGGCCCGCCTGCCCCGCGTCAGCCCCCTGCGCCGCCTCCCGCGCGCGTCGCACATTACCCAGCCTCCCCAATCCCGCCTCGCGCCCAGATCCCGCCCCAGCCGCCGCCGCGCGCGCGCGCCCGGCCGCGCGCCCACGCGCGCGCCCACGCGCGCTAGCGGCCCCGCCGCGCCCAGCGCCACCTACCCAGCACGTCCAGCAAGCTCATGGCGCCCGTCTCGCGCTGCACTCGGCGATTACCGATCGACCTGAGCGATCTCGGCAAAAAGTATCCGTTCCTAACCCGCGGAACGCTTTGGGCGCCAAAGCGTTCCGCAGGTCAGCGCTCTGCCCTGCGGCGGCGGTGGCAGCAGCGGAAGGAGGAGGAGGATGAGCGCGCCGCGGTGGTTGCGGAGGCTGGCGGACCGCGAGCCCATGGTGGTCGTGTCCCTGGCGCTCGGCGCGACCGGCGTCGCCACGGCGATCGTCGTGCCGCGCGTGCGCTACGCGATGGGCCTGCCCACGGAGCAGTACTACGGGCTGGAGGAGCCGTAAGTTTGGGCGGTCGGAGCAGGGGTGGGCGGCGCGGGCTGACCTGGCGGGCGCGGCAGGAACGGCACGCTCAAGGACACGAGCTCGGCGCGCCTGGAGTGGGTCAAGCCTGGCCCGGGGGTCAAGCCGGAGCTTGTCGCGAGGGAGTAATGTTGACCAACATAAAATCATTTCACTCGGCGCCTCGCTACTCGTCGTCCTCGCTGTCGCTCTCGGCGTCCTCCTCCTCGCCGGCCTGCTTCTTGGCCGCCTTGGCCATGTGCGCCTTGCGCTTCTTCAGCTTGGACTTGACCTTGTCGCGGAAGCGCTGCTTCTCCTGCTCCTGCAGCTCCTCCGCCAGCGTCTGCTCCTCCTCGAGGCGGTCGAGCTCCTCGAGCACCGGCAACAGGTCCCGGAAGCGAGCGGCGGCGTGCTGGAAGGCGAGCCGCCGCACCTCTTTGCCCGTGAGGCGCTCCTCCTTGTCGCGGTTCTCAAAGGCCTGTCGGGTCCAAACGTCCATCGTGCGCCGGAAGAAGTCGCGCAGCGTTTCGCGCACGCGCGGCGTGCGGCTGTCGTCGCTCACCTGCAACTTCTCGCGAAGGCCAGCGAGCTTAGCCATCCGCGCCCGCTCCAGGGCCTCATCGTTTTCTGCGTCGGCGATGGTCTCCTCGTCTTCGTCTTCGTCGTCTTCGCCGTCTTCGCCATCCTCGCCGTCGTCCTCCTCGTCCTCGTCATCATCCTCGTCCTCGTCCTCGCCCTTCCAGTCCGCGCTCTGCCACGTGCCCTCTACCAGACAGGTCCACTTGTCCATCTGGTTGAGGTCGACGCACCAGAGGTCGTCAAAGGTGATCTGCTGGTCGCCGACCTCCGTCGTCCCGGCAAATACAAACAGCTTGCTCCCAAGCGTGCCGAGCCCGGCGCCGATCCGGGGCCGCGGCGCCGCGATCGCCGTGGCAGGCTGCTGTTCCGCTTTCGCGCCTTCCTCGGCACCAGTAGCTCCTTCCTCGTCAACCGCCGCCGCCGCGGCCTCGCCTTTCTCGGCGGCATCATCCCCGGCGCCGTCTGAGGGCGGCGGCACGGGCGCCATGGGCTCATCGTCTCCCTCGACCTCCTCAGCGGGGGCAGGCGCGGACGCTTCGACCGGGGCTTTAGGGGGCTCTTCGACTTGAGAGTCGGCGGCCTTGACTGTGTCGGTCTCACTTGCTGCGGCCTCGGCTTCGCCTGGAGCCTCTTCGGCGGCTTCATCGTCGTCCTCGTATTCAATCTTGGTCAGCTTGCCATCGATGTAGACGTAGAACGCGTTATCGTCGAGGCCAAAGTCGTCCTTGCCGTCGTCGTCGTCATCGTCGTCGTTGTCGTCGTCGTCGTCGTCCGTGACGCTCTGGCACGCCTCGCTTGTCGCCACCGACTGACCTGAGCGGTCCTTGCGGCGGCGCGACTTGTCGGCCTTGGCGGACTTGGCGCTGACCTTGAGAGCAAACCACTTGAGGCGCTCCATGTCGAAGGCGTGCAGGGTGTTGTGGAACTCGCCCTCTACATCGTTGGACGTCTCCTTGTCCGTGACGCCACCGAACAGAATGAGGCGGTTCTTGTGCACGCAGCTGGAGGCCCCGCTTCGCCGCGAGGGCGCCGCGCCCTTCTTGGGCACCGACTCCCAGCGAAAGCCCGGACACTCGCCCGCCTTCGCCGGCGCCGTTAGATGCAGCGCCCACATGTCGTCCAGGTTGCGGCCGCGCTCCGTGTTGGTGGACACGCTCACCTTGCTGTACCCGCCGTACACAAAGACGGTGTTGCGCGACGCGTGGCAGACCATCTGGAAGCCACTGCGCGCCGAGGGCCACTGCGACGTCTTGCTCGGGATGGCCTGGATCCACTTCTCCTCGCGCAGGTCGAAAAAGTAGAGGTCCTCGTAAAACTTGACGCCACGCGACGTCTCGTAAAAGCCGCCAAAGAGGACAAGGTAGTGCTTCCAGAGCACCATGCGGTGGCCCGAGCGCGGCGAGGGGCCCGTCTTGAGCTCGAACTGCGTCCACGCGTTCTTGTTCAGGTCCAGCTTCCACAGGTCCCGGTAGTGCCGGAACTGGAAACCGCGGGAAAACTCGCCGCCAAACACGTAGGCCGTGTCGCGCACCACCACCGTCTGGTGGGCGTTGCGCGGGCCCGGTGTGTTGGGCGACGAGATCTTCTTCCACTCGAGCTTGTCCAGGTTGAGCCGGTACAGGTCGTTGAAGCAGTCGCTCGAGTTGCCGTCGTAGAGCTCGCCGCCGAACAGCAGCAGCTCGCCACTGCTGCTGCCCTCCAGCGGGCACAGCGAGAAGTTGGCGCGCGGCGTGGGCTGCGGCGCGTCGCTCTCCACCGTCACCACCGTCCGCTCGGCGTCCTTGGCGGCGATCTCGTTCAGGATCGCATCTAGGTCGTCCTCGGAGTCGGCGCCGCCATCGCCCTTGCCGGCCTTCTTTTTGCCGGCCTTCTTCTGCGCCTTCTGCTCCTGCTTCTTCTTGTCTTCCTTGGCCTTGCCCTTGTCCTTGCCGCCCTTCTTCTTCCCCATCGTGTCCTGCTCGTCTCGAGAATGGCTGGCGCCCGAGACCAGGCTCCTTGAACGCGGTCACTCTGTCAAGCTACTCGAGCGCGATTCGAATATTCGAGTATTCGAGTGAATTCTGCGCCCAGGTCTGATCTTTCTCGAACGGCCATTTCGTTTTTGGGACGGCCAGGAAGAGGGTCATGATGACGACGCCGTCGGAGAAGGAGGTGGCCGACGGCGCCGAGCCGGGCGACCTGGCGCGGCCGCGCGGCGCCAAGTCGCGCCGCGCCACGCTCGCCGGCTCGCCCGGCTCGCCGAGCTCGCCGGCCCCGTCGCGGATGTTCGCGCGATCCACGCTCGAATCGGCCGCAGCGGCGCCAGTTGGCACGCGCGCGATGCAGTCGATGAAGCTCAAGCCGCTGCGCACGACCATGGCAGGCACCGGCTCGCCCACGGCTAGCCCGCTGGCGCGCGATCTGAGCCCGCAGCCGTTGCCGCCAATTGGGAGCCCAAAGTCGGGCGGCAGCAGCAGCGCCGCTGCCGCGAGCCCGCCGCAGCAGGCCGCGGAGCGAAGACCCACAGCGCACGACGACGGAGCGGGTTGTAGCGACGCGGCGCTCGTCGCTGCGAGCGCCGCGGAGGAGGGCGGCGTGGACCGAATGGACTTGGCCGAAGCAGGCCAGGCCTCCAAGATGCTGCTTGGCGATGCGCCGCCCGAGCTCGGCGAGTCGCTTCCGGCGTCAGTGCTCGAGCACATGGGGGTGCGCGCTGCGTCGGGGCAAGATCATGCGCTGGATGGACTGTCTGGGGAGGGGGATGCAGTCGGCGTGCCGCGCGTTGTTGGAGACGTCGGCCAACTAGCCCATATGACGCCGACGGTGAGCGCGCATCGGGTCACGGAGAGCAAGACGGTGCCGGCCGGACTGGGTGGAGGAAGCCGCCGCGCTAGGAGCCGCCACGGTGGTCCCCGTGCAAGGGTCGCGCGTCAGAGTCATTCCTGGTCGCAAGGTCGTGGCTGTCGAAGCCTCCGAGGGCGATGCGGTTGGCGTCCTCGCCCATGCTCACACGGTCGGAGCTGCAGTCGGCGTCAGAGTGTCGGATGGTGAGAGAAAGGTGCGACCTGAGGACGAGGACGCCGACGCGCTGCCAGACGCGACGTCGATCCTGAGCGGAAAGTCCGCTTCGGAATGGAAGGCCGGCCTCAAGCAAGTCCTCGGACGAAAGGTGCTCGAGCCGCAGCGCAAATTGTGGGACAAGCACTTTGCGGAGGGCGAAACGCCCAAGGAGATTGCGCGCAAGGTCGTGCACGACGGCTCAACGTACCGAATGCTGCAGGCGCTGCTTGCAGGCATCGCGCTGATGGCCCTCTGCATCTTTTCCCTGGGCGTAAAGGCCCAGCCGACCTTTTCGGGAACGCTCACCTGGCTTGCCGGCCTGGCCCTGCTCCTCGGCGCTGGTGTAGGCATATATGGCGCCGCGCGTGTGCCGCGCGACTTATTGCTGGACGACGATGGTCTGGAGACGCCAGGCAGCACCTGTGCAGTTCTACTTTCACGTGAGCCTCGCATTCGTGCTGCTTTTCGCTCCCTTCGCCATCGCGCTAGTCCGCGAGCCGGTCGGCTTTGAGGGCGACGTGGTGGCGCCCAGATCTGCGGAGGTCGACCTCCTAGCCGAGGAGCTGAGCAGCTCGCTGCGTGCAGCCGGTGTCCTGGGCATCATGGTCTCGTTTGCCATCGCCGCGTCCCTCAAGCCCGTGGTTCGCATCGTCACGCTCTACGAGATCGCGCAGAGCTTCTTAGAGACCTTTGCGCTGACCTTGATGGGCCTCAGCCTGGCCCTGGTGGTCATGCTCTTGCGTTTGTACAAGCAGACGCTTTTCCTAAGCGCAAGTCCGACAATTGCGGCGCTTGGTGGCTCGATCGACACAGCCATCCTCGCCGGCGTTTTCTTGTCGGTCGTCGTCTTCGTTACCAGCTTCGTGGGCTTCTTCGCGGCCTGGTACGAGTCGCGTCGTCTGCTTTTCACCCACGCGGTGGCGCAAGGCGTGTCCGGACTTATTCTAGGCCTCGTCGGCATCGGCGTCGCGGCGCAGGACAAGAGCACCTTTATCGCAGACAACTGCTTCGAGATCGCCAAGACCATGTCCGAGGAGTGGTGGGCCTCCACCACAGGCTGTGTAAAGTACGGCGGGACCACGATTGGCGCACTTGTGGAGGACTTTGACCGTGAAGCCAGCGAATGGTTCTACCGCCACGAAGGCGCAGGCCTGGCGGCCCAGTGCCCGGAGCCGGCCCAGCTCGCACTTGCATGGGAGTATAGCCCTGTGCAGCACGTCGTGAACGAGCTTAACCGCACTTGACCCGATCGGGTGTGTCGACCGAAGCTGCTGCTCGCAGCTGCGCGAGCTCTTCAGCTCGCTGGACGTCCTTCTCGCGTTTGCTTTCGTGCTCTTCCTAGCCTGCACGGGGGTGTCCGTCGCTGCAGACCTTTGGCTGCGCCGCGAAACGCACAGCTCGGCTGAGCGCGTGAAGCGCATTTCTGACCAGCGGCTGAGCCGGACGAAAGGGGGCGCCGTGATCTTGCTTGTCGTCTGGCTGCTCATCATCGCGCTGTTCTTTTCGACGGGCATGGGTCGCCGGTCCGCGGACTTTGTCGACATGAGCGACCACCGCTCACGCACCGAGAAAATCAACGATCAGCCCGTCATCACGCCGGGAAACTCGGTCCACAGCTGCGCCAATCACATCATGGACGGCTTTGAGACCGACATCGACTGCGGCGGAGACCCGGCGGCGGGCGGCTGCCCGCTCGAGCAGCGCTGCATTGCCGGGCGCGGATGCCTGTTGGATCGCGACTGCAGCACTGGCTTGGAGTGCGACCCGTCCTTCAGGCTATGTCGCATCCCGACGGCAGACTCACAGTGCTCCAACGGGAAACGGGATGCCCACGAGACGGACGTGGACTGCGGCGGCGACACGACATGTCCCAGGTGCGAAGACAACTCGCGCTGCCTCAGCGATCTCGATTGTGTCTACGGCCAGTGCACTGGCGGCAGGTGCACCAGCTGTTTCGACGGCCTGCTGAACGGCCAAGAGGCCGACGTGGACTGCGGTGCGCCTTCGTGCGTTTTGTACCGACCGCTGGCCAACTCCATCGACCGGTCTGCGCTTCCGGGCTCGGAAGTAGCTTTGCTTTCATCGGGGAGCTCGCTTGCGGGGCCGAATGGCCTCTGCGTGGACAACGCCCGCTGCACGCGCGGTCGCGAGTGCGAGAGCGGCCTTTGCGTTGGCCGCTTGTGCGTGTCGTGTGACAACTTGCGTCAAGACGGGCTTGAAACGGGGGAGGACTGCGGTGGCCCACACTGCCCTCGGCGCTGTGGCGAGGACGAGGGCTGTGCCTTGGACGGCGACTGTGCTTCCAATATGGTATGCGACGCTTCTCGCGACCGGTGCGTGTTGCACGAGGACCTCGAGTGCCAGGAGGACGGGATCATCAACGCCAATGAGACGGATGTCGACTGCGGCGGCAGCCGAAACAGCTGTCCGCGCTGTCAAGACAACGCGCGGTGCCTCGAGGACGGCGATTGCTTGAGCGGGCTGTGCCACGTTGGCACCACGCCAGACGCCAGCGTGGTGGGCCCGAACGACATATTTGGTCGCTGCTTTAGCTGTTCCAACAACGTGCGCGACGGCGACGAGACTGGGGTGGATTGCGGGGGTGCCTCGTGCCCAGCGCGATGTGCCCTTGAAGTCGAGTGCATTGACTCGACAGACTGCGCAGAAGGCCTGTTGTGCTGGACGCAGCGGCACATCGATAGTGCAACAGAGCACTACCGCGAGACGTACGCAGACACTGACGGAGACCCCGTCGCGCTCATTGGGGCGATCTTTCCGGACGCCAACACCTGCCAAGTCCCCTTTTCGCTTTCAGCAAAGCCTCTATCGCCGGTCTTCATCATGTCCTCAGCGGTTCCTTTCTTCGACCTTTTCGAGAGCAACCTCGGCTCGGTCGACCTGGGTGCAGTAGCGAGACCCGCACGACGCGGCCGCGGCCTAAGTGACTCGACCGGCTTTGCTGGCTCCGCGGACGCCCAAGCTGGGACCTGGCAATTTCTGTGCACCCTCACCATCGAGAGCTGGCTCTCGCCCGGCACCGTATTTCGTGTTGTGGAGACCAACAACGCCACCGTGGAGATCAATGGAGATGCGGCTTCGCAGCACCTCAAGATCACCATGCGGCACCAAGCGCCCTTTCCCGTGATCCACGTCCTCCCCCTGGACTGTACTGCGGCGCGAAACATCGACATAAGAACGCGATGGGCTGTGAGCGAAAACTGCTTCATGGGCATCGACTCTAGCCTGCAGCTCGGCATCACCAACCTACTGGTTCCGCTCACAACTTCCGTTTTCGGGTTTGTGCAGCACGACGCCTGCCGAACCGGCACGGGCGATCCAGCATGCGCCTTCATGGACGACGTCAACGTCACTCTGCGTGCCTATCGCCCTGGTAGCTGTCTTCCAGCTGTCAGCCCCCAAGGATCATGCAATCCTTTGCTCTGCGACGGACTAAGGTTCCACCATGCGTGCGTCACCAGGCCGACTGTTGCACATGGGAGGGAGAGCTCGACGAGAAGCCAGCCGCTATTTCCCAGTGTCTCGGTGGTGACGCTAGCCTCGTTTCAGGACGTTCATCCTCGGCCATGCTCCCTGGGCTTTATGTTCTCGGCTGGCCGGAGCTCTTCAAAGAGTCGCGCGTGCTCTTCCACACCGTTCTACTCGAGTTCACCAAGCCCGGCTTTCACCCGTCGCATGTCACCCTTGATATCGCGGTCGGCGACCAGCGGCAGCTAAACATAGTCTTCATGGTGCCGGTCGGCTCTGTGGACGAACAGCCCACGCCACCTCCAGCTGCCTCACCAAACTCTCTTCCGAGCCCTTCGAACTCGCCATCAGCAAGTCCGACCTCGCCGACAGCGGGAGCAACGGAGAGCCCGAGCGCATCGCCGACTCTGCCAACGCCCGAGCCAACGCAAGGTCCGAGCACAACGCCGTCAGCTTCGCCATCGGCAAGCCCAACTCTACCAACGCCAGAGCCGACGGAGAGTCCAAGCGCATCGCCGACTCTGCCAACGCCCGAGCCAACGCAAGGTCCGAGCACAACGCCGTCAGTTTCACCGTCGGCAAGTCCAACCCTACCGACACCGGAGCCGACGGAGAGCCCAAGCGCATCGCCGACTTTGCCAACGCCAGAGCCGACGCAGAGTCCGAGCATGACGCCTTCAGCTTCGCCATCAGCAAGCCCGACCCTACCGACGTCAGAGCCGACGGAGAGTCCAAGCGCATCGCCGACTCTGCCAACGCCCGAACCAACGCAAGGTCCGAGCGCGACGCCGTCAGCTTCGCCGTCGGCAAGTCCAACTCTGCCAACGCCAGAGCCGACGGAGAGCACAAGCGCATCGCCGACTCTGCCAACGCCCGAGCCGACGCAAGCTCCGAGCACAACGTTTTCAGCTTCGCCGTCGGCGAGTCCAACTCTGCCAAGTCCGACTCTGCCAACGCCCGAGCCGACGCAAGCTCCGAGCACAACGCTTTCAGCTTCGCCGTCGGCGAGTCCAACTCTGCCAAGTCCGACTTTGCCAACGCCAGAGCCGACGGAGAGTCCAAGCGCATTGCCGACTCTGCCAACGCCTGGGCCGACGCAAGCTCCGAGCACAACGCTTTCAGCTTCGCCGTCGGCGAGTCCAACTCTGCCAAGTCCGACTCTGCCAACGCCCGAGCCGACGCAAGCTCCGAGCACAACGCTTTCAGCTTCGCCGTCAGTGAGTTCAACTCTGCCAACGCCAGAGCCGACGGAGAGTCCAAGCGCATTGCCGACTCTGCCAACGCCTGGGCCGACGCAAGCTCCGAGCACAACGCTTTCAGCTTCGCCGTCGGCGAGTCCAACTCTGCCAAGTCCGACTCTGCCAACGCCCGAGCCGACGCAAGGTCCGAGCACAACGCTTTCAGCTTCGCCGTCGGCGAGTCCAACTCTGCCAAGTCCGACTTTGCCAACGCCAGAGCCGACGGAGAGTCCAAGCGCATTGCCGACTCTGCCAACGCCTGGGCCGACGCAAGCTCCGAGCACAACGCTTTCAGCTTCGCCGTCGGCGAGTCCAACTCTGCCAAGTCCGACTCTGCCAACGCCCGAGCCGACGCAAGGTCCGAGCGCGACGCCGTCAGCTTCGCCGTCGGCAAGTCCAACTCTGCCAACGCCAGAGCCGACGGAGAGCACAAGCGCATCGCCGACTCTGCCAACGCCCGAGCCGACGCAAGCTCCGAGCACAACGTTTTCAGCTTCGCCGTCGGCGAGTCCAACTCTGCCAAGTCCGACTCTGCCAACGCCCGAGCCGACGCAAGGTCCGAGCACAACGCTTTCAGCTTCGCCGTCGGCGAGTCCAACTCTGCCAAGTCCGACTTTGCCAACGCCAGAGCCGACGGAGAGTCCAAGCGCATTGCCGACTCTGCCAACGCCTGGGCCGACGCAAGCTCCGAGCACAACGCTTTCAGCTTCGCCGTCGGCGAGTCCAACTCTGCCAAGTCCGACTCTGCCAACGCCCGAGCCGACGCAAGGTCCGAGCGCGACGCCGTCAGCTTCGCCGTCGGCAAGTCCAACTCTGCCAACGCCAGAGCCGACGGAGAGCACAAGCGCATCGCCGACTCTGCCAACGCCCGAGCCGACGCAAGCTCCGAGCACAACGTTTTCAGCTTCGCCGTCGGCGAGTCCAACTCTGCCAAGTCCGACTCTGCCAACGCCCGAGCCGACGCAAGGTCCGAGCACAACGCTTTCAGCTTCGCGTCGTCGAGTCCAACTCTGCCAAGTCCGACTTTGCCAACGCCAGAGCCGACGGAGAGTCCAAGCGCATTGCCGACTCTGCCAACGCCTGGGCCGACGCAAGCTCCGAGCACAACGTTTTCAGCTTCGCCGTCGGCGAGTCCAACTCTGCCAAGTCCGACTCTGCCAACGCCCGAGCCGACGCAAGGTCCGAGCACAACGCTTTCAGCTTCGCCGTCGGCGAGTCCAACTCTGCCAAGTCCGACTTTGCCAACGCCAGAGCCGACGGAGAGTCCAAGCGCATTGCCGACTCTGCCAACGCCTGGGCCGACGCAAGCTCCGAGCACAACGCTTTCAGCTTCGCCGTCAGTGAGTTCAACTCTGCCAACGCCAGAGCCGACGGAGAGTCCAAGCGCATTGCCGACTCTGCCAACGCCTGGGCCGACGCAAGCTCCGAGCACAACGCTTTCAGCTTCGCCGTCGGCGAGTCCAACTCTGCCAAGTCCGACTCTGCCAACGCCCGAGCCGACGCAAGCTCCGAGCACAACGCTTTCAGCTTCGCCGTCAGTGAGTTCAACTCTGCCAACGCCAGAGCCGACGGAGTCCAAGCGCATTGCCGACTCTGCCAACGCCCGAGCCGACGCAAGGTCCGAGCACAACGCTTTCAGCTTCGCCGTCGGCGAGTCCAACTCTGCCAAGTCCGACTTTGCCAACGCCAGAGCCGACGGAGAGTCCAAGCGCATTGCCGACTCTGCCAACGCCTGGGCCGACGCAAGCTCCGAGCACAACGCTTTCAGCTTCGCCGTCAGTGAGTTCAACTCTGCCAACGCCAGAGCCGACGGAGAGTCCAAGCGCATTGCCGACTCTGCCAACGCCTGGGCCGACGCAAGCTCCGAGCACAACGCTTTCAGCTTCGCCGTCGGCGAGTCCAACTCTGCCAAGTCCGACTCTGCCAACGCCCGAGCCGACGCAAGGTCCGAGCACAACGTTTTCAGCTTCGCGTCGGCGAGTCCAACTCTCCGACTTGCCAACGCCAGAGCCGACGGAGAGTCCAACGCATTGCCGACTCTGCCAACGCCCGGGCCGACGCAAGCTCCGAGCACAACGACGCCGTCAGTTCAACTCTGCCAAGCAGTCTCTCTGCCAACGCCGAGCCGACGGAGAGCCCAAGCGCATCGCCAACTCTGCCAACGCCCGAACCAACGCAAGGTCCGAGCCGCAGCGACAGCTTCGCCGTCGGCAAGCCCTCTGCCACGCCAGAGCCGACGGAGAGTCCAAGCGCATCGCCAACTCTGCCAACGCCTGAGCCGACGCAAGGTCCGAGCGCGACACCGACGCAGGCCCCGGTGATCTTTGAGCCTGATCCGGTCGGCGTTATCGACATCACCTCCCCAGCGACCGAGAACGCAACCTTGGAGCTTGAGGATGTTGTCAACGACATCGAGGAGCAGGTCAGGAACGAATCTGACAGTTCCGGGGCCGGCGTCATCATTGGGTCTAGCACAACGCTGACAGAGCACGTGTGCCTGCCCTTCATCATGGGTACCCTCGGTGCCGCCTGTGAAGCGCGATGCGGGGCGTGCAACGACGAGTGCCACGTGACGCTGGAGAGCATCGATGCGGTGGAAGGGAAGACGTACATCACGACTGCCTTCATCGTGGAACCCGTCTCGAGCGAAAATATGGCAGCGGCCAGGGCCAGGTCTCCAGCCAACAACTACACGCACTTTGTGCAACAGGTATGGACCCTGCTGAACGAAGAGGGCCCTGTGCCGCGCGAGCCATGCGGGAATGAGACCTCGGATGCCAACTGGGAGACCCAGATCACGGTGACGCCGAACGGGACCGACGCCGGTGGGATCGGCAACTTGACCGACTGGCTTGCCAACAACGCGACGGACGAGATCGGAGACTTGACAGGAGGTCTCGGCGACGGCGCAGGGGTTGAGGTCGAACTTTGCGAGCACCAGACCTGCTCTGGGCACGGGACATGCGCAGCGGGCACCTGCATCTGCGATCCAGGCTTTGACGGGTTCCAATGCCACGTCTTCGTCGGATACCCAAGCCAAACGCCCACCAGGGCGCCCTCTGCAGCCCCTTCTATTTTGGGAATGCCCTCGGCGTCGCCCACGACCTCTCCGGTTCTCTCTTCGCCTCCTGCTGGTGCAGTCCGAGGTTGCCGGGGGCGTGGCGTCTTGTGTTTGACCAGGAGAGCTGCTCGCGCATCAACGTCGACGAGCCCAAGCCGTTCATTGACGCCTTATTCCGGGAGAGTGGCTTGGCTCGTTACGATACGTACGGCACACCGTACGCGTATCTCGAGCGCCTGCGCAACCCCGAGCTCTTCAGCGCCTACGACAACCTGATCGATACCTGGCGCGACACAAACAACGTGCTGGGTCTAGACTTTGACATCTTCTCGAGCGAAGCCGACCTGGAAAGTGGGCAAGGCGCTTGGTCGTACTGCTACTACAACGTCCCGGGCGTGGGTTTCCCGAACATCTGCGGGCCAGACGGACCAGCGTACAACCAGTGGAGTAGCGGCAAGTGCCAAGCCATCGCCGAGGGCGGGGCGACGGTTGTTTCCGCGGTGACGCAGTTTCAGTTCTACGTCTGCGACATGAGTTTGCAAGACGAGGACGAGGAGCCGCCAATCGATGAGTTCGAGTCGTACCAGATTGCTGGGAAAGTGGTCAACGCCCAGGGGGAGCCAGTGCCTGCAACGGTGCACGTCTACTCTGGCTACCTGGACCCAGATTCGGACGCCTGGCAGAGCATCACTCCGGCGCGCACGACTGGGACAGAGCCTGAGCCATCGACCGTTGCGACGGTAGCCAGCTTTGACCTTGGTCTGCCGGTACCAGAGGAGTGCGGCGACGCCACCGCGAGTGGCTCATCGTCCTCCGACATGCAGGAAGCGTTCGAGTTCGAAGGGGTCCCGCAAGGCCTCTACACCCTCGTTGCAGTCCCAGACGACGATAGCGATGCTTACTCGCCCGTGGTCTTGCCCAACGTGCCGCACAACACCTCGGACGTGCAACTTGTCTTGGCGGCGCGCGCGGCGCAAGACCAGGTCAAGATCGAGCTCGTCTACACTCCCGGGGACTTTGGTGAGCTCGACCTCATGGTCAATTTTCGCGTGAACGATGACACGCTTGGCGAGTGCTCGCTTTCGTCAGCTACGCGAAGTGACGGGTCCTGTGGCTGCGGAGGCGTGCGCGTGTTGTCCTCGACCGCAGCGACATCCGGCGATGCAGGCGAGCGGCGAGATACGATTGTCATCGAGACTGTGCACGAGACAATCTACCGCTTCTTCGTCGCACGGCGCTCCAGCGTGAGCGGCGTGCCGACCGATGGAGTACAGCACCGAACCGACGGACGCTGCGGCGCGGCTTTCCCCTGTCGGATGGCCGCAAGTCGCAGTGCCCGACCGAGGAGATTCTTTGGGACGACGGAACCCGCGGCGTGCGGCCGTGCTGCAGCCAGTCAGGCTACTGCGGCGCGACAACGAGGCACTGCGATTGCATGCACTGCATTGACTACCGCATATTTCAGGACGATTCCTGGCAGACGCGCTACAGGCCGGATGGCATCTGTCGCGACCCACTTAACCCCGGCGAGGACGGCGAGGTCACGTTCTGCCCGCCGTTTCAGCCCGTCGTCTGGTGGGACATGAGCACCGAGACCCGGCCGTGCTGCAGCGCCAACTTTGAGTGCAGCAGTCGTCCCAGCGACTGCACGTGCGCTACCTGTACGGATTTTCGGACCCTTGGTTCTCCCGCAAGCAGTGGCCCGGCGTTCGGGCCCAGCAATGGGACGGGGACGAGCGTAGACGCCGCGCCGCGGACGTTGGAGGAATCTGGGGCACGGGTCATCGTGTCCACCTCGAGCGGCGCGTGTCAGACTTTTCGATGCCTGCTGGCGACATCGCGAACAACTACAATGACCAGCACAAGTTTGTGCCGGGTGAGCCCAGCCCGAGCTCGTCGTTCGTGCGAGTTTTCTGCTTGGATGGTCACAAGGCGATCCCAGCTGTTCACGAGTACACCGCCCCGCGCTACTTTAGATTCCAGGGCGAGATGCTCGACATCGACACGGACCGCTGCCCAACGGAGCAGTTGTGCGAGTACGCCGTGGTCCGTGGCATGACACTCGCCCGAGCTTAATGGCCTTTACATGCAGCGCAACGGTGGTGTCAAGGACGAGTACAGGGCGTTCCCGGGGTACGACATCCACAGTGCCTGCAGCGTGGCCATCGTGCTGACGAACGGCACGCGCCTGGCCCAGGTTGATACCGAGCTTGGCGCCGTGTGGTGCAGCAACGAATGCTCGGGCGACCCATCATGCGAGGGCTTCGTCCTGTCCGAGTCTGATAATGGCAGTCTGGAGTCGTGCATGTTCTTCGCGCAGCCGCACCTGTGCGGGGGCGGAAAGTACACAAGCCGCGACCTCAGCAAGGTCGTTTACGAGCGGATTGCCGTTTCTGCGGTCAGCGGCCCGCGGCGATGGTACACCAAGGTTGACACAATGTTCACGGACCCGCTGCACCTGTATCGCGGCGAGGCGGACACCCTTCTCGGCGGGCTCTACTCGTGGCACTTTGACCGCAACCTGGAGCCAGGCGACGGCTTTATCGCAACTGGAGCGGACGCGCTGGGTACTGGCACGCCCGACGGGGTCGTGCAATGGCTGGCGCACACCATGGCGTGGGCCTACCCTGTCTTCCTGGCGGAAGACCCCTTCCTCGCCTCGGTCAGCCTTCTCTCGGACTCGTGCGACTTTGCCGTGCCCACGGTCTGGCGCAACCTGTCACTGCTCTCCTGCGCTTGTGAGAACGACGACGTGGGCGACCAGGCCGTGTGCGATCTGCCTTGCCCTGGCCTCGAGCCAGTGTCGGGGACGTGCAAGGCGGACCCCACGCCGGATTGGAACAGTCGGGACTACGCGGTGAGCACCGGTTCTGGGTGCACCGACGCCCAAGCGCTCGCAGCGCATGTTAACGTGGGCAACGGCGGGTGTGTTGAGGAGGGCTCGGCGCACGCAGACTGCACATGGCACCACGCCCCACCAGAGGAGTGCCAAGCCATCTGTGACTGGAGCGCGCTTTGCGGCGGCTTCGAGTACATCCAGTCCGGTCCGCATTCGGCTGGCCCGGGCAAGACCACCGCGGCCGAATTTGGCGCCTGCTACTTTGTCACCACCGCGGACGTGGGTGCGCCCGATGCCTTGCGGGCATGCTATGCACGGCAGCAGGGCGCCGAGGCGGGGGCAGCACATGGCAACCTGTCAGGCCCCACTGCTGCCCCCTGACGCGCCCGGGACGGATTTCGGGTGCGCCCAAGGCATGCGCTGGTGCGGGCGCGGCGGGTACTCGGCAACGAGGTTGAGTGCCTGCGCGGACGCGGTGGCAAGCGCTCAATGCGCCACCTTTACGTTGCGCTTTGCAGGGACTGGCCTGTGCCTAAGCCGTGCGCGCTGGGCCGTGCGCGCCGCGCGCTGCGACGCTGGCGACCCGCTTCAAGCATGGATGATCTCCAGCGATGGCTTGCTGGTCGGCCAAGGCGTGCTGAGCAGCAGCACATACCAGGCGTTCTTCTACACGATTGGTGTTGTCGCTTCGGCGCCAGAGGTCCTCGCGTTGCAAGACCCAGGTTCTCTGGAGCCCTTTACCACCGTGGCATTCGAGGGTTCAAGGAGCAACGGGCTGGTTGGCGTGGTGCAGAATGCCACGGCGCCCGCCTCTGCGTGGCGCAGTCGGCCGGCCTGGGGAGCAAGGCACGCTTCGCTCCGGCCGATGACGAGGCCTGCGCGGCGTTCGAGATCGTGTGAATCCAAGGAAACAGAGATCATTTTGTCTTGCGTTGAGCTGTAGCTCTAGAGCTAGCTTGACCAAGTTGAGAGAGGACCCCATGTCGGCCACTCGTTACAGAGCAGAGGCTTTGAGCTTGGTCACCCAAGATATAGCCTGCGCACGGCTATCGGCCAGAAAGTGCAGCGTACTAACCTCGCCAAAGCTGCCCTTGGCCTTGAAGCCTTGTAAAACCGGCGACTTGGGCGTGGTGCGCTTGATCGTAAACTCGGTGCACGTCTCGGACTCGGAGAAGAGGAAGGTGGCGTGCAAGCTGCGCCCATCCGATGTGATTGTGGCAAAGCGCTCCAGGCTGCCATAATCTTCGAAGAGGACCAGATCCGCAGCAAAGCAGACCGCCCAGAACCGCGCCAAACCCAGTCCTGCTTCTCTTTGTGGTTGTCGATGTGCTCGACATTGACTTGCGAGCCAGAATCCCGAGCCGCAGAACTCTGTGATGTCTCCGGTCCGGGGCTTCTCGGCTCGTGTTTCTTGCCGCCAAGCGGGAAGAACAAGCTCGCCACGCGCGTCCAGATCGGCCGTGGTGATTGATTGGCACCAGATCTCCAGCACCGGCGACTTGGGTGAGCCCGGCGATAAAGGGCTGCTTTCTTTTGCGCTCTTAGGCCCTGACGACACCCAGAGCCAGCCACAGTAGCTGTGCGTTACGGACTGCACCCGAAAGCTAAACTTGACGTCCTGGTACGCACTCTCCGTGAGTTCGTTCTTTTGCAGCGTGTGTTTGGCCTGCGCCGACACGCTCACATCTTTGCGGCTCGCGAGCAGGAAGGCGTCCCCGAATAGCTCTAGATCCACGAGGGTGGTCTCGAACAGAAGTCTTGGCGGGCCTTTTTTGCCACGCTCGCCATACAAGCTGATGTTGAGCACGCAGTTATCGTCGATGCCCGGGAGCATTACCCTGTGAGGGCTGCTGGTCAGCACCCCGGCCCCATCTTGCGTGTCGATGGCACCGTCGACGAACTCCTTGACGTTGACGATGTCTTTGACTCGAGCGATTTCGCTCTGCCATCTGAAGACGCGGAAGGAGGTCTGCAAGTTCCAAACGCCGATCACCACTCTGAGCCCGTTAAACGTGGTGCGCATGTGCCGGATCATGGCGTTGCCGATCCCTTCGATAGTGATGCCATTGAGCTCCACCACCTGGTACTTTGGCTTTTGCGGCGCAAACTTGCTCCGGGCCTTGTGCCCTTTCCACAGGCTTTGCAGCTTGGCGCACGCCGACGCTTGAATCACAGCCATCCGTTCGTCGTGCGTGTGTCGTTCCGTCTCGTTCGTGGGCTCCTTGACCTCGATATGGAGATCGTGAAGAAGCTTCTCCGTTTTGGCCTTCTCGGACAGCAGTTTCGCTCGCCAGCCATTGCCGTCGTCGCTCCCCGCCTCACCGCCCACGACAATAACAGACTTCCTTTTCTCCTTTTCCCCCTCCTCCTTTTTCCTCCTCCTCCTCCTCCTCCTTTTCCTCCTCCTCCTCCTTTTCCTCCTCCTCCTCCGCCTCCTCCTCCCTGGACTCCTTCGCCGCCACGTCCGATGCAGCTGTCAGGTCCGGTGGTGCTTGGCCTTCGCCTTCGCCGTCACGCCCAGTCGCCGCATCCTCCACGCCGCCTTCCGCTCGCCCATCCCCCCCCGCCGGAGGCTCCCGCTCGCCCCGCGGCTCCTGCATCCCTCCGCCGCCAGGACCCGTCCGCCCCGCCGCGGCCTCCGCGGCCTCCACGTCCCCGGCCAGCCGCCGCGCCTCCTCCTCCCTGCGCGGCCGTCCTCGCGCAGCGCGCCCGCGGCCTGCTCCAGCACGCCGCCGCCGCCGCCGCCACCGCCGCCGCCGCCCGCGCCGCCGGCTGCTCGCGCGACATGGACGTCCTCCGCCGCTGCCGCCGACAGATCCGTTGGCCGCTGCTGGGTCAGGGTATCCCTTATGCTCCTCCCGCAGAGGCCTGCCCGCCTGCCTGCCTGCCTGCCTGGCAGCCCGCAGCGAGCGGACGGGCGCGTTGCTCGGTCGCCGGGCCAGCCTGGCGCGTACGGCAGCCGCGCAGTGGGCCCGTGGCAGGCGGGCAGGCGGGCAGGCAGGCGGGCGGGCTCTGCTCGTTTTGCTGGGGTTTGATGGAGGCAGTCTGCGGCCGGGTCGCAGCGTGAACGGCCATATTTGGTTTGCGCAGGAGCAGGCAGACCGAGGCGGGCGAGAGGTCGCTGGCAGCCCACGACCGAAGCGGCCTCGGGTCGGGGCGGGCGCGCGGGCGGGCGGGCGGGCGCGCGGGCGGGCGCTGCTGCACGGCGCGCGAGGGAGCGCAGGGCGCCTGCGGGATGGCAGAGCGCGCGCAGGAATGGGCGGAGATGTCCGACCTGGACAGGTTCGCGGAGCGCGCCAGACGCAAGCGGGAGAGGCTCGCTGCGAGGAGGCATGGCGGCGCCGCGGGGGGCGCGGGAGGGCGACGAGGCTCTGGGCGATTCGGAGCGGGGGGCTGAGAGTGAAGAGATTGAGGAGGCCGAGGTAAGGGAAGGCGAGGCCTGCGAAGAGATCGACAGTGCTGGGGTGATCGAGTTGGACGACGACGACGATGCGGCGGAGGATCTCGAGGAGGAGGAGGAGCTCGAGGAGGAGGAGCTCGAGGAGGAGGAGGAGGAAAGAGGAGGAAGAGGAAAAAGGAGGAGCTCGAAGAGGAGGAGCTCGAAGAAGAGGAGCTAGAGGAAGAGGAGGAGCTAGAGGAAGAGGAAGAGGAGGAGGAAGAGGAGGAGCTAGAGGAAGAGGAGGAGCTAGAGGAAGAGGAGGAGCTAGAGGAGGAGGAGGAGGAGGAGGAGGAGGAGGAGGAGGAGGAGGAGGAGGAAGAAGAGGAGGAGGAAGAAGAAGAGGAGGAGGAGGAAGAAGAGGAGGCCTCCGCGAGGGATGGAGGACTCCAACAAGGAAAGAAGCTCTCGGAGGAATCCGACGATTTGGAGGGCTCTGAAGAAGAATCCTCCAGCGAAGATGGAGACGAGGAAGAGTACGAGTACATCGAGGTGGATGAAGAAGTCAGCGTGACCGAGAGCGGGAGCGACGACGACGAGGAAGAAGAGGAGGAGGAAGAGGAAGAAGAAGAAGAGGAAGAAGAGGAGGAAGAGGAGGAGGAGGAGAGGAGGAAGAGGGACAGGAGGAGGAGCAGGGAGCATAGCATGACACGGGGCGCGAACGCGAGCGCGAGGAAGCGGGAGAGGCTGTGTCAGCAGGAAGCGGGATGGACGAGGACAAGAGGAGGAAGAGGAAGAGGAGGAGGAGGAAGAAGAAGAGGAGGAAGAGGAGGAGGAGGAGGAGGAGTCGGGGGAGTACGAAGAGTACGAAGAGTACGAAGTCGAGGTCGATGAAGAAGTCGACGAAGACGAGGAGGTCGAAGAGGTCGAAGAATGGGAGGAGGAGGAAGAAGAGGAGGAAGAGGAGGAGGAGAAGAGGAGGAGGAGGAGAGGAGGAAGAGGAAGAGGAAGCGGAAGGTTTCGAGCACGAATACGAAGAAGACGAATACGAGGAGGTCGAGGTTGAGGTGGAGGTCGACGAAGAAGACAGCGGCGAAGCGGAAGCATCAGCAGAGAGCAGCGAGGCGAGTAGCGAGGAGGACGAGGACGAGGTTTCAAATCACTGCGCCGAAGACGACAATGACGCCATGCAGCGTTCTGCAGAGAACGCGCTTTCGAGCGGGCTGGAGCATCCGAGCGAGCAAAGCATCGAGCAGGCGGTCTTGGAGCACGCCAAGTTTTGGGGATGGACCCGGAGAAGGAAAGCAAGTACCTGTGGATCGCACGCGAATCGCTGCATGCGCCCCTGCCTGAGAACTGGAGCATCGAGAAGAGCGCCGACGGCACGCCATTCCACTTCAACAGCGCGACGAACGAGTCATTATGGGCACCCGCGCGATGAAGAGTTCCGCGCAAGTTGCAGCAGCTCCGCGATCGCGAAGAGCAGCAGCGGCACAAGGAAGCTGACTCCCTGACTTTGATCGAGGAGGACATCCACGACTTGGATGACCAAGAAGAGTTACGAGGAGACGTGGAAGAGGAGCAAAAGGTGAACGAGGAACAAGCCGAATCTCCAGGGCTTGACACGTCAGCCGCAGATTCTGATGGTGACGAGCAGGAGGCCCAGCGCCAGCTCGGAAGCCCAAAGCTCCCAGACGTCGTGCCGGAAGCTCAGCCAGCAACGCCCATCGACGCGCCACTCGGCGACCGCAGCGAGCACAAGAGCCTCGGGCAACCATACAACCCCTACGCGGCGGCTCGCAAGGCGCCCGTGTTTGGCAGCGCAAGGCACGCGTCTGCTATGCGGTGGAAGCAACGTTTGCAACCAAAGCAGCCGCCCGAGCCGGAGCAAGAGCGGGAGCAGCCCAAGGAGCACGTGGTTGCGGCCCAGGATGCGGACGTAGCGCGGCCCCAACCAGAGCGCACGCTGGAGATCGCAGCAGCAGCAGTGCTGGGGGCAGATTCGCGAACATTTCAAGTCGACAAGAGCCCCACGGTCGTGCACGCGGAGGCGCAAGCGACCGCTGCGCTGCGGCAAGCGATCATGCAGTTGGAGAGCCAGGCGCAGGTGCGGCGTGAAGACATGGACCAACTCCGCGAGCGAAACCGGGAGCTCGAGCAGGCCTCTGCGCTTGCCGACGCCGAGCGCTCGCGGCTGGAAGAGGCGAACAAGGAGCTCAAGGAACGCGTTTTGGAGCTTGAATCGAGCCAGCGCGAACAGAATGAGACGCAAAGCCAGTTGGATGCGGCGCACAGAGCTCTCGAGCGCAAAGCCGAGGGTCTGGAGGCCGAGCTGGCGGCCGTGCGAGCGAGCTCGACCGAGCAGGTCAACGCACGACTGAGCAAACGGCCCAAGCTAACGCGCAGGTGAGCAAGCTTGTCGACCAGCTGAAACAACGCCCGCATGCAGCACGAGTCGGAACGGCTTGCGTGGCACTCGGAGCGCGACAGACTAAAGGACGAGAAGCGCGAGCTCCAACAAATCGCCGCGACCCTGGTTGAGCGCGAGCGCGAGCTGGCCGCGACCAAATCGGAGCTTGCGGTCGCGGCTGCGGGCAAAGAAAAGATGGAACTCGACCTGGAGGCCACCAAGGCGCGAGCTTTGGAGGAGCAGGAAGCCTGGAAAGGCGAGCGCGAGGAGCTGTGGGCCAGGGAAAAGGAAACTCGATCCAAGGCCCTCGAGTCCGCCTTCGAAGACCGGTTCCGCTCGCTCTTCCAAGAGAAGCAGCGGCTCGTGGCTGAGAGCCAGGAGATGCGGCTTGACTTCCAGGAGCGCATTGTGGCCCTGGAGCGGCAGAACCACAGCCTGCGCGCAGAGAGCGCGGCCGAGTGCGAGCAGCTCACGACCCGGCTCGAGGCGGAGCGGCACGAAGCGCGCCGCGTAGAGGACGACCTTCGGGAGACCAAGGGGCGACTGTCCCGCGCCGAGGCCCGGGCAAAGGAGGAGGCTTCGGGCGAGTGACCTTGAAAGCCGCCTCAAGCACTCGCAACGCGCCGTGGAGCAGCTTGAGGGCGAGCTGGCGCAAATCGTCGAGTCACATGAGCGCCACAGCATCGAGCCGCAGGAAGCGGACCCGCGACCCGAAGTCGAGCCGGCCCTCGTTGCGGAGGGCGAGGCGCTGCCTGGGCAGGCTGAGCTGGAGCGCCGGCTAGCGGCGCTCAAGGAAGAGTACGAGCAGGAGCTACAAGACGCAGTCCTGGAGACTGCGGAGAAGACAAGCTCAGCATGGCGGCGCAGCGTTGCGCACAAGATGGCCGCGGCGCGCGACGAAGTGACCCGCGTTGTGCAAGAGCTGGAGCTGGAGCGCGAACGGCACCGCAGCCAGGTGCGCGAGCTGGAGCTGCGATTCGACTTTGCGCGGCAGCAGGGGCAAAGCGAGCTGGAGCACGCGCACGCCGAGGTGGAGCGCTTGGGCGTGGCCAATCGGCGGCTCTCGCGCCTACTCCGCGAGCAGGACGTGGCCGTGCCTGGGGAGGCGAGGCGGCGTCTCCGCGCGGTCGCTCGCCGGCTCTTCATCGGCGGCACCGCACCACCAGCAGCACCAACTCGCGGGCCGTATCGACGCGCTCCGGCAGCAATGCCGCGCGATTCCTCGTCCATCCGGCCTGGCCGCGTGGCGGGCCACGTCCTCGACTTTGACGCCTTGGAGCGCGACGAGGAGGCGCTGCTCCGGCACTCGGAGCAGCATATGCGCGCTCTCAAGACGCGAATGCGGGGCAGTCCGCGCGGCGCCACGACACCGCGGGGGAGGTCGCCCGGGCTGCACGCCTTTGTGTCGCCCTTGCGAGCGCAAGGGTCGCGGGCGCGGGGCCTAGGGTTCGACTCGGAGCTCTAAAGTGCAGGAAGAAAAAAGCTTTGGTACGTCTCACATGTCAGAAAGTTAGGCCACGCGATCGAAGCCTCGTTGCCGTTTGACCATCATGGCGCCCTGGTCGGGCGCGGACCGCTTGAGCTGGTTGTGCAGCTGCGCGGCGTTGTGCATGCCGTGGCCCATGTGCAAGCCCGCGTTGGTCATCGAAAGCGGGCTGGGCGCCTCGTGCATGGGCTCGCCGCCGCGGGGCTGTGGCCCTGGTGGAAGCCTAGCCCATGGTGCATCTGACCAAAGGCCGCTTGTGGCGTTCCCGGGGACAGTGGCGTGTGGGGCGAATGCGGCGTGTGCGGCGTGTGCGGCGTAGAGCACTCGCTTGCGTTGTCGTAGCCGCCGTTCATGCGCTTGCGCGCGTTACGCTCGCGGCGGCGCTGGCGCTGGCGCATGCGGCGCGCCTCGAGAATCTCATCGCGCACTGACACCGGCACGGGCAGCGAGCGCGGTGCCTTCTTCATGTTGCGCACTTTGGGCGGCAGGTTGCTGCACACAGCTCGCAAAACTTTGTGTGGCGCGCCTTGCACTCTTGCAAATGGAAGAGCAGCTGCCGCGAGGAGCGACAGCTCCCAGCGGCCACGCGGAACTGGCAACCGGCGATCTCGCACGTCATCGTGTGCTCGTACAGCTCCCGCATCTCGGGGTCGCCAACGCCCTTGTGCTTGTGGGCCAGCAGAAGGCCCGCGAACTGCCGCTCCAGGGCGTTGCGCTTTTTCTGCTCGCGCTCTTCGCGAGGGTTGAGCGTCCTGTTGGGCTGCACGTTGCGCTTGAGACTGTCGTAAAACGCGCAAAAGCGGCAGCTCTCCAGGCAGAGGCCGACGATGCCCTGCTCCTTCATCTCGCGGATGTGGTTGACGTAGGGCCGCACGCGCTGCGCCATGGGGAAGCGACACGCGTCGGGCTGGTGGCAGCTTGCCATGTGATTCCAGGCGTGCAGCGTTGCTCGGCACACTTCGAGGTTGGACTTCCGGTCTGAATCGATGCTGGATTCCTCGCCGGCCACGTCAGCGCAGGTCTCCCCCGACATCTGCGCGCAGTCCCCGGTCTCGTCCTCGTGAATGCCGACCTCGCGCCGCAGGTTGGCGTCGAATCGGCCGTGCTCGTCGAGCTCCTCCTCCTCCTCCTCGTGTCCCCGAAGGACGTCTCCGCGTCCATGTCGTCGCACATGTCGTCGTCCCCCGGGTCGCGAATGGAGCTCGCGATGGCCATCTGCACGTTCGCCTCGCCGCACATGCGCACGAGCTCGAGCGTCACGTGCTTCTCCATCTCGGGCGTGGGATTCGACACGAACCGCACGTACAGCTCGTCCACCATGCTGCGCTGCCAGGGGTGCTCCACGCAGGCCTTGAGCGCGCCCAGCAGCGCGTCGCTGTCGATGTTGTGCAGCGCGCTCATCGTCGCTCTGCCGCGCTCGCTCTGCCGCGCTCGCTCCTGCCGCTCTCGCTCGCGCGGCTGTCTTTTTCTCAGCTCACTCTCGCGTCGCAAGTGCAAAATCCGCGGCAAAGCGTTCTGCACCTAGGCGCTGGGTTGCCTTCGGGTTAAATGGACATCGCCGTGCTCGAGCCCGAGCCGCCGCCGCGGCAGACTTCGTGGCAGCGCTGCGTGCGCGCCACGGGCTTGGTCCAGCTTGTGGGTTGATGGTGCCGATAATGTTCCTGCGCCATTGCGCTTTCCGATCATGGGCTCACGCTTTGTCCCGATTGGGTCCAGCGCGACCCCTCCGTGCGCGAGGCGCGCTGGGCGTTCCGCCTGGGCGCGCAGCTCGCACACCGCGGCGATGCGATGCAAGCGCCAGGCTGAGCATGGACCCCTCCCGGTGACCGTGGCGAGGGAAAAAGCAAGCACTCACGTGGATTTCTTCCACCATGCATGTGCGCGCAATCGCTCCAAGGCCACCACCAGCCGGCTGCGAGGGAGAACGCACGTGCGGCCAACCCGGAAAGGGCGGCCTCTGCTCAAGATGAGGCCGATGACGACCGCGAGGCTGAGCCCTCGGATGGCCACTCGGCGCGTTTTTGCCAGAGTGGCCTGCCTCTGCCTGCCTGCCATCAGCTCGGAAGAGTCGGGATTGGGGCTCGCGCACGCACGCACGCGCGCCACATGTGCGGACTCTCCTGTCCGAGCCAAGCAGCACAGGTGTGGTTGGGCAGGGAGGCAGGATGGGTTGGATGCAGATGCGCACCCATTTTACATCACCATCGCAGGTGGAGGTGGAGAGCGCGTGCGTCTGAAAGTGAGCAGCAGGCCGGCCGAGCACGCAGCCGCAGAGACGGGTGGTGCGCCACGCCAGGGTCTTGGCAGGAGAGTAGCAAAACCGCAACAGGCCTGCCTCGTCGTCGGGCCCGCTTTGCCGCTGAGAGTAGCCGCCGAGCTCGGGGAGAGAGCAGGAACATGAAGGACGCGACCGCGCGCTTCGCCGCGCTGGCCGCCGCCGCCGCCGCGCTGGCCACCGCGAACGCGCAGCAAGGCGAGCCCGTCGGGGGCGCGCTGGACGAGAGCGACCGCGTGTACCCGCCCGTGTGGCAGCAGGCCACCGCGGCGGACAGCCGCCTGCTCGGCCGCGCTGAAGAGGACGCCTTCTGGTTTGAGCTCCAGCCGCCGGCCGAGGGCGGCGTTCTGGTAGACAGCGTGCTGTACCTGGACTTGGACCAGGACATGGCCACTGGGTACAAGGACAACAACGCGGCGCCGCTCAACCTGCCGAGCGGGTTTGAGGCGTTCATCACGGTGTCGGCGACCGGGGCGACCCTATACACGGGGTGCCCCGACCTGGACACGCTGTGCGACAAGACCGAGGTGGACGCCGGCGCGTTTCTGTTTGAGACCAAGGGCGCGGGGGTGCGGCTGCGGGTGCCCCGCGCGGTGCTCGAGTTCACGGCAGGCGCGGTCGGGGAGATCGGCGTGGCGACGCAGCTGCAGCACCGCGACCTGAACGATGTGTGGACGCCCGTGTTCGCGCCGCCGTTCTTCCTCAACTACTACCCCTGTTCCCGGACCTTCGCGAGCGGCTGAACGGCGAGTGCGCCGGCAAAGACGCGGGCACGACGCGCGGGGCGGTGGTCTACTCGACCGACCAGCGCACGTACTTCTTCGACGAGCGCGCCTACATGCTGATCTATACGGCGTCGCAGAGCCAGCTCATGCAGGCCGGCGTGCCCACGACCGCATCACGCTTGAGGGAGCTCCTCGACATCGATACGGCGTGCCGCTACAGCCTCGTGGTGCTTCCCTACCTCGCCAACGTGTCGCGCGAGCAGTGGCAGCCGCTGCTCAAGGCGCTCTACATGCTGGTGCACGTCTATGGCGTGGGCGTCGTGTTCTCCGGCGAGCTGGCCTCCAACCAGCCGGTCGAGTCGCGCGCAGTGCAGCCGGGCGACCCGTACTTTCTCATGTCCACCCTCGGCCTGGAGGACTCGGACCGATCTCGTTTGAGACCTCGGACACCGTGGTCAAGGTCAACGACGCGTCCAGCCTGTTCCGGGACCGCGCGGTGGGCGAGACCATCATGGACAAGGACGTGGCGGGCCTATTTGTGAGCGTGTTCAAGCCCGTGGCCAACCCGGCCTACGACATCCGGGCCGTGGCGACGCAGACCGTCAAGCCGGTGGTCGCCGAGGTGGTGGCCAAGATTGGCGAGGAGGCCACACTGGGGAGCATCCACACCATGGAGTTGACGAACAACATGTTTGGCCGTGCGAGCGGCCGCATCGTGCACTACTCGACGCCCGCCGTGTACGGCAACCAGGATCTGGCCTGGCGCGGTATGGAGTGGGCGGCGCGTGCGCATACCAAGCCCGCCATGGGCCTGCGCATGACTCGCAAGGCGAGTATGACCGTGTGCCGGAACGACATGGACCAGTCGCGCTTCTTTGATGAGGCCAAGATCGTTGAGCCGGCGCTCCAACAAACATGGCGCCATCTGCCGGGTACCAGGACTACAGCTGTGTGCTCGTACTACATCAACATTGGCGAGAACCAGGCCGAGCGCGAGTTCACCGACTGGGCCAAGGCTCGCAACTGGTACGGCGACTACATGGCGCTGGAGAACGAGATGGGCTCGCACTCGTACAACCATCCGCCGAACATCAACCTGCTGACCCCCGCGGAGCTCAAGCACGAGTTTGACGACGCTCAAGCCGAGATCATGCAAGAGCTGGGCCTCTCGCGCCTCGGGACGGCGCAGCCGGGCGCGGGCGACACGATCGAGACCGCCGAGGAGCTCGAGCAGTACTTTACGACGACCTACTTTTCCGGCGGCTACGCCGGCGTCGGCTCGGGCTACCCGGGCGCCTTTGGCTTCATGCGCCCCGACAGCGAGATGGTGTACATCGCGCCCAACATGTTCTTTGACTTCTCGCTGATCGAGTTCTGGAAGGTCGGCATCGAGCAGGCCGAGCTGCGGTGGGCCAAGCAGTGGGACGAATCCACCAAGTTCGCCAAGATGCCCATCATCCACTGGCCGATCCACGACTATGGCCCCACGGACTGGGACGATGTGGACTACAAGGTCAACAACAAGGGCCTGTACAACTTGGAGATGTTCACCAACTTTATCGAGCGCGCCTACAACGATGGCACCGAGTTTATCACCGGCATGCAGCTGCACGACCGCATCCGCGTCTTTGACGCGGCCGAGCTCTCCGTTACGCACGCCGAGGGTGATGACAAGACGCTCATCGTCCGCGCGGCGATCCCCACCGCGGCCACCCCGGAGTTCACCATGGGTGGCATGGCGCTCGAGCTCTCTGAGGCGACGCAGCAGGTCGAGCTTCTCCGCATCAGCTCCGTGCAAGACTGGTACGCGTACAGCGACACCAAGGTCTTTCTCCCCTCCGACGGCGGCGAGTTCCGCGTGCAGCTTGACACCGACCCGGGCTTCACCGTCAACACGGACGTGACGCGCATCACGGACATCTCCATGCGCACCGAGTTGGTGTCCGTCGAGGGCGACGGCGTCCGGCTCGCCTTCACGGTGCGCAACCAGGGCACCGTGCGCATCGCGCTCTCGGACGCCATTGCCACGGCGGACAAGTCGGACGACTCCAAGGACGCCACCTTTGAGACCGTGGACGGAGTCATGTACGCCGTCTTCACCTTCACCGAGCCAGGCCTGCACACGGGCGCCATCGACTTTAAGAACAACTCGCCGCGCATGCCCTCGGTGTCGCCCACGGCGGCGCCCTCGGCCCGCGACCTGGGCGACTCGCCGAGCCCGAGCCCAGACCCGCCGCAGCACACGGGCGATGCCTGCCCCGTTTGTGCGGGCGGCCGCTCCACCAAGCGCAAGGGCGGCATGGGCGTCAAGATGCCCAAGTGCCGGCTGTCGCTCAAGTTTTCCGCCGACGACCTGGGCGAGGACCTCTGCCATGGCGGCACGCACTACTGCGACTTCCACAAGCCCGGCGCCATCAACGAGGACCCCGAGTTCAACTCGATCGATACCAAGATCGCCTGCGGGCGGCTCTGGACGCAAAACGACATGCGCTCGCTCAAGAACGTGTGCCAGGAGTCCTGCAGCCGCATCCAGAACTGCAAGGCGTGGACGCTAAACAAGGACGACGGCGTCTGCTACCTGTACGAGTGCAAGAAGGTCCGCTTTGTGGAGTGGGACTCCATGTGGATCGCCGGCAAGGCCTGCAAGTACAAGTGATATCTATCTGACCAATACTACTAGCTACCGTACATGCGTCCAAGTTGCTCGGCGGAGGGCCCTGCCGCTCGCTCCGACGCTCTCGCGGCGCCGAGGCGCCTCAACTTGCCGAGCAAGGCCTGCCCCGCCTTGCCTGGACCAAGACGTACGATACCTGGTAATGTGTATGCAACATCACATTCGAGCACAAGTACCGAGTACTCGAGTAGTACCGTACATGCGTCCAAGCTGCTCGACGGAGCCCTGCCGCTCGCTCCGACACTCTCGCGGCGCCGAGGCTCCACTTGCCGATTGTGACAAATGTGACAATTCGGAAAATGGCGCTGCTCACGCCGACAACAGCAGAGCCGAAGAAAAACTTTGAGGCGAGGTGTGAGGTGCGCGCAAGAGATGGCAGAACCTGAACCGCGAACAGCACAGAGCAAGCTGGCCCGGTTGTGGAAGCAACTAGTCGCGACGTCGAGCGTTTTCGGAAGCGGCAAGGCGGCACTGAGCAGCGGCAGCGGCGCGGTGTGCGGCGCCCCAGCGACAATGAGCATCATCAGGAAGGTGAGCGAGGAGCAGCTCTTCGTGTCTGAGCCCTCGCCGCACATGTTTGGCAACGGCCGCAACGAGCCCGAAAACCCGCTGTGGACGAACGGCAACTGGCTCAAGAGCCGCTTCCACTTTAGCTTCGCGGAGTACCACAATGCGGCCAACAAGTTTGGCGTGCTGCGCGTCATGAATGACGATCTGGTGCAGCCCGACCGCGGCTTTGGCGCGCACCCGCACAGCAACATGGAGATCGTCACGTACATCGTCAACGGCGAGCTGACGCACACCGATTCGCGGGGCCACAAGGAGACGCTCGGCCGCGGATCGATCCAATTCATGTCGGCCGGCTCTGGCATCGTGCACTCGGAGCAGAACCTCAACAAGCAGGAGCCCGTGCGCTTCATCCAGATGTGGATCACGCCGCGCGACTTTAACGGCAAGATGCAGTACGGCTCGTACCGCGGCGACCGCCACGCGCGGCGCAACAAGTGGCAGCACCTCGTGTCGGACGCCAAGGCGGCCAAGAAGGCGCCGGTCACGATCGGCCAGGACGCCAACATCTACGTGAGCGAGATCCGAGGAGGGCGGCGCGCTCGATTTCGCGCTCGCCGCCGACCGCCAGGCCTACCTGCTGGTCGTCGAAGGCGCCGCGGAGGTCGACGGCGCTTCTGCGGCCGGCAAGGAGCACGCCGCGCTCTCCCAGCACGCCGCGGCCGAGGTTTTCGGCCCGGCCAAGGTCACCGTCACCGCGGCCTCGCCCAAGACGCACCTGCTCTTGGTCGAGATGGCCAAGGACGGCTCGTCTCGCTTCGGCCGCATCGCCCAGTAGCAAGTCCTACCGAAATAACTACCATAAACTGTAAGAGTCCACTCGGATCCCGCGGCGCGCTCCTGACTGCGCTCCTGACTGCGCTCCTGACTGCGCTCCTGCCGGTCATTGGGACGGCCGCGGCGGCGGCGGCGGAGGCCGAGATGGAGGCGGGCGCGGAGAGCAAGCGGAGGGCCGCGCTGGGGCCGCGCGCGCGCAGCGACTGCGCGCAGGCTCGCGCCAGGCGCCTGCAGCTGCGCGCGCGCCAGGAGGTGCGCAACGGCCGGTACGACGCCCTCGCGCGCGAGAACGCCCGCCTGTCCAAGCGCCTGGCGGCCATCGACGACGGCGAGAGTGGCGCGCGGGCCATCGTGCCGCCCGCGGCCTTGCGAAAGCACCGCCGCGTGATGCGCGCCAAGCGGGTGGCGCGGCGCCGGTCGGGCCTCGAGCGCCTCGAGCGCCTGGACGAGGAGAACGCGAGGATGGCGGCGCGGCTGGCGCGCACCCGAACTGAGCTTGACTTTGCCGCTCAGGAGGCGCGCCGCGCCGCCAAGGACCGCGCCTTCCGCCGCAACCAAGCGCTTAGTCGTGCAGTAGAGTCCGGTGCGCCGTCGCGGCAGGCGTCGGCAGAGGGCGGCGAGCCGCGCCAGGGGCAACGCCGCGCCGCTGCGTCGCCGCCGCGCTGCCGCCGGGTGCGCGGTCAAGACAAGATGCATGCTTTGGCACTCGCGCGGCTCGAAGCCGGGATGTGTCAGCAGCCAGAGAGGCGCCTGCGCGTGTACCAAGCGGGGAGGCAGCTCGACGGGCGGAGGGTGGTCGTGTCGTTTTATGAGAGCAGTGTCCCAAGCGAGACCTTGCTTGCCGAAGTGTACGACCAAGCGTCAAGCCAGCGCCAGGCGCTGCGCCTCACTGTGAACGAAGTGCGGGGCGCGCTGGGAGTCGACCGCGCACAAGAGCTACTACCCGGCGCGCGTCGCGCAGACCTTTGCGAGGCGCTGGCTGGCAAGCTCTGTCTCTTTACAGTCGACGGCCAGCAGCGCCTGCTCCTGACGAGCTTTCTTGGCCACCAACTACGCGAGACCGCGCTGCTAGCCGAGAAGCGCGCAGCCCAAGTCAAGCTCGGTCGCGTGCCCTTGGGCGCGCGCGGCGGCGCCCTTCCGCGGCGCGATCCCGCGCACCACTTCGAGCCTTCGGCGCAGGTTGCGGCGGCCCTGGTGAAGCTGACAGCAGCCGCGAATGGCAAAGGCAACCCGTTCCCAGACTTTAAGGCAGCCCCAACTCGCCGCAAGGCCGTGGGCGTGCTGACAGGCGCCGCCGGGGCAAGAACATCGCCGCGAGCAGACCAAGAGCCCGCAGCCGAGGCCACCCAACAAAAAAGCCAGAAGACTGCACCCGAGGCCACCCAGGCTGCCTGCGCGGTCGTCGAGAACGCCCCGGTACTCGTTCACTTCACAGCAAGCGCCGTCCACCTCCAAATTGAGGTTGAGCTTGTGGGCGAGCGCCTCATGGTCCGGTGTGGCCCGCTCAACAGCAGACACGGCGACAGCGCTTGGACCGACTGCACAGACTGGCTCCCACCAAACGTGCGGCTCCGAATTTCGCTGCTTGCTTCGGCGCCAGTGCCCGATGAAGGCGCCCTGGAGCGCTTGCTGGCCCGCGAGCTCGAACGTATCCTCTAAGAAAACAACAATCAACAACGAAGAACATTGCATCCTTACTCCTCCCCTTCATCTTGAAGCAAGTGCCGCAGCGTCACAGGAATCTCTTTCGGGTCGGCCGCAAGGTGCCTGAGCGCGCCGCGAGATCCTGTGAACTGGCCGTGATCAAACCGCCCCTCCCAAATCGTGTTGTCCTCCGCGAGCTCCAGCCGGCCGTCGCCATGCATGACGCCCGCCTCCCAGAACCCCTCATACGAGTCACCATTCACCTTGACCAGCTTGCCCTGGCCGTGGAAGGTGCCTTCCTTCAGACCGCCCACGTAAAAGTCACCGCTGGGCAAGCTGTACATGCCCTCCGCCATCTCCCATCTCCCAGCGGCCCTCAAAGCTCTCGCCCGAGTCCTCGTACACCATGCGCCCCTCGCCATGCTGCACCGTCTGCACCTTGGCCTCGGCAGCCTCCTCGGCCTCTTCTCCCGGCGACGGCGGCCTCCTCCAGCAGCGCCCACTCGCCCTCGTACACGGCCTCACCGCGCGCCGTGGCCAGTCGAAACCGCCCGCGCCCCGTGCGCGGCTCGTGCGGCTCGGCGTCCTCCTGCGCCGCGGCCTTGCCCTTCTCCTTGCGGCCCATCCTCGTCGCCAGCTCCTGCTCGTCCGGCACCTGCTCGGCGCCTAAACACGCGACCCGATCGAAACGCGTCAACGGCTACGGCAGACGCCCGCTCGTACCACTTCGGGTACGCTCCTACCGACCTTCACCACGCGAGGCGACGCCGGCCTCTCGACTCGCTAGGGCCACGCGGTGTGTGGTACCTCGCGCCGACCATCGACGCAGGGCGACGCTCCTCCTGGCCGCGCCAGCCTGCCAGCCAGCCTCACTGCCAGCCAGCCTGCTTGCCTGCCTGCCGAACCGCGCGTTCGCGCGCACGCCGACCGCGGCGCGCTACCCAGCTGCTGGCGCAACGCCAGGCTCTGGCGCCGGCAGCCCAGCCTGAGCCTGGCTTCGCCGGGAGCGATGAGCTTTCTGAGTGATGTGGCCCTTTTTTTTCTCTTTCTCCATGAGGCGGGAGGCGCGCAGCGGCGCGCTCCTGACGCTGCTGGCGACCTCCCTGGCCGGGCTTGTGGGCATCGTGTGGCACCAGCGAGCCTTTGGGGCGGAGTCTGGGCCTGTGCTGGCGGGGCTGTCGTGGCAGCCGGTGGCGCCAATTTCGGATGGATTGCCAACAGGAGCACGAGCAGCACAAGCTGGAGCAGCACGAGCAGCGGGAGAAGCTGTTCAAGTGGCAGAAGCAGCAGCAAGAGCAGCAGGGGCGGTTCGACTGCCTGGCCTTGTGCGCCTCGCGGGCGGGAAGCACCTGTATGTGGTTGACGTCGTGCTTGTGCCGAGGCATGCGCACGTGGCTCTGTCTGCGCTGCTCCCAGCTGGGGCGTTCGCAAGGTTCAACGAGGTGTTTCGTGTGCGCTGGAACATGAGTGAGGTGAGCCACGAGTCACTGCAGCATCCTTGCCAGGCGCTGCCGCACATCGAGATGGAGCTTGCCAGCAACGTTACAATTGTGTCGGCCAGGTGCGAGATCCTGACGCCGCAGGACGGCAACCTCGGGAGAGACCGCATCGCGACAGTGCTCTACCCCTTGCCGCGGCCAGCTCTGGTCGCCCTCCAGCAGTTTTCGCGCGAGGCCGGGCCGAGGGCATCCGCTCGCTTAAAACTGACACCCACTGGGGGGCGCATGCGCTTGTGCATCTCGCCTCGCGCAGCGCCGGCCTCTTCCGCCACACGACCCGGAGCCCAGCCGACCTGGCCGACGTCAAGGCCTTTGCCAACCCGTCGGGCAAGTCGCTGGCGCGAGACGACGCCAGTCTCAGCGTCTGCCTCCCTTTGCTCGTGAGCTACACGCCGTACATCGACGAGTTGATGCAGTACTACCGCCGGATTGGTGTGGCTCACGTCTACCTCGGCGTGTTCGGAGAAGGCGTGGCCGCCTCTGTGGAGCAGAGGCTGGCCTGGTACCGGCGCAGCGGGCCTGCTCTCGATAGTGCGCATGCACGACACCCGGGGGTGGTCATGGAGCGAGCCAAGCCGCTCTTTCTGTACTCGTGCCTCCATCACGCCAAGCAGGAAGACACCTTTGTTGGCGTGGGACATCGACGAGGTGCCGTTGGTGACCGACCCGCGTCTGCAAGGGCGCGCCCAGCACCTGGCTCGCTACTTGTACGACCTTGTCCAGCGCGGCACCATGACGGCCGGCCCGCTCGAGGTGACGGACAAGTGGAACCCGCCTCGGGCCAACAGTTCGCACCCCGTGCCCTACTTTTGCCAGGTGCTCCTTCAGGCGAGTGTGGCGGTGCCCGCCAATCCGGGTAGCATCCTCGCGGCGAGTGCGCGCTCCGACTCGTTGGGGCAGGACTTTCCCCTGCGGACGAAAGACCGACTACGCCAAAGCCCCGCTACGTCAAGTCGATTGCCGTGGCCGCCACCACCAACATGGTCGAGATCCACAAGCACTCGAACTGCCGCTTCAAGGACGGCCGCGGCCAAGAGCGCGCCGCGCGCCGCGCGCCGCCCGAGCGGCGGCTGTACCCCAGCAATAGCAGCGTCATCATCGTTTGCACTTTGCAACCATGCATGCCAAGGTCGCAGGCCGATATGACCTCCCGCGACGTGACCCCGAGCGAGTTCACGCCGCTCATGGCGGACTTTCGCGAGCGCAGCTTGAAGCGCTTGTAGCCCCGCCACTGGGCTGCGCAGGCACGGCTCCGGCAGCTCACGTGGCCCACTTGCCGTAGTCCACAAACTGCGGCCAGAACTCTGAAGCAAATACGTACCGTACCATACCATACCGTACTTTTTGCGAGTGACTCGATTCAGAGTGGTCAACGGCCGGGTCGCAGCACGCTGCGGTGTCCGCGTTCACGTCGCAGATGGTCTGGGTCTTGTAAGATCCGCAGCTGGGCCGCCATCGCGGAACGTTCGGGCAACCGTCGTTGCGGTGATAGCGGACGCGGCGCATCGCTTCGTTGCGGAAAGATTCGTGGCCATGGCTTCGAGCAAGGATCGATCGGGAGGTCGGCAGAGCCCGAACGTCTGGAGGGAGAGTGGACATCGAGATGACCGTGGTGCTGGGGGTAGGGCGCGGCGCTGCCCGCGCGGGCGTGGCCAAGGTCGTGGCCGCCGCCGAGGTGGGGCGTGTCGCTATCGGCGGTGCCCGCGGCGCAGCTGGGGGCTGACCATCCAACGGCTCCAACGGCTGCGACGGCGCTGCAGCACTGCAATCTGCATGGTATCTGGGCCGCCTCGGGAACCAGGCCGCGCCGTCTCTGGACGCCAGCGACTGGCTTGAGCTGGACGCGCGCGCGTCGCTGACGGCGGCGCCGGCGGACCTGATCGAGAGCCGGCTGAGCGCGAGGGGCGTGGGCACCGGCTTTCTGGACTCGCAGGGCCTCGGCGTGGCCGACGTGTGCGTGGCGTGCACGCTGCTTCTCGAGCGCGAGAAGGGCGTCGAGCTGGGCCCGGCCAGCGCAGCTTGGGCGCAGCACATGTACGATTCGCAGCCCAAGCTGCAGGCCGGCCTGGTGCGGGCGCGCGGCGTGCTGGACTCTCTCATGGTTTCGTACATGGACATGAAGTTCGAGCAGGCCGCGAGTTTGCCCCACGTGCTCGGCGAGGCCTGCGAGGCGGCGCTGGCGCAGGTGATCGGGTCGGCGCCCGTGTCGGACGCGCAGCGTGTGTGCATGCTGGCAGACGGCCGCAAGCAGCCGAGCGGGAGCGCCGCGGCTTCGCCCGAGTTTCAGATCAACAACGCCATGTCGCTGGTCAAGGCCCTCAAGGAGGCCGGGGACACAAGCGTGAAGAGCCCTCGTGACGTGGCCGACAAGCTGCAGAGCGCGCTTGCGGCGCAGGATGGCTTTGCCGATGGCTCTGTTGTGGCCAGGGCAGAAACGGCTGGCCCCGGCTTCATCAACCTCTTCTTGGCCGAGAGCTTTGTGTCGCGCCGCGTGCAGGCCATCCTTTCGGACGGCCGCCTGATGCCGCCATACACGGCCAAGACCAAGGTGGGCGTGGACTTTTCCTCGCCGAACGTGGCCAAGGAGATGCATGTCGGCCACCTGCGCTCCACGATTATCGGTGAGGCTCTTTGCCGCATGCTCGAGTTTTGCGGCCACGAGGTCAAGCGCATCAACCACATTGGCGACTGGGGCACGCAGTTCGGCATGCTGCTGACGTACATGCGCCACAACCACCCGGACTTTCTGACCAACCCGCCGACCATCGAGGACCTTGACGTAAGTTATATACCACAAGCGCGCGAGAGAGAAGGGGTGGGGGTGGGGAGACGCATGCGCACTCCGTTGCCTTTAGATCCTGCGGCGATCGGCAGCAGTTTTAGCTATGCAAGAGCGAGTGGTGACCAAAACTCACCGCACTGCGCGTCACCAACGCCAGGGTGGTCTATAAGTCCCGCATATTCAGAGGGGGTGGTGTGGTGTGGCTTGTGACAGGGCAGCGAGACTGACCCTTTGACCGCAGTCGTTTTACAAGGACGCCAAGAAGGCGTTTGACGGGTCCGAGGACTTTAAAACCGAGTCTCGCGAAGAGGTGGTGCGCCTGCAGCAGGGCGACGAGGCGGCCCTGGCCGGCTGGCGCTCCTTCCTTTCGATTAGCGAGACGATGCTGTTCCAGGTGTACCGGCGCCTCGGCGTGACCTTTCCGGACGGGCTCTGCGGCGAGTCGTTCTACAACAGCCGCATCCCGGCCGTGGTCAAGGAGCTGCAGGAGAAGAAGATGGTGGTAGACGGGGGGCGCAGTGCGTGTTCACCAAGGCGCAGGACCCGCCCTTGTTCATCGTCAAGCGCGACGGCGGCTACGGCTACGACTCCACCGACATGGCGGCGCTCAAGTACCGTACGGCCGAGCTCGGCCTGGGGTGGATCATCTACGTGACCGACCTCGGCCAGGGCCTGCACTTTAAGGCCTGCTTTGAGGCGGCCGAGCGTGCCGGCTGGGTGGACGGCGTGCGCCTGGACCACGTTGGCCACGGCGTCGTGACGAGCGCCAGCGGGGGCCGCTTCCGCACGCGCGATGGCGGCACTGTGCGCCTTGTGGACCTGCTGGACGAGGCCAAGGACCGCATGGCGGCCGACCTGCGCGAGCGCATCGCCACGGGCCGGACCCCGCTGACGGAGGACAGGTCGACGAGGCCGCGAGCAAGCTGGGCTACTCTGCCGTGAAGTACTTTGACCTCAACGGCAAGCGCGAGAACAACTACAAGTTCGACTACGACGCGATGTTGGCCAGCGATGGCGACACGGCCGTGTACTTGATCTACTCGTACGCGCGTATCTGCAGCATCGAGTCCAAGATCGCTGCCGAGACCGGGCTGGACGTGGAGGCGGCCATCGCGCGCGGGGCCGCGTCGCTGTCGCTTTCGCGCGCGACAACGAGGCCGAGTGGGACCTGGCCATCAAGCTCCTCCGCTTCCCGGAGCTGCTAGAGCGCGCCACGGACGAGCTGCGGCCGCACCACGTCTGCAAGTACACGCACGACCTCGCGGCTGCCTTCGCCTCCTTCTACTCGGCGAACAAGCTGCTCGTGCGCGATGCGGACAACAAGTACATGCTCAGCCCGGAGCGTGGCTGCTGGCTGGCCCTCGTGCGTGCGGTCAAGATCGCGCTGCGCGACTCGCTCGCCGTGCTGTCGCTCGAGCCGCTGGAGCGCGTGTAATCACAACCATGTATAACAAGCCAACCATCTCGCCTCTTGTTGAGAGAGGTGATCGATCAACGCGAATCTATCTACGAGCTCGCCGGCCCCTTGCTCTCGCCGCCGCCGACGTCCTCGGGGAAGATGTTCCAGACGAAGATGGCGCCCTCCGCGCCAACCGAGACGAGCTGGCGGTCGTCCGCTGTGAACGCCATCGCGGACCGCCGCAGTGTGGCCCACGTTGTCCTGAACCAGGACGGGCCGGTCCCCTTCGAGGCGCAGAGCTTTACGAGGTGGTCCGCGCCGCCCGTGGCGAAAAGGCTGCCCGCGTGCGACACGGCCACGCTGGTGGCCTCGTCGGCGTGCATGCCGTGCCGCACGTCGACCACGGAGGCGATTGGGTAGCGGTCGCGCAGGTCCCAGAGGGAGATGGAGCGCTCCTGGCCCACCGAGATGACGAGCGTCTGGTCGTGGTTCAGCGCGAGGCAGTTGATGCCGCCCATGCGCTGGGTGTGCGCGCTGATTCGCTTGTCGCGGCGCAGGTCCCAGCAGAGAAAGGACCGGTCGCGGCTGCAGCTGATCGCGTGCACGTCGTCGTCGAAGATGACGATGCTGTTGACGCGGCCCGAGTGCTCCTTGAGGTGGAGACGAGGCTTCGCCGCCGAAGCTCCCAGACGCGGACCTCGCCTTCTTCGCCGGCCGTCACGACGTAGCGGAGGTTGTTGCTCAGCCGGAGTGCGGACACGCCCCCGGAGTGCGCGTCCTTGATCTGCCACAGGAGCTCGCCGGTCTCGGCGTGGTGCGACCGCACGCAGCCGTCTGTCCAACCGGAGAGGATGGCGTCGATGCCGAACTGCAGGCAGGTCGGGTGGCCTGCCCCCGCCGCAGTTGTCTGCATGGTGACGCGGTAGTCCTCCATGGACCAGACACGGAGAAAGCCGTCTAGGGAGGCAGTGGCGAAAACCTCGCTCGAGTCGGGCGCGAACGAGATGCCCACGACGGGCCCGCACGGGTTGGACGCCACCAGGGCCACGCCCTTGCTCAGGGAGCCCAAGTGGCCCCGCACGAGCTCGCCCGCCGCCGAGCCGGCCGCGACAAAGGTGCCGCAAGGCGACATGCCCAGCCCGGTCACCGCGCCGCGCAGCGTGGTGCCGTCCATGTCGATCCAGGTGCCGTCGTGCTCGCGGTACTGGAACATGATGAGCGAACCGTCCCCGCCGCCGACCATGAGCACGCACTCGTCGCGCCTATTGGGCGCAAGCGAGACCACGCCGCCGCTGCAGGCGCGGGTGGCGCCGGTGAAGGTCGCCGTGGGCGGTGCGCCCGCCGCCTCGCGGTTCGGCTTGCACAGGAAACAAAGTCGCCGCTCTGCGTTCCCGCGATCAGGAACTCGTCAAAGCAGTTATCGCGCCCCCGCCGCGTCCGGGAGGTGCACGAACGCGACGCAGGTGCACTGGCGCACGTTGCGGCGCGAGTCGGCGGGCTCCAGCGCGATCGCGCCCGTGTACGGGTTGAGACTCCACAGTGCGACTTGTTCGCCCGCCGTGGCGAACTGGTAGTTTGGCGTGTCGCGGCGCTTGAGGTCCTTGACAAAGCCGCTCCAGCAGGCCGCCGACACCGTGCCGAGCGACTTTGGCAGCTCCGTGGTCACCACCATCATGCCGGTCTTGACGTCCATGACGTTGAGCCGGTTGTCGCAGCCGATCACGAGCAGCAGGCTCGTCCGGCGAAAAGCTGAGCACGCGGATGCCGTTGTCGTGCTCGCTGAGCCGCCACAGCTCGGCGCGCGTCTGCACGTCCCACACCACCACGTCCGAATTGCGCCCGCTATCGCCGGAGGCCAGGAAGGTCCCTCGCCGCGAGAGGGCGAGGCACGACAGCTCGGCGGCGTGCCCGCGCAAGAACGCCTGCTGGTGCGGATCGTCGCACGAGCGCAGGACCACGCACGACCCCTTGCGCGTACGCCACGTCGCGGCCCGAGGCCAGCACGTGCAGGCTCGGCTGCTGGGTGCTCAGGTACCCTATCGCGTGCTCGAGCTCCATGCTGAACGAGGAGGCCATGGCGAGGTCGTCGCAGCAACGCGTCCAGCTCACATTACCGTTCGACCCAGCCGATCGGACCGGACCGCAACCAGAGAGTCTCTTAACCCGAGCACCGAGTCTCTTAACCCGGGCACCGAGTCTCTTAACCCGACAACCAGCGTCCAGGCCGCTGCCGCCGCCTGCCGCCTGCCGCTTGCCGCCTGCTGTTCTGCCGTTCTGCGGCCTGCCGCCTGCCGTTCTGTCGCCTGTCGTGGCCTTATGGAGCTCTCCGAGGCAGCGAAAGAAGGAAGGCTAGGCCAGCGCAAGCGGTACCAGCCCCGGTTGGCCTGCGCGAGAGGCGTCGAGCAGGCGAGCAAGGCGCGGCAGCGAGGGGCAGCGCGGGGGTGCGCAGCGCGGGAGGACAACGTGTGCTCAGCAATCTGCGATGAATCAACCAACCAACCAACTAAACCAAACCAATCAATGTTCTTCAATCTACAACCAGAACGTGCTCGCAGAACCGCGCAGAAACAAAAAACTACCGCTGCCTCGGCGGCTCATGGCGGCTCATGGCCTTGTCGGGCCCTGCCTCTTCGCCTCGACGGCCTTATGGTACGCCACAACGCGCGCGACGTCCTCGTCGGTCGGGTGCGTGATGACGGGGTGCACTCCATAGCACATGCCCAGCGGCAGGACCGGCAGGTTCATGCTGGTCTCCATCCTCGCCCTGCGCGGCGCGCGGTCCTCCTGCGGCTGCATATCGCGCACCTCGCGGCCCATGCTGCTGCTTGCTGCTCTGCTCTCGGGTCTGCCAGGCGGTCAAGATCTTTCCTTCTTTCTTTCTTTCATGCTCAGAATTCTCAGAGGGAAAGAAGAAGGAGACATGAAGGAAGGAGAGAGAAAGCAACTTCCGACAACTTCCGCTCGGAATAACCACCACTCTCACGGAGGATTCCCCAACCACAACGGTTTCAGGTCGATCGGCTCCTCTCTCTTTGGTTTTCGGGTTTGGGACGCTATTGTGCCAAAAGCATTGCCAGAAGGCCCACGACGCCGTGCCTGACCTCGCATCCCCCCATCAACCCAAGGATGGACCGACTTTGGCATCCAGGGCCGGCGTTGACCTGTGCGAAGGGACTGCTTCCGAGGGAAGCAAGCGCTTTCAAGCTTCTTTTGCTGGGCGCGGTCCAACCGCTGTTGTGTCTGTTGACTGACTGATTGCCCGATCAGCTGACTGACTGGCAGCAACAGACCGTCTTTCTGAAGACAGCCAGCCCCCTTTGGTGAGGCGGCAAAAGACCCCACCTGGCCCCAAGACACGTCAAGGAAAGCAGAAAGATCTGAATCGATCCTGCTGTGGCCCGAGCTGGGGAAGTAGCTGGGGAATTGCCATCGCCACTCGTTCAGCGTTCACGTCTGTCATTCGTTGTCGATTTTGGGCCAGCCTTCGACTTGTCCCAACTGGCATCGGGGCATGTCCGATCACGATTGGGATCACATGGTCAGTCAGTCAATCAGTCAATCAGTTCGTCAATCAGTCAGTCAGTCACGTCTGTCAGTCAGACGTGTGTCAGTCAGTCAGACAGCACAGGTCCACGTTCAATCAGATGTGGCATGAACGTGAACATCGGGCACAACCGGTAGGCCTCGACCCCTTGCGAAAAGCTCTTCGTGAGATGGTACAGCGGACGCGCCAGGGCGCTGGGGCCGGCCTCGCAGCCAGCGAGCGGCCCCAGGCTCCAGCGATTCCGCGCAGCCAACTCGGCATACCAAAAATATACGTGGCTGATACATCTCTACACGGGCCTGCGATCACGCAATGGCCGTCGCCGCGCTGCCGCCGCTTGCGGCTTATGGGTCCTGCGCCTGGAGCTGCTTGCACGCGGCGATGGCCATTCGCAGCGCGACTACGAAGGCCACGTCTTGCTCGGTTGGCTCCTGAATCACGGTGACGGCCTCGCCCTCTCGGCACACCTCCTGGGGCAGCACGAGCGGCAGGTTGAAGCTGGCCTCCATCCTGGGCCTACGCGGCGGCTTGTCCTCGTGCGGCTGCACCTGGTCCTCGAGACCGCGTCCCATCTCCCGCCCAGCCCCGCCCGCCGCCTCCTTCTCCTCTTGGTTGCCAACTTGCTGCTTGTTTTGCCTTGCCTTTGTTGCTTGCTTGGCAGCAGAAAGTTCCTGTTTTGTTTCTCCTTTCGGAAAAATTCCGCTCTCGGAAGGAAAAGAGAGAATGAAAAAGTAAACTGACTGACGTGTGACTGACATGTGACTGACTGACTGACATGTGACTGTCTGACATCTGAGGCCAAAAACAACGTTTTTCCGAAGCCCAGAAGAGAGAAAGCACAGAGCATCGCATTGGGTTTCAAGCCTGGTTTTCTTGTTTGGCAGTTGCTCGTCAGTCAGGCCCACTGCTTGGGTGGGGCATGTTGGGGCCTTGCGAGCTGTTGGGGCCTTGGTCGCGAGGCCCCGAGACCCGTCGGCGTCCTGGGCCCTCCGAATTCATTGCGCGAGGAGCAGACAGAGCAAGCAGGCTCAAGCTGGGGTTGCTATCGAGGATGCATGAGATCGGTGCGCGCCGCCAGCACGGCCGCGACGATCTCAGCATTGCCGCGACGATCTCAGCATGGCCGCGACGATCTCAGCATGGCCGGGCGCTGGGCCTGACCTGTCTTGACGGCTGGGGAGGGAGGGAGGGAGGGAGGAGGGAGCAAGCAGCGCCAGGGACCACGGCTGGCGTCGCGAGCGGTAACTGCCTGCCGCTGCGGCCGGCGCGAAACCGGCCCTGCCGGGTACGTACCGGTATTTGGGGGGTCAAGGCGAAGGGTGGGAGGGTGGGCGGGGGGGTGGGTGTCACTACTTACACGGCTTGCTGGGGGGCGACTAGAGAGCGCACTACGACCAGCTTCATCTTGGGGCCGAGCATGCACTCCTTGACGAGCTCGAGCGACGGGTGCGCCACCAGCTCGGCCAGGTCAGCGTTGACCGGCGACTTGATGACCAGGTAGCGCGTGTAGCGGCCCAGCGTCTCGCAAAGGCTTGACAGCGGCGTGAGCGACAGCATCAGGCGCACCTTGTCCTGCTTGGCGTACTCTGGACCCCCCCAGGGCGGGTCGAAGAAGATCACGTCCTGCTCGAGCGCCGGGCAGATTTTCGCGCAGTCGCCCGCGTAGACCGCCAGCGAGCCCGTCAGCGGGCGCAGCGGGCGCTCCAGCTCCGTAGGGCCCTCGTCGTCGAGAGTCGCCGGCGCCGCGGCCCCCAGGCCGCTCGCTTCGGGCGGAAAGGCCTGCTTGCGGCAGACCCGCACGTTGTGCGAGAGCATGTCGAGGCGCGCGCGGCTGAACTCGATGGCGTTCACGTGCGCAAAGTAGCGCAAGAAGAGATGGCATTGCCCCCCACGCACGCGGTGGCGTCCGTCACCGTGCTGGCCTCCGTGATGCCCGGGGGGCTCAGCAGCCGCGACATGTGGTCCGCCCGGCGCGAGTCTGTCACGCTAAAGAGCGCCACCTCGTCCATCTGGATGTCCTCGCGCAGGCCAGCAGGAATCATGCTCCAAAGCACGTCCCATTTGTACTGCCACTCCCGCGGCGCCGTGCCGCGCACGAACATCGTCTCGCGAAAGTCCGCGCTGCCGTACCCTGCGCTGCCATCGATGCCCGTCCGCTTTGCGGCCTCAAAGCCCGGCGGCGGCGGCGGCATCGAAACGGGCCCGGCCGCCGGCGCCGACGGGCCCGCCGCCGGGCAGCCCGGCGGCGCCCTCAGGGGCGCAAAGCCGGGGGGCGGAGCCACCGGCTTGCGAAACCCGGGCGGCGGCCCCGCCCCGGGCATGCCGGGCCTGCGCGCGGCCCCGGGCTTGCGGCGCGGGCGCGGCGCGGGCGCCCCGAACGAGTCGTAGAAGGACGCGGGCGCGGCCCTGGCGGCGCCATCTGGTCTGGCGGCTGCATGCGGGACTCTGGCGGTGCATGCGCCCGATTCTTCTTCGCGGCCGACTACAGCGGCCGAGTGGCTCAATGACCTGTCCCAGTCAATGCTTCACCTTGCGACTCACCTTGGCGACGTCATGCGCGGACCTGGGACGTCTGCGCCGACAGTAGTCGGATCACGTGGGCCTGGCGAAAAAAACGGCTCGGCCGCGGGCGGGCGAGTGAGGGCGCGATGGAGGCCGGGGAAGAGCAGCAGCAGGGCGTGCGGCGCGGGCGGCCACAACTGACGCGGCTGGCGTCGCTCAGCGTGCAGGCCGACGTGAGCGAAGTGCTCGACTCGTTCCTGTTCCTGGGCGCCAAGGCCATCAGCGAGGATGGCGATGCCCTGGTCGACTTGGGCATCGGATACATCGTCAACTGCACGCTCGAGAGCCCCAACCACTTTGAGGAGCGCGGCGTCACCTACCTGCAGGTGCCGGTAGACGACAGCTCCTCGGCAAACATCGCGGCGTTTTTCGCCGCGGCCGGCAGGTTCATCGAGCAGGCTCGCCAGTGCGACAGCAAGGTGCTCGTGCACTGCACGATGGGCATGTCGCGCTCTTCCACCATCGTGCTGGCCTACCTCATGCAGTACCGCGAGATGACGCTCGCGGACGCCATGCGCCTCGCCAAGGAGCGGCGCCACATGGTCTCCCCCAACTCGGGCTTCATGAGGCAGCTCTGCGACCTGGAGCAGGAGCTCTTCGGCAAGCAGACTGTCGACCTGGAGGCGTACAAGGAGAGCCGCTTTGCGGACGTCAGCTCTTTCGAGAGGTAGCTGCAGTGTGTAGCCCGCCCGCCCCGCCCCTGCCAGTGTTGTTGCCTGGCAAGGGGGAGGCAGGGGGCTAAAGGCGAGAAAACCGAGCGTGAAAAGGCCGTCGCCGTCGCCGCCGCCGCGGCCGCCGCGGCCACCGCGGCCGCCGCCGCTGCCGCCGCCACCGCCGCCACCGCCTTCTCGGCGAGAACGCAAGGAGCGGGCCGCGCGTGCCGTGCCCGCCAGCTCGCTCGGCTGTGCGAGCTCGGAAAGGCGTGCTCTGTTACAAGCCACGCAAGACCCACCCACAAGCTGTGACAACACCGTCGTGCTGCTGCTGTGTCGTCTGCCCGCCTGCACGTGTCTCTGCCTTGGCGCCTTGCGCAGCAAGCCCAGGACGACGTCTCGCCCATCATCATCGACCTCCTGTTGTTGTTGTTGTCCTCGTTGTCATCGTCTTTGCTGAAGGCGGCGGAAGGAAGATCGACACGGGCGGCGGGACGGTCGAGCGCAGCGGCGGCGGCGGCGGCGGCGGCGGCGGCGGCGGCGGCGCGGCGCGCGGTGGGCGCGATGCTCAAGTTCGTGCTGATGGTGAACAAGCAAGGCCAGACGCGGCTGAGCTCCTACTACGAATGGCTGAGCATCGAGGAGCGCGGCGCGCTGGAGGCCGAGATCATCCGCAAGTGCCTGTCTCGCACTGAGAACCAGTGCAGCTTTATGGAGTACCGAGGGTACAAGGTCATCTACAGGCGATACGCGTCCCTCTTCTTCATTGTCGGCGTGGACCAGGACGAGGAGAACGAGCTGGGCATCCTCGAGTTCGTGCACTGCCTGGTGGAAACCCTGGACAAGTACTTTGAGAACGTCTGCGAGCTGGACATCATGTTCAACCTCGAGAAGGCGCACTTTATTCTGGACGAGATGGTCCTCTGCGGCCAGATCGTCGAGACCAACAAGTCCAACATCCTCAAACCTGTACAGTTGCTCGACAAGGCCACCAAGTAGTAGGGAATGAGGTAGAGCGCACGCACGCGCGCGCAACGAGGGTTAAGAACGAACAAGCTGCAGCTTCTCCTTCTCCCACTCTCTTCACAGTAGCTACAGCGCTCGCGCCAGCGTCCCCTCGGCGCACTCGCGCCGCAGCGCCTCGCAAGCCTGCACCACGCCGGCGTGTTCCGAGGTCAGGCAGAGCGCGCCGCCGGCCTCGCCGTGCTGGACGGGCGTGACCCGCGCAAAGTCACCCTCGCTGCCGCTGGCCAAGCTCGCTGCTGCCGGCTCGCTGCTGTCGTAAAGCGTGTCGTTGAGGTCCAGCGAGGCGATCTCGCCGGCCGCCGCGGGCGCCAGCACGCGGAGTATACCGCTCGGCGCGTCCAGCTCGCCCTGCGTGTCCTCGTCCAGCACGATCACGTGCACGCGCACGCCTCCGGGCGCCTCCACCAGGTAAGGGCAGTCCACAGCGTGCAAGCCGAGGTCGCGGCGCCGCGCCGCTTGGTAGCCGCGGGAGAGCAAGGGCTTGGCAATTACCACGCGGTTGACCTGCTTGCTCCCCAGCAACTCGCCTAAACGCTTGGTCTCCTCCGAGTAGAGCGCCACCAGCAGCACGAGGCTATCGTTCGTAGACCCCGCCGCGGCCCCAACGCTCGCAAGCGCCGCGCGCACCTTTTCCAGGCGCGCGCGGATGCCGTGAAGCGAGGCGTCGTTGCCGCTGTGCCTTTCCTGCGTGTCCAACATGAGGTCGACCAGATGCTGCGTGTGCTCCTGCAGCACTTGCAAGTGCTGCTCCATCTCGGTACCCGCGATACGCGGCGCGACTTTGTCGCTGCCGGCGAGGCTGCCGGGGCAGCGACTGCTCGGCGGCCTGCAGCGCTTCCACGCGCGCACCCAGGCCGCGCTTGCCCTCTGGTGTGGCGTAAAGCCGCGCACGGAGCACGCTCAGCTTTTTTTCCATCTTCACGACAAAGTCGGCAAACTGGGTCGCCTCTGCCGACGCTCGCGGCCGCAAGGCGGCGCACTGGTCGGCCGCAGCCTCGAGGCCTTCGGCCGTGCTCTCCTGGAGCGCGATCGTGCGCTTGGCCATATCTCGCGTTTCCTCCAGAGCCTGGCGCGACGCCTCTACCTCTGCATCGACCTTTGCAGCACCTGGCGCTGCATCTCCAGTACCTCGTCCTGCTCGTCACGCTGCTTTTGCAGCATTTCGTAGCCACGGCGCAGAGCCTGCATCAGCCCTGCTTTGGTGCCACCTTGCTCGCTGTTATTGCCGTACAACAACGCGTCAGCGAGCTCGCGCAGCCACGCGCAGATCGACAGACTCATCGCGGGCGGCAGCGCAGGTCGAACAGCTTGATGGCCCTCAGCTTGTCCGGTACGCACACGAGGTGCGCCAATTGCTGGCCATAGCTCTGCGACATCTCGTCCAGCACTTGCGCCAGGTCCTCCTCGCCCTCGCTTCCCGCGTCGTTAAGCTCGAGCTGGCTGCGCTGGTTGCGCTCCCGTTCCACGCGCAGTACCGAGCTCAGCGCGGCCTTGACCTGCACGCACGCCGAGCTGAGTCCACGTGCGCCAAATGCGGGCCGTCCCGGACCACGAGAAGGTGGCCCACGCCCGGCTGTACGAGCTGCGCGACGCCTCGCATGTCCTCTGCCTCCACGTCGGGAGAGCACCCGGGCCACGAGCCGGCCCAGGTGGTTTAGGGCCGCGTCTGGGCTGTCCTCATCCGCGTCCCAGAGCCGCGCGACCCAGGGCGCCCACAAGAGCGGATCGTTCGCGAGAGGTCGTCCGCGCAGAGCCCCACGTCGGGGTAGACCTCGTTGGCAAGCAGCGAGACTTCGCGCCTCGAGCCACTCGGTGCACCCAACGAGCCGCGCAGGACGGTCCGTGCAGACGGCAAGGGCGCTTGCAGTCTGTCTACGGGGCGGTTACTGCCAATGTCGATTCGCCCTGCGCGTCGAGCAAGGAGGGCACCCGCCCGTGCGTCGGCGAGCGCGGGTCTTCGTCCACGAGCGCCTCGGTTTTGGGCTCCAGGTCGAGGAACGGGCTGCGCGCCCCGGACTCCGCCACAGCGCGGGTTAGCTTGGCGGACAGGTTTCGGAGGGGCGAGTCTACACGGCCGTGGGCAGTGAGCTGGTGCCGTCGCGCCTGCGGCGTCGCGTATGGCAGCGCCGGAAACGACGGCGGCGCTCAGCCGAGCTGACTGGCGTTGGTACCCAGAGACTACGTGCAGGAGACTGTCCACGTGGCCGGATCCCCAGGCTCGCAGCAGCGTTACTGCCGGCGAGGAGGGCGTAGGCAGCACTGCCAGGCTCATTGCGCTGCAGTCCCCGTGGACCGCCGGCGCGGCCGAGCCCGAGAGGCCCGGTGCGGCGCGAGCCAAGGGCGGCGCGATGGGCGGGCGATTTGGAGGGGAGCGAAAACCATGCTGCTCGAGGTTTCGCGCAGCGCGCTGCGCAGCCACGAGGATTTACGCTCCAGCATGGCCCTGTCGCCCTCGCTCTGGTCCATGTCGCGCTCCACCGCGTCCAACAGGAGCGCAGCTCGCTCGTTCGGCCCGACGGCGCCAAAGGGGGCGATGGCGAGCACTGCGCCGTTCTCGCACAAAACGTACACGTTAGCCGGCGCACGAGCGCCATTGCGCCGCACGTGTCCAGCTTGTCGTGGCAGCCCAGGGCGGCGCCAAAGCACATGTCGGCGCAGCGAGTGCTGTCCAGCGGCCCGCCGAGTAGCGACTGCGTCAGTACGGCGTCGCCCAGGCCGTGCGGCGCGGCAGCGTCGTAAATGCGCAGCATGCCGGCGGCGGTGAGCACCACGATCTGTTGCTCCTCTAGCGGGTGCCAAGCCGCGGCGACGACCGGGTCGGTCCCGTCGCCAGGCTCAGGGCGTCCACCGGGAGCACGCGCGCGCCACCAACGCGCGCGCGCACTTTCTTCTTCCCCGGGCCCGCGTCGACAAGCTTATCGATGATGACGGACAGGGTGGACTCGAAGGGGGCGTACCGGGCTGCATGAGGTGGCAACTACCGGAATAGTTGGCCTTGAGCGCCAGGCTCTGGGTCACGCTGTCTCGCTTCAAGCTAAATTCGCCGTGTTGAAAGCCCTCTGCGCCAGTAATAGTCCCCGTCCACTCACCCAGCTCGCTGTCCAGCGTGCTCTCGAACTGCAGCTTCAGGCCGTCGCGCGCGGGCGCGCGCGAGCTCAACAAGCCAAACGCGCTCGTCCGGGCCATCGGCCTCCATCGTGCCCTCCATCACACCGCCCTGCTGCTGCTGCTGCTGTGACAGCGCGCGCTGCGCAGCCGGCAAGCGCACGACAACGACGCCGTGCTCAGCCGCGACCAGCACCTTGTCCTGCGCGGCATTCGCCTGCAGGGCCACGAGCCCGCCGTCGGCAGCGGGATTTCGGGAAAGCAGTGCACCTCCTGCGCTCGCATGCGCGGCGCCGGCCCGTCCGCCTGCCGCAGCTCTCGCGCCGGCACCCGCGCCAACCGCAGCCGGTCCACCTCGGGTTCCAGCACGAGCAGATCGGGCCCGCACTGCGCAACCATCGGCGCGGCGCCATAGTCCGCGTCTTGGTCGGCGCCCGCGAACGTCATCGCGCCGCGCCCTCCTCCGAGGAGTCGTCCTCCGCGACGCCCGCGACGCCCGCGACGCCCCCAGCCGCCCCCGCATCGTCGTCGAGCGAGATCTTTGGCTGGGTGGCTGCAGCCGCGGCAGGCTGACGTCCACACTAAGACCTCGCCGCGTCATCCTTTGACGCGAGCGCAGTTGTTTTCAATGACCTGTAGAGGTGATCCTCAGTGTTTGCAATGACGAAGCTATGGTCGCGCCGAGTCCAACGGCAAAGTTGAGCGCGAGGCAGGCAGCGCGAGGCGAGAGAGAGAGCGCCATGGGCGTCCAGGCCGCGGTGACGAGTGGAACGCGCGCCTTGCGCGAGCCTGGCGCCGTCCACGCCCGACGTGCTCGGCGCGACCTTCCGGAGACGCAACGCGGCCAGTTTGCAGAGGGAGATGTCGAGCAAGAATGGCCTGAGCCGGGGCGGCACGCTGCTCAAGTTCACCTCCGAGCTCGTGCGAGACGAAGCGGCCCCCGAGGGCGACGACTTCTTGGACACCAAGAAGCTGCGCGAGCCCGGCGTGCTGTTCAAAAAGCAGGTGTACAAGATCTACCTGTCCCTGTTCTACGGCGTGGTGCTGTTCGTGACGGCGCTGCTGGACATCTCTGCGGTGTACCGCGAGGCAGATATCGAGTGGGTGCCCGGAAAGTGGCACACGGGCCTGCTGTACTCGCACGTGGTCAGCTTTTACGTGCTTATCATGGGGTTCATCGTGGCCAACGAGACCAACCAGAGCGACGCGCAGCGCATGGCCCTGGTCAGCCTGATCACCAACGTGCTGGCCTTTGTGCTGCGGCTGACTTACGAGATCGCGTTCATGGACTTTGTGCCCGTGCAGTACTTTGCGCCAGAGCCATGAGGAGCCAGGCAGGGCCACGAGGGCGAGACGGTGGGGTGCGTAGTGATCATACATCGTTTTTTTGTTGGAAAGGTTGTCTGTCCCCGGGGCACGCCGCTGGCCAGCCACCTTGCTAGCTAGCTCCAGTTGAGCTCCAGAGCTAGAGCCATCGACTTGGCATGCCGTCGCTCTCCATGCCTTCGTCCGCGTCCGTGTCGGGGTCCATCTCGCACGAGTGCATAAGGAGCGTGAGCACGCCCACATGGATGTGCGGCAGGGTCTCGGCCTCGAAGAGAGCGCGTTCAGGTCCTTCTTGGCCTGCGCCTCGTCCTCCGAGCAGAGCAGGTTCTTGACCATGAGGTCGGCGACGGTGCGCCAACTCTCCTCGCTCGACTTGCCGCACGACTTGTGCACGAGTCGCAGGAGGTGATGCTGCTTGACAAAGTGCGTGCGCGTGCGGCTGAGCAGCACCTTGAGCGCGCGCAGGTTGGGCGAGGAGGCCTCGAGCGCGACGTCGAGGACGTGCTCGAGCTGCACGGCCCCAAAGTCGGTGCTGGTGGCGAGGTCGAGCGTCTTTGGGATGCCCTTGGCCGCCAGCTTGGAGGTGCTCGTGACAATCTCCTCGAGCGTCTGCGTGACCTGCACAGTGGAGAGCTCGGCGCCCTGCTCGAGCACAATCTGCGCGATCTCCAGGTCGCCCACGCCGAGCGCGGCCATGAGCGTGGTGGCAAGCGTGTACTTGTCGAGCTTGAGCTCGGAGGGCGCGAGGCCCGTGGGAGCCGAGTCGCGGCGGCGCTCCGCGATAGTGTCTAGCAGGAAGACGACGGTGTCCTTCTGGTGGTACCGGGTGGCCTGGACGAGCAAGCTCTCCAGCATGGTATCCGAGCACAGGGTGATGAGGTGGCCGAGCACCGAGCGGTGGCCCACCTGCAGCGCTAAGCACCGCGCTGCGGCGCTCCTTCTCGGAGGCCACGCGGTGCTTGTAGTCGATCGAGCCTGAGCGAGCCGGTTGCTGAAAGTACTGTTTGTTGCCCGCCACCGAGTTGACCACGTTGCGCAGCATGCGCGTCGTGACCAGCGTCAGAGCCTTGAGCCGCGTGCGCGTTTGGTCCATGACGAGGCCGCCGCGGGGCCGGGGCCCACGGCGCCGGCGTGCGGGTGACGGGACACGGCGCGCGAGCGGTGCGAGTCGTCGTCCCGGCTGGCGCGGCGCAGCGCGAGGTCCTCCTCTGAGAGCTTGAGGGCGCCGCGGCGCTCGGTCCGGGGCGCGTCGGCGATGCTGCTCTTGTTACCCATGAGGTACTCGGCCAGGCCGAGGCTGAGGAGGCGCGTGGCCACGTCCTCAGGGGTGAAGATGTCGTCGTCGCTGGCCGACGAAATATAAAAGGCGAGCAGCTCGCGCGGGTCAAACTGGGGTTTGGAAGTGCTTGCGCTGCAAAAGCAGCACGTTCTCGATGCCCGTGGTGAGCGACTGGCGCATGACCGAGCCGGGCTCCTTGCCGTCCTCGATGAGCTCCTCGAGCGCGTACGTGAGCGCCTCGCCCACCAGCTGCTTGCTGCTGCCCGACTTGCTGCTTAGCGACGATGCGAGTGCGTGCTCGAGCTCGCGCTTGCGCTTGAAGCGGTGATGGAGCCGGTGGACTTGGGCCGGCGCTTCTTCTTGAGCGAGCCAAAGGTGCGCCGCCCGAGCGACCGCGAGACGCCGCTAGTCAGGCTCTTCTTGCGCGGCTTCATCTGGGTCTCCCAGTCGTCAAACTGCTGCAAGCGAAGCAGCAGCCAGTCAATCGTGCTGTCCTGCTCGGCCATGCTGGCCGACTTTAGCGCCACGACGCAGCCGCGCTCCATCTTGGCAAAGTCGTCAAAGGTCTGGTCCGCCAGCAGCGCCTGCAGAAAGGTCGTGTGCCCGTACCGCGCCGCGACGGCAAATCCGAGTAGTCGCCCGCGGTTGGGTCCGCGCCGTACCCGAGCAGCAGCTCCAGCATTCGCACGTCGTCCAGGGCGGCGGCGGCCGTCAGGGCCGTCTCCTTGCGGAACACGGCCTCCAGCTTGGCCGTCTCGCGCTTCGTGTCCGGGTTGTCCACGTTCCAGTACATGCGCTCCATGTCGCCATCGCAAATCACCGCATTCGGGTCCAGCCCGCCCTTGAGCGCGCGCGAAACCATCTGCCGCAGCCCCGCCCGCACAAGCCGCACAAGCAGCGACCCCTTGTGCCCGTCCTCGCACTCGCAGCGCGAGGCCGGGTGCGTGCTCGAAAACCAGTCGTCCGCGGCATGAATCGAAATGTGCTGCGCCAGGGCCTTGTACACGTCCTCCTCGTTGCTCAGCATGGCCAGCGCCAGGTGCTTGGCCTTGTCCATGGGTGGGATCTCGTACTCGAGCTCGCCCGCGCGCACGCGCTGCCGCTCGGTGCGCAGCAGTTTCTCCAGGAACACGAGGTCCTTGTTCTCCATGGCGACCCTGAACTGCCACTGCAGCAGGTCGGGGTCGTCGGCCGGCTCGGTGAAGAACGAGTCTTCCATCACCACGCTCCCGGCGTCGCTGCCCTCGCTGTCGCTGCCCTCGCAGCTGCTATCCTCCATCCATTCCGTTTGCTCGGCCTCATCGATCACCGAGGCGTCAAAGCGCACGCTCCGTGGGGCTCGCGCCGCGCCGCCGCGGCCGCCGCCGCCGCCGCCGCCGCCGCCAAGGATGGACACGGGCGCTGCGGCCGTCGCCATGCTCGCCCTCCTCTCTCTCTACCTGCTGCCGAGCAGTACTTCTGGCGATCCATGGCACGAGGAAAGCCAAAGCCTTCAGAAAAAGCGAACCAGCGCGTGACGCGACCTGAACGCGGCCTGCAAAATCCGTCCCGCTTGCCGCCTATCTCTCCGAGTCCGCCAACCTCGCGGCACCCAAGGGGCGAGCCCGTGAGCGCAAGCCCAAACCACATCGCCGCCAAGCGCATCAATCGAGAAGGAAAGGAGAAGGCTGACTGTCAACAGGCCGCCACCTGCGGGCGGGCGGGCAACAGGCAGGCAGGCACAGACACGGCGGCGGGCCTTGCGCCGCGAGCGAACTCGCGTCCTGCGGCGTGATCGCAACCGCTCGTGGTGGTGTTGTTTGTGCTGACTGGCTTGCTTGCTGGCTGGCTGGGCGGTGGCACACACGCACACACTGGAGCGTGCACTTGCTCCAGCGGCGCCAGTCTCCGGCGATTCTGGGCGAAGAAGCAGGGCAAGACAGGGAGGAAGGAAGGAAGGAAGGAAGGAAGGAGCAAAGGGAGGGAGGGAGGGAGGGAGGAGGCGAGAGCCTCCCTCCTTCTCGCGCCGCCCTGTCGTTGATGGGCTTGGATGCGCGACCGGCTGCCGGGGCCTGGCCATGTCAGCGCGTCGAGCTTGAAGGCAGAGCAAGCTGGAGCTTCTTTTCTTTGCTCGCATTGCGCCAGCCAGCCATGTGGATTCGAGTGACAGTTGGCTGTGGCGGAAAGCGAGCCAAATCGAAAAGTGCGAGGATCGGCCGGGTCGCATCTTTTGGTGTGCACGCGCGCGCGTGGTGACTCCAGGGCTGGGTCCAGCCCGGGTCTCCCGCCTTACGCGGCTCGCGGGCTTGTGGGGCCGCGGGACTAGCCGCCGGCTTGGGGGCGGGGGTAGGAACGCCGCAGGCGGCGCCTAGCGGCCCCGGCCCCGCAACCTCCGCAGCCACGCCGGGCCACGTGTCGGGAACCGAACGCGGCGCGGCGCCTGCTTGCTGCCCTTGGCACACTCGCTGGCACGCTCCCTTGCGCGCTCCAAGCCAACTGGGTTAAGGCGTTTCGCAAAGGTTCCGCGGAACGGAGAATGAGGACCCGGACGAGGACGCCAAAACCCGTTGGGACGGCGGCGCTGGCGATGACGGGGTCGCAGGTCGCGGTGCCGCAGGGCGTCAACCCGGCGTTCCTGGCGCTCTCGCGGTTCAGGCGGCGGCGCTACGATGAGTGCGTGGCGCTGTGCGACGGCCTGCTGGAGGCCAACCCCTACGACAAGGCGGCATGGCTCCTCAAATGCCAGGCGCTCACCGCCATGACCTTCATCGACGACTCGGACCTCGAGGAGCAGGGCGTGGCCGAGATGCTGCTGGACGAGAACGCCACGGCGTCCATGCCGCGGCCGGGGACCTCGCTCCAGTCGCAGCAGCGGCAGCAGCCGCCGGACGCGGGGCGCGCTTTGGACCCCGCCGTGCGGCCAGTGTCCAACTCTGGGCGGCCCAGCTCGGGCTTTGTGCGGCCGAGCACGCAGAACGCCGGGCGGCTAGGGACCGGCGAGGGCGGCGGCGGCCGCGGCGCCGCAGAGGAGGCGCTGCGGAAGACCGGGCGAGTCGGCACTAGTCGGCCAGTGACGGCGCTGGGCCGGCACGTGCGGCTCGGCACGGCCTCGATGCGCTCCGAGGCCGGCGGGCCCTTCATCGACGTGGACAGACTAGACCTGCGCAAGTATGCGCACCGGCCGGCCATGGCGCGCGCCCTGGAGGACTACCTCCTTTACAACGAGCACAACCCATGCAAGGCGCTCGAGCTGGCCGCCGAGGCCACCAAGGCGTGCGAGTACGAGTGCTGGTGGTGGAAGCAGCGCCTAGGCAAGTGCTTCTACTTGCTCGGCCTCTTCCGCGAGGCCGAGGCGCAGCTGAAGAGCTCCATGCGGCTGCACCCCTGCATCGACACTGTTCTGGGCCTCGGAAAGGTCTACCTGCGCATCGACCAGCCGCAGAACGCGCTCGACACCTACACTAGCGCGCTGGACCTGTTCCCCGAGTCCACGAGCATCACGATTGCCATCGCCCGCGTGCACGACATGCTGCTCGACTCGACGCTGGCGCTCCAGTTCTACCGCACCACGCTCAAGATGGACCCGAGCAACGTGGAGGCCATCGCGAGCCTGGGCGCGCACTACTTTTACTCTGACCAGCCCGAGGTGGCGCTGCGCTTCTACCGCCGTCTCTTCGACGCCACACGAAGCGGCGGCGAGACCTTTGCCAGCGCAGAGCTCTGGAACAACCTCGGCCTCTGCTGCTTTTACTCGTCGCAGTACGACATGACCTTGCGCTGCTTTGAAAACGCGCTCGCGGTGGCCGACGACGCCGCGATCGGGGACGTTTGGTACAACGTGGGCCACGTCGCCATCGGCATCGGGGACCTGGGCCTGGCCTACCAGTGCTTCAAGGTGGCCGTCTCGGTGGACCCGGCCAACGCCGAGGCCTGGAATAACCTCGCGGTGCTCGAGCTGCGCAAGGGGAGCAAGGCCGACGCCGCAGCCGACTTGGGCATGGCCTGCGAGCGCTCGCAGTTCGCATTCGAGCCGCGCTTTAACGCAGCGCTGCTGGCGTTTCGAAGCGGCGACTTTAACCGGTGCTACGAGCTGGCCACCGAGTCGGCCAGGCTGTACCCGGCGCACCCAGGCACCGCAGAACTGCTCGAGTCGCTGCGCCGCCGCCTCGCCTAGCAGCACAGGCGCAGACCTGTCGAGAGCAACACTCAAGACCAGAGAGGTCGCAAGCAAGGCAGTACGGATGTTGGTTTTACTTGGCAAAGGTCAGCTCGCACCCGGCGGAACTCGTCCCACTCGAGCGACCCGCTGTCGTCCTCGTCAAACTGCAGGTAGATTGCCGAGATGCGCTGGAACGCCGAGGCCCGCAGGAGCGGCCGGAGCACGGGCGACTGCTTGATCATCTCCATCAGCTTGGTGTCTGTGCGCAACGCCTGTCGCAGCTCGTACATCGAAATGGACCCATCGCCGTTCTTGTCCATCGCGTCGAACAGCCGCCGGTAGTCGCGCCGCTTCTCGCGCTCCTCCTCGCTCTCGTTCAGCGTGCGCCCGAACACGCGAAGAAACTCTTCCAGGCTCACATCACCAGACTCGTCCGCGTCGATCGACTTGAAGATGATCTCGCAAATGTCCTCGTTCAACAGCATCCTCAGCTTGGGCGTTGCCTCCAGGTGCTCTCGGACCACCGACTGCTCCCGGATAGCCTTCTTCATCTCCTTGAGCGACACAAACCCATCGCCCGACATGTCCATCTCCGCAAAGAGTGCCTCCAACGCCTTATGCGATACGCCGGCGCGCTTCGGACCGCCACGAGTGACAGCCACGCCCTCCTCAGCCCCATGGCCGGTTTCATCGGCGCCGCCGCCGTGCTCTTGCTCCTCCCCGTCCCCGTCCTCGTCCTCGGATCCGTCCAGCAGTAGCGCCTCGGCAGCGCGCTGTCGATAGTGCTCATGCTCTCGGCTCGGGCCAATACAGACCGCCCACCAGCTCCTCGAGCTCCCCGTGCTTGCTCTTGCCCGTGCCGTGCTCGCCGGCCGACAACAACTTGGCCTCGGTCGCCAGAAGCGCGACAGAATCCAGCTCCTCCTCCTGCCGCTGGCCGCCAAAACCGTCTGGCTCGTCGGCTGGTGCAGGGTCTGTTTCTGGCCTGCTGGCCTCAGCGGCTGCTTGGTACAGTACCGACGGCTTTCGAGCTTGGCGCACCCTTGCCCGAGGCCTTCTTCTGCGGCGCCTTCTTCTTCTTCTTCTTGTGCGCCATTTGCTTCGACTTCTGCGCGAGCTTCTTCTTCTCGCGCTCCTTGTCGAGCTTGGCGCGGCTCCGTGGGCCGCAGGTCCCGAGGTTGGCGTTGCATGTTCTTGGCTCGCGCGTATTTGCACAGGATGTCCCAGCGCAGGGTCTCAAAGTCCGTCCCAGTGCGTGCAAGTGCGCGGTCGACGCTCTTTCGTAGGCCCTTAAGGCGGATCTCGTGCTGCTCGCGATCGTGCGCCGCCTCTTTCATTGTGTGGCTTGTGCTCGGCCGCTTCTTCGACTTGGACTTGGGCGGCGGCTGGCTCACGGGCTGCGACCCAGCAGTCCGCGGTCGCAAGGACGCCGGCGCGTTCAGCGGGAGGAGTTTGCCGCTTGGAGACCTTGCCACTGCAAGTACAGTCGTAGCGGCGGCGGCGGCGGCGGCGGCGGCATCGCCAGCCATCGTAGCCCGCGTGCGTGCTGCAGCCTCGCCGACCACGTAGTTTTGAACCAGCTCCATTTCGAATGCGCCCAGCGGCCGTGCCTGGCTCGTCGCGCGAACCTGTCGCGGCGGCTCTGAGCCAGCACGCACGGCGCAGGTTTCAAGCGAAAGCACATTGGGGAGTCTGCGCGATCGAAGATTGGCCCCACGCTCAGATCGCCGCGCGGCCCAAGTTGGCCCAGCAGCAGTGCGTCCCCGGTCTCTTTTCGAGCAAGCCCGGGTCCGAGTCGACTACGGTGACTTGCTCTCCTAGAGGCTCGGGCTGCTGCTGCTGCTGCTGCTGCTGCTGCTGCTGCTGCTGCTGCTGCTGCTGTGCTGCTGCTGCTGCTGCTGCTGCTGCTGCTGCTGCTGCTGCTGCTGCTGCTGCTGCGAATCGCTGACGACGACCTCTGCTGGTGCAGGGGTCCTGGAGGTTCCGCCTTGCGCTGCTTGGCCGACGCAGACAGCCCTGCAAGGGCAGGGCCGCCGCCAGTCTCCTTCCATTTGTGGGTGATGAGCGGCTTGGACGACTTTGCGGTCCAGAACGACTCCAAGTAAGCGGAATTGCGTTCCCGCTCGAGGCGCGCTGCGCGCTCCGCCTCGGCTTTCCGCTGGCTTTCACGCTCTCGAAACCATCGGCGCTTCATCTCCTCTGTCACAGGCGTCGGCCCAAGCTTGCGTTCCTTCGGTTTGCTTTTGGTCTGCTGCTCTTGCAGCGTGGCACGCTTGCGCTCCTCATTCTCGGTCAGCTGGGTCTGCATACGGTGAAGCGCCGAGATGGCCTCCTCGTTCCCTTTCTCCTCCAGGATGGTCTTTTGCTCGACCTCCCCCACGTGAATTGCGCGAATGTCGTCGAAATAGGCCTGGCTCAGCCGCTCCGCCTCCCCCGCCGCCCTGCCTTTCGTTTCTGGCTGTGCTTCGCCCTTGCGCGGGCTTTCGCTTGTTCCGCGGTCGAGCGAACCCGCATCTGTCCCTCGGTCTCAGCCGCCGCCTCGGCTTGGGCTCAACGGCGGTGGAGTCGACTTCTTTGACACTGGGGCCAAGCTCGCGGCCCTGCGTCATCTCCCGGCTTTTCGCCACGAGATGCGCACTGTGCTGCGCGAGCTCGGTACTGGCTTCTAGCAGTGCGTCGAGTTCTTCGTCGTCGATATCGCCCTGGGACCCGACCTCCTCGTCCGCCTCTGCCTTGCCCACCTCTGCCTCCGTCTCCCCCGCCTCCTCCTCGATGTCGCCACGACCGCCGTCTCCATCTTCGGCACCGGACGTCTCTTGCTCCACCATGGCGTCTAGCGGGTCCACAGACACTGCAGAAGCTCGGTTCGCGCGCATCCCTTGACAGTGCACAGAGAGTCGCCTGAGGTCCGACTCGGGGCGGCGGCTCTGCGCCGCGCCAGGCACTGGGGGCTCAAACCCCGGCGGCCGGTCCCACGAGGACGTGCCGCTCTGCGCGTCGTAATAGTAGTACGCCTGCGACGCCGGGTCGAAGAGCATGGTCCAAGCACCGCACGTGAGCGTCTCGGGGTGGTCATAGCTGGCCGCGCCCGTTGGCTCGTGGTAATAATACGCACCCACGGTGGCGTCCTGCACGGCCAGCCAGCCCGTGGGCAGCTCTGCTGCCATGCCAGGCGAGTCGTCGTCGTCGACGTCGGTACTGTGGCACGCGGCTGGCGTCTTTGAGCTTGCGCCCGGGATCGATCCGTTGGCGGCGCGGCGCCGCGGCCGTACTTTCGGCGCTGTCTGCCGTAGTGAGCGGACAAAAATCCGTGGGAAAAGTTGTCGAGCCGCGGACGACGCTGACAGTCAGCGAGGTGGCAGGAGCGCGGGCAGGAGCGCGGGCAGCAGGATGAGCGAAGGAGAGGGCAAGGAGCCCGAGGCGGAGCTGCAGCCCGAGGCCAAAATGGGCGCCGACGACGAGGAGGAGGAGGAGGACGCGACTATGGCTTTGACGACGACGAGGAAGGCCTTCTTGGGGCTGCGTCGCAGCAGCAGCGGCAGCAGCAGCAAGAGGAGGGAGGAGGAGCATGACGAAGAGGAGGAAGAGGAGGAGGAGGAGGAGGACGCGGTGGGTGAAGCGGGGCAGGAGACAGCGCTGGTTCCAACGTCGCACGGGTCACAGCAGCACGAGGGCAAGGAAGCGCTGCCGTCCGAGATCACAGACCCCAAGGTGATGGAGTTCCTGCGCATCTTGGACGAGTACCGGCTCAAGTGCGAAGACGAGGGCAACTACGAGGAGGCCGAGCGGGCGTCCAAGCAGCTAGACAACTTGCGAAAGCAAGAGATGCGGCGGCAGGTGAAGCGCTCAAGGCCCGGCAGATCTCGGAAAAGCAGGACATCCAGATCGCGCACAACATGCAGTTCGCCGAATTCAACGCGGCGTGGGACAAGTACATGCAAGAGTACGACGCCATGGGTCAGCAGTATATCAAGCAAATGACCGAGCGGCACGCGGCAGAGCTGCGCGACTACCAGGAGAGCATGCAGCGCAAGATGCAGGAGCGCCCCCCCAAGTTCTCCAAGGAGCTGCTCGAATGGCGGCGCCGGCAACACATGCTCGCAAAGCAGAAAAACTATGCCATGGCCCAGAAAATCAAGCGCACCGCCGACATGATGGAGGCCAAAGAGCGCAGCAAGATCGACAGACTGGCAGTCGAGCTTTTGCCAGCAAGGAGAGCAAGTTTCGCGCGCGCCAGCAGGCAGAGCTTGGCGCGCTGCTCAAGCGCATCGACGTCCGTCGCAAGGAGCACCTCGCGCAGCGCAACCTGGACTCGAAGCGCCTTTTGCAGCGCAACCGCAACGTGCAGTCCGTGCTGGACTCCAAGCAGACCGTGGAGGAGAGGCTGGCAAAGTCGGAGATAAAGACGCGCCTCACGAGGCCGCGCAACGGGGTTTTCGGCGCGCCGGCGGCCAAGCCAAAGTCGCGTGCCATCGCGGACCGCGGCTCCCCCAAGGCCCCGCGGGACCTGGCAAAGCGACTCGACCTTCCTCACGGGCTGAGGGCTCGGTCGGCCCGACGAAACCAACAAAAAAAAACGATAGTGCTGATGTTGACTGGCTGTTCGTTCGTTCACTTCTTGGAGCGCTTGCCCTGGCCCTTCTTGGGCGGGCCCTTCCCGCGCCGCCGGAGCATCTTGAGCTTCTTGAGGCGGTACTCCTGCAGGTCGCTGAAGCGGACAAAGCTCATCTTCTTCTCGAGCGTGGCGTCCTCCTCCGTCGCCGCCTCGTCCGTGCGGCCGCGCAGCGCCTTGCGCTGCATGCGCAGGTCGTTGAGCATCGTCCTGCGCAGCTCGTGCGCTTGCATCGGCACGTACTGCAGCGTGGCCTCCGCGCGGCCCATCTGCCGCTTCCAGTACTTGCGCGCCGTCTTGACCGGCGAGGGGTCGCGGTACCCGAACACGCGCTGCTGCGCCGCGAAGATCTCGGGGTCGCGCGACACCGAGGGCGGCGGCATCTCGCCGCCCCACTCCTCCGCCAGCTTGCTCACCTTGGCCCGGAGCCGCTTGGGCATCTTGCCCAGCGGCACCTCTGGCGGCGGCAGCACGGCCAGCCCTCGCCTCTGCTGGCCGAGCAGCGGCTGCTGGCCGAGCAGCGGCTGCTGGCCGAGCACTGCTGCTGCGCCGGCAGCGCCGCGGCCGCCACCCGGCCGCGACAGCAGCGCCGGCCGCGCCGACAGCGCGCCGCGCAGCGCCGAGAGCCTCGCGATCGCCGCCATCCTCTGCGCGCTCGTGGCCGCAAATCGACGCTTCCGCTCTTAACCCCGAATCGGACCCGACCGCAGACTCCTCGCCTCGCGAGCGGTCACTTTGGTAAAGTTACTCTATGCTGTCCGAGTGGCGGACGGGCTGTGGTTAGTTAGGCGGGGGCGCCGCGCGGCTCGATGAGCACCTCGTTGACGCCGACGTGCGCGGGCGCGGCGGCCGCGAAGACGACGGCGCGGGCCACGTCCTCCGGGTCGAGCCAGAGCTCGCGGCTGTCGCTGGCCTGCGCGTACTCTGCGCGCGCGGTCTCGTCCGTGGTGAGCGCGGCCAGCTCGGTGCGGCAGTCGCCGGGCTGCACCGTGGTGACGCGCAGGCCCTGCGCGGCCGTCTCGAGGCGCAGGCCCTGGCACACGGCCTCCGAAGAACTTGGAGCCGCTGTACACGCTGAGGCCCGGGAAGACCTTGCGGCCCGCGTCGCTGGAGGTGGCGATGATGTGGCCCTTGCCGCGCTCGAGCATGCCGGGCAGCACGGCGGCGATGCCGTGCAGCAGGCCCTTGCAGTTGACGTCCACCTCCTTCTCCCACTGGTCCTCCACCAGGTGCTCGAGCTTGGTGTAGTGCATGACGCCCGCGTTGTTGACGAAGATGTCACAAGGGCCCAGGTCCGCCTCGCAGGCCTTGACAAAGGTCTTGACGCCGGCGCGGTCGGTCACGTCCACGGCGTGGCAGACCACCTTGCCGCCCGTGCGCGCCGCCGTCTCGCGCGCGAGCTCCTCCAGGCGCTCCAGGCGGCGGCCGCCCACGCCGACCGCGGCGCCCGCCTCGGAAAGCGCGCGCGCGATGGCGGCGCCGATGCCGCTCGAGGCGCCGGTGACCATGGCGACCTTGCCCAGCAGCGGGCGGCTTGGCGCGGCGGGCGCGGGCACCAGGCCGTCGCGCTGCCAGCCCTCGACATACTCGTGCACGCGCGTGCTGTTCATGGGCAGCACGAGTCCAGCTCCTTGCAGCGCTCGGCGAAGCGCGTGTTGTCAAAGGTGCTGAGGCCGGCCAGCGAGGCGCGGAGGGAAAGCCCAGCACGGCGTTGCGCAGCTTGGCCAGGCGTGGGCTGGCGCTTGGCGCGCAGGCGCGCCAGCCAGGCGTCGTAGGGCAGGGACTCCAGGTGGTAGCCCAGGTTGCGCAGCGCGTCGAAGCAGTACTCGGCGCTGCGGCTCTTGTCGCAGTTGGTGACGTGAAACACGCTGCCGATGGAGGCGTTGTCCTGCACGAGGCGCACCATGGCGTGCGCCGCCACGTCCACGGGCGTCATCTCCATGAGCCAGCCCTCCACCTTGGGCGCAGCGCCGAGCTCGAGGCAGCCGGTGAGGAAGAGAAAGTTGGTGTCGGACGGGTTCCAAGCGCCGCTGCCGCCGCGCTCGCCCGAGTCGCCGGCCATGTTGCCAGGCCGGAAGACCACGACGGGCAGGCCGCGCTCGCCCGCGCGCCGCACCAGCTCCTCGGCCACCCACTTGCTTTGCGAGTACCCGCTCGCCAGCGCGCCCGCCAGCGCGCCCACGTCGTCGTCCTCGCGGCAGTCGCTCAGCCGTCCGGGAAGACGCCGTTCGTGGACACGTAACCGAAGCGCTTGACCTTGCCCATGAGCGCAAACTCGATCATGTTGCGCGTGCCCAGCACGTTGGCCGCGCGGAGGCCCTCGTAGGGGTAGACCAGGTTGACGCTGGCGGCGCAGTGCAGCACCAGGTCCACGCCCGTGGACAGCGCCGCGTAGTCGTCGTCCTCCAGGCCCAGGTGGTGCAGCGCCGCGTCGCCCGTGAAGGCGTGCACGCGGGCCTCAAAGGCCTCGCGCCACAAGCCCTTGGCCTGCAGCGCGCTGCGCACGCGGTCGAGCGCCGACACATCCGCGCTGCTCGAGGCGCGCACGATGCAGTACACCACGTCCAGGTGCTCGTCGCGCAGCAGCTCGTACAGCAGGTACGAGCCCAGGAAGCCCGTGGCGCCGGTGATGAGCACGGAGCGCGCGCGGACCTGCGCAAAGTGCGTGGTGCGCCAGAATGCGCGCATGGCCATGTCGTTGATGGCTTTGGTCGCGTCAAAGACCTCCACCTCGCGCTCCAAGTCGAGGCCCTTGACGCTGCCGGCCGAGTCGTCCGGCTCGCCCGAGAGGAAGCGCGCCAGCGCCTCGATAGTCGGGTGCGCGAAGAGATCCACCACGCCCACCTCGCGCTTCAGGTCCAGCTTGATGGCCTGCACGAGCCTGGCGGCCAGCAGCGAGTGGCCGCCGATGTCGAAGAAGCTGTCGTACACCACGTCGATCTGCTGCATGCCCATCACCTGGCACCAGGCCGAGTGCAGCGCGGTCTCCAGCTCGGTGCGCGGCAGCGTGCAGTCCAGCTCGGTGCTCACGGTGCGGCTGCGCACGGCAGCGCCCTCGGCGCGGCCCGTGCGCGGGTCTACGGGCGGCAGCGCCTTCTTGTCCAGCTTGCCTGAGACCTGGTGCGTGGGCATCTCGCTCAGCTCGATCATGTAGGCGGGCACCATGTAGTGCGGCAGCTTGGCCTTGAGCTCGAGGCGCACCTGGCGGCACGAAGCGGCCTCCTTGAGCACCAGGTAGGCCACCACAAACTTGTCCTCGCCCTCCTCGCCCTGCACCACGACCGCGCACGAGGTGACCAGCCCCTGCAGCGCCATGATGGCGGCCTCGATGGCGCGCAGCTCAACCGAGTAGCCGCGGACCTTGACCATCGAGTCGCAGCGGCCGAGGATCTCCAGCTCGCGGTTGTGCAGCACGCGCGCGCGGTCGCCGGTCTTGTACATGCGCACGCCGCGCACGGTCGGGAAGCGCGCGGCGGTCAGCTCGGGCTGCCCGAGGTATCGCAGCGCCAGCGTGGGCCCCGCCACGTACAGCTCGCCCTCCTCGCCCGTGCCGCGCTCCACCAGACTGTCGTCCATCACGTAGGCCTCCACGCCGGCGAAGAGCCGCCCCACGGGGCAGTACTTGCGCCCGCCGTACTGGCCCCGTTACTGGGGGCTCAGCGCCGCCGCGTGGCACTCGCTCACCGAGTAGAGGTTCCACAGCGCCGCCCACGGCAGCAGCTCCCGCGCGCGCTCGTGCAGCGCCACGGTCACCACCTCGCCGCACAGCACCACCGTGCGCAGCGCCGGTAGCCGCGCCGCCAGCGTCTCCGCGCCCAGCGTCTTGCTGTCCAGCACCGCCTCCAGCAGGCTGGGCGTGAACAGGCAGCGCGTCACGCACCACTTTTGCAGGTAGTTGGTCAGCAGCTCCGGGTCATAGATCACGTTGTCCGGATTACGCACAGCGCCGCGCCGCGCAGCAGCGGCCGCAGCATCTCCCACACGAAGAACACGTTGCAGCCTTCCACCTCCTGCTCGTCCGTTGAGTAGGGGATGTTCTCGTACCGCCACTCGTACGAGAACACGGCTCCGCGGTGCGGCGCGGCGATGCCCTTGGGCTTGCCCGAGGTGCCGCTAGAGAAGACTACGTAGGCCAGCGAGTCCAGGTCCTCGTCGTCCACGGCCTGCAGCGCCGCTTGGTCGTCCTCGCTCAGCTCGCCGCTCACGGCCTCGAACGAGTCGAGCAGCAGCACGGTCTGCTCCTTGGGCAGCCGCGCCACCTGCGCGCGCTTGCACACCACCACGGCGGGCCGCGCCTTCTCCAGCACGTCCGCCAGCAGCGACTCGGGGTACGCCACGTCCAGCACGGCGTACCCGGCGCCGGCCTTTAGGATGCCAACGTACGCCAGCGCGTACTCGTCGCAGCGCTCCATGAGGATGCCCACGGAGCTGTTCTTGCTCACGCCGAGCCGCAGCAGCGCCGCGGCGAGCCTGTCGCTGGCCTCGTCCAGCTCGCGGTACGACGTCTCGCCGCCGGGCCCCACCAGCGCGGCCGCATCGGGCGTGGCCGCGGCCTGCGCCCGGAACTGCGCGTGCAGGCACTTGCCGGCCGCCGTCGCCATCGCGCGCCGCCGCCGCCGCCGCCCTGCCGCCCCTGCTGCTGCTGCTGCTGCTGCTGCTGCTGCTGCTCTTGCAGCTAGCGCCTCCGTGCTCTCGCGAGTTGTGGGACTGCGCTGCGCTTTTCGTGACCTTCGCATTCGAACGCGTGGCTTTGGGGCGGCCCTCGAACAAGACCCTGGCGGTACGCGGCGGCCCTGCTTGCGCCCACCGCGTTTTTGAATAAGACCCCGCCAGGTCTTGTTCGGGACCGCGACCCTGCGCCGGCAGGGCGTTACCCACAGCGCCCGGGTCTTGTTCAAGCGCGTGGCACACACTCGGGGACGGGGCGGCCCGAGCTGCGGGTCTTGTTCGGGACCGGCGCTGCTACTCGCGTGTTGAATTGTGGACCCGGAGGGGGCCTGTTCGGGAGCAGGAGCCAGCGTTCCGATGTGGTTCTGAGATGGTTCCGGGTGGAACCGGGGCGGAACTGAGGTGGAACGGAGGCCGCCGAGCAAGAGGAGGAGCGAGCAGGAGGATCCGTCCCTGGCCGAGGCTGGCGGCGCTGGAGCGACCGATGCAGCGGCAGGCGAGGCGCCGGTGGCGCAGCGCTGGCCCGCAAGCACCACAAGCTGCGCGGGCAGTACCTGCGCGTGTTCGGCGTGGGGCCCGGCGGCTTCGTCAACGAGGATCCTGCCGCCCATGGCGCGGTGACCAACCGCTGGGCCTTCCGGCAGCTGGTGGACATCCTCGTGCCGCAGGCGGAGCAAGCCGGCGGCCGCGAGGGCGAGCTCGAGTTCGACTTGTAATCGAGGAGGAGTCGGCCTTCGGCGCGACGCGGTCTACGCTGGCCTTCAGCAGCCCCTGCCGCGCCGAGCTGCTGTGTGCGCTGCGCGCGAACAAGCTCGTCGGCAAGCACGGCGTGCAGCCGGCCTCCAAGCGTCGCGTCGACCAGCGCGAGCGGCCGTGCTTGCTCGTGGGCCGGCGAGGCCGGCCTCGCCGAGGTGTCGAGCGCCGAGGCGCCGCGCGTGCTCCGGACCTACCGGTACGTGGATATGTTCTCCGCAGCCCAGCTCACTGGACGGCGTGGGATAGCGGCTTTGTGGTCCTCGTAGGCCGCGAAAAGCGCCCGCACGCCTTCTGCGGACCCGGCACCGGGGCGGTGCTGGCCGCGATGCAAAGCAGCTGCAAGGCCAGCGGCATCGAGCTGCTGGCCGTGGAGGGCCAGCTAGACTCGCGCGCCTGGAAAGCGCTCTGCCAGCAGTACGAGCGGCAGGCCGACATCGGCGCGCCTCTGGCCGAATTCGAGGTCCGCAAGCGCAAGTCCGGGGCGGCCGTGCGGCTTCGCGTCACCTCGACGCACCTCGTCGAGGAAGAGGCGCTCTGGCGGCGCCGTGCTCTCTGTACGCGGACTCGGGCGTCTGCGCGCGGCGGTGCGACCCCTGGATGACCCGACGCACCTCGACCTCGACTTTCACTCGGACGACAAGACCGCCGAGTACTCTTGCGACCAGCGCGACGCGCTGCTCGCGCACGTGATGGACGCGTGCGCGCGGCGAGGCGTGGCCCCGGCACTCTATTGCGCGCGCCCGCGGCCCGCGCTGCGCTTGCTGCCGCCACGCTGCAGCGTGCCACCCGAGGTCGAGTTGCCCCTCCGGCGCCTACTTGGCGTGCTGGCGCACAACGCGACCGAGTTGCGCGGCCGGCCGCCAAGCCCTACCAGCGACAACGAGCAGATGCAGCGCCTTGTGCTGGCCAGCACCGCCCTGCTTGAGAACAGCAACGCTCGCCTCCAGGCTGCGACCTTCTCGGGGCTGAGCGCCAACACCGAGCTGTACGGCGCTGGGACCGTGGGCCTCGTGTCTGCCGCCTGCGCAGCGGTCTCGCGTCGGTCCGACGCGGTGGTCAAGACTGCCTGCACGCTCCTGGACGCCGTGCTGCGCATCGTGGACTGCGCCGACTCGCGGGCCACTTTAGCGCCGACAACGTGCCGGAGCTGGTCGCTCTCGCCTCACAGGCGATTGAACCGCGCGCCCACGTTGCTGCGCGTGCGTGGCCTGCGCCTGCTCCTCGCGCTCTTCGGCGGGCCGGTTGCCGACGCCCTTCGCTGCCGCACGACCGAGCAGGCTAACAAGCAGCTCTTCCTCGGCGGCGCGCGGGGCGCCGAGCTGGCGCGCGCCCTCGGCGCGCTGCTTGTGGAGTGCGCGGAGGAGCCTTTGCTTTGCGGCCCGCTAGCTGCCGTCCTCGAGGCCGTGCTGGTCTCGGGCCGCGACTCGACCTCGCCAGAAGTCTACAACGCCGTCCTCCTCGAGCTTGCCGAGCGCCCGCCGCCCTGCTCGAGCCCTTCGCGCTGCGCATCGCCGGCGCAAGCGACGACATGGCCTTGGTTATCTTCGCCGTGCTGCAGGACGCGGGGCCCGAGACGGCTGCGGCGTTGCACCACGAGGCGCTGCGCACTGGCGCGTTCTTGCGGCATCTCTACGAAGCGTTCTTTGGCGCCTCGGGGAGAGCCGCGCGACGCACCAGTTCCTGGTGCAGCTGTGGCTGCACGACCACAACGAAGGCCACGCGCTCCTGCGCCGCGTCGTCCCAGCCGGCTTGTACCACTCTCTCGCCCGGCCTTGACCACCCGGGCGCGCGAGCGCATGCAGAGCGACCGCCAGGCGCCGCAAGGTGCCGACCGCATGCTCGAGCGCGTCGCGCGGGCGAAGGCCATGTTTGCCCAGGGCGTCGCGCCCGGGACCTTGGCGCCCAACGAGCAGCAGCCGTCGGAGCGGGGCCCTGGCCCCACCTTTGGGGCTGGGGCCCGCCGCCGGCGCTGGCATGCCGTCCAACTTTGAGCTGCTCTTCCTCATGGCCGAGCAGGACCACGTGCTCCCGGACCTGCTCTGGGCCCGCGCACCCGTTCCGAGCTGCGGCAAGCGCTCGAAGCGGAGCGGAGCGCCCTCGACGCGGAGAGCGGCGCGCGCTGGAACTACGAGGAGTTTAGCGTTGATTACAAGTCGCTCGCGACCGAGTACTGCGTCGGCGGGTGCTACATTCGCCTCCCTCGTTGACCCGCCACCGGCCGCGGCCGCAGCCGAAGCTGGCGCGCCAAGCTTCGTGGAGCAGGTCCACGATCCGGACGCTTTTTTCAAAACGCTGTACCAACAGTACCTGCGCGAGGTCGCCATGCAGAACCGCACACGCGCAGGCCAGTGTCTCAAGGCGATGGCCTGCGTGCACTCCCAGCACGCCGGCTCGATTCGCGCCTTTGAGGACATGGCGTACTTGCTCGAGAGCGCTCGCAGGTCGACCTCACTGGAGGTCCGCGACCAGATCCTGGGCCTCGTGGCCGCACTCACCGAGTCGCGCGGCAACTGCGTGCGCCTGGCGCGCTCGGTGGAGAGCTGGTTGCCAGTTCTCCTGGCCGCGCTGCACGACGCTCTCTCCCCGGCGCAAGACGAGAGGGAACAAGCCCAAGAGGAGGCCGAGCCGCAGTGGTATTACCGGCGCACGGGCGCGCTGGGCGACAAGCTTGGCCCGTTAACGAGGGCGGGCCTGCGCGCCTTGCTCGAGGGGAAGTCGCACGAGTGGGTTGCCGACGAGATGGAGTGCTGGGCGGCTGGAATGAGCAGCTGGCTGCCGCTCATGGACGTCGCACCCCTGTACTGGGCGTGCTGCGCGCGGGGCGAGTCTGGCGACCACCCCCGAGCGGAGGCGAGTGCCGCGCTGCACAGTCTCCGCATCTTCCACCGCCTCGTGTGCCTGCACGGCCTCAAGGACGCGCAAGGTCGGCCGCTCCGCCCGCTGCCAAAGGCCCTGCGCCTGTTTGGGCAGGCGGGCAACCTCGCTCCCGTGGTGCACTGCCTGCTATCCTCTGAGCCGGCGGTCGTGGAGGAGGCCGCGCAGCTGCTCGTGGCGCTCGTGCGTGCCAACGAAGCTGTCGTGCCCGCACTGAGCGAAATGGGCGTTTTCCTCTTTGCGCTGCAGGTAGACGGGCCGCACTTTGGCTCGGCGGCAGTCTTGCTGCACGAAGCACTGGCTTTTGGCGAGCAAGGCGCCGCGCCGGTCCTGGCGGAGCTCCTCCCGGAATGCATGGTGGGTCTGCTCCAGCGGCACGGCCCCGGCCGCTTCACGGAAGTCTTCGCGGGATCATGCAGTAACCCGGAAGTGATCTGGACGGACCGAATGCGCGAGCAGCTGGCGCTAGCGATCCGGGAGCACCTCGGCGAGTTCACGGAGCGGCTCCGAGAAAACCCTTTCTTGCGCTACAGCCAGCTTCCGTTGCCCGGCCTGTGCCTCGAGAACCTGGAGGACCTGGCTGGAGAGCTGTGGTGTGGCGGCTTCTTCCTGCGCAACTTGTGCGACAAGGAGCGCTTCCCGGACTGGCCGGTGCCGGACCCGGCAGCCTTGTTGCGCGCGGCCCAGGACGCGGCAGAGGCGCTGGCTGTGCCACAAAGCGACCGAGAGGCCCAGCGCAGCGCGGAGACCGCGGCCCGGGAGGTGCTGGAGCTCGCGCCCGACGCAACGCCGGCCGACGCGCGCGCGGCGTTCCGTGTCAAAGCGCGCGCGACCGCTGGCACGCCCGAGGCGCTGGCAGAGCTGGCAGAGCTGAAAAGCGCTTGCCACGTGATCGCAAGGACGGAGCGGGAGCGCAGCGGCGTGGGCGACCTCGAGGCGCGGCGCGCGCTGCTCCTGCGTGCGCAGAGCTTCCTCTTCGAGCGCTTTCCCTCGGCGCTGCGCGACAGTACCTTTGACACCTTTGGGCCACTAGTTTCTGCGGCGCGCGCCGAGTGGCGCGAACACGGGCATGCTGGCCGTGGCCACCGACCTGGTGTACAAGATATGCCTCTGCGCGCCTTCCAACGCGGACAACCTGGTCGCGGCCGGAGGCGCCGAGCTTTTGCTCGAGCTGCTCGCCGAACACTCTGACGCGCTGCGGGCCAGCGGCTCGTGGGAGGCGGACGCCGGCGCCGCGCAGGTAGTCGAGAACGTGCTCAGCTGCCTCATCGGGCTGGCCTCGATCGCCTCCACGCGCGAGCGGCTGCGCTGCATCGCCGAACGGAGCGGGACAAACCTGCGCTCGGCGGCCTCTGCACCGTGCTCGACTTTTATGCCGCTCCTGCGGCGATGCCGAGCGTGCGCCTGGCGTTGCAGGCCGTGTCGCGCATGTCTGCCGACGCGCCCCTGCAAGACGTCCTGGTGCGCATGGGCATCCTGTGGCACATCGTGCCAGTGCTTTTCGCCTTCGAGGAGGCTGACGCCGGCAACCCCGGCAACGCGCTGGCCAAGCACGGCGCGCGCGCTCTCTCTCGCGTCGCTGGCCTGCTCTCGGCGCCAGAGCTCGCCACGGACGAGCATGCCGCGGCCCGCGAGACGCTTGAGCGGCTGCTGTCGGAGCCCGTGGCGGCCTTGCTCTCCCACTCGGACCCGACCGAGTTGCTGACCGTCCTGAACGGAGCGCGGGAGCACAACCCTAATCTGGAACGCGTCCTTGCGCAGCGACGTGCTCGCCTTCCTGGAACGCCCAGGCGGGGTGCCCTGGGACGCGCTCGTCGACGCGGACGGGAGCGCCGCTTCGTTCCGCCTCAGCGCACTGGAAGATGAGCCCCGACTCGGCGGCGTCTACTTGCGCGTGCTCATCGCGCAGCCCGAGGAGGCCCCGCAGAACGCGCCGGCGCTCGCGCTCGAGCTCCTTGCGCAGCTGAAAGCGGACGCGGGGCCAGTGCGAATCGCTGGCTGGCGCGACATCTGGCTGCGTGCGTTTCACGTCCTGGCGGAGAACGCGCAGGTCGCGGACGCGGTCGCCAATGCGCTGGTGCTGGCCGAACCGCCTGTCTTTGACGTGCTCTTCCAGCTCGCGCGCGCCGCCGAGACGCGCGCGGAAGCCCTGGCGGCGCTGACTCGCGCAGCACGCGCAAACCGCGCGCTCTGTGCCATGGTCGCGCAGGAAGGCCTGGTGGAGGAGCTGCTCGCCCTCGAGGTGGGTGGTGACGAGGTGCTGGACCGAGTGCGCGACCCGGCGCTGATGGGCTTGCTTGAGGCGCTGTGCGGCGTCCCGCGCACCGCGCGCTTCGTTGCCGCGCCGGCGACCCTGGGCTGGCTGCTTCGCGCGGCTGTGCTGGAGCCGTGCAGCGCCCCGGCGCTTCGCGTGCTGCAGCAGGCGCTGCGCGACCCAGGGCTGGGCGAGCAGGCCTGCGTGGCACTGGCCGAGGCGCTCCCGAGCGGCATGGTCCGACATCTGCGCGCCGCGGACGCCGCGCCGCCCTGCTCTGTCTTCGAGCAAGAGGTGGACTCCCCGGAGCTGATCTGGGACAGGCAAATGCTGGCCACGCTACGCGAGGCGCTGCAAGCACACCCGCTGCCCACGCCCGCGCGCGTCGAGTACGCCCGACTGGAGGGCGAGCGTCTCGTTGGCGGCGTGTACGTGCACGCTTTCTTGCGCAAGCCGCGCGCGGCGCTGCGCGACCCGCTTCGCTTCGCACGCAAGCTGCTGGACGCGCTGGTGGAGGAGCTCGAGGGCAAGCTTGACATCAAACCCGATGGCTTTGCGTCGGCGTTTCACACTGGCGCCGCGTCCGCGGTCGGTGCAACCGGCCGGAGCGCGGACGGGGACGCGCGTGAGGACTTTGCCACGTCCAACGAGTCGGCGGTGGTCAACCACCTCGCGGCGGCAGCGCCCAGCATGGCGGACCCCTTGAGCTCGGGCTTTGCGGCGGCCGACCCTTTGGCAGTGGCAGCGCCGCCGCCGCTTCCGGCGCGTCGTGCTCCGCCGCCGCCAGTCCCGCGCCGCGAGAGCAAGCCGGATCTTCTTCTGAAGCGGGCTGCAAGCAAAAAACCGCCGCCGCCGCCGCCGCCGCCGCCGCCCCCTCTGCGGCGGCGGGCGCAGCGGCTCATACGGCAGCCGAGACGGCGGCCAAGGCGGCGGCTCCAGGCTCGGCTGGCAAGGAGAACCTGGAGCCCGGCCCGGGGGACGCCAACGAGGAGGAGCCGCTGCCGCTGAACGAAGAGGACCTCTCGGCGGAGCTCGCCGATCCGGCTCTGGGAGCGCTCCTGCGAGCCTTGCTCCTCCTCTTCCGCGAGCAGCCCGCCATCCGCGACAAGGCCGCGAGCCTTGGCCACTCGCAGCGCCTGGTGATGGCGCTCGAGACGGCCCTTGACCGCAGCGCGGCGGCAACGCAGGAGGCGACGGCAACGGAGGCGGCCGAGCGCGTCGCTCAGGCCTATATGCATATCCTAAGCGCCGTGTCCGAAAGCCCCGACTGGGCCAGCGAGCTGGCGCGACACTCGCATGTGGAGCGCGTGCTGCTGCGGCGCGCGTCACCGCTTGGCGCGCAGTCTAGCGCCGCCTTGACCGCGCTCGCGGCGCTCGCCGAGCGCAGCGAGGAACTGGCGGAGCGGGTGGAGCCCGACGCGGCCGCCACGCTGCTCCCGGCGCTGGATGGCGCCTTTCGCGCGCCAGCCGAGCGGCTTCTGCGTGCCCTGCAGGCCGGCAACAACCTGCCGGTGCGGCGGCTGCTGGCCGAGAGCAAGGCATGGGCGTTGTTGACGGGTGTAAGTTGATTTTTTTTTTGTTTTCGGGTGTTGCTCTCTCGCTCCAATCTCCGCGCGCAGCCTTCTCGCTGCCCCTCCTCCTTCCCCCCTCTCTCTGGTGCTGTTGCTTGCCTCTCTCTCTCCCTCGACTCGCCAGTGGCATGAGTGTGCCAAGGGCAGCGGCGCTGATGCGCCGTCTGTCGCTGCCCTCCCCCTCCTCGCTGCTCGCTGCTCTACGCCTCGGCGGATGGGGCGCCTAGCCCTCCATACCAACGTCGGCGCCGTTGGGGCAGCCGCCACTGAGGTGGCCGAACTGGCCGCACTGGTAGCACTTGGGGCCAGCGTCCTTCTGCGGGCACTCGCGCGAGATATGGCCGATCTCGCCGCAGTTGTAGCACTTGCTGCCGCCAGCGCCGCCGCCCTGGCGCCGGCCGCCGAAGCCGCCGCCAAAGCCTCCAGCAGCACCCGCCCTCAGCCGCCTGCGGGCAGTCGCGCGAGATGTGGCCGGCCTGGCCGCACGAGTAGCAGGTGCGGTTGCCGGCCCCGCCGCCAAAGCCGCCCTGCGCGCCGCCGCCGTTGGGGCACTCGCGGGACATGTGGCCAGCCTCGCCGCACGTGTAGCACGTGCGCTGCTGGCCGTTCGGGCAGTCGCGCGACAGGTGGTCGGCCGCGCCGCAGCTGAAGCACGACTTGTTGCGGAACTGGCCGCCCTGCTGCTGGAAGTCGCCGCCGCCGTTGCCGCCCTCGGGCAGAACCGCGTGTGCCCGGTCTGCCCGCACGTGTAGCACGCCCGGTCGCCCATCTCCTCCTCCGCCTCCGCCTGCTTGTCCTGCTCCTCCTTCTGCGACTGCCTGGCGTTGTCCGCAGCCACCGAAAGATCTGCACCCCGGTTCGCTAGCACACCGCCCCCCTCCGCCCCTCATCCCCACGCACGGATCAAATGCAACGGAAAACGCACAAGAACACGCGCAGTCGGCCCACAATTCCCTGCGATAACTTAAGACCTGAACGAGGACTCGGACGCTGCTGGGTGGAGGCTCTGCTGATGCTGCTGGGTGGGGTTGGACGCAGGACTTGTCGTCTGCGGTGGCCTCGCTCTGGCTGCTGGCTGGCTGGCTGGCTGGCTCTGCCTTGCGGCGCTATGGTGGCGGGGTCGCGCTCACGCGGCCTTCTGGCCGAAGTCGCGCTCGTAGCGCTCCTTGGCTTGGCGCTCCAGCTCGGGGTTCACGCGGCCCGTCGTAGGGTCCGTGCCCAGCGGGCGCCTGAAGAGCAGGATGTGCGGCTCGGCCGGTGGATGGCGTAGTGCGCCCAGCCGCGGCTCTGCTGCACGCCGATGCTGCGCCACTCGTGCTCCTCCAGAAGCTTGTCCTTGGGAGGTCCTTGGCGATCTCCTTGGGCAGGATCACATGCCTTGCCCGCAAGGGGTCAGCGCCGCCCGCCTGGATGCCCGCCCGCTTGACCGCCACTCACCTGTATTCGTGTTGTCGTCAAAGTACTTCTCCGAGTACTCGATCCTGTGCGCGATATCGTTCGGCATCTGCCTCTGTCGGTCAGCCTAACCACCACATTCCGCCCGAGTCGCGCCACGCGAGCCGCGCCGCCGCCGCCGCCGCGCCGCGCGAAGGCGCCCGAGGCCTCCGCGCCGCGCCGCTCCGTCGCGCCGGCGCGGCCGTGCGGCGGCCGTGCTATGCCGGCGGCGCGCGAGTCCGCGCCGGCCAGTCCTAACCATCGCCACATCGCGCGGGCCGCCCGCCGCCGCGCGGCGCCAGGGCCTCGCGCGGCGCCCTGACCCGGCCCGGCCGCCCGCCCTGGCTCGCCCGCCCGCCTCGCCGCGCGCCGCCCCGCGCCCGCCGCCCGCTCACCTTTTGCTCCAGGGCCGCTCGGCCCAACCTCTCCGTCTCTTGGCTCGCTCTGGACTGCGTCGCGGCCTGCTTGCGCCCTATTCAGGCCGCGGAGGTCATCCAACGACCTGGGCCAATGACCTGGCACGTCTGGAGAATGACCTTACCCAGTCAATGCCGCGGTCGATGCGTTCGCCGGGTAGGGTCCAGGAAGCGTGGAATGGGACTCGGGCCGGCGACCGGACAAGTGCGCGCATGCGCATGCGGCTGCGGCAGGCCAACTGCTGCGACATGGACATGTCGGCCAACTGCTGCTGCGACGTGGACATGCCGGCCAACTGATGCCGCGACATGGACATGCCGGCCAACTGCTGCGATGACATTAACATGTCGGCTGACTGCTGCGACATGGACTTGTCGGCCAAGCGGTGAGGGTGGGAAGCGAAAGTCTTTGGCCTGGTTATGTGCCCACGGTGATTCCCCAAGAGGCGCCGCCGCCCGCGCGACGCGCGCCGCGGCCGCCAGAGCCGGCGTCGTCGGCGTCACCGCCTCCCGCAGCGGCGTCGAGCTCGGCCTTGTGCTGGCGCATGCAGGCGACGGAACAGTACGAATAGCCCAGCCGCGTGAAGGGCTCCTTCTTCGCAGGGTAGGTCTTGCCGCAGGGGCCGTCGCAGGCCCAGCGCGGGCGCTTCTTGGCCTTGACCGGCGCAGGCGCCCTGTGCCACGCGAGCGCAGCCAGCGCGTTGCCGCCGCGCATTCGCGCAAGCGCGGCCGCGGATACACCCGCCGCCTCCAGTCGCGGCTCGAGCTCCTCGTACACGCCCGCGTAGCCCGCGCCGCCGTAGCGCACGAGGTCAGTCTTGAACGCGACGCAGGAACTCAGCCAGACGCGGTCATCCAGCCCGGCCTTCGCAAGCTGCGCCACCGCGAACGCGACGAGCTGTCGTCGCTCGGCCGCAGGATTACCGACCACCAGCGCGACGTCCTCGCAAGCCTCGAGGATGCCACGCAGCGCCCGCACGGCCTCCTCGAGCTCCTCTAGGCCGCGCTCGAGCCCCGGCAGACGCTCCAGCAGGCCGTTCAGCAGCAGCACGTTCCGCGGACCCCTCCAGGCCGCGCCCGGCGTCGGCCCAGACCTCGAGCGCGGCCTGCGCGGCGGCAAACACCTCGTTCCAGGCCACCTCATCGCCCGGCCCGCGCTCGGCCAGCGAGACAAGCACCGGTGGACCGCGGCTGTCGTTCGCAGCGGCCACACGCGCCTGGGCCGCGCAGGCCGCGCGCAGCACGGCCTGCTCGCTCGCGTCCAGGCCGCCGCAGAGGACGAGCTCGCCGATAAGGCCTGCGCGGATGGACCCAGATTCGGATCCGCCGCCGCCGCGCTCAGCGAGGTCGGCCGCGAGGCGGTCGGCGAGGCCGCTTGTGGCGTCGCCGGGCGCCCAGCCCGTGCCGGCGATGACCGAGAGCGGCGCGTCAGCGCCGAATCGAGCCGAGATCTGCCAGCTGGCGCGCGCGCTGCGGGCCACGAGACGGCGGCGTGGTCTCGCAGACCAGAAGCCTCGCCGCGTGCCAGCGCGGCGCTCGCCAGCGGCGACAGCTCCGTCTCCGCCTCGTCGACCGAGGCGAGGGCCACATTGTGCGGCTTGTCGAATGGCCGCCGCCGCGCCGCGGCGAGGTCGCCCAGCTGCAGCGGCGACAGGTCGGTGCCGCCCTCACCGCTGCGGTCCTGGAAGAGGTGCTCCCAGCGCCAGCACGCGGCACGCAGCGGGCGGCGGGCGCGGCTCGCCGTCGCACGCAAGCCATCGCGTCGGCCGCGACATCGTTGCAACTTGGCGAGGACGCAACTGATGTGCAACAGCATCATCGAGATGCGGTCAGCGCAGGGCCTCGAGGTGGTCAGCGCAGAGCGCGCTGGCCTTGGCTGCACGGCGGCCAGCAGGACATTACGTTGGTCGTGCAGCGCAACAAGCAGGAAGAACCCCAGGCTGCAACAGGAAGCGCAAAGGGGGACGCGGGCAAGCAAGCCAACGCGTCGGCCGCGACATCGTTGTCGCAGCTTTCAGGGACGCGACTGACGTGCAGCGGCATCGAGATGGTCGGTGCAGGGCGCGCCGGCCTCGGCTGCACGGCGGTCGTGCAGCGCAGCGAGCAGGAAGAAAGCATTTCGGGAAGTGCGATAGGGAGAAGCGGCACAACGCCTGCTGCCCTGTTGCAACAACGCGAGGCGGGAGCCGTGGCAAATCCGAAAAGCAGAGGCAAAACGAAGGATTCATCTCATCGCCGACCGCCGCGTCGTGGCTCCGGGAAGGTCAAGGGTACCTTGAGCAGGATCGAGTACTCGCCGCCGCCCCTCTTCTTCTCCGAGGAAGACTGCACGATGCAGCCCAACTGCCTGTACAGTTCGTGCACGGCCTTGGCTGGCATCGCGAGGCTCGACGCGAGCAGCTTGAGCGCGTGCGCGTTGACCACGGAGCCGCCCAGGACGAGCGCGAGCGCCAGGATATACAGGCTGAGCTTGGTGCTCAGCGCCGCTGGGCGCGTGTACTCGCCCGGTCCCCGCCAGGGGTGGCAAAGTCCTCCAAAAGGCGGCGGCACACCTCGTCGGGCACAGCGTTGCCGATGTTTTTGGCCATCTCGCTCAGGTCGCCATTCACGATGCGGTAAACGCGGCGGCCGGTGAAGAACTTGATGAGCATCTCGGTGTAGAGCGCGACGCGCACGAGCCGCTTGATCTCCTTCTTGTCGCGCACCTCACCCCCAGCCACGCGCATGAGGTGGAAGTGCACAAAGGGTGACAAGCTCCGCACCTCCATCAAAGCGTCCAGCTTGGACTTGTGCCTGGCCACCCGCGCCATGCTTTCGACGGCGTCCTTGAGCGCCCGTCGCTCTGCCAGGGTCATGATCTCGTCCGCTACGTACACGTCCTTGGCACGCGTGGCGTCGAGGTTGAACGGCGGCAGCATCTGCCGCCGTGCCTTGAGCGCCGTCTCGGCCTTGTCGTCCGAGAACTCGCTGGCGTGCTTCTTGCGCGCTTTTCAGCGAGCTGGACGCCAGCACCGCGTCCGCGGACACGGCGTTCATATCGCGCGAGGCCAGCCCACGCTGCACGCGCACGCTCGCGAACGTGTCCCATCAGTTCGCGCCGCTTCTCCATATACTTTTCTGATGCGCGCTGCTGCCGGTCGACCTTGTCCTCGTCCGCCTCGGGCTCCGCCTCCTCCTCGTCCTCCAGCTGCACGCCGGGCTCTGGCAGTTTGCGCACGGTGCTGCGCACCTCTATCGGGTACTGCGTGGACTCCTCGGGGTTGACCAGCACTGCCGTGCGAGTGGCCTTGTCGTACCGGAAGACCAAGTAGCGACAAAGCTTGCTGTGACGCTCGTTGCCCTCGCCAAAGTTGCGGCCCTCCAGGTCCAGCTCGCGGGTGCGCCCGAACACGATGCAGCGCCCGTCCCTAGGCGTCGTGCTAGACCGGAACAGACCGAGCTCGATCTCGCTCTGCACCTGGCTGGCCTGCGGGAAGGTGGCCAGGATCGCGCGCGACTTGCCCTCGAGCTGGAAGGAGACCGGGCCGGCGAGAGGTGCGGCGCCCGCCGCGAGCGGCGCGGCGTTCTTCTGCTTCTTCTGCGTCGTCGTGCCCGTCTCGGCGGCGTCGGAGCCGCTGTCGTCGCTCTCGTCAGCATCGCTCATGAGCACGTCCGCGCTCGGCGCGTGCTCCTTCTTCGACAGCACCTTGCCGCGCGCGGCCTTCTTGGCCTTCTGCTCCTTCTCCAGCTCCGCCTTCCTGCGCTTGCGCCCCGAGGCGTCCAAGCGGGCCGCATCTTCCCTCTCGGTCCCCCTCTCACCGCCGCCGCCGCTGTCGCTGCCGCTGTCGCTGCCGCTGCCGCTGCCGCTGCCGCTGCCGCTGCCGCTGCCGCTGCTGCTGCTGCTGCTGTCGCTATCACTGCCGCTGTCGCCGTCGGCCGCGGCGGGCTCGCGCGTGCGCTTCTTCTTCTTCTCGTCGCCCATCGTCCTCGTCGCCGTCCACGCCCTCCGCCAACAGGCCAACGAAATGGGTTCACGCGCATTGGGACCAGACCGTGACTCGGGCATCCACACTTACTCGCATAGAGTGATCCTCCGCACTTTACTACGCGTCGCCCAGAGTGGTTGGCGGCTGGCATGTGACATGTGACGCGGAAGAGCCGCAAGCCCAGGCAAGCCGATTCGCAAGCCCGAGGCCTCGGCAGGCTGGAGGTCTGGCAGCGCCTGCGCTCGGCACGGTCGCTCGCGTGCGGTGCTTTTCGGTTTGCCAGGAGGTCTCGGCGTGGAGAGGAGGGAGGGAGAGCCTTGTGGTTGCTTGCCTCGGGAAGGCGCCGGCCGCGCTGGAGAGGTCGAGCTTGTGTTCAGATGGAGAGGGGAAAGTTGAGTTAGGCGGTGCCGAAGGTGGCCTCGGACTGGCTGGCGATCTTGATGAAGACGTCCTCCAGCGTCGTGGCGCTGATTTGCCAGTCCGAGATGCCGTTGCTTTTGGCCGCGCCGGCCGCCATGATCTCCCAGACGTCCGCCAGGTGCAGCGACGCGCTTGGCTCCATGCGGAATACCAGGCGCCGGTTCACTTGCGACTCCAGCTTGGCGCCTGACATCTGCGACTCGACAAAGTTCTGCGCCGCCGCGGCGTCGCTGGCGACCACGATCAGACTGAAGCCCTCGTTACTTGGCCTTGAGCGCGGCCGAGGTGCCGATCGTCTTGAGCTTGCCGTGCGCCATGATGCCAATGCGGTCGCTCAGCTTCTCAGCCTCGCTCATCAGGTGCGTCGTCAGGACCACGCAGCGCCGACGACGCTCGCGCAGCACCAGATCATGCACGTGGGCGCGCGTGACCGGGTCGACGCCCGTCGTGGGCTCGTCCAGGAAGGCCACCTTGGGGTTGCCGAAAGCTGATGGCGATCGACAGACGCCGACGCTGCCCGCCAGAGAGGTACCGCGATCGCTTGCGACCGTGCGCTTCCAGCTGCACGGCGCGGAGGGCGTTCTGCACGACGCGCTTCTCATCGGCGCGGCTCACGCCCTTGAGGCGCGCAAACAGCAAGAGGTGCTCGGCCACCGTCATGTCGGGCCAGGTCACGTCGTGCTGCGGACACACGCCGATGCTGTTGTACACGCTCTGCATGTCGTGGCGAATGCTCATGTTGTCCACAAAGGCGTCGCCGCCACTGGGCCCGAACAAACCGGTCAGCATGGAGATGAGCGTCGACTTGCCGGCGCCGTTGGGGCCCAGCAGCGCGAACAGCGCCTTGTCCTGCATGTGCATGTCGACGCCATCCACGGCCACAAAGCTGCCAACTGCTTGCGCACGTTTGACGACACGGATGGGCGCGTCGCGGGCCGACCCGTCGCGCGAGCGCACCAGTCGGCGCTCCGCAACGACGTCCGCATCCTCGCCCGCCTGCAACGCCTCAAGGTCTTCGGGCACCGACTCAAAGTCGTCCACTTCTTCACCCAGGCCCTTGTCTCCCTTGCCACGGCTGCCCTTGGCCGCGCCAAGCAGGTCCGTGATGCAGAAGAGCGGGCCGCGGCGCACACCAAACTGCTTGGGCAGCACTTGGTCCAGGTATAGCGTCGCAGCGAAGCACACAATGGCCTCCACGAACAGGTACAGCCATGTCATGACAAGCTCGTCCGAGCCGTCAAGGTCCTCCAAAAGAAGCTGCGGCTTGACAGCAGGAAGATGGCGCGGCAATACGCGAACAGCGGGAACCACCACCACCGGGCGCGTGCTCAAAGGGCCGCTGCGCAAAGTACTGCTGGTTGATGAAGACGGAAGCCACGACGCTGACGAGCACGATAAAGTAGAGAAAGATGCTCGAGTTGCGGCTCCGCGAGAAGAAGGCGCTGAAGAGGAAGGCCAGACCGATCATGGCGTTGGCCCACAGAAAGAACGTCAGCAGCACGATGCCAAACTGGTGGTTGGCCATCACGTCGAGACCAAAGGCGGCGCCCAGGATATAGACCAGCGTGAGCATGGTCATGGTGAGCGCCAAGTCGAAGACGTACTGCACGGCCCAGTAGACACGCATGCGGAGGCCCATCATGAGCATGACGCGCGCAGCTTGTGTTCCTTCTCGTGCACGATGTGAAAGGTGAGCACGGGCAGCAGGAAGGACGTGGCGAACGGCACCAAGAAACCAGCGAGTAGTTGTTGCACGGCTGCGATGCTCTCTTGCACATACCGGTTCGAGTCCCGCTCCTTGGCCTGCATCGGGAACTCGCGATTGCCCACGACGATGAATGGCTCCGTCGCGCCTCCCAGCGGCTGTCCGCACGAGGCGTCGCGGTCCGTAGCGTCGCCGTAGCAACGCCACCCAGCACCGACTGAAAAAGGGGCAGATCGACTCCGTAGTCGTAGCTCGTTCCGTCGGGGCCGTACTCACAGTCATAAGAGTACTCTTCGCTGTCCCCTGGAGCCGGAAAGAAGGCACCCGGGTAATCGTCGCAAGGCCACATGTCAACAAGGTAGGTCTGGATGGTGAGCGAGAGAACGCCCTTGCCCACGTCGACGTCGTCAAGATGAGCGCCGCCGCTGGCAGCCAGTCGCTGATGAGATCGCGCAGCGCCTCTTGCTCCTCAAAGGTCTCGACCGGCGTGGTCGGGAACACCTTCTGCAGCTCGGTCTGCGCGTTGAAGATGGCCTCGTTCACGATAAGGCTCTCGTCCTCGCGCCCGCGCGCCTGCTCGTTCAGCGTCGCCGTCGACGCAAGTTGTCCACTGGGCACATGTTGGGACCGATCCGCACGCGCAGCTCCGTTTCACCGGAGTAGATCGCCGCCGCATACGGGTAAGCCGCCATGAGACTGCTGCCCGTGGCATTCCATGCCTCGAAGGCGGGGCCCAGTACATCGGTCGCCACCGAGCTGTTGCTGAACACGCACGAGCTGCTCGTGAGAGCGGGTTGCTCCGGCGAAGAGCCATAGCAATCCACGAGGTCGCCCGAGCAGCCCGAGCATGACTTGTTTGAGATAGTGCCAATGTCGATGCTGCCACACCGTGACCCCACCTCAGCTTTGAGTGCGTCCTTTGTCGTGGCCACCATCAGCTTGCGCTGCACCGATGACGTCGGAATATCGGGTCTCGCTTTGCACAAAAGGATGCACCCATTCGGCGTCAGCCTGCTTGTATGTCAGGTCCTGGAGGTGCCTTGGACGGCAACTACCCTTCTCTTTGCATAGCGTCGCCAGCGGGTTCTCGTTGGACATGTACTCGGGCCGCCAGGCCGGGCCCAGCGCGTCCTTGGCACTGGCTTTGGAATAGTAGTCCTGCAAGTCGCTGCCGTAGGTCTCAGCGAGCGCGGCGTACTCTGCAAAGGCCGGGACGGTCGTCGCGTTCACTTGGTCGAAATCGGGGCAAAAATTGCAATAGTCCGCGACATTGTCCTCCTGGTAGTTTGGCGCGTAGACGTTCGTGTACTCGCTCCCGGCGTCCCAAATGCAGTAAGCGCACCCGGAAAACTCGTCGTCGTAGTCGTCGTAAGAACTTCTCTGTGTCAGCTGGTTCTCGATCAGCACGGTGAGGCCGAACATGAGGCCGATCATCAGCAGCGGGGTGAACAGTTGGCAGCACACCGTCTTGCGCTGCCGCATTTGCAGCACGAAGGACTTGCGGATCAGCGCGCGCACCTGGCCGCGAGTGCTGCGATGGAACTGCACCGAGTCGTCGAACTCCTCCGCTTGTTGCAGCTCAACGTCCGCCGCGTCGGCCTTGGTGTCGACCGCCATCGCGGTCGCAAATTGCCCTTGGAGCGCGCCCTGGGCCGGCATCGCCATCGGGATCGGCTGGCTCTGGGGCTGCTCGTTAAGGCTCACGAACACGTCCTCCAGCGACGTCTGCGACAGGCCCCAGTCTTGGCCTCGCCGCTGGCCACGATCGCGTCCACCTCGCGGAACAGCGCGGGCGCGCCGCCAAACAAGCTCGGCTTGATCGTGTACAGCATCGACCCGGTGTCGCCGCCGCTCAGGTTGTCCTCGTCCGCCACCACGCCCGGAAGCGCCGCCAGCACCCGGGTCGGATCGTCTGCCGCGCCTCGGCGCTCGAGGGCGACACCATCACCTTGTAGTTGCCGCCAAACTTGGACTTGAGATGCAAAGGGTTGCCCAGCGCCACGAGCCGCCCCTTGGACATGATGCCGATGCGGTCGCCCAGCATGTCGGCCTCGTCCATCAGGTGCGTGGTCAGGATCACGACGCGGTCGTGCTTGAGCTCGTTGATCATGTCCCACACGTGGCGCTGGTTTTGCGGGTCCAGGCCGGTCGTCGGCTCGTCCAGAAACACGACACGCTTGTTGCCGAGCGCCGCGATGGCCATCGAGAGTCGCCGCTTCATGCCGCCCGAAAAGTTGCCCGCCACACGCTTGAGCTTGTCGAGATGGACCTGCTTCAGCAAGTAGTTGCTCTGCTTGCGCACCTCCGATATGCTCATGCCCTGAAAGTGCCCGTAGAAGCGCATGTGCTCGCGCGCCGTCAAACTGCCCCCACAGGATGTCGTGTTGCGGGCAGACGCCGATTTCGTGGCGGATGGCCGCCATGTTGTCACGCACGCTCTTGCCAAAGATGGTGCAGTCGCCGCCCGACATGGAGATCATGCCAGAGAGCATGTTGATGGCCGTGGTCTTGCCGGCGCCGTTGTGCCCGAGGAGCGCAAAGCACGAGCCCTGCTCGAGCGCGAGAGTGAGGCCGTTCACGGCGCGCGAAGGCGAGCCGCAGCAGAGACGACGGCCGCCAAAGTCCTTGACGAGGTCGCGGAGGACGACCGGGAACTGCGCGGGGTCACTGCGGTCGCCAGAGCGGATGGCGGCCTCCTCGGCGTCAACGTCGGCGTCCTTGTCGCCCGAATCAGGCGTCGGCACCGCGCCCGCGCCCGCGCACGATCCAGCAGAGCCACCGATCCAGTAGGCCGGCGTGAAGAGGAACCAGGCCTTCTCGGGCTTGCCGTGGCCAAAGGTGATGACCTGGCCCATATACCAGGCAAAGACGACCCAGAAGAGGATGTCAAACCACAGCCAGCCCAGAGAGGAGGCGTCAGAGTCCGTCTCGAATCTACACGCGCAGTACGTCGCCGTCGTGTTGACTTCAATGGCATCGCCTGGGCCGTATGTGTCCCCTTCCAAGTACGTCTCGAAACTGACTTCCTTGGTCGCGAACGAGCCACCCACGGCGTCGCACTCCGCCTCCGTCGCGGAGTAGCGCCACACTCTGGAACAAACGGCACTTCGGCACGAGCTACGCTCCGCACACCCGATGGGCTCCAGCACATGCGCATCGTAGTTCAAATAGCAGTTCGAGTAATCGTAGCAGTACTCTTCGTGCTGGTAACATACTGCACTCCTCGACCTTTCTGTAGTGGTCAGAGATGTGGCACACCGGGCCGACACAGTCCGGATCGGTTGAGCTGGAACTCCGGGTCGTTGACATCAATGTTCTGGTACACGCCCGCCTGCGCGTCCGCGAAAGTGTAATCGCCAAAGATCTCCACCGTCTCACCCTCCTCGTCCTCCTCGTACGTCGGCTTTATCATGCCCGCCACGTTGCGCTCCATCTTGGTGAAAAGCAGCGGAGGGTACAGGTTGATCAGGTTCTTGGCCGCCGCCGGCATCACGAACGGGTCGCTGATGATCGTCATCAAGTTGGCGCTTGGAACGGTGGACAGGAACACGACCGTGAGTTGGAAAATGATGCCCACGGCGAGCAGCAGAAAGCCCACGATCGAGGCCACTCGGGACGACGGGATGACTGTGCTCATGGCCATGGCCAGTGCCATCATGGACAGCAGGAACGAGAAGAACAGCAGGAACAGCCACATGCCACTCGCGTGCACGAAGAACGGGTTGTCCATCGCAATGCCCGTCGCCACCATGAGGCCCGCCGAGACGGCCATCATGACCGCGTAGTACACCAGCCAGGACAGCCAGTACACGCTCTCGTACAATCCCATCATGCGGAGGCCGTCCAGGATCTTGTCCTCTTTCTCTCTGCACGATCTGGCGCAGCGCGATCATGAAGCTCAGCATGATACCGACCATGTAGAACACTGAGCCGAACATGGTCACCTCAAACTCGAAGCCTTGCCGACTCTCCGTTTGCGAGTTGGGCGGCTTGGGGAAGGCCTTGAGCTGCAGGTCGATCTTGCTCTCGTCCGAGCCAGTGTGGGCCGCCAGGATGGCCTCATTCACCGCGCGCTCGACCACCAGCACCGTCGAGCTCAAGCCCGTACGGTAACTCCTGGTCTGGAGCATGATCTCGTCCAGACCCGCATTGCCCGAGAAACCTCCTTGCTCCACAGTCTGGTTGTACCACACCTCGTACGACACGAGCGACATGACGCCCGGGTCCGAGTCAAGCTTGAGGTGCGTGTGCGGGTGCAAGCCATCCTCGTACGCGACGTCCTTGTAGAGGCTGCCGTCATCCGGGAACACCACCGCTGCCATCGTGGGCAGATCGCCCGAGATGAGAAACTCGCGCAGCTCCTGCGTCGAGGCAAAGCCGCGCACGTCCTGCTCGTCCAGCTGGTTGCGCTTGGCCAGGTCGGTCATGATGGCCTTGATGGCCGGCGTGCTGGGCGAGTACACGAGCGTCTGGCACGGCGCGTTCTTGATGCGCCCGCCGTAGCCAAACCGGCCGCCGTACGAGTCGTACACGGCGCACCTGCCGAGCTCGCCGCCGAGCTCGCTGCGGATCGTCATGATGGGCTCCGGGTGCAGCACCACCGTCTCCACAGATGCCGCCTTGACCACAAGCCCGAACATGATGACCATCACAGCTGGCGCAAGCAGGTGCACGCATGATGCAATGTACTGCCGCTTGGCCAGCACCGCGTTCTTGAACAGCAGCGCGTACATCTGCCACAGCATGGTCGCGCCCGAGCGCGGCGCGCGGCCACCATCAGCCCGCGCCGTGTCCCCTTCCTGCTCCACTGAGGCCATGTTGCCGCCACCGTCGCCGATCATCTCGCCCGTGGCTCTGCAAGCGCCTGCGAAACCTGACGCAGCGGTTGCCGCCACACGCGATCTTTGCAGCTTTCCACCAAGGCCGCCACACGTTGCAGCTTGGCCTTTGAGGAGGCTGATCACGTTCGCACCAGCTTGCCACCCGCAAACCACGATCACAGCACCAGTGTCACACGGACCATGTTCCTTCATGCAGCGACGGCTGACAGAGATTCGGCCACGCTGACTGAACTAAGGGAGCCGGGCGCGACTCCAAACTCGGTCGTTCCCTGCGCCTCCACCGCAGCCAATAGTCGGCTTGGTCATGCAAAATAGAAAAACGCCCCGCACGCCCCCCTCTCCGCCAAGTCCCACGGCTTCCTCACATGTCACAAGTCAGTGTCGAGCGACCTGTTCGGATTCTGGTAACACGAAAGCCACACCACGGTCGAACCTTAACCCTGCAAATGCTAGTTTCAGACTTGATGGGCCGCAAGGTGGAGCGACAGGCAGGATTTGTCTCACGCAGAAAAGGGTTGTTGATGCTGAGGTTGATGATAGCTACTGCTAGGCCAGTGCTGCTGGTGAACAGCAAGTCTGAGTTTAGGCGGTGCCAAAGGTGGCCTCGGACTGGCTGGCGATCTTGATGAAGACGTCCTCCAGCGTCGTGGCGCTGATTTGCCAGTCCGAGATGCCGTTGCTTTTGGCCGCGCCGGCCGCCATGATCTCCCAGACGTCCGCCAGGTGCAGCGACGCGCTTGGCTCCATGCGGAATACCAGGCGCCGGTTCACTTGCGACTCCAGCTTGGCGCCTGACATCTGCGACTCGACAAGTTCTGCGCCGCCGCGGCGTCGCTGGCGACACGATCAGACTGAAGCCCTCGTTTGTACTTGGCCTTGAGCGCGGCCGAGGTGCCGATCGTCTTGAGCTTGCCGTGAGCCATGATGCCAATGCGGTCGCTCAGCTTCTCGGCCTCGCTCATCAGGTGCGTCGTCAGGACCACGCAGCGCCGACGACGCTCGCGCAGCACCAGATCATGCACGTGGGCGCGCGTCACCGGGTCGACGCCCGTCGTGGGCTCGTCCAGGAAGGCCACTTTGGGGTTGCCGAGAAAGCTGATGGCGATCGACAGACGCCGACGCTGCCCGCCAGAGAGGTACCGCGATCGCTTGCGACCGTGCGCTTCCAGCTGCACGGCGCGGAGGGCGTTCTGCACGACGCGCTTCTCATCGGCGCGGCTCACGCCCTTGAGGCGCGCGAACAGCAAGAGGTGCTCGGCCACCGTCATGTCGGGCCAGGTCACGTCGTGCTGCGGACACACGCCGATGCTGTTGTACACGCTCTGCATGTCGTGGCGAATGCTCATGTTGTCCACAAAGGCGTCGCCGCCACTGGGCCCGAACAAGCCAGTCAGCATGGAGATGAGCGTAGACTTGCCGGCGCCGTTGGGGCCCAGCAGCGCGAACAGCGCCTTGTCCTGCATGTGCATGTCGACGCCGTCCACGGCCACAAAGCTGCCAAACTGCTTGCGCACGTTGACGACACGGATGGGCGCGTCGCGGGCCGACCCGTCGCGCGAGCGCACCAGTCGGCGCTCCGCCACGACGTCCGCATCCTCGCCCGCCTGCAACGCCTCAAGGTCTTCGGGCACCGACTCAAAGTCGTCCTCTTCTTCACCCAGGCCCTTGTCTCCCTTGCCACGGCTGCCCTTGGCCGCGCCAAGCAGGTCCGTGATGCAGAAGAGCGGACCGCGGCGCACACCAAACTGCTTGGGCAGCACTTGGTCCAGGTATAGCGTCGCAGTAAAGCACACAATGGCCTCCACGAACAGGTACAGCCATGTCATGACAAGCTCGTCCGAGCCGTCGAGGTCCTCCCAAAAGAAGCTGCGGCTCGACAGCAGGAAGATGGCGCGGTAGTACGCGAACAGCGGGAACCACATCCACCACCCGCCGGCTCAAAGGGCCGCTGCGCAAGTACTGCTGGTTGACAAAGACGGAAGCCACGACGCTGACGAGCACGATAAAGTAGAGAAAGATGCTCGAGTTGCGGCTCCGCGAGAAGAAGGCGCTGAAGAGGAAGGCCAGACCGATCATGGCGTTGGCCCAGAGAAAGAACGTCAGCAACACGATGCCAAACTGGTGGTTGGCCATCACGTCGAGACCAAAGGCGGTGCCCAGGATAAGACCAGCGTGAGCATGGTCATGGTGAGCGCCAAGTCGAAGACGTACTGCACGGCCCAGTACACGCGCATGCGGAGGCCCATCATGAGCATGAGCGCGCGCAGCTTGTGTTCCTTCTCGTGCACGATGTGGAAGGTGAGCACGGCAGCAGGAAGGACGTGGCGAACGGCACCAAGAAACCAGCGAGTAGTTTGTTGCGCGGCTGCGATGCTCTCTTGCACATACAGGTCCGAGTCCCGCTCTTGGGCCTGCATCGGGAACTCGCGATTGCCCACGACGATGAATGGCTCCGTCGCGCCTCCCAGCGGGCTGTCCGCACGAGGCGTCGCGGTCCGTAGCGTCGCCGTAGCAACGCCACCCAGCACCGACTGCAAAAGTTGCAGATCGACTTCGTAGTCGTAGCTCGTTCCGTCGGGGCCGTACTCGCACCTGCTATAGTAGCCGATGTCTTCGTTGCCCCCCGGAGCCGGAAAGAAGGCACCCGGGTAATCGTCGCAAGGACTGGTATGGGCTAGCGATGTAGGTGGATGGTGAGCGAGAGAACGCCCCTTGCCCACGTCGACGTCGTCAAAGATGAGCGCCGCCGCTGGCAGCCAGTCGCTGATGAGGTCGCGCAGCGCCTCTTGCTCCTCAAAGGTCTCGACCGGCGTGGTCGGGAACACCTTCTGCAGCTCGGTCTGCGCGTTGAAGATGGCCTCGTTCACGATAAGGCTCTCGTCCTCGCGCCCGCGCGCCTGCTCGTTCAGCGTCGCCGTCGACGCAAAGTTGTCCACTGGGCACATGTTGGACCGATCCGCACGCGCAGCTCCGTTTCACCGGAGTAGATCGCCGCCGCATACGGGTAAGCCGCCATGAGACTGCTGCCCGTGGCATTCCATGCCTCGAAGGCGGGGCCCAGTACATCGGTCGCCACCGAGTTGCTGAACACGCACGACTGCTCGTGAGAGCGGTGCTCCGGCGAAGAGCCATAGCAATCCACGAGGTCGCCCGAGCAGCCCGAGCATGACTTGTTTGAGATAGTGCCAATCGATGCTGCCACACCGTGACCCCACCTCGCTTTGAGTGCGTCCTTTGTCGTGGCCACCATCAGCTTGCGCTGCGCACCGATGACGTCGGAATATCGGGTCTCGCTTTGCACAAAGGATGCACCCATTCGGCGTCAGCCTGCTTGTATGTCAGGTCCTGGAGGTGCCTTGGACGGCAACTACCCTTCTCTTGCATAGCGTCGCCAGCGGGTTCTCGTTGGACATGTACTCGGGCCGCCAGGCCGGGCCCAGCGCGTCCTTGGCACTGGCTTTGGAATAGTCCTGCAAGTCGCTGCCGTAGGTCTCAGCGAGCGCGGCGTACTCTGCAAAGGCCGGGACGGTCGTCGCGTTCACTTGGTCGAAATCGGGGCAAAAGTTGCAATAGTCCGCGACATTGTCCTCCTGGTAGTTTGGCGCGTAGACGTTCGTGTACTCGCTCCCGGCGTCCCAAATGCAGTAAGCGCACCCGGAAAACTCGTCGTCGTAGTCGTCGTAAGAACTTCTCTTGTCAGCTGGTTCTCGATCAGCACGGTGAGGCCGAACATGAGGCCGATCATCAGCAGCGGGGTGAACAGTTGGCAGCACACCGTCTTGCTGCCGCATCTGCAGCACGAAGGACTTGCGGATCAGCGCGCGCACCTGGCCGCGAGTGCTGCGATGGAACTGCACCGAGTCGTCGAACTCCTCTGTCTGTTGCAGCTGCACGTCCGCCGCGCCGGCCTTGGTGTCGACCGCCATCGCGGTCGGAAATTGCCCTTGGAGCGCGCCCTGGGCCGGCACCGCCATCGGCATCATCGGCTGGTTCTGGGGCTGCTCGTCAAGGCTCACGAACACGTCCTCCAGCGACGTCTGCGACAGGCCCCAGTCTTTGGCCTCGCCGCTAGCCACGATCGCGTCCACCTCGCGGAACAGCGCGGGCGCGCCGCCAAACAAGCTCGGCTTGATCGTGTACAGCATCGACCCGGTGTCGCCGCCGCTCAGGTTGTCCTCGTCCGCCACCACGCCCGGAAGCGCCGCCAGCACCCGGGTCTGGATCGTCTGCCGCGCCTCGGCGCTCGAGGGCGACACCATCACCTTGTAGTTGCCGCCAAACTTGGACTTGAGATGCAAAGGTTGCCCAGCGCCACGAGCCGTCCCTTGGACATGATGCCGATGCGGTCGCCCAGCATGTCGGCCTCGTCCATCAGGTGCGTGGTCAGGATCACGACGCGGTCCTGCTTGAGCTCGTTGATCATGTCCCACACGTGGCGCTGGTTTTGCGGGTCCAGGCCGGTCGTCGGCTCGTCCAGAAACACGACACGCTTGTTGCCGAGCGCCGCGATGGCCATCGAGAGTCGCCGCTTCATGCCGCCCGAAAAGTTGCCCGCCACACGCTTGAGCTTGTCGAGATGGACCTGCTTCAGCAAGTAGTTGCTCTGCTTGCGCACCTCCGACATGCTCATGCCCTGAAAGTGCCCGTAGAAGCGCATGTGCTCGCGCGCCGTCAGACTGCTCCACAGGATGTCGTGTTGCGGGCAGACGCCGATCTCGTGGCGGATGGCCGCCATGTTGTCGCGCACGCTCTTGCCAAAGATGGTGCAGTCGCCGCCCGACATGGAGATCATGCCAGAGAGCATGTTGATGGCCGTGGTCTTGCCGGCGCCGTTGTGCCCGAGGAGCGCAAAGCACGAGCCCTGCTCGAGCGCGAGAGTGAGGCCGTTCACGGCGCGCGAAGGCGAGCCGCAGCAGAGACGACGGCCGCCAAAGTCCTTGACGAGGTCGCGGAGGACGACCGGGAACTGCGCGGGGTCACTGCGGTCGCCAGAGCGGATGGCGGCCTCCTCGGCGGCAACGTCGGCGTCCTTGTCGCCCGAATCAGGCGTCGGCACCGCGCCCGCGCCCGCGCACGATCCAGCAGAGCCACCGATCCAGTAGGCCGGCGTGAAGAGGAACCAGGCCTTCTCGGCTTGCCGTGGCCAAAGGTGATGACCTGGCCCACGTACCAGGCAAAACCGACCCAGAAGAGGATGTCAAACCACAGCCAGCCCAGAGAGGAGGCGTCAGAGTCCGTCTCGAATCTACACGCGCAGTACGTCGCCGTCGTGTTGACTTCAATGGCATCGCCTGGGCCGTATGTGTCCCCTTCCAAGTACGTCTCGAAACTGACTTCCTTGGTCGCGAACGAGCCACCTACGGCGTCGCACTCCGCCTCCGTCGCGGAGTAGCGCCACACCCTGGAACAAACGGCACTTCGGCACGAGCTGCGCTCCGCACACCCGGTGGGCTCCAGCACAGGCGCATCGTACCTCAGATAGCAGGGCGAGTTGTCGTAGCAGTACTCTTCGTGCTGGTAACAAACGAAACCCATCCACGATGAATCGGCGTCCGGAACCTCTGCACACTGGGCCGACACAAACTCGGCCGACACAGTCTCGGACCGGTTGAGCTGGAACTTCGGGTTGTTGACATCAATGTTCTGGTACACGCCCGCCTGCGAGTCCGAGAAAGTGTAATCGCCAAAGATCTCCGCCGTCTCACCCTCCTCGCCCTCCTCGTACCTCGGCTTTATCATGCCCGCCACGTTGCGCTCCATCTTGGTGAAAAGCAGCGGAGGGTAAAGGTTGATCAGGTTCTTGGCCGCCGCCGGCATCACGAACGGGTCGCTGATGATCGTCATCAAGTTGGCGCTTGGGCTGGTGGACAGGAACACGACCGTGAGTTGGAAAATGATGCCCACGGCGAGCAGCAGAAAGCCCACGATTGAGGCCACTCGGGACGACGGATGAGCGTGCTCATGGCCATGGCCAGTGCCATCATGGACAGCAGGAACGAGAAGAACAGCAGGAACAGCCACATGCCACTCGCGTGCACGAAGAACGGGATGTCCATCGCAATGCCCGTCGCCACCATGAGGCCCGCCGAGACGGCCATCATGACCGCGTAGTACACCAGCCAGGACAGCCAGTACACGCTCTCGTACAATCCCATCATGCGGAGGCCGTCCAGGATCTTGTCCTCCTTCTCCTGCACGATCTGGCGCAGCGCGATCATGAAGCTCAGCATGATACCGACCATGTAGAACACCGAGCCGAACATGGTCACCTCGAGCTCGAAGCCTCGCCGACTGTCCGTCGTTCGCGAGTTGGGCGGCTTGGGGAAGGCCTTGAGCTGCACGTCGATCTTGCTCTCGTCCGAGCCGGTGTGGGCCGCCAGCATGGCCTCGTTCACCGCGCGCTCGACCACGAGCACCGTCGAGCTCTCACTCTCGCCGTACGCCATGGTCTGGAGCATGATCTCGTCCAGACCCGCGGCGGACGAGAAACCTTCATTCTCCACAGTCTGATTGTACCACACCTCGTACGACACGAGCGACATGACGCCCGGGTCCGAGTCAAGCTTGAGGTGCGTGTGCGGGTGCACGCCGTTCGTGTACGCGACGTCCTTGTAGAGGCTGCCGTCATCCGGGAACACCACCGCTGCCATCGTGGGCAGATCGCCCGAGATGAGAAACTCGCGCAGCTCCTCCGTCGAGGCAAAGCCGCGCACGTCCTGCTCGTCCAGCTGGTTGCGCTTGGCCAGGTCGGTCATGATGGCCTTGATGGCCGGCGTGCTGGGCGAGTACACGAGCGTCTGGCACGGCGCGTTCTTGATGCGCCCGCCGTAGCCGAACCGGCCGCCGTACGAGTCGTACACGGCGCACCTGCCGAGCTCGCCGCCGAGCTCGCTGCGGATCGTCATGATGGGCTCCGGGTGGAGCACCGTTGTTTCGATTGCGATCACTTTGAGCACGATCCCAAACATAACGACCAGCACAGCCGGCGCGAGCAGGTGCACGCACGACGCAATGTACTGCCGCTTGGCCAGCACCGCGTTCTTGAACAGCAACGCGTACATCTGCCACAGCACGGTCGCGCCCGAGCGCGGCGCGCGGCCACCATCAGCCCGCGCCATGTCCCCTTCCTGCTCCATCACGCCCATGTTGCCGTCCTCGTCGTCGAGCTTGGCCTCTCGCTCCTCCGCAAGCGCCTGCCTTGCTGTCACCACCCCTTTCCAGCGCAAGGGTCTGCCACCCAAATCCCAGCACCAAAACCAGCACATGAGAACCTCGCACGTCACATGCGCATGGCACGTGCCAGCCCACCAGACGCGCCTCTTCACCAATGACACAAGTACCGTAATGACAGCGTTCAGAGTACGGTACGTACCGTACCGTACCGGTACCAGTGCAAAAGTGTCTGGAGCTGTTCATGTTCATGAAGTGGTGGGTGTGCGTTCTCGTCCAAAAATGACTCCGTCTGTCTGCCCGTGGAAGCATGCGGACGCCCTGCTCCTGTTGGAGCTGGGTCTGTCCCGCTGGCGCTGCTGGCACGACCGACGCGCCTGCAGCTGGGTGTTCGGCACTCGCCGACTTGATAGGTGCTCGGGAGCCAGAATCAACAGAATGCTCATTTGCTTGCTTGCTCTGGCGTCAGCTGGAGGAAGGCAAGCAGGCCCTGGGCGCGGAGGCCCGTCAGCGGTTTTGCAGGCGGCGGCCGACGCGGTAGTGCGCGTCAAAGACGATGTCGTGCATGGCGTGCAGCGCGTTGGCGGCGGCGAGCAGCGTGCGAAGCCAGAGGAAGGCAGAGAAGGCCGGGAAGGAGAGCTGCAGAAGGCGCTGCGCGCTTGCCGCGTCCAGGTCCCAGGCGCGCTCGGCGAGGCAGGAGAGCACGTACGGTGCGCAGAGGCGCAGGCAGAGTGCAACATGGGCGCCGCGAGGTCGCGCAGGGCGAAACCGAGGTCGAGGCCATCGCGACCGCCTTGCTGTATCTTGTCTAGGCGCGCCTCCCACCGTCTCGCCGAAGACGCCCAGGAGCACCAGCCGCGACCAGGCTTTGAGCACGGCTAGGCCGAGTGCCCAGTCCTGAAAGATGAGGAAGACGGGCGTGCGTTGTCGCGCGACGCGCATCGGGTCGAGCACGACCAGCTCGAAAGCCGCGCCGGTGAGCAGCGGGATGACGACTGCAAAGACAAAGAGCATGACCGCCCACTTGCAGGCCTGCAAGGCCCACATGAGGCATAGCTGCAGCGCTCGGCGAGGCCCACCGTCGCGCGAAAAGATGGCCTTTAGCAGCCACTTGCTGAGCATGCCGCCGAGCCAGACCACAAAGCAGCCGCCGCCCAATGGTACAAGTCGTGTTTGAGCGGGTCGCCTACCAGGCTGAACAGCGCGCGCCCAGACAGGAGCGGAAGCACGAGCGCCGTGGTCGATGCCACCACGGACGCCACCGCAGCTAGCACGGCCAACACCTTGAGCCGCAGCAGCAGGCGCGGCGGCTCGTGGCGCAGCACGCAGAACTGGCCGCCCGTGGCGTGCTCCTCACGGCGCGCGTCAAAGCAGGCCCGAAGAAGTTGGGTGCGCCCGCCAGCGTCTGGCTCGAGCATGATGAGCGACTGCTCGTCAAGCACCAGGGAGCGGCCGAAGCGCGCTCGCTGACCTTGGCATCTTGCAGCGCGACTACCGGGGGCACGTTGTCGTCCCGCCACACGCGGGAGAGCAGACGAGCCGCGGCAACCACGGCTGGGCCAGAACCGCCAAGCCAGGACACGCCCAGGCCGGATGGCAAGTGGTCCAAGAGCATGTCTACCAGCTCGGCTCGCCTTGCACGTCTTCAAGCAACTCCCGGACCGCCGCGATGACATCGTAGGCCGAGTCGGTGCCTTCCACCGGTCCGCCAGAAGCTGCGCCACCGCCTGGTTGGACCACTTTGGCAGCGCGGACGCCTCCTTGGCCACCGCGTCAAGAACCGGAGCACGGCCCTTTGCGCCTCGTGCCGGAAAGCCCGCTCCCGCCCCGCCCGAGCGCCTCGCGGCTGCATGACCCGGACGTTTGAAAGCTGCAGGAACTGGCACGCAGTACCCGAGGAGTCGGTCACCGTGCACACGTACGTTGGCTCGTCCCCAGGTGCAGCCATCGGCGGCGCGCAGCTGCGGCGCGAGGTCCGACCACGGCACCACGGCGCAGGCAACGCCTAGCACCCCCCGCGAGAGTCCGGAGCGCAGCTTGACAGGTCAGGCAAGCCGCGCAGCGCGTTGGTGAGCGGCACCCGGACCCGGCGGCACCTCCCCGGCGAGGGCTCGACCAGCGGCCCGGCCACGCGGCCTGGGCGCGCACAACGTGCACGAAACCGGACCGCATGTGCTTGAGCGCAGGCTTGAGCACGTAGCCATGCAAGTCGAGCGGACGCGTGAGCATCGTGGCAACAACGCGGGCCGAGTCGAGAAACACCTGACTGAGGTGCAGGGCGCTCGACCAGGTATGGCAGCGAGTGGAAGAGAAAGACGTCGAGCGGCAGTTGCGCGTCCGCAAATGGCTCCCGAAAGTTGCCGATGCGCAGCGGAAACACCCATGGCATCGCCCACTTGGTGAGATGGATCGGGCACACCAGAAAGGCAAACACAGCTGGCACGCACCACAGCACCTGGACACGTACGAGAAGCTTTCGTCTAGGGACTGCGAAATGACGCTGGGCTGCACCACGGCCGCGTTCTCGATCTCGGCTTCGGCCACTGGCGCCTGAGCGTCCACGCAGAGCAACTCCTCCACCCTACCGCCGAGCTGGCCAAAGCGCTCCTCGTCGAGCCGGACCTGCGCCGCGACGGCCTCCACGCGCTCGTGCCACCGGTGCGTGTGCTCTTGAACGCGGCGCTCTTGAAGCGCAATGAGCGGTCCAAAGCGCCCCATCTCCAGGCTCTTGCTTGCGTCGTACCAGCCCTCGAAGAGGCGCACGCGAAAGTACGGGTGCACAACCTGACGAAAGGCCCAGATGAGCGCCGACCAGTTGGCAATTACGACGCTGCCGACGGCCCAATGGATGCCCATGCAGGTGAGCGGCGCGCCGGAGCACATGTTCAACCGGCTGGTGAGCACGTCCCAAAAGTCGCCCGACACGCCCATGATGCCCGCGTGTGCCACCCAGCCCACGGCCTCGCTCAGCAGGAACAGCTCCATGAGCACAATGGTCCACATGGACAGCACGTCCAGCATGCCCTGCAGCAAGAAGGCCGCGTACTTGGAGACCACGTCGGGCGCGCTCACCGAGTTGCGGCCGCGCCACAAGTCGCGCAGCTTTTTGGCGCCCAGGTAGAGCAGTATCCCGACGAGCAGAAAGCCGTACCCGATCCCCAGAGTGTACAAGTCGTCGTTCTCGAAGGCGCGCACGCCCATGGCGATAAAGGACTGCCGGAACTTTGCGTTGGCCTCCACGTTGAGCGTTTTGCGCGCGCCAAGCAAGAGCACACGACCCAGCGTGAAGGGTATGAGCTGCCACACCGCCAGGAAGAGCGTGTTGGCCAGCGCCACAAGCGACATGGTGTACAGGCCGCGCTGTACCCCGCCGCGCAGGCCAACAAGCACCTCCCACGCGAGATCCTCGTCGCGCCCGTGGGCAGCCCGTCGTCGTCTTCCAAAAACTCGTCGAGTTCTAAGCCCATCACCTCCTCGTCGGCTGGCCGCTCTTGCTCTTCTGCTTGTTGTGCCGGAGCGCCTGGCGCCGGCGCTGGCGCTGGGTCGACGTTTGCCACAGGTGCCGGCCCAAAGGTCTCGTCCCCATCTCCCTCGTCATGGTCGTCGTGGTCGTCGTCCCCGTCGTCGTCCCCGTCGTCGTCGTCGCTGTGCACTGGGTTGCCAACGTGCTCGCGCAAGAAGCGGTTGCCAAATTCGAGCAGGCGGTTATTCTCTCCCGCCGCCTGAATTTCTTCCACCAGGTCGTTGGCGTCCGCCGCGGCAGCTACCGCAGCCTCCACGACGCGGTCAGCAATGTCGACGATGTTGCGGTCCAGGCCTCGCCGCAGGTTCCGCACGTTGATGTTGTCGTTGCCAAGGTCTTGCCACTCGTTGCGCCGCGCATAGTCTTGCAAGACCATGAGTGCCAGAAAGGCGCACACAATGCATCCCGTGAGGAACAGCCCGAAGAGGCAATCCTTGGCCACAGCCTCAAGCTCCCAGTTGAGGCAGACCGCCTCAAAGTCCGACGTGCGCCGCGTGAAGAAGAGGGCGTGCGTGCGCGCAGTGAACAGCGGCAGCGCCACGAGCCAAATCGCGCCGATCACCACGTAGTGCGACACCTGTGGCAGCAGCTTGAGTCCGAGCTGCAGCGACCCCAGCAGCACTTGCAGCGAGGAGAGGCGCGCCGGCGCGCCGGCGCGGTACACCGACTTGAACTCGAACTCGGTGAGGCACAGCTCGCAGCTGTATTTGTGCGACACCTTGAGCCAGCGCACGAGGCACTCCTCGTGCACGAAGCGGATGGAGCCCTTGCACAGGCATGGGTAGTACAGCGGGCCGCACTCCTCCCCGCAGCGGCACACGCGGCACAGCCGTTCCTCGCCGCTCTCCGCGCTGCACCGGCTGCTCGAGCTGGACAGCGCGCGGCGCTTGCCCGCGGGCTCGGGTCCTGCTCCCGCGCCGTCAGCCATCGCCCGAGTCTCGCTCGAGCGATCGACCTGGCTTACTTGCCCGAAGAAGGCCAGTCCCAGGAACGGACCCGACCGCGAACTGTCTGAAAAGGCCGCAGATTGGCCAGATGCGGGCGGCGGTCGCGGCGCCCGGCGTCTGCGACTCGGCGAAAGCTTGGGCTGCGGCCGCGTCGCTGGCGGCCGCGGCCGCGCTGGAGCCCCCGTTGAACTCGGCCTGGAGTGCGGCTGAAGACTCGGAGAATGCCCGAGCAATTAAAGGGATGGAGCAATGGAGCGGTTGATCGAGTCGGGGCCGGAGCGCGAGTCAGCGTGCGAGCGGTCCAGAGCGAGATGCGGCACGGCATGGCACGGCGGGGCAGCGCGCGGGCTAGCAGGCGGGCGGGCGCGAGGGTCTGGCTGCGTTTTGTGGGTTTGTACGTACAGTAGGGTCGCCTGCGGGCGGGCGGGGGGCGGACGTCACCACGAGGCGGCGGGCAGGCTCGCCTTGGAGAGGTGGTCGCGCACGTCCGTCTTGGCGCGCGCGAGCTTGGTCTCGGCCTCGCGCAAGAGCTGCTCCAGGCGCGTGCGGTTGGTTTTGGAAGTCTGCAGGTAGTCGTCGCGGTGGCGCTCGCTCTCGCGCAGCTGGGACTCGATCTTTTGCACGCGGCGCGACCGCATGACCTGCTGCTTTTGCGTGGCCTCGGGGTCGCACACAACCATGTGCGCCTCGCAAGCGGTCACGTTGTACACGAGCACCTGGAGCTGCTGGTCCAAGCTCTTCTCTTGACCCCCCACTCCAAGTATCGCGTCGGTGGCGTCGGCGCTCTTGAGCAGCAGCCGCAGGTTTTGCACGGCGCGCTGCGCCGCCATTTCTTCTTGAATCTTGGTCAGTAGGTGGCGTACCTGCTCGGCTTGCGCGGCTTTCGCGCGGAGCTCTTGGATGGTCTGCTGCAGCGCGTTGACGTCGCTGCTGGCAGTGTTGAGACTGGTGTAAAACGTCTCCAGGTCCCGCGCCTGGCTCTGCACACGGTCGCGGAGCTCGCTGATCGCCGTCTCCTGGGCAGCGGAGGAGCGCTCGAGGCCTGCGGCCCTCGCCTCGGCAGCGCGCAGCGCGGCGCGTAAGGCGGCGTCCTCGCCCTCCTTGCTCTCGGCGCGCTCAAGCTTGTCACGGAGAGCCCAGACCTGGTCCTCGAGCGCCTGGACGGCAGCTTTCAAGCGCAGCTCGCGGGAGCGGTGCTCGGTGAGCTGCGCCTCGGCCCGCGCGCCGCTGTCGCGCGCCGCTGCGAGCTGCGCCCGCGCCTCGGCAAGTTCCGAGTCCTTTTCCGCGGCTTGAGCCTCAAGGCGCGCGGCTACACGAGATTCTGCTGCCTCTGCCTCTTGCGCCGCCCGAGCGCCCGCGTCGCGCAGTGCAGCCTCGAGCTCGGCGATGCGCTCCCCGCGCTTCCCCAGCTCGTCCCTAGTCCGTGCGGCCGTGGCCACCTTGCTCTCCTCTGCAGCGCAGCGCTCAAAGTCCAGTTGCTTGGTGAGCTCGTCGCGCTCGCGCGCGGCGGAGCTCGCGAGCTGGTGCAGGCGGGCCTTCTCTTTGCAGGTCTCTTCGAGGCGCGCTTCGAGGCCCGCTCGCTCGGACGTGGCCTTCTTGCGGGCAGCCACTTCGAGTTGCAGAGCCGCTGTCGCGGCCGAAGCGCGCTCGGCGAGAGTCTTGCCCTCTGCTCGCGCCGCCTTGAGCTCATCTGAGACGCGCGCGAGCTCTGCCGAGGCCGCGGCAGCTGCTTGCTGCGCGCTTGAGGCGGAGGCCATCTCCGCGCGCTTTGACGCGTTCGCCGCCGCGAGCGCGGCCTTTGCCTCTTCGGCGGCCGCGCGCTGTTGTTGCAAGGCGCCTTCGGAGGCCACGCGCGCGGCCTTGCTCGTGCGGAGTTCCTGCGCCAGGCGCTCAAGCCGGATATCCGCGTCGCGGCTCCGGTCCTGCAGCGCCTTGTGCTCCCGGGCGGCCTCGGCGCTGGCAAGACGGAGCTCGGCGACCTGGCCCTGCAGCGCGTCGCGGGCGAGCTTGAGCTTGGGCAGCTCTTGGAAGTCGCGCCGCGCTTTGTCTGCCTCCTCGCGCAGCCGCGCCCCAGCGTCTTGCAAGTCGCTCACGCGGCGCGCCAGGTCCGCCTTGTCGGCCTCGAGCGTCATTTCGCGCAGCTTGGCGCTCTGCATGTGCTTGGCGAGCGCCTCCTTTTGCTCCTCGAGCGCAGTCTTGAGCCGCGCGATCTCCGCCTCGCTCGACTTTTCGGACGTCGTGAGGGCTTCCTCGGTATCGTGCAGCTGCTTACGCGCCCGGTCCAGCTGGCTGCGAAGTAGCTGGCCCTGCGATCGCTCCTCGGACAAGGCGCGTTGGGCCTGGCCGAGCAAGTTGCGCGCCTGAGCGGTCTGCCCCGTCGACTGGCGGCGCTTTGCGCGGCATTCTCGGTGTCGAAGCGGAGCCTGTCCATCTCGGCGGCTTGTTCGCTGTGGGCGCGCGCGAGCGCCTCGTGCGCCTCCTCCGCGCGTCTTGCGGCGGCTTGCGCCGCTGCCACGCGAGTCTCTTGCTCGCGCAGGCGCCTTTCCAGCGTGGTAATATGCGCCGCCTTTGCTACCGTCTTGCTCTGGGCCTGCTGCAGCTGCTGCTCGAGCATCTCCACCATAGTCTTGGCTTGCGTGGCGTGGTGCGTGGCGAGCCTTTCGGAGGACCGCAGTTCGGTGATCTGGCCGAGGCGGGTTCGAAGCGCTTCCTCCCGCTGTTCAGCGGCGTCTAGTTGCTCGCGCAGCGCAGTGCGTTGCTCGTTTGCTCGTTTGACTTGCACCTGTTGCCGCGACACGGTCTCCTTGAGGCTGCCGACTTGGTTGCGAAGGTCGTCGATTTCCTGCGATCGCTGCCGCAGTCCTTCGCTCAGCGTCACCTTCTTGCTGCCGTCACTCGCACTGGCTCTGCCTCGACCCTCTTCTTCCCTCGCATGGGCACGAAGGCTGCTGACATCCGAAAACGTGCTGCGTCTCGCAGGGCTTGCTGCTGTTGTTGCTTCTGGTGCATGATGTTGCTCCGTCTCTAGCCGCAGCAGCCTCCGAAACTCGCCCTCTGCGCTCCCGGAGCGCGCATTTGGCCCGGCGCCCCGGGCTTCTTGCTGCACTCCGTCTGGTCGCCTGAGTTGCTGGTGCTGCTGGTGCTGCTGGTGCTGCTGGTGCTGCTGGTGCTGCTGGTGCCGCCCCCGCCGAAGCTGCCGCTCCTGGAGCAGCTGCCCAGCGCCATCGTTGCCCAGCTGCCGCTCGAGCTGCCGCCGCTCTTGCCGCTCTTGCTGCTGCGCAACAAGCGCCGTGGCCCGCCTCCCCGCCGCTTGCAGCGGCTTGTCGGTAGCACTCGGCCGCGGCTCTTGCCGGCCCAGGGCGCGGCCTCCAGGCGCGAATCGCGGCGCTCAAGGCGCAGCAGCCGCGAATGCATGGCCCCCCGCCGCCGCCGCCGCCGCCGCCAACGCCAGCGCCAGCGCCGCCACCAGCAAGGCTGTCTGGTCTGTCTCCAGCTCGGTGCGAGAGCGCGTTGCAACCCACCGGACATTTGGGTTAGGGCGTGGGTTAGGGTTTGAGCACGAAAGAAAGGCTGGGAGTCGCGGGAGGATGTCGTCGGGCGCGACGCGCGCGAACCGCGCCTTATGGCACATCTTTGACGCGCGCGAGCAGACGATGGGGCGTCTGGCAGCGCACGTGTCGCGGCTGGTGATGGGCAAGCACAAGCCGACGTACTCGCCGCACCTCGATCACGGGGACAATGTGGTGGTGGTGAACGCGAGCGATCTGGTGCTGACGGGCAAGAAGCGCACGGAGAAGCTGTACCGCTGGCACACGGGCTTTCCCGGCGGGCTCAAGAGCCAGACCACCAAGCTGCTCATGGACGTCAAGAAGCGGCCCGAGGAGGTCATCCAGCGCGCCGTGAACGGCATGCTGCCCAAGAACAAGCTGCGCAAGGTGCGCATGGAGCGCCTGCACGTGTTTGCGACGGAGAGCACCCGCTGTGGGACAACTTTTCCGCCGAGCAGCGCGAGGCGTTCGAGCAGCGGCAGCGCGTGTATCCCAAGGTGTGGGGCGGCCGGAAGAAGAACCGGCTCCCGCAGATCCAGGGCGTGACGCAGTACATGTACGAGAGCGTGACGCCGATCGCGGAGCAGCAGGAGGCCGCGATCATGAGCCTTTTGCCGGAGGAGCTGCGCAACGTGGACTTTGATAGCTTGACGCAGGAGGAGCAGATGGCGCACATGAAGCGGGTGATGGCCGTCCTCAACGAGGCTGGGCCGCCGCCGGGGCTGTCATGAAGGACGGGTGGAATGAAGGGAAGAGGTTAAAAAAAACGAAATTGAATGGCATAAATACGTCAAGTTCATCAGTCAGGCCAGGGACAGGGAGAAGTCATCGCAGGGCACGGAGAGCCAGGACAGCTCGGCCTCCATGGCGTCGTCGTGCTCGTCCTCGAGCATTGCGCCGGGCGCTGGGCTTGGCGGCTCCCGGGGCGCGGCCTTGCGGAGGGCCACCGCGCTGGCGGTGAGCTTGTCCTCCCACTTGGCCTCTTTGCTGGCGCGGAACTGGAAGCGCACGACGGACTCGAGCCGGTTGCCGTCGGCCGACTTACGCGTCTCGCGCACGATGCGCTTGCGGCTCGAGTAACACAGCTTGAGGCACAGGAGGCCGTTCTCGAGGGTGGCCTGGTAGGTTGCGCCGCGCTGCGGGCGCTCGGTGGGGATGGGCGGCGGCAGCTGCCACTGATGCTCCTTGCCGTCCAGCACGTAGCGCTGGAATCCGCTGGACAGCAGCTTGCGGTTGCTCTGCGCCTCGATCGCGCCCTCCACGTGCACAATGCGCAGGTCGGCCTCCATGTGCCTTAGCATCTTGCGCAGCACCCAGGGCACTCCGATGGACTCGCGGATGCCCTCTAGGACGTCGAGCGTCTCTTGCGGCCGCATCCATTCTCCCGACAGGTCGTTGCGCGGGTCGCCTTCTGGCACGTAAGGCGCGCAAGTGGCTGAAGAGGGTCCCGAATCGGTGCTGCACGAGTCGTCGGCACTCGGCGCCAACGCCGAGGAAGACGCCGCGGACGAGGACGAGGACGACGGATCGGCTTGCGCCGCCGATGGCAGCTGTGACGGCGGCGGCGGCGGCGGTGGCGGGGGCATCGTGGCGCTGGTGCTCTTGGGTGTGCCGGCAGCTGGCGAGGCCGTCGGCACGATCTGGGAGAACGCGTAAGTGCTCGCGCTATCCGAACTGTGCGGCGAGCCACGCGGCGAGCTCTGCGAGACGCGCACGGTCTTGGTGTAGTGGGTGACCGACTCGGTGAACGACGTCTCGGCCTCCTTTTGCTCGGCCGGGTCCGCGTCGTGCTCCACCTTGATGATGCTGGTTTGCGCGGGAGGCGCCGCGTTGCGCGCGTTGCTGGCGAGAGGCGGGCCGGGATTGTTGGTCCAGACCTGGGTCTTAAATAGATGGTACAGCTCGTCCAGCGTGATGTTGTAGCTCTCCAGAAAGGTCTTGAGCAGGTCCAGCAGTACAGCCACGGCCACCGCGCGGCAGGTCGAGGGTGGGCAATCGCCGCTCACAGAGGAGAGCGCCGCTTCGATCGTGGACGTAAAGTAGTCCTCCTCGATCAGAAAGTTGGCAAACTCCTTCATGATCTCGCCAAATGTCAGCTTGCTGCTGGGCCGGATGCTGCCGCCGCCGCCGCCGCCGGCGGCGTCGAGCTGCGAGAGCGACGTCGAGCGCGGAGAAGTCGATGTCGAATGGCTTGAAATCGTCCAGGTCTGGCAGCGACAGGGACTCGGCCGCGTCCTCGCCCTCGGGCGAGCTGCCGCCTGCGGGCAGGGTGAAGCAGTCGAGGCAGTCCGAGATGCTCTTGGAGATGTCCTCGAAGTCGCCGCCCTCGTGCTCGGCCCGATCGCCGGCGATGTGGATGTCACTGCTTGCCACGTTGTTGAGCAATGGCTTGGCCGACTTCACGTCGAGCCGCAGGAGCGAGCGCATGATGTGGAACAGCAAGTGCGTCTTCTCCTCGTATGAAGTCTCCGGCACCTCGGGCTTGGTTTGCTGCTGCTGCTGCTGCTGCGTCGTTTGTCTCTCGGGTGGCGGTGCCATGGCGGCCATGGCGGCCATCTCGGCGGCTGCCTCGGCTTCCGCCGCGCCCTGCGTTGACACCTCAGTCTTGGTCCGCTTGCTGGTGCGCTTGACCGTGGGCGCCGCCTTCTTGCGCTTGGCCCGGGTCTGCTGTTGGCTTACAGGGGCGGCCGCGACGCTGATGGAGCGCGGCATGGCCCCCGAGGTCGCCCCGCCCGACTTTATGGCGTCCTGCAGCTCGAGCTGAGCTTTGAGCTGCGCCGGCAAGCGGTCGAGGTTCTGGCGCTGGCGCCGGCGGCAAAAGATGGTAAAGGGCGGCGAGTCGACCCAGGTCACTAGGCGGCACTTTGGCGTGGGCCCTGGCACCCGCTCGAACACGTAGGCACGCAGGACGTGCTCGCTGTCGCAAGTGTGCTTGTTGGCCACCCACGAGTAGTGCCAGCCCTTGCGGCCCTTGTTGAACACAAAGTCCAGCTCCGGCTCGTTCCGAAAGCGCGCCGCCGCGCCGTCCTCGCGCGCCTCGCCCACGATCCAGGGCTTGAACGGGTCCGCCTTGCTGCGCACCAGCTCGTCCACCTGCTCGTCGGACATCTCCGCCCCGGGCGCCAGCGCCGACCCGTCGTCGCCGGGCAGCTTGACAAAGCTCGCCCAGCACGCGACCTCGCGCCTGCCCGGGTTGGCCACGCGCACGAAGGCGGGCCGCCCGCAGAACCCGCGCAGGCGGTGCGCGTCGCTGCACAGCGGGAAGCAGCGCAGGTTCTTCAGCCCGCTGCGCTTGTTGTTGCGCTGGTACCGGCACGTCCACTGCTCAGCCTCCAGGAAGGACGCGCTCGCCATCCTCGCTCGGCGCGCCGGCGGCCGCTCGCGCACGATCGATCGATCCCCCGAGCACCTCAAGCTCTTTTCTTCTTTCCTTTGCTCTGCTCTGTTTTTCGCCACGATCAGTGAACGAAGTGATCCATCTCACACCGCTCCCCTGCTTCCGCGAACACCAGACCCACCCCCTGCCAGCGGACGCCTCGCCAGATAACACTTAGGCACTGTGCACGCTTCGACCGGGTCGCGGCCGCCGGGGCGCCAAGCAAGGCGGATCGGCCCCGCGGACCTGGGGTGGCAGGAGCTGTGACATCGGTGACGAAATGGAAGGACGATCCCGGCGCCTCCGTGCCACGCGACCCGGGGGGAATATACACCGGCGGACGTGTGGATTTGCATGGGTCTGGTGCGACAACACCACCCTTTCACCGCCCGGAGCGCGCCTTTCAGACGCGGGTGCGCGAGCCTGCGCCATCCTGTGCTTGCGCGAAGAAAACGCGCGGCTGAGGCAGCCCCCTACCGTTTCGCCTAGCCACACCCTAACGCCTGGGACGCTCTTTCGCAAACAGAGCAGCGACCTGAACGCGGAACCAGCGAGGGAACACAAACCACGCACTTGTCCGTTACGTCGCTCTTTTCGCGAGTGATTTTCGCGAGTGATTTAGAGTGAGCTTTCGGTCAAGAAAATCCGCCGCCACAATCGCATGTGCGCAGCGAGCAGGTCCATCTTTTTGGTGCTGGAGAGCACGGCCTGATGGCCAGGCCGTCGGCGCTCGGCGCTCGGCCGGCCAGGCTCTCCGGCCCAGCTGTGGCTGGCGGCTGTCTGGTGCTGCTGTCCTTTCCACGGAAGGCGGAACGAGGTGTCGTTGAAGCTGAGCTCCACCTCACGAGCTGCGGTGCGGCTCGAATATTGCGCCCGGCTCGCTCGAGAAGAGCGCTGGCTTCCGCCTGCCAAGACCGCATGCGGCGTGGCAGCGCGGCGTGGCAGCGCGGCGTGGCAGTGCGGCGTGGCAGGCGGGCAAGCGGCCTCGTGGTCAACGTCGTGGGAGTGGGTAGCTTTTTTTGGCCCAAAACGAAGCTCAGGTGAGTCACAGACAGTCACAGTCAGTCAGTCACATGTCAGTCAGTCAGTCAGTCAGTCAGTCATCGGTTTGCGGTGCGAGCGAGGGGAGGAGGCGCGCGCGCAGCGGGGCGGCGACGATGACGACGACGGCGCCGGCGTGGGGCACGGCGGGCGCGGCGCTAGCTGCCGCGCCGCAACCGCAAGGCGGCGAGCGCAAACCTTTCACGTGGGACGAGCTGGGCGCTCTCGTGCAACACACGCTCGGGTCGATCGACCACGCTAACGGCCCTGCCATCGCGCAGAGCAGGCTGCGGCTGTTCGGGAAGAGTCCCGATGAGGTCAAGGTCACGCTGTATCGCGACAACCACGCCTGGTGCCCCTACAGCCAAAAGGTCTGGATGTGGCTAGAGGAGCAGCGGGTGCCCTACCGTGTGGAGAAAGTGGCACTGAGCTGCTACGGGCAAAAGGAGGCCTGGTATAAGGAGCTCGTGCCTTCAGGGCAGGTGCCGAGCCTTGGCATGAATGGCAAGGTTATTGTCGAGTCGGACAGAATCATCGAGGCGCTCGAGAAGGAGTACGGGGTTTTGCACAAGAGCGTCACCGACCCTTCGACAGCCAAGATGGCGCGGCTGGAGCGCGCGACCTTTGAGGCGTGGCTGCAATGGCTCACGAGGCCAAGTCGCTCCACGACGGGGAGAAAACCCGGCAAAAGCGCTTTGTACAGTGCGTAGCCTACTTGGAAAAGTGCCTGGCGGCCGAGGGCGGGCCGTACTTTTTGGACGACTTCTCCGTCGCGGACGTGCTCTTCGCGCCCTTCTTGGAGCGAATGAACGCCACGCTGTTCTACTTTAAGGGCTTCAAGCTCCGAGGTGGCGGGTTCGAAAACATCGACCGCTGGTTTGACGCCATGGAGACGCGACACTCTTACCGGGGCTCACTGAGCGACTTCCACACGCACTGCCACGTGATGCCCCCAGTGTTCGGCACCTGCTACGAGCTCGGCTCGGACGAGCAGCAGCGCTGCAAGCGGCTCGTGGACGAAGGGCCCTTCTTGGAGATCCCCGACGTGGGCTTCGCCATGCCGCCAGACGCGGCCCAGGTGTGCCTAGCGCGCGCCGTCAAGCACCACAGCTCGGTGCTGAAACAAAACCCGCACCGCCACGGCAACAGCGACGAGGCCTTCCGGTGTGCGCTGACCTACCTGGCTACCGGGGTCAAGCTGCGCCCGCCCGACGGTACGCACGAGTCGCTGCGCTACATCCGCGACCGGGTGTGCGTGCCGCGGGACATGCCGCCACATAGTGCCGAGCTTTTTCGCCACGTCTGTGAGGCAACCGCTGCGCTCGACGGCGACACCAGGGGAACGCCCATTCCGCAGAAGCACCGCTTGGACCAGGAGCCTTTCGCATTCATCAAGGCAAGCCAGCGCACCGAATTGGAGATGCCGCCAGCGCCACCATGATGACCTACACAAAACTGTCACTGTCATTCGAGCTCCGAGCTGGAGGCACGCGTGCATCTGCTTGTCTCCATGCGCTCGTGGCCTGCCGATGAGCGATCTCCTGACTCGCTCGCGTCTGTGGACACCTGCGCGGACACAAACCACTTCTCCGCCCCTTGCTCGTTGATTGACTGATCAAGATCTGCTTCAGCAACTTCTTCCCCCATCGCGCAGTCAGTTCGCCCCGACACGCCATGGTCAGTTGCACGTGCAGTTGCCTTGTCAATTGAAGCGTGGTCGTGCAGCCTGGGACCCATCTCCGGCAAGCGGGCCTTCACCACCCTGGGACTACTAAGTTTTTCCTAGGGTCGCGGAAATCCGGGGAGGCGACTCGAACGCAGGAAAAACACCATCTGAACGCTGATTGCCTGGTGGACGCGGAAGCGGTGGATGATGCCTTGGTCGACTACGGCTCGGCCTCGAAGGCCAAGGTCTCGATCAAGATGAAGGAAAGGAAGATACTTGTTTTGGTTGGATCCGGCGGGTTGGCTACGAAGGCGTGGGGCTGTTGGCGTGCCGCGTGATCTCAGCAGTCTCGCGATCAATGAGCCCTGCTCGCTCCAAAACGCTGTCGAACCTCGCGGCGAGATCTGGGTCTTTCCGGGTCTTTTTGGCCAAGCTGAGGAGGCAGTCCTGCTCCCTGACCTTGAGGCCGAGCAGCCTTTGGAGCCTCGCGACCATCGTGAGCTCTGTCCTGCCAAGCATGTGCGTCAGACTTCCGAAATCGATCTCGAAGGTCTGCCACTCGCCTTGGTCCTCGTCGGCTTGAAACACGACAGTCATGGTCACATTCGTGCGGCTTATCTTGTTGGTCTCCGCTGGAGTATCGAGACGAAATCTAACCCCATGCAGGTGATGAGCAGGGCTAATCCTCGCCACCTCCTCTTCCTGCTTCCGCTTGCCCCGCACTTCGCTGTCGCGCATAGTCACAATGTCCATCCTCGGCTCCTTGGGGGTGCCGAACGAGAGCAGCAGGCCCGTACGATGCTCGAACTGGTCCGCGCCCGGCTTGCGGTACGAGAAGATGGGGATCCTCCGGCCCTGCCCAGACTTGGGCACGACCGGCATGCCCAAGTTGCAGAAGATGCCGTCGCCCAGGAGATAGTCTGCCCTGCATGCGGGCTTCTGCCGGTGAGTCGCAAGGGCCTTATCGACGAGCTCGCGTGAACCCAGTACCGCTGCTAATGGATACGCGGGAGAAGGCCCCGCCGCACGCGCTTAAAGGGAACCAGAATCCTCGCTTCTCCGTGGGCATGGCTGCCAGCACCTGAAGCACATCGTCCACGTACAAGCTTATCTTGTACCTGCCCGGCTTCTCCTGCGCCATAGCGCCAGCGTGAGTGTCCGAAAAGGCTTCAAACCGCTCGAGGATGGCCCTAAGGTGCAGTTCCCACCGTATCTGACGTCAAGCTGCCGCTCAGCGTCCCCACGAGCGCCCCAACCGCCCGCGCCCGCGCGTCCTTCTGCTTGCGCCCATCAATTTTGCTTGCCTTCCAAGTTCGGATTAGGCCGTTGGGGGCGCAAATCTGGCGCCAGATTTGCGCCTGATAGGGCCCGCAAGCAGGGGATCAGGACCCTAGGCGGATTGTAAGGTACCCTACTGGCAAAGGCCCGCTTTCTCCGGCCACCTGTGCGCTGGACTTTCCCTCTGCTTTTCCCCAAAACAAGAGTCATCGCACCACGAGAACGCAGTCGCGCACTCTTTTCGTGTTCTTTTCGTTGCTGTTGCTCTGTGAGAACAACAACAACAACATGAGCAACAGAGCAAAGCAACAAGAAGAGCCAGCTGAGCTGGTTCCCATGGTCAACATGCGGTTTGCCCCATTGCATCGCTCTCCAAAACCTCAACCACAAGCAAGAAGAAGAACAAGAACGACAAGATGAGCAAGATCTTCGCCACCGTCTGCCTCGGCCTGGTCGCGCTGCAGGGCGCCAGCGCCCTGGAGATCGCGCAGACCGCCAGCATTCGCATGGCCAGCCTCGAACGCGTGGCCACCACCGCGCAGGTCGGCACGTGCGATGTCAACGATGTCGATCGCTGCATGCTCAAGCACAACGTCATCCGGGCTGGCTCGACGCCGTGCTCGAACTTCGAGGAGGATATGGAGAAAATGGTCCAATGCATTGTCAACGTTGGCTGCAAGGAGCAGCTGGACGCGACAATCTCCGCGGGGGACATCTGCCGCGTGGAGGACGCGGCGCGAAACACGGTCTGCGATCTGTGCGACGAGGCGCGCGCCTTTGCTCAGAAGAACCTCACGGTGGGCCAAGAGCCCGGCTTCGCGGCCTGGGAGCAGTGTGACGTGCCGGGTTTTGCCAAGTGCCTGGAGGACAGCGTCCCCACCGTCGATTCTTCGATGAGCCAGAGTGAAGCATGCGGCTTGCTGGAGAAGACCTTCAAGATTCCGGAGGAGTGCGCTAGCAAGAAGAGCTGCCCCGTGGATGAGATCAGAGCGAGCATTGGGCGGCCCATTTGCGAGGTCGTGAACACGCAGAGGTCAAGGAGGCGTGCGGCCTGACTTGCGGCGTCAACAGTCTGGCCAACCCTTTCCAGGCCGGCGTCGTGCTCGTGGCGAGCGCAGCGATGTGCAACCTCATGGCCTAATTGAAGGCCAATTCTCGCAACTCCAACCAACAGCAACCATCTTGATCCAAGTCTTGTCAGAGTTGCAACTTTCGTGCTCACATGTCACAGTCGGAGCAATTGCATGAGTAGTAGCGCAAGCCCTCAAGGCCTTTGCCACCTGGCTGCCTGGCAGACCTCTGGGCTGCTGGTGCCTTGGACCACCATCCTGGTGGTCCCATCCTCGGCCTGCGGCCTTGCGGTGGCAGCTGCAGGCGGATGGGTTCACTTTTAAAAATAGTGATGATGCTGGTGAGAGCTAGTAGAGGCCTGGAGACAGCTAGCTAGGTGAGCTACCCGCGCGCAATCGCGAGGCACACGCACTCAAAAGGTTGAAGAAGCCGGCCACAGCAAAGATGGTGATGTTGCGGCGCCCGGTGACTTCCTTGAAGTAAAAGATGGACCAGCACGCATTGACGAGAACGCGCCGTTGGTGGTGAGCGGAAACCCGATGCCAAGTCCCAGCTCGGCCACGGCCACCATGCTCCCTGTCGCCGCCACTGCCCACATCATGCCGCTCACCAGCGACGGGATCACCGCTTCCGGCGGGATTAGCTCTGGCTTATTACGCTTGGTGATGCAGTACACGATGAAGGACATCATCGAAGTCAGGTAGATCCCAAGGAACTGCGAGAAGAAGAAGCGGATTTGGTGTGTGACCTCGCCCACGCCATCCGGCTTCGGGTACTGCTTGTCATGGATCGTGAGCGGTACGAATTGAAACCCGTACAAAAGGCCCGCAGCAACCGCCATACCAACCCCCTCGGCGCGGCGGCGGGCACCGCCGGCCTGCTTGCCCGCGCCGCCGTCAGCGCCGACGGCGTCCTCGCTCTCAGCGGTCGCAGCTGTAACGCTAGCCGAAGGCAGCAGCGCCGCCTCAATGCCTTCCCGTCGCTCTCTACCGCGAGACCCTCGTCAGCGGGGCCGCCCGAGGACGTGTCGACCATGCCAAAGATACCGAGCGAGATCACGCCGAGCACGGCGCCAGCGTACGCCGCAGCAGGCGGGTGCAGCTCCTCAGGCTCCAGCCCAAACACGCTCAGGCGGCTCAGCACGAACGAGTTGATCATGCCCGTGGCGCTCCAGATGCTCAGCCCTAGGCCCACGCCGATGCGCGACACCAACGGGATGGTCAGCAGGTTGCCGAGGCTCCAGACCACGCCACCAAGCAGGCCCTCAAAGCTGACGGTCGCCGACAGGTCCGGCAGCGGGAAATCGTCGTAGTCGCGGCCCTTGGGCACTCGCTCGGCCCAGAGCAGCGTGAGCACTCCCACGAGCAAGATTCCGGTGCCCTGCAGCAGCTGAAAGTGCATCCCATCGCGCATGTCATACCGCTTGGTAACGATGTAATTGGTGCCCCACAAGAACGCGCCCACGCCCACCGCCAGCACGCCGACCAGCCCCATGGCGCCCGCGACCCGCCCAGCTGCGCCCCGTCCCTCCCTTCGACCCTTGACAACTACTCACCGCAACTCTCAACGTGCCGATCGACCTGGAAAATAAAAAAAAAAAAATAATTTTTTAATTAAATATTAATTATGAAAAATTGAAAAATTGAAAAAAATGAAAAAATGAAAAAAAACGTCACCAAGCCATCAAATCATCGATGAGGAAAAGGGAGGACGGACAGAGAAAAAAAGGCCAGGAAGATGGCGAGCCGAGTCCTAGGCCAAGTCGTACGAGTGCGGTAGGAGCGTTCAATCAGTCAGACAGGCAGACGAGGAGGACGAGGGTCGGATCCTTTCGGACATGGCGCTGCAGGAGGCTCAGCAGGCCGACCCGCGCGGGCAGGACGGCGCCGAGGACCCGCTGACGCCGCTGCTCAAGATCGAGACCGAGTGAGTTCTCCAAGAGCTTTGCAGAGCTCGAGCGCGAGGACCGCCGGCCCACATGCGCAGCGGCCGACTGCGGCAACGTGCGCGGCAAGGCGGCGGCCGCCGTGCGCGAGTCCTTTCCCGTCATCAGCTGGCTGCCATCGTACAATTGGCGCGAGAACCTCTTGCGCGACGTGCTGGTCGGCACCACGCTCGGCTTTGTCATCGCGCCCAAGGCTATGGCGCACGCGCTTCTGGCCGAGGTGCCCCCATCGTGGGGATCTACACGGCCTTTAACAGCACGCTCGTCTATGGTCTCATGGGCAACAGCAAATGGCTTAGCCTCGGCACCGCCGCGCTGCCCGCCCTGCTCTTTGGGGCGGCGCTCAACGCGCTCGACCTTGGCTCGAGCGAGGCCAACGCCCGCGTCGCGCCGCTCCTCACGCTCTACATTGGCGCCTTCACCTGGCTCATGTTCCTGCTGCGTCTGGACCGCCTCGTGGTGCTCATCCCGCCCGCGGTGCTCTCGGCCTTCACCACCACCGCCGCTTTTCTCATCGGCACCAGCCAGGTCAAGTATGCCCTGGGCCTGCACGTCAAGGCCAGCGGCTTTGTGCAGACCTACGTGGAGATCTTCAAGCACATCCACGAGACCAACGTGGCCACGCTCCTCCTCGCGATCGGCTGCATGATCTACCTCTGGTTCTCAAAATACGTGCTCACGCCGCGGCTCTGCAAGCGCTTCGGCATTCCCGACACGGGCGCCATGGTGGTCGTGCTCGTGAGCGTCGGCCTCGTTGCCATTTTCGACCTGGACGGCGTGTACGGCGTTGACGTGGCCGGCGACACCCCGAGCGGCATGCCGCCCTTCCGCGGCCCGTGGATCTACGTGACCGACACGTCTGTCCATGCCACGCTCGCCGCGGAGGGCATCATGATCGCCGTCATCAATTTTGTGCTCGCCATCACCATCGCAAAGAACTTTGCGCGCAAGTCAAAGAGCAACGTGAGCGTCAGCCAGGAGCTCAAGGCATTGGCCTCCGTCAACACGCTCGGCTCCTTTTTCGGCGCACAGGTCGCGGGCGGGTCGTTCTCGGGCTCGGCCATCATCGCCTCGCTGCAGGCCGACAGCCTCATGCACAACTTTGTCAACTCGTTCGTCATGATGCTCATTCTGGTCGTGCTGACGCCGATGGTGGAGATCCTGCCCAAGGCCACGCTGGCCGCGATTATCATCATGGCGCTGCCGAGTCTCGTCAACTTTTCCAAGCCGCGCGAGCTCTATCGCGTCAAGACGGACGACTTTTTGCTATGGGTGGCCACTTTTATCATCACGCTCTTCGGGGGCGTGCAGATAGGCATTATCGCCGGCACGGCGCTCTCGCTCGCTGCGCTCATCCGCCGGAGCGCCCGATCCTTGTGCACCGAGCTGGGCGTCCTGCCCGGCACCACCATCTACCGCTCTGTGGACCGCTTCCCGGACGCGCGCCGCGTGCCGGGGATCACCATGTTCCGTCTGGACGCGTCACTGAGCTTTGCCAACTTTGAGGACTTTGAGGAGCACCTCGAGGCCGCCTTGGCGCAGAACGCGCCGCCCGAGCCCTCCAGCTCGGGCCCCAGCTCGGGCTCCGGCTCCAGCTCGGGCTCGGGCTCCTCGGGCTCGGGCTCGGCGGCCTCGTCGCCGCCGCCTTCCCCGTCGTCGCCTGGGGCCGGTGCCACGTCGCAGGGCAAGGACGGCGGAAGCGGCCAGTGCGCAGAAGCGTCTTTTGTGGATGTCCGCTTGGGCGCGCCGCGCCCGCTCGAGTGCGAGCCGACGATCATCCTCAGCTGCGAAGCCGTCAACGACATTGACAGTGCCGCCATTGAGATGCTCTGCCGCTTTGCCGCCTCCTGTGAGCGTCGCGGCGTGCGCCTGCTCTTCTCCGGCTGGAAAGCAAACGTGCGTGGCACCTTGTACGCTGCCAGTGCGCAGTACGCGCGTGCGAACAGCAAGGCCACGGCACACAGCAAGACGAGCCTGTCATCCGACGAGAAGGCTCCACCAAAGGAGGGCGAGGGGGTGCGCGAGCCGGGGAACGAGGATCATCACGCTCTCGCAGACACACCAGCGGGCGCCGTGGATGCGCAGCTCAGCAGTCTTGAGAGCCAGACGGGCGCAAAGGTGTCGCACAGATCGTCGCCCGAATCTCCCGGCCAAGAGCCAGGCTCACCAGCATCAGCCGGCTCGTCTCGCGCGGTCTCTGCGCTCCACGAATTGCCGTCGCCGCTCAACCCGGAGGCTTGGTTCCTCAATCTCCACGATGCAGTGCTTCGGGCACAGGAGGGCTACAGCGCCTCTTCATCAACCAAGCACAACTCTGTCTCGTCCGCCCCGGCGAAGCGCCGGTGGACACACCGACCAGCGTGGGCATGCGCAGCGCCACCGTCGAAATCGCAGAGGGCCGCGACGTCGTGATGGTGAACTGGCCCGTGCGCGGCCCCGGCACGGGCGACGGCGCCGTCTTGCGGCAGCCCAAGGCGCGGACCAAGAGCTCGCGATTTGACGCGCACGACAACAGAGGTTACGTCCAGCGGAGCGACCAGAAAGTGGGGCTACGCGCGCAAGCTCTCAACCGAGGAACGATGAGGCACAGGTCGACCACGTTCGACCAGCACGAAACGTTTTGTTGTTGAATACCTATTTTTCTTACTTTTTCGAACCACTAGTAGCCGCGGGCGCTGTCGGGGACTTGCAGGTCGCCTCCACCATGCCGCAGTCCTCGACGTACTCGAGCTGGTGGCTCAGCAGCGCGTCGCGGTAGCGTTCGAGGTACGTCGCCAGCGACCGCGCCTCCGGCTCGCCGCTCGCCTCGCCCTCGCTCACGCAGAAACACGCCGCCCTTGTGGTCGTCCTCGCCCGCGGCGAGAAAGTCGCCCTCCACGTTCTCGGCGAACGGCACCAAGCCGTCAACCAAGCCGAGCTCCTCGATCGCCTCGGCCCCAGCAGCTTGTACTCGTAAACCACACCGCGCGCGCGTCGTCATCGCGGCCCGGCGCCATCCACGTGCGCCAGCAGCATGCGCAGCGCCTCTGGCCCGGGCACGCCGGCCACAGCCCGCGGCTTGGGCCCAGGCGCCTCGGCCTCGAAGAACGCCGCGATGTCCTTGCACACCTGGCGCACCTCCTTGGGAAAGTGGCTGATGGCCTTGGCGCGGTTCTCGTTCTCCACCACCACGCAGATGCGCTCCAGCTGCTCGGCCGCCTCGCCCGCCTGTCCTGGGCCTTGCCTCGGACGCCGACTTGCTCTCCATCTCGCCGCCCACCTGCTGCTCTGCCTGCCTGCCTGCCGTCCGTCCACTTGGCCGTTAGCGGCATTCAGACCGGGCCGCGCGGCCAACGGATATATTTATGCACGAGGTCGGACGCGAGGCTGTGGCATCGATCGATCTTGCCGCCGCTGCTGTGCGCCATGGCCGCGTCGAGGCCGACCGCGCGACGCCCGCGGCGGCCGATGCGCAGGAGCACTCCGCGAACCTCGGCGACGAGGTGTCGCATCTCCGCGGGCGCGTCAAGGAGCTGTGCCGCGCTGTGAAGAATATCGACCTGCGCAAGAAGGCGCGCAAGAGCGGCAAGAAGGCGACGGTCAAGCAGCAGAAGGGGCAGCTCAAGGGCCTGCTGCAGCAGGCCAAGCGGGCGAAGCTTGAGGCGCTAGAGTATACGAGTCACAGCCGTGCCGAGCTCGTGGACCAGGCCAAGAGGCTCACAGGCATCCTTTACGAGGCCAAGCTGGACTGTGAGGCCAAGGAGGCGCGCATAGAGGAGCTTGAAGAGAACGTTCTGGCCCTAGGCCGGCAGAACGAGGGCCTGCGCAAACGCCTCGCCTCGAGCGACACTTCTTTTCAATGGTGCTCGAGCGGGAGCGATCTGCCTCATCCACGCGCGTGCAGCTGGCCTTGTCGGGCAAGCCTCTGGGCACCGCGGCACCAGAGTCTCTAACTAAGATCCTTGACACGGAGCTCGCAAGGCTCGCGGCGACCAAGGCCGAGCTCGAGATGGCATACGAGGGTCGCCACGAGGTCCTGCAGAGCCTCATCAGTAACACCAAGCAAGACGACTTGCGGGCGCCGGGCCGGGTCGCTCAAACCAGAAGGAAGACGCCCTCTATGCGGCGGCGGAGGCAAAGGCGCAGCGGGCCGTGGAAGAGGACGCGCGGCATACGCTGCCGCCGCCTCTCCACAAGCCGAGCTCGAGGCGGCGGGCGCGGCGACGGCGACGGTTGATGCCGAAGGTAACGCCGAGGATGACGCCGAGGCGCAGGCGGCGCTACAGGCTGAGGCCAACGCCCGAGCTGACGCGGAGGCGGCCAGAGCGAGCCGAGGCAAGGCCCGAGCAGACGCGAGGCAAAGGCCAGAGCAGAGCCGAGGCAAAGGCCAGAGCAGAGGCCGAGGCAAAGGCCCGAGCAGAGGCCGAGGCAAAGGCCCGAGCAGACGCCGAGGCAAAGGCCCGAGCAGAGGCTGAGGCAAAGGCCCGAGCAGAGGCCGAGGCAAAGGCAGAAGCGAAAGCCAGAGCAATGGCAGAGAGCTTAGCCAGGGCCGAGGCCGAGGCACAAGCTGAAGCCGAAGCTGAAGCCGAGGCACAAGCCAAGGCACGAGCCGAAGCTGAAGCCAAGGCACAAGCTGAGGCCGAGGCACAAGCCAAGGCACGAGCCAAAGCTGAAGCCGAAGCTGAAGCCGAGCCGCAAACCGAGGCCAAAGCGCAAGCGCAAGCTGAGTCGGCAACAGGTGGCGAGGCTCCTGCAGAACAAAGGAAAGAGGCAGTTAGCGAGGAAAAAAGTCAGGCCGAGGAACAGCCCGGGGCTTGCACTGCGCCAGAAGAGAATACCACCACAGAACAACAACCGCGGGAGGCCAGGGCTGCACAAGAGGAGCAAGCCGAGGCTAGCACTGCGCAAACAGAGAAGAAAGACGAGGAGCCAATTCAAGCCGGAAAACAGCCGGCCGAGGGCGCTGTCGCGGATGGTAGCGAACAGGACAAGACCAGCGACGACGAAACCGCTTCCGCAGACGCAGCCGCGGAAGAGGCACTCGCGACTTCCGAGGCCGCCCCGGCCGGAACAGAGGCACCAGAGACCAACGCTGCAGAAGCCAGTCCGAGGTCGAGGCCGCAGCAGCACCTTTGGTGAAACAGGAAGCACCAGCCGTGGCAAACGACGCCGCAGACCTCCCAGCGGGCTGGACTCGCGAGTGGTCTCGAAGCAAGCAGCGCGAGTACTACTTCAACCAGGAGACGGGCAAGTCCGTGTGGCGCCTCAAGGACATCCCAGCGCAGGACTGGAAGCGCAGCGCGGCGAAGAAGAAGAAGTGATGCTGACGACCTAACCTCAACTCGTTTCGACTTGTCTCCAGGTTGCAAGCGACCGGTCTGCCCGAGTCGTCCAGAGAGCACTGGTTCACTCGCCGCGTCCACAGCAAGTCGACCTCGGCCGCGACGCAGTCGCTGCAGGCCGCGGCAGCAGCGCCAGGTCCCGCCTCGATTTGCTCGTTGTCGCCGCTTGGAACTCGCCTGGCTGCTCGTGCGCTCGACGCGCAACAGGGAGGTAGGCCAGGCCGCAGTCATGATCGCTGGACTGCGGCAGCGCTTGGCGGGCAGACGCGCGGACGAGGGCGGCATGGCGGGTCGCGCGGAGCCCAACCACCTGGTGGTGCTGGTGCACGGCTTCATGGGCAGCGAGGGCGACTTTACCAACTTCAAGGCGCATCTCGCAAGATCGCGCGCTGGGCGGGTCGCTGCGGGTGCTGGCGATCAACCGCAACACGTCCACGTTCGATGGCGTGCGCGCGGGAGCGCAGCGCGCGATGCTGCAGGTGCAGGAGACCATCGACGAGCACAAGGACAGCCTGGAGGTGGTGTCCGTGATTGGGCACTCGCTCGGCGGGATCTACGCGCGGTATCTGCTGCACCTCATGAACGAGGCCGGCGTGTTCGACAAGCTGGAGCCGTGCGTGTTTGCGACCTTTGCGACGCCGCATCTCGGCGTCAAGCGGCCGCCGACGACGCCCATCAACTGGGTGTTTAACGTGCTGTGCCTGCGGTGGTTCCAGACCACGCGCGAGCTGGGCATGCTGGACCGGGGCGAGGACGGGAAGCCACTGCTCTACACATGGCCACCGACGAGGCCTTTCTTGGGCCGCTGCGGCGGTTCAAGCGGCGCTCGTTGTACGCCAACGTCGAGCACGACTTTCAGGTCCCCTACCCGACGGCGTCCATCCGGCACAAGAGCCCGTACAAAACGAAGGGCGCGCCACCAGCGCCGCCGGCCGGAGGCGAGTCGGCGTCGTCCAATCCGGCCTCCAAGGGCCCCGCGCCGAAACTAATTCTCACCAAGGTCCCGGCCCCGTGCGCGTCGACCCCCGAGACAACCGCGTCGCGGAACTTTTCTGGCGCGCACCCCAACATCACAGCCTGGAGCCTGGAAAATATGGAGCGGCGCCGCCAGTGGCACTCCGCGCGCTTTGTCGAGCACGGCGTCGTCCTGGCCGTGGGCGCGAAGAACGAGCCGCTAAGCACTCCCGGCACCCATCGCGCCATGTCCCGAATCGCTACAACGGGCCTATCGCCGCGCGCCGCGCAAGGAACTGCTTCGCGAGATGCTCTTCAAGCTGGACGTGGAAGTCGGCGACTGGGAGCGCTACGATGTGCTCTTCGGCGGCATGCTCGCGCACGAACAGATCATCAACAAGCGAGCCTCCCTGCCAGGCAAGGCTGTTGTGGTGCACCTAATCCGGCACGTGCTGCTCCCAGCGCACCGCGAGGTATTGGGATCGCCCCAGGCCCCCGGCGGTTCGGGCCCGGAGGACGCGGCGTCCGTCGTCGAAGCCCCGCTTTCCCCCACCGCAGCAGCAGCAGCAGCAGCACCGTCGTCCGTTAAAGCGGTGCCGCCACCGTCGCCCGCCGCCGCTGCGCCACTGTTCACCGCAGAAGCGTCAAGTTGAGCCGCCTATCGGCTCCGCGGTCCGCGCCACAGGCTGCTCTTGCTCTCGAGCTTTAAGCGCATCGGCTTCGTGACACTGACTGACCAGACTGGTGCTTCCGACAGAGGATCTTGATCTCAAATCTCCTAGCCAGCTGGCGTGCCGCCTGGACGCAGCCTCTGTCGAGGCACGGCTCAGGCGCGTGGTCCGATTCGATCAAGCGGAAATGCATGCGCTCAGGTAAGGGCTATTTACGAACTGTTCAAGTACTCGAGTACGTACCTTACGTGCTCGAGTACTCACATTTCCAGTGCGGCACGTACTCTTGTACTCTTGCACTCGAGTAGTACGGGTACCGGTACCGGTACCGTTCGTGGTACCGTATTCTGGCAAGGAGCCTGGCCCTGAACCCCGACCCAGCAGTAATTGGTAGTTGGAAGTTTGAACGCGGTCCCATCGCGATGAGGGTCGGGCCTATGGTTTTCATTAGAAAGGTCTCATTTTTTGGCACGATGTGGGGTCGTGTCGCGATGGTTCAAACCGTCAGTAAGACCTGGATCAAGGGAGGCAGGAGGAACAGGCAGGCAGGCAGGCAGGCAGAGCCCGGCGGCGCAGCAGGCGGCGGCGGCGGCGGCGACGGTGGCGGTGGCAGCAGTAGCAGCAGCGATGGGTGTTTCGGAGCGCAGCGCGCTGGACGAGTCTGGCCTCGGGTTCTCGCCCTCCATGCTGAGCGGCACCATGCTGACCTCATCGCGGTTGTCGGAGCCGGACGCGGGCAGCCCTGGGCGCGGGTCCAGCCTGTCGAGTGTGGAGCCCAGTCTGCTGGGCACGCCGCAGCAGCGGAAGCCGCAGCAACACGAACCGCGGCTGAGCTTTGCCGGCTTCCCTGGGTTGGACCACATCGTCGCCATCGACACCGTGGAGGAGGTCCGCGACGGGCGGCGGCAGAGCATGGTGGTGCGGCTGCGCAAGCGCATTGCGGGCACGCCAGGCAGCGCGCGCAAGGGTAGCAGCAACTTTCGGCGGCTGCCGCTGGCGCAGCTGACCAACCGGCGCGAGGAGGAAGGAACGCCAACGGGCAGCAGCAGAGCCCGCGAGGAGCTGCACGAGGAGGCCGGCAAGTGCGAGCTGAGGACGCCACGGCTGGACAGCGAGGAGCTGCGCTGCGAGGTGAGATCGAAGACAAGGAGCTGGTTGGCTTTTGCGGCGTGGTGCTGCAACTGCTGCGCCGCGAGCTCGAGGCGGGCGACGGCGACGGCGAGGCGTACAGCCAGGAGACTCTACCACAACTACGCGAGGCCTTCAACAACCTCGTCTCCTGCACGCAGGTTCCACAGTTCCTCTCGCAGAAGGCCAAGCAGCTCAAGCTGGACCTCGAGCAGCAGCTGCGCAAGCAGGGCGTGGAGCCGGCGGCGCTAGAGACGCTCTGCGAGGAGGGAGGAGGAAGAGGACGGGGCCGACGGCGACGACTGGAAGCCGCGGTCTGCCCTCGGCCCTTCGGACGAGAGGGAGGGCATGGTCCACTTCATCAAGAAGACCGTGCGCGCGATCGCCGTGCTCAAGGAGAAGATCGTGGCGGACAAGGAGGCCATGGCGCGCTTCGAGGAGGAAAAGCAGCGCGTCGCGGAGCTGGCCAAGGAGGACGCGCGGCGGGAGGCCGATGAGGAGTGGGCGCGGCGCCTCAGCATTGTGCGGCGCGACACGGAGCGACAGACCAAGGAAAAGCTCGAGCAAGAGTTCCACCGGGCGCAGCGGGAGCAGCTGCAGCGCACCGAGTCGCGCGTGCGCGCGAAGAGGTCGCTTCGGACTGGAGCATGCGTCTGCGCGAGGAGCAGCGCAACCGGCGCATGAGCGCGCAGCTCAAGCTCACCGCGGCCGTTGAGCGCACGGCCAAGCGCGCTGAAAAGGACAAAGAGCAGGCCCTCTCGGCCCTGGCCGAGGAGCTCGAGAAGGAGAAGGAGGACGTCGCGCGCAACGCGGCGCAGCTCGCGCGCAAGTCGGCCGAGCAGGAGTTCAACCGCAAGCTCAATGTGGTCATGCAGGAGACCAAGGAGGAGCTCATGGAGCAGCTCAAGGCGCACCAGGAAGAGCACTTTCGGCGCCAAGTGCAAAGCCATGAGGTGATGCAAGGGCGGAGCAGTGATCGCTTCGTCCGCCACAGCTCTGGCCACTCGGCCGGGTCCAGCATCCACGTGCAGCGCGGCGAGCAGCGCTTCTCGCAGGAAGTTCGCCGCTATAGCTTTGTAGAGGGCACGGCGACCGGCCATCACGAGCGTCGCGAGCACATGCAGCAGCACCAGCAGGCGGTGATGAGCTCCAGTGCGAGCCGCGTGGTGCGCGGGCTCTCGCAGGACTTTGCCCTGCGCGGCGGCACGCAGAACGTCAACGTGCAGGAGATCGAGACCACGGAGCGCCGCGTGAGCTTTGTGATGAAGAGCCGCAACTCGGGCGACTTTAGCGCCGAATTCGCGCTGCCAAGCCCCATACCCTTGGCCCCCGCGCGCCTGGAGGAGTCCAGCGCCTCGCCCCAGCAGCTGTGCACGCCGCAGCCGCTGGGCGCCAAGGCCAAAGCCGACCCCGAGCGCCCCGAAGCACCGCGCGTGTCGCTGGGCAGCCGCCCGGAAGCCGCCACGCCGCGAGCGCCTGAGGCCGCAGAACCGGTGTCGGCCGCGGCGGCCGCTTCGCCGGGCGGCGTCTCGGACGCGGGGCAGCCGACCTCCTCTTCCGGCATCCCGGAGGGGCTCGACTTTTGCATCCTGGACCTCAGCGTGACGCCGGGCGAGCTCCACGGCTCGCTGTCCACGAGGTACCGCGAGTACAACGTGTGCGCGCTCGTCCGCATCGCGCGGCCCGGCGGCGCGGCGGGCGAGACGACCGACCTGCGCACGCGGAAGACCATGCGGTATAGCGCCGCGCGCGGCATGTTCTTCGACCGCTTGCTGCGCGAGGCGGAGAAGCTCGGCCTGCAGTTCTCGTTCCAGCCGCTCTTCGACTCGTTCCCGCCAAAGTCGATGGGCAACAGCAACGCGATGGCCACGGCAAAGCTTCGCGCGAAGGCGATCCAGACCTACCTTTTGTCGGTCTACGACGTCGCGACGCGGCTCATCCGCATCTCCAAGGACGAGCAGGACCGCGCGGACATTCGCCAGATGCTCCAGGTGCTCTTTGGCGATTTCATGTAGTAGCTGCAACAGCAACAAAAAGGTTTGGAAGCGAGCAATCAGCAACATCCTTTTCATTCGGCTCCCTCGGTTTCTGCGGCCTCTGCGGCGGCGGCGGCGGCGGCGGCGGCGGCCTCGGCCTCGGCGGCCTCCTTTTGCGCCTGCAGCTCTGCGAGGTACGCCTTGTACGCCGCGTCGGCGAGGAAGGCCTCCAGACAGGCGCGCAGCACCGCGCAGGAGGCCAACATCCACGCCGTGGGCTCCTCGGGAAAGCCCGCCTCCATCTGCTTGACGCCCTCGAGAATCTCGGTGGCAAGCTCGACGCTGAGTACCCACGGCCGCTCGCCTTGCTCCGAGTTGGCCTCGAAGGTGCGCAGGCGGTGCACCAGCTCGGTGAGGTCGATTTCCTTGGCCTCGGGCCAGGTCAGCGCCTTGTCCACGAGGCCGAGGGCACGCGCAAGGAGACTGAAGGCCTCGAGCTCTGGCCCGGTCGGCGGGATGAGCAGTTTGCGCTGGGACCGGAGGTGCGTGACCCACCACTCGGCCGCGCCGACGCGGCTCTTGAGCGTGCCCAAGTTCACGATGGCGAGATCGAGCGCCCGCTCTTCTGCTCTGGCACTTCCTCAAAGGCTTGCTCCGCTGGGGCAGGCGCGCTCGTGGCCGCCTCGCCCTCGCCTTCGCCCTCGCCCTCGGCGGCGGCAGCGGCAGCCTCGGCGGCAGCGGCAGCCTCCGCCGCCGCGGTCGCAGCGGCAGCGGCCTCTGCCTCGAGCTTTTCGTTGTACGCGCAGTGTCGCTCTCGATGCTCTTCTGCGCTTCGTCCAACTCGAGTTTAACAACCGCAAGTTGTTGACCTGCATCTCGGCCACCATGTCGCGAGCCGCATCTCGGCCTGGTACCGCTCCAAGTCCATGGCCGACAACGTCTTGCCCAGAGTTTGGCAGATGCGGCGCACGAGCTCGATGTCCTCGTCAGGCAGCCCGTTGCGGAACTCGCGCGACCCAATGGTGTCCACGCAGATCACGAGAGACTCGTCCACTTCGTTAGCGCGCCAGCGCTTGGGCTCCGGGCGGCTTCCTCGGCCGCGGTCTCCTCGCCGGCCGGCGCTTCCTCGCCGTCGGCGGGCGCGACGTCTTCGCCTCCGGCCTCCGCAGTACTTTCGCCGGCCTCCTCGGTGCCTTCGGCCGCGTCGCCCTCCGCCGCATCGGGGGCAGGCTCAGGAACGATAAGCCCGCCATCTTCGGGATGGCGGCGTCGTGCAGCGCCCGCTTGGTCTGGACGTGGACGGCGGCGAAAGAGCCAAGCAGCGGCACGCGGCCCATAAAGGGAACGCGGGCGTCCTTGAGCACGTTCTGGACGTGCACAAACTGGGGCAGCGGCTCCGGCTTGGGCGGGCGCTCGGCGCCGTCCTCCCCGGCGGCCTCGTCCTCCTCGGCGGCCGTCTCGTCTTCGTCCGTCTCGGGAACTGGCTGGAAGACGGAGAAGGGCAGCACGGTGGACGCCCTCGTCGTCTTGCTGGTCCACGAGCGTCTTGCCGACGATGGTCGGGTCAGTGGAGGCGATGAAGGTGATGGAGCCGTCGGCCTCGCGGCGGCCCACGTACACGTTGTTGGCGCAGGTGTGCTCGTGCACAACGTTGAGCGCGTCGTCGATCTTGGCGCGCACAAGCTTGCCCAGGTCCGCGGCAACGCTGTCCTCGCTGAGGCAGCCATGCTTGATCTCCTCGTATTCGACCAGGCTCGGCTCCGCGAGGGCCTCCGAAGCGGCGTCGCGGCTGGCGCCGCGCGCGGCCGCGACCTCGTCGCTCGCCGCGGCCGCGGCCGCGGCCTCCTCGCTCTCCTTTCGCTCCACCGCGAGGCGCTCCTGCACGAGCACGCCGCGCTCGGCCTGCACCATCTCGAGCTCCTTGCCCTCGACAAAGCACACCAGGTGCTTGCCCAGAAAGTCGATCGGGTCTTGCGGCTGCTTGCGCGCCAGCTCCAGCAGCGCCGTGCTCAGCGCGTCGCCCACATTCTCCTTGAGCCACTCGGCGTCCATCTCGACCTCCCGCCGCTGCTCCTGCTCCTGCTCGCTCTCGCACAGCGCCACCGGAAAGATCCGTTGGCCTCAGAATCTACGACCCGGACGCAGAATGCACGCAGCGCGAGTTTTGGCAAAGCACAATCAACGCACAATGTCGGCCGGCGCCGCCATTGCAACCAGCCGCCGCTGGCCGCTGCGCGACTCCTGTCCCTCACGCCCGCACTTGCAGCGCGCGCCCTCGGTCGCTCCGGCCGCGCGAGTCCAGGACACGGAACTTGGACTGCCGGCCAGCGCCAGCGGTCTCGCGAGAGCAGGTCGGTCTCGTGCAGCAGCTGGCCAGCCGGCTGGCCGGCCGGCCGGCCGGCCGGCCGGTAGTCCAATTCAGAAGCAGCTGCGCGACCCTGCAACCCGCCGTGCCTGCCTGGCCGGCCGAGCTTGAGTGACGCAGGAGTGGGCGAGAGTCCAATTCAGAGCGGTCCGCGTCCAGCCTGCAACGTGCCACTCCGAGTGGGGCCGCCTGGAACCCAGGCTCTTGAGAACAGTCCCGCCTGCAACGCGGCGGCGTCGAGGTCGGCGGCGGCGGCGGCGGCCATTCTGAATGCCCGTCGCCGACGTCGATGGTCCTGGAAAGTTTTTTTGTTGCGACACAACAACAACAACAACACCTCGCTCGGCTGTGAGCAAACGCGAGGGTCGCGCACGGACATCGCACGCGGACGCGGGAGAGCGGCGCCATGGACCTCGTGGCGCGCGCGGAGAACCGCGTGCGCGCCGGGTTCACGGCCGAGCGCGCGGTGTACGTGCTGACGTTCGTGCTGTTCCTGAATTATGTGGATCGTGGGATCATTACGGGCGCCAGCACGGACATCAAGGGCTGCCTGGCGAGCCACGACCTGTGCTCGGACGCGGGCGCCCCGGCGAGCTGCCCCGGCGAGGGAAATCGGACCGATTCGTGCGAGCTGTGCCGCGTGTGCGGGGACTGGTGCGACGGGAGCGCGTGGAGCAGACCGGGTTTGGGATCAACACGACGCGGCTGGGCCTGCTGCAGAGCATGTTTATGGTCGGGTACGTCGCGGGCGCGGTGGGATTTGCGCAGCTTGCTAGTCGCGTGCGGCCGTTCCGGCTCATCAGCTTGGGCTTGGTGCTGTGGGTGATCGCCAGCTTGGGCTCGGGCGCCGCGGGGTGGCTGTGCGAGCCGGACGGGCGCGACCTGTGCCCGGCGTTCTACCTCATGCTGGCTATGCGCGCGCTTAGCGGAGTGGGCGAGGCCAGCATGAACACGCTCACGCTGCCCTTTCTGGACGACGTGCTGCCCGCGGGCACCAAGGGGTACTACCTTGGAATTTACTACGCGGCCATCCCTGTCGGCACTGCCGTCGGCTTCATCTGGGCGGGCCTGGTGACGGAGCTCACGGGCGGTGCCTGGCAGTGGGCCTTTGTGCTACAGGCGCCCGTGATGGTGCCCTTTGCCCTTCTCGCCTACGTGACGCCGTTCGGCCTCGAGTCTTCTGGGCCCGACGGCCACGACGCCGACTGCGGCACCACCCCGGGTGGCGAGACGGACCGTGGAACGGGCGCGGATGCCCCGCTTCTACCAGCGCCTACCCGGTCCGAAGACCGGCAGAGCGCACACGCGCCGCAAGCGCCGATTTCGCTCTGGGAAAACGTGTACGCGTGCCTGAGCCGGCCTGCGTTCGTGCTGGGCTGCCTCGGCTACGCGGTGTACACGGGCGTAGTCGCGGGCCTCGGCTTTTACGGGCCTCAGTTCATCCAGAATTACCGGCCGTGCGACGAGAACTGGGACATCGGGCAGGCCAAAGCGGACGTCATCTTTGGAATGGTGATCTCCAGCAGTGGGCTGGTCGGCACGGTGATCGGCGGAGCGCTGACCGACAGGCTCAAGGCCAGCAGCACGACCGGCCGAAAAGGCCGGCGCCCCTTGCTGCGCCAGCTGCTTTTGCAGCTCGTTGCGGGTCTGCTGATCTCCTACGTGTCCATTTCCATGGTGCGGCCCGAGCCGTTCTTTGTGCTGCTCTGGCTCGGCTCAGTCTGCATTTTCATGGTCAGCGCAGGAATCAACATGGTGCTCGTCTGGTCCGTGCCGCCGGCAAACCGCCCCATGAGCGGCGCGCTCTCTGTGCTCGCCATCCACCTCTTTGGCGACGTGCCCAGCCCGGTGCTCATCGGTTGGATCAGCGACCACCGCTCGCCGCTCTTCACGCTGACGTGACGGTGTCCGCGCTCGCGCTCGCGCTCACCTTCTGGGCCGTCGCGTACGCAGTGCCGGATGTCGCGCCGGTCATCGAGGGCGACACCGCAGACGACGAGGGCGTGGGCGACGCTTCCTCCGCGTGCGCGTAAGAGCGGCCCGCCCTCCCACTGGCGGCAGGCATGCCGCCAGCCAGCCAGCCAGCGTCGGCGCAGAACGAACGGACCAGGAAGCACGAGGCCAGCCAGCCCCAGCCAGCCAGCCAGCCAGCCAAACCAGCAAGCCAGGCCAACCAGCAGCCAGCCACCCAGCAAACCAGCAAGCCAGCCAGGCTGGCGTCGGAGCAGAACGAACGGACTGGGAAGCACAAGCCAGCCAACCCTCGGCGCGCGGTCGCGGCGAGCCGACTCGCCCGTAAGGGTTGCGCGTCGCGGCCAAATGGGCGCGTCGGCGTGGCCTGGGATTTGAAAGCCCCAAAAAACGCAGGCAGGCCCCGCCATTGATCTCGCTCACTCCTCAAGAGTGACGCAAGTTGGACCGTCTCCAAACTTTTCGTGCACAGTTTTTCCTCGTCTCGCGACTCGGCGCGTTGCAATTCCTGGGCCGGCCTCGCACCAGACCCGGCGTTACCCTCCGGGCCGTGCGCAGACGCCCACCCCTGGGTCCGCTGGCGTCGCAACTGGGCTGGCGACCTAACCCAGCAGGTTAGGGTGCGGCGGTTGGGAAGGAGGGAGGTCTGTGCAGGCGCTTCCGCGACCGCGTTCGGACGTCTTGGCGTGGAACTGGTGGCGGTGACGGTGTTTGGATTGGGGGTTGATGAGGATGGGCGGAGGTGGGCGGGCGAATTTCGCATGTGGATGTCGTCGCGCGAGCGCCTAACAGCTGGAGAGGAGAGGAGGAGGAACAAGCGCGAGGAAGAGGAGGAGGAGGAGCGCGGCGCGAGGCAAGGGCAGGCGAGCGCGGGAGCGAGCCGGGGCAGCGGCCGGGGCAGCGGCCGGCGAAGCGGGGCGCGGCAAGCCGCGAGGCGGGCGGCCCAGGATGAGCAGCGGCAAAGACTTCAACGTGAATGAGGTGATCGACAAGCTCCTTGAGGTGCGCGGGGCGCGGCCCGGCAAACACGTGCCGCTGTCCGAGTCGGAGATCAAGAATCTCTGCCAGGGGCGCGCGAGATTTTCATGGAGCAGCCGATCCTGCTGGAGCTGGAGGCGCCGATCAAGATCTGCGGCGACATCCACGGGCAGTACTACGACCTGCTGCGGCTGTTCGAGTACGGTGGGTTCCCACCGAGGCCAACTACCTGTTCCTCGGCGACTACGTGGACCGGGGCAAGCAGTCGTTGGAGACGATCTGCTTGTTGCTGGCCTATAAGATCAAGTACCCGGAAAACTTTTTTATTCTGCGCGGCAACCACGAGAGCGCGTCGATCAACAGGATCTACGGGTTTTACGATGAGTGCAAGCGCCGGTACAATATTAAGCTGTGGAAGACCTTCACGGACTGCTTCAACTGCCTGCCCATCGCCGCGATCATCGACGAGAAAATCTTTTGTATGCACGGGGGCCTCTCACCGGACCTCCACACCATGGATCAGGTCAAGAAGTGATGAGACCAACAGATGTGCCGGACACGGGGCTAGTGTGCGACCTGCTGTGGGCCGACCCGGATAAGGACCTCATGGGCTGGGGCGAGAACGACCGCGGCGTGTCCTTTACCTTTGGGCCCGACGTCGTGCAGATGTTCCTCAAGAAGCACGACCTAGACTTAGTATGCAGAGCCCACCAAGTGGTGGAGGACGGCTACGAGTTCTTTGCCAAGCGCTCGCTGGTGACGCTCTTTAGTGCGCCAAACTACTGCGGCGAGTTCGACAACGCCGGCGCCATGATGAGCGTCGACGACACGCTCATGTGCTCGTTCCAGATCCTCAAGCCGGCGGAGAAGAAGCACCGATACACCTACGGCGGCGTCAACGGCGGCGCAGCGGCCGGCGGCGGCCCGCGCCCAGCCACCCCCCCTCGCAACCCCAAGAACAGTAAGAAGTGATCACACCTTTTCTTGCCCTCCCCGCGCATGCCCCGTCCGCTGCCGGCCACCAGCTCGCCGCTCCACCGCACCGCCGCGCAGCCCAGCCGTAGTCCAGCCGCAGTCCACCCAGCCTTTGTCGTGTGTCGCGTGTCGCGTACCGGGACTTCTCACCTCCGCTTAGGCAGAGCTTGCGCCGCTGCCTGCCACCAGCTTTGGCCGCTCCGCCGCGCCGCGGCCCTGCCGTAGGGCTCTGCCGCGTAGACTCGTGCCGTACCATGGCTCTGCCGTAGCCGTCCGTCGCGTAGAAGATAGGATTGCAACACACCGCGGCGCGCCGGTCGTCGGCTCCATGCAAAAAAGCAACAAAACAACAGCACGCCGCAGAGAGCAGCAGCGAGCCAACCGAGATCCATCCACAGGCAGCGAGCGCACGACAGCGATGAGCCAGGGCGAGAAGATGGCCGTCAACCCGGAGACCCAATCGTTCCAGCGCATCCTGGTGACCGGCGGCGCCGGGTTCCTCGGCTCGCACCTGTGCCGGCGCTTGGTGAACGAGGGCCACGAGGTGATCTGCCTGGACAACTACTTTACCAGCCAGCGGCTGACGATCGCCGACCTGCTGGACAAGCCCAACTTTGAGCTCGTGCGCCACGACGTGACCACGCCCTTCCACGCCGAGGTGGACCAGATCTACAACCTGGCCTGCCCGGCCTCGCCCGTGCACTACCAGTACAACCCCATCAAGACCATGAAGGTCTCCTTCATGGGCCCATGAACATGCTCGGCCTGGCCAAGCGCACGCGCGCGCGCATCTTGCAGGCCTCCACCAGCGAGGTCTACGGCGACCCCAACATCTCGCCGCAGCCCGAGAGCTACTGGGGCCACGTCAACCCCATCGGCGTGCGCTCGTGCTACGACGAGGGCAAGCGCGCCGCTGAGACGCTCTTCTTTGACTACCACCGCCAGAACAATGTTGACATCCGCGTCATCCGCATCTTCAACACCTACGGCCCAGGCATGAACCCGTACGACGGCCGTGTCGTGTCCAACTTTATCATGCAGGCCATTCGTGGCGAGGACATCACCATTTACGGCGATGGCTCGCAGACGCGCTCGTTCTGCTTCGTTGAGGACCTCATCGAGGGCATGGTGCGCCTCATGAACCAGAACGAGACGGTCGCCCGGTCAACGTGGGCAACCCAGACGAGTTCACCATCAAGGAGCTCGCCGAGCTCGTCATCGAGCTCACGGAATCCAGCTCCAAGATCATTTACCTGCCGCTCCCCAACGACGACCCAAAGCAGCGCAAGCCGGACATTACGCTCGCCAAGAAGGTGCTCGCCTGGGAGCCCAACTGGAAGCTGCGCCGCGGCCTTGAGGAGACCATCCGCTACTTTAAGAACATCGACCTGCGCCGCTACAAGAACCCCACCGACCACACCGCGCACACCAACTCGGAGAAGGAGGAGACCATCAAGCGCTAATGAGTTTCCACTTGTTGTCACCTTGGTTGCTCCGGCCACGCGGTCCGCTGCATCCGCCGCGTAGGGCCCGGCAGCAGGCCCTAGCCTCTAGAGTAGCGACTTGCCTCTACTAGTAGCTGGCGAGCAACCTGGGCTACGGGCACAAGCGACAAGCGCCAGCCCCGAGCCTCGGAAACAGAGGTGACAAGGCAGTAAGATCAACAGAGAGGGCTCACGCCAGCTGGTGTTGCTGTCAGTTCGCTTGCCATGCCGCCTCGGAGGCCGGCGACCCTGCCGTGCCTGGGCTCGGGACGCGCGCGCCGGCAAACTTGCGTCGCAGCGCGAGCTCCAGGTACTCCCCAGACGTCTTGGCCGTCGACGGGCTCTGCTCGGCCGCCGCCGATGCCGCCGATGCCGCCGCGGCGCGCCGCGCGCGCGCGCTTGCTCGGCGTACCCCCAGAAGTCGTGCGCCGCAGCTTGATGCCCTTAATGGCGTCCAGGGTCACGTTGCCGCGCGCAACGTTCTCTTTGCTGCCCGTCCTTTGCAACGTGCGCCGGAGCTTGACGCCTTGGATGGCCTCGAGGCTCACGACAGGTACGGGGTTGCTTCGTGCCACGTTCTCCTTGGCGCCACTCCCGCACTGTCGTCGCCGCCGCTGCAGCTCGGCCATCGACAGGATCGCATTGGGCGAGTTCCCGGCGCGACGCACCTTGACTTGCCGCGACGCCCCGCGCAGCTTGGCGCCGCGGATCTCTGCCAGCGACATTCTCGCGCGTGGCGTCATCGGGCGGGCGTTTCAGCAGTTGCCTGCGACGGCGTTGCTGGCGCTGGCGTGGAGGTGGGTGGTGCGCGGGCCCGGTCCCGCTCGAGCGCCTCCAGGCGCGTCGAAAGCACCGCCACGCGCTGCTCAAGCTGCTGGACGCGCGAGGGCGCGCTTCGCGCAACGACTGCCGCGAGAAGGGAACGCAGCGCCTGGTGTTGCTTGGCCGTCGCGACGCACAGGCAACGCGCAAACCAGGTCTGCAGTCGTCGCCACAGACCCTGTGGGTTGCGAAGCCGCTGTTGCAGGCTGCGCGCAGCGCGCTCCGCCCATTGCGCCACCGCCCGACTGGCCTCCGCCAAGCGCTGCCGGTGAACTTGGAGCGGGCCGGCGCCGCCGTTGGAGCTCGTGGCATAGCGCGCCATGGGGCCCTGGGCTGTTGGCGGCGCAAGGGGATTTGACGCAGCCAGCATTGAAGGCGCGGCGGCAGCGTGGAGGTCGGAGAATACGCGGGGAGGGCCAATGCCGCTTTGGCGGGGCCCACATACATCATCGAAATACGGTTACAGAGCGGCCCAGTGGCTGCCCCGCCAAGCGGCCCAGGCCGGGGTCGCAGTGGGTTCGGCGAGGCAATGCAATGGTCTAGAGTTGTGGGTCAACTCACGTGTCACATGTCAGTCAAAAGAGCTTGGTTTCGTCACAAATCTCAAAGCTGCTCAAAGCCCAGCTGCTTGCGCGCGGCCTTGAAGACCAGCTGCGCACCGAAATCGGCCTTCTCCTGGATGTCCGCCTCGACGACAAACTCGCCGGTCTGCGAAAGCGCTTTATCCGTGGAAGAGCGGTCGGGCTGACGGCCGACCCTGATGCGCGCGCCGCTCACTTGCTGCATGTAGAGAATGGTGCGGCCCGCGCGACCCATGACGCGGCCCATGTACTGCGCCTTGATGCGCACCGTCTTCTCGACCGGGAGTTCGACGGGCACAAAGCTGGTGACCTCGCAGGTGGACCGAAGCGCTCGCTCCATTGTGCGCGCCCTCCACCATGGCGTCGGCCGGAAGGACGACCAACTTGCGCAGCATGCCCTGCCGATCTGGGTAGCCGTCCGGATGGGCCGGGCCCGACTTTTCGTAGCCGCCGCAACCGGCCTGCGCCACCTGCAGCTTGTCAAAGATGCGCCGGGCAAAATCTGGGCTTGGGCAGTCCACCCACGCACGAGCCGGTGTGCGACCCGTCCCTGCGCTTGTTCCAGCGCAGCGGGCACCTCGAACGTATTTTCTGCCTCCGCCGCCTTCGTCTCGCTGGCCACCTCGGCCTCTTCGCCGCCCGCGGGCGCGAGCGATTCGATCATCTCCTCCACCACGGTGTTGTCAAAGCCGAACGGGATTTGATGAACGTGAGGCGCGACCGCTCCGAATCTCGTCCACCAGCGCGCAATGCTCTCCTTTTGGCGAGCTTGATGAGACGCAGCAAGACCTTGATGGCCCACTGGCATCGGCCACACTGTCGTGCGCGGCACCGGCAGACTGGAACTCGGCCTGCTCGGCCTTGTCGCTGAGAACGCGCGCGGCCAGGTCCTTCAGCGAGAGCGTCAGGTTGGGCAGGCGCGCACAGAACAGAGCGCAGAGGTGTCTACAAAGTTTGCGTGCCAGATGCGGAGCGCCTCAAAGTCTGACCACAGCGAGTGGCCGACGATGATGTCGTTGGGGTGCACTAGGCCCAGCAGGGTCTGCTTGACGTCCGCCTGCGTGGTGGTCACTTTGTCGAGGTGCTCGGCGGTCACGCCGCTGACATGCGTCAAATAGTCGACTACCTCCATGTCCTCCGGGATCTTGACGTATTCGTCCAGCAGCACCGAGACGACCTTCTCCAGGGCGCCCTTGCTGTTGCGGTTCACCTTGCTGCGCACGAGGCTCACGCGCGCGAGCACCGGAGGTGGGCGGCGGGCGGCGGTTCTTGGGCTTGCACAGCACCATCTCGCAGTCCAGGCCAAGAAGGCGCGGCCCCCTGATCCTTGCTTGAGTTGACCACGCGCGGTTTTGACCGCCGTCTTAAGCAGCGGCTTAAGTAGCGGCTTAAGCGGCTGCTGCACATCTCCACGAGGGATGTTGTTGGCCACGTCTTCCAGCGAGATGGCCGCGCGGCCTGCGAACGAGGCGGCTCCAGCGCCGCGCCTGCAGACCCCGGCGCCACCGTTGGCTCGCGCCGCGCCATCTTGGGCGTGGGCGCCGCGGCCGGCGGCGCCGGTGCCGGGCGCTTTGCCTGCTTTGCCTGCTGCTTTGCCTGCTGCACGCGCTCCTGCAGCGCCTGAATGCTCTGCGGCGGCCCCGTCTTTGCCGGCTCCGCTGTGCGCGAGGCAAAGTTGAGCGGCTGCGCCGGCAGCCCGTCCTCGAGCACCGCCTTGTCGTAGGCCTTGGCGGCCTCCTCGGCCGAGCAAAGGTTTCCTTGAGCCACACGCGCTGCCGTCCGTGCGGCAATAGCGCGCCTTCCATCTCCCGTCGCGCTTGTTGAGCGCGACGCCCGTGTACTGCCTCCTGGCGTCGACCATCGCAGCGCCCGTCGCCAAGTCGCCGTCGACCACCCGAAAGCGTTCGCTCGGCGCGGCGTCCGCGCGGCCCGCTCCCATCGCGGTCGGGCGGGCGGGTTAGGTCGCGGGTTAGGGCGGCGCGCGGGTTAGATCGGGTTAGGGTTGAGTGGTCCGGGCGGACGCGATGACAGATCGATCGGCGCGAGACGCGTGGACAGGAGGAAAGCGGGAGAGATGGACAGCCGGACGATGGCAGCGCGGCGTGGGCCGAGGAGGCGTTCAAGGTGGAGTGCGAGCCCAAGCTGGTGTCGAAGAGCGAGTGAAGCGGCGGCAGAAGGCCGAGGCCAAGGCGGCCAAGGACGCGGCCAAGAAGGCGGAGAGGAGGCCAAGAAGGCGGCGGCGCCGGCCAAGGCCGGGGGCGGCCTGGCCAAGGACGACGAGGAGCTGGACCCGAGCAAGTACTTTGAGAAACCGCGTGAACGCGCTCAACGAGCTGTACGAGAGCGGCAAGGTCAAGCCGTACCCGCACAAGTTCCAGGTGGAGCTGTCGCTGCCCGACTACGTGGCCAAGTACGACAGCCTGGAGGATGGCGCGCAGGTGGAGGCCGAGAACGTGAGCGTGGCCGGGCGCGTGATCGCCAAGCGCAAGCAGGGGTCCAAGATGGTGTTCTACACGATCCAGGCGACGGCGCCAAGCTGCAGATCATGAGCCAGCTGCAGCACTACACTGACGGCGAGGAGGCCTTCTACACCGTACACAACGCGATCAAGCGCGGCGACATCATCGGCTGCCAGGGCATGCCCGGCAAGAGCAAGAAGGGCGAGCTGAGCATCCTGCCCCGCAAGCTCGAGCTGCTGTCGCCGTGCCTGCACATGCTGCCGCTGGAGAAGAAGGGCCAGAAGACCTTCCAACCAGGATGTGCGCTACCGCAAGCGCTACCTGGACCTCATCATGACGCAGGAACGCGCAGTGTGTTCTACACGCGCGCCAAGGTGATCAACTACATCCGGCGCTTCCTGGACATGCGCGGATTCCTCGAAGTGGAGACGCCCATGATGAACATGATCGCGGGCGGCGCCACGGCCTCGCCCTTCGTGACCTACCACAACGACCTCAAGCAGGAGATGTTATGCGCGTGGCCCCGGAGCTGTACCTCAAGAAGCTCATCGTGGGCGGCCTGGACCGCGTCTACGAGATCGGCCGCCAGTTCCGCAACGAGGGCATCGACCCGACGCACAACCCCGAGTTCACCACGTGCGAGTTCTACGAGGCGTACGCGGACTACCACGACCTGATGGAGAACACGGAGATGGTCTCGGGCATGGTCAAGGAGATCACCGGGTCGTTCAAGATCGAGTTCCTGCCCCTTGGCGCGGACGAGCCGCTCAGCATCGACTTTACGCCGCCCTTCAAGCGCGTGCCCATGGTGGCCGGCCTCGCCGAGGCGCTCAACGTGGAGATGCCCACGGACCTGAGCACGCCCGAGGCCAACACCTTCCTCGACGAGCTGTGCGTCAAGCTCGGGTCAAGTGCGGCGAACCGCGCACCACGGCGCGCCTCCTCGACAAGCTTGTCGGCGATTACCTCGAGGTCAACTTTATCAACCCGACCTTCATCACCGACCACCCGCTCATCATGAGCCCCCTCGCCAAGAAGCACCGCGAGAACCCCTGCCTCACCGAGCGCTTTGAGCTCTTCGTGGCCGGTAAGGAGGTCTGCAACGCCTACACCGAGCTCAACGACCCAATGGACCAGCGCGCCCGCTTCGAGAACCAGATGAAGGACAAGAGCAAGGGCGACGACGAGGCCCAGCCGCACGACGAGTCCTTCTGCGAGGCGCTCGAGTACGGCCTGCCGCCCACTGGCGGCTGGGGCCTTGGCGTGGACCGCATGACCATGTTCCTCAGCAACAAGAACACGATCAAGGAGGTCCTTCTCTTCCCGGCGATGCGCCCCGAGGAGTCGGCCACCGCCGACGCCGCCGCCGCCGAGGGCGCCGCCGAGGGCGCCGCCGCGCCCGTGCCCGCCCCTGCGTCCGCGCCGGCTGCGGACGACGACATGGACCTCTTTGGCGACGACGACGAAGAGGAGGTGGCTGCCGCGGCCGCCCTGCAGGAGAAGATCAACGCCGAGAAGGCCGCGAAGAAGGCCGGCAAGGGCAAGGGCGAGCGCTCGCTCATCGTGCTCGAGGTCAAGCCCTATGAGGCGGAGACGGACCTGGAAGCGATCGCCAAGGGCATCAAGAAGATTGAGCACGAGGGCATCCAGAACTGGGGCGCCGAGCACAAGCTCATGCCCATTGCCTTTGGGCTCAACAAGCTTGCCATCAGCGCCGTCGTGTACGACGATCTTATGGGCGTGGACGGGCTCACCGAGCTGATCGAGGAGCAGTTTGGCGACGACGTGCAGTCCATCGACGTCCAGGCCATGAGCAAGGTTAGAGAGCTAGCAAGCCAGCCAGAGGCTTCGTTTCTAAATCATCAACATCACATACGAGTACGTACCAACTCATCTTTTAGCACAGCAGCGCCTCCTGGACCTTTAGGTCGTTGCGGTACTCGGCGTAGTCGAGGGCCGTGCGCCGCTGTTTGTCCTGCGACCGCACCTTTGCGCCGCGCTCGCGCAGCAACCTGACCAGGTGGGCCTTGCCCGTCAGTGTTGCGAGGTGGAGCGCCGTCCGGCCCTTGGCGTCGCGGAGCTCCAGCCCGATCGCGGGGAGCGACATGAGCGCGCAGATCGCGTCGAGGCGACCAAGCCGGATGGCCAAGTGCAGCGCCGTGCCGTCGCGGCGGCCCGAGCCCAGGTTGACGTTGATGCCGTACTGTGCGAGCACGCTGATCATTCCGATCTGGCCGGCGTCCACCGCATGGTGCAAGGCCGACCAGCCCTCGAGACTGAGCGCGTTGATGTCGGCTCGCTTTTCGAGCATGAGCTCGATGACGCGCTTCTGGCTGGCTCGTGCGGCGTGCATGATGACCGTCTCGCCCGTCTGCGCCTGGCGCATGTTGGGCTGGAACGACACGGGCGCCTTGTTGAGCAGCGGGTTGGGCTCGATCTTCTTCATCAGGTTGAGGATGCCGCCCACGTTGCCCTTGCGCGCAAAGGCAAAGGCGCCCTGCATGCTGCTCGGCGCGTATTCGATGCCGATTGCGTCGATGTTTGTCACCGCGCTGCTCTCTGCGCCCGCGCCTGCCGCCGCCGGCAGCTTGTTGTTGTCCTTGGCCGACGGCGAGAACCGCGAGGCGGACGTGGCGCCACGGTGCTCGCCACTAGAGGAGACCGGGCCGCGGGCCGGCCCGCCGCGGCTATCGCTCGCCGCAGCAACCTGAAGGCGGTTGCGCAGCTTGCTAGGCGTGAACTTTAGCTTGCCGTTGGTGGTCTTGCTTCCGCTGCCCAGCGAGGCGCTCGCGGGTCGCCCCGTCACCTTTTTGGACATGGCGTTGGCCACCACAGGCAGCTCTTGGCCGCCGTCGCGGCTGATCATTGCCGACTCTGGACGCGGTCGGATGCGCCGCCCGGGCTCCTGTGCGCTCTTGGCCGACAGGCTGTCGAGCGTGATGCGCGCCATCGCAGAGTACGGCGACTTTTGCGGCGGGTATAGCCGGGCCGTATCGATGCGACGCAGGACGTCCGAGGATCGAATGCGCAACACCCGCGAGGCCGCGTCCTGCGAATGAAAAGCGTGCCGCGGCAGGAAGGCGCCCGGGTCGCGCTCCGAACCCGTCGTGTAGGGGCGCGGAGGCGCGCTATGCGGGCGCGGGACCTGCTCGTAGCGGTAAAAGCTGCTGCCCGCCGTGTCCGTGGCGGTCAAGATGGGCATGTTGTCCGTGTCAAGCGTCGGGCCGCCATCATGGTGGTCGTGCGGCTGATGCGGGGATGGCGTCGGCGCGTCGAGGTCCCAGTCGTCCTCGGCCGCGCGGCGGTCCTCGCCGTCCTCGCCGCCGCCCGCATCGTCGCGGCCGCTGTTGCCAGGCTTGACCTCTGGCTCGGGTCGCGCAAGGCGCTCGATGTAGTGGGCGAGATCGATCTTGGTAAAGTAGTTGCCGCTCAGGTCCACAGCTTCGATGTGGCCATTGTACATGAGTGTGTCGGCCAGCACCGGCAGCGAGCGCTTGGTTATGCGGTTGCCTCGCAGGTCGATCTCGGTCACGCTGCGGCACTTGGCGAGGGAGATGGCCAGCGACTTTAGGCCCTTGTCCGTGATGTCGTTGAAGGACAGGTTGAGCAGGCACGCCTTTGCGGGCTGGAATGTGGGGCTGTCCGAGATGGACGGGATGGGCCCGTGCCCGCCGGCGCGGTTCCACGCCTCGAAGCGCTTGGCATGCGCCTGCTGCATGGCCTCCTTGCGCTGGTTTTGGCGCGCCACGATCGCGTGAATCGCGCGCGCAAGCGCCTTGACGCCCGTGTCGCCGAGCATGCACTCTTGGAAATCGAGCACGGCGCAGCCCATCTGGCCGTAGATCGACTCGAACAGCTTTAGCGTGCTGAGCAAGGTGTTGGTGCGGGCCGTGACCATGTCGCCGACCTTGTTGTTCGTCTCCCAAACCCAGTTGGAGATCTGCTCGATCTGCAGCGCGTGGAACTTTTCCTTCTTGAGCGCGTACGCCTTGGTCGTCTGGTGCGTCCTGAAGAGCGCCTGGTACTTGCGGTCCAGCATCTGCAGCTGGCCCTCAAGCAGGCGTCCCGCTTCTCCACGGCTTGCACGCGCCGCTTGGCCGCCTCGTTGGCGCTCCGCAGCTTTTGCACAGCGGCCTGGGCCTCCTGGAGCTCCTTGGTGGCCTTTGCCGTTCGCGCCTTTGCCTCCGCCTTTGCCAGACCCTCTTGCTTGAGCGTCGCCATGAGCTTCTCGATGTGCTCGGTCAAGATGCATATCTGCGCGTCCTTCTTATCCCCGTCGTTCCTGGCGGCCTTGGTCATGTTCTTCTGCGCGGCCAGGCGCTTGAACAGCTTGATAGTCGCTCTTCTCCGTCTCGGGGTCGATCTCCATCTCCTGCCGCTTGAGTATCTCGCGCTTCACCTCGTCCCCGCCATCCTTCTTCGCGCGCAGTTTGCGCAGCTCGCGCCGCAGGGCCTCGTTCTCGCGCCGCAGCTCCTCCAACCCGGGCGCCTTGGCCTCCACCTGCTGCTCCGCCTCCGCCCCGCTCCTGCATGGCGACCAGCCTCCGCCAGCTCTCGGCCAGCTCCACCTCGCGCTCTTGCCAAAGATCCACTGGAAAAAAGATTCACGCGCCGCAGCACAGAGGTCCGTTCAACGGATCAAAGACCGGACCTGGACGCGAACTAGAATCGGGTCCGCGTTCAGGTCGCGCCGTTTCCAACGCATTCTTGGGACGACGGCGCAGGTCGCGGACGAGCAGGAGGCGGCGGCCATGGCGCAGCGGGCGGCGGCCGGGAAGCAGCAGCAGCAGCAGCTGCCGCGGCAGGAAGAGGAGATGAGCTTTGACGAGTTCCAGGCGCTGCGGCGGCGGCGCAAGCAGCAGCACAAGCAGCAGCTGGACGCGGTCAAGGAGGGCGGCGGCCGCGAGGAGGGGCTGCGCGAGGGCGCGGCCGGCGCGGAGGGAAAGGAGGAGAAGGATGTGGAGCAGGAGGGCGTGCTTGAGCGCCTGGGGGCGCTGCTGCAGGCGCAGGAGGTGCAGCTGGTCGTGCTGCTTTTCATCTGCGTGGACTTCCTGAGCGGGTTTTACCAGCTGTACGCGAGTGCGCGGGGCTGGCGCTCGCCCTTTTTGAGCGTGCTGGAGCACTTGTCAGGGATGTCGCTGCTGGTTTTCGGCGTTGAGATTGGCTTGGTGCTCCTCGCCTTTCGTGGGCGCATGTTTTCGCACTTTGGCTACTCGCTCGACCTCTTTGTCGTCGCTGCCATGTTTTACGCGGTCCTGGACGAACCGACGGGCACAAGGGTCGCGGCCAGCAAGCTGCTCAACGCGCTGCGCTTGTGGCGGCTCGCGCGCATGGTCCACCAGGCCGTGCAGGCCGGGGAGGCCAACCACGATCGCACCAAGGCACAGCTGGCGGTGCTGGCGGACCAAGTAGAAGGCCTCAAGCTTCGGGCGCGGAAGGCGGAGCAGGCGCATAAGCGTGAGCTAGACAAGTACCGCCGGCTGGAGCAGAGCTTTCGCACGCAGCGCGACGAGCTCGAAACCATGCGTGAGGCCCTACAGATCGCCGCACAGACGGTCGCCAAGGTTCAGGGCTTTGAGTCTGTTGCGGACCTCATGGGCGAGGAAGAAAAGCTTGAGCTCGAGCGCATCGTTGAGGAGCAGGAGCAGGAGCGGAAGCAGGATCCGAGCAGCGCTAAGAGCAAAGAAAGCGACCGTGAGCACAGCCACGACCACGACCACGACCACGACCACGACCACGACCACGACCACGACCACGACCCGACGACCACGACGATAACGAGTGGGACCAGGAAGACGACGACGACGACGAAGACGACGAAGACGACGAAGATGCCGCATTCGAAGACCCGATCGGCGAACGACGCCCCGGAAGTGCGGCGGACGATGGAAGGCCCCGTGACACCCGGCGAGCCGCACCTCGCGTAAAGATGAGGATGGGGCAACGTCCAAGGGCGTTGCGCCGCCGTGGCGGCAGGCCAGAATAAGCAAGCGCAAAGATCAAGTCAACAAGGCGATAGCGAAACAGTTTCATGTCGGCTCACGCGGGCGCCTTGCCGATACGCTCGGCAACCGCAAGCTGCGTGCGCGTCATGTTGGAGAGGTAGACCACCATGAGGAGGTCCTGCAGGTTGTTGCGGAAGGCCTTGCCAAAGAGGCCCGGGTCGATCCGCGGCACCATAGAAACCACGCTGGCAATTCGGGAGCCGAGCGCCATGTTGGGCTCGCGGCGCTTGGCCACAACGTCATCGACGTACGTGCTAACAGACTCGAGCATGGCAAGCAGGCGCGCGACCGAGTTCTCGAGGTTTTCGATGTCCGACTTGACCTCGCTGGAATCGACGAGCTGCTTGGTGGTGTCGAAGCGCTTGCCCTGCGACTTGATCATAAAGTCGAGGCCGATGCGCTCCGGCTCCGAGCACTGCACCTCCACCTTGAGCTGCTTGAAGGACGCCGCAAGGACGTGCTCGCCGAGCTGCACGCGGTCGCTCAGGAAGGCGCGCACGGACAGGCTGCTGTTGGTCAGCGAGGTGTCCACCACCATGTGAAGCGGGTCGGTGCACTCGGCGCTGAAAAAGTCCTGGATCAGGCAGCTCTGCTGGTTGACCATGACGGCGCCGTCCGCAGTCGTGGCGTACCACCCGAGCACTTCCTCGTTGCCGTTCACCTTTTCGTGAAGCTGCAGCATGTGCTTGAGGAAGTCCTTTCCCACGGCCACCTCCTCCTCGCCATTCTCCACGTGCGGCACCGGGAAGCAGTTCTTCACCACGATCGCCGTCGACGTCCTCGTGCCCAGCAGCGTCCCAATCACGCGCGCCTGGCCCTTGTTGCGGTGGATGTAGTGGTCCAGCACCGAGAACAGCACCACGGGGTGCACCTTCACCACCTGCTTGACGCGCTGCGCCTCGCTCGCCGTCTGCTCGGCCATGGCCGCGCCGTCCGCTTCCGCCATCCTCTCTCACCACAGATTTCCTCCGAGCCCTTCATCTCGCGCCACCCGCGGAACCCTCTGGCAGGCGCATCGCGACCTGCGGAACGCTTTCAATAAAGAGTCGATCCGGACGTAGACTCCTTTTTTTTTTGTCACTACGGTTCGTACAGTTCGTACAGGCCCACGACTCGCGCGCCGTGGATCGGTCTGCGGCGCGGTCGGGGCTGAGCAGGCGCGGCACGTGCTGGCCCATCGACGTGGCCTCGTGCGCCCGCTTTACGCGCTGGTCGCCGCCGCGCTGGCGTTGTCGCCAGCAGCGGCCGTGGCCGCGGCCGTGGCCGCGGCAGCCGCGTCAGCGCAGGCCGGGTCGGCAGAAGGGCGGGCAAGGCGAGGCGGGCCCTTGTTGACGCGCGACTTGATGCTGAGCTTGGGGTTGAGCAGGTACCAGACGTGGTTGCTGTGCGCCACGCAGTAGTAGTACGGCTTGCCTTCAAAGTCGCCCACCACGCGGCCCTTGCGGTTGCGCACGACGCGCTCCGAGTAGAGGCGCTCCATCATCGCGCTGTCCGGGCTGTGCGCCACGCGGAACCCCGCGGCCTCCGCCGCGGCGCTCGGGCCGCGCTTCTTGGCGCGCAGCACCGAGCTGGCGATGCGCACGCCGCGGCGCGACAGCCAAAACGGCAGTGCCGCGTTGGTGCTGCTGCTCATCACGGCGTCCACCTTGTCCTCGCGCGCGCTCTGCAGCACGTCCTCGAACAGGCGCGTGCCCCAGCCGAGGCCCTTGTCCCGCGACCCGAACCAGACGATCTCTCTCGCGCGCAGGCCAAAGGCCGGCAGCGCGCGCTCCTGAAGCACGCCGACCGAGCGAAGCTCCCCGGCGGCGTCCACGCAGCCCACCACGCTCGCGCGCGAGGCCTCGCCGAACGCGGCCTTCTCAATGTCCAGCACATTGTCCGGAAAGTACTGAGCCAGCAGCAGCACGGCCTGCTGCAGCTCCGCCGTCGAGACTAGCAGCCTCGCACCGCCGGGCGACGGGAGCCCCGGCGGCGCGGCCGTTCCATCCATCGGGCCTGGCGGGCCTGGCTGCTGCTCCACCTGCCGCTCCCTCCCGCTTCCTTCCTTTGCGCCACAAACTGCGCTACGCGCTCGCACGCGGAGCGGACCACTCCGCGTCCGGTAAGTCACTGAAACGCGCAAACGGACGCGACGTCATTGGACGTCATTGCGCGGACGTGGCGCCAGTCATTCGCACACCTGCCCGCGACAGTTGGCGACGTGGGTGAGAAACACGATGCGAGAAACACGATGGGAACCACATGTTCACCGCGCGAACAACCGCCCTCTTCACATGTCAGTCGGCGACGACCGACCGCGACCAATCGACCGACCAATCGACCGACCGCCGACCGACCCACGACCAGCCCGCTGCGCCGCTGGTCGATCGAGGCGCCGGTCGAAGCGGGCGCCGTTGAGTTCGCGCCTTGGCAGGGTCGTTGGCGCGGGCGACCTGCGCTGCACGCCCGTGCTCTTCTTCTGTTTCGCGAGCGAGTCCTGGCTGGGCTCGGGGATGCAGGCAGACTGGGGCTGGCTGGCTGGCTCGCTGGCAGGCTGGGGGCTGAGACAGCCGCACGTACGGCACTGTGCTGACTGACGCTAGGAAAGGGCTTGACATGGCGAGACGGGGCCGAGAAGGAAGGGAACAGTGTTGGGATTATTTATAGGGCCGCGGCGTCGCGGCGCGTCTTGGCGAAGAGCGCCGCGGCGCGCCAGCGCAGCAGCAGTCGCGCGAGCGTGCGACGCTGCACGATGAGCTCGAGCTCGAGCTCGAGCTTGTCGTCCAAGGCCTGCAGCATCTCGCCGAGCACGTCTTGGGCCGCCTTGCGGGTGACGCGAGCATTAGGTCGCTTGGCGCCGCTGCCCCGGGCGGCGCCCGAGCCGGCGGCTCGCAGGGCGCTGCTGCGTGAACGGCTGGCTCGGCTCCCGGCGGCGCGGTTCAGCGCGCCGCGGATGCCGCCGCCCGCCGCCGCGGCTTCGCGGGCCAGCTCGGCGGCCTGCTCCCGCACAAAGGTCTCCGGGTCGTCCGAGAAGGACCAAGCGATCTGCATCATTACTCGTCGACGGATCTGACGCTCCATGAACTCTGCGTACGCCGCCTCCATGGCTTGCACAAAGGCGATGAGATCCGCGCGCGACTCGGTGGCGAAGCAAAAGGTCTCCCTTTCGGTGTGGAGACAGAATGCGTGCTTGTTACGCTGGCGCCAGCCTGCGCCCTCGAGCACGTCCACGACGCGGCCCGTGGGCAGCACAAGGTCGCGACAGAAGACGTCCAGGACGGCTCGGCGCGCGGACTCCATGTCCCCGCGCGACGCGAAGAGCTCGAGACCGGTGTAGCGCAGCTGGTACCAAAAGAGGTGCCAGCTGTTAACGCGCACGCCCTGCAGGAATATGGGCCCGCTTTGGCGCACGGGGCCGGCGTGCTCGGCGGTGGCGAAGCGCTGCTCTTGCTGCTGGAATCGGAGCTGGCGCTCGCGCTGCTGCTGCTCGGGGGACCTGGAGAATATCTTACGCACGGGTCGCAGCGTGGCATATTTTGGCGCCTGCTGGTGCAGCAGCGACTGGCGCACGAAGGCCACGGCCCGGCCCTTGCTATCGCGCACCCCGCCACCCCGCGCGCTGCCGGAGCTGTCGGCCCGCGTCAGGCGCTGTTGCTGCGCCTTGTTGCGGCGCCCGAGCAGAAAGTTGCCGATGTGGCGCCAGACGTCCTCGTTATGCGGCGGGGAGAGGCGGTGCGACCAGCGTTGCGACTGGCTTTGGCGCTCCGAGTCGCCGGAGGACCCCGACCGCGTGCGGCTCCGTGGCTTGCCCCTCCCGCCGCCGCGTCCGTTGTCGCCAGCAGCGTCGGCGTCTTCCATAGACGCCTCAAGCAGCGACTCGCGGTTGGCCGCGATGCGTTCGCTCACGCGGTTCTCCACATCCCGGCGACTGCCGCCCCTGCGGCTGCCCCGGTTTAGTGTCCCCGTTCGCCCCTCGTCTCTGAGCCGTTTCTGCATCCTCTCCGCCGTGCGCTGAACGCACTCGACGATCTCGTCCAGCGGCATCGCCTTGAGGTTGGCGCTCGCCTGCGGCGCCAGGTGCGGCGCCGCGCCCTCTCGCGGGGACATCCTCCCTCGCGCGTTGGCAGCTGCTCGCGGCAGCTGCTCGCAGCAGCAGCAGCAGCAGCAGCAGCAGCAGCAGCAGCAGCTACGCGTCAGCGGCTCGCGCTGGCTCCTCGCGGCGCTTCAGCAAGCGACCAAGACCCCCAGCGCCGTCTAGACCCCAGCGATCCAGCGATCCAGCCAGCCACGCCAGCCCGCGCTGCCCTCAAGCCTCAGGCCGGCAGTCGACGAGCTTCGTCTCTTTCCGCGCGCGAGCAGCGACACAGCCGGGCCTCCGGCCGCGCGGCCCCTCGCCGCGCGCGTCCGGCCCCGAGCGTCCCGGCCCGAGCGTCCCACCCGCCCGCCCGCCCGCCGCCCGCCGCCCCACCCGCCGCCGCCGCGTCCCACTTGTCCAAGTTGACACATTCACTCCCACAAGCCGATGACGTCACCCTTCCGCTCACTCGCCCATGCTGACGTCACCGTGGGACTCCGCCGGAACGCGACTCGGCCGCATTGCGACCCGACCGCGACTCGGCCGCGCTGCGACCCGGCCGCGGACCGCTCGCTGCGACCCGGCCGCGGACTGCCCCGCACACACCGGCGGGGCGCGTGCGGAGTGATGTGCCGTCTCCGCGCTGTGGAGTACCGCAGTGGTAGCGTTTCCGGTAGCCGCGGCGCTGGTCCGGCGCCCCCGGACTGTGCGCGGGCGGCGGAGAGGGGGCCGGAGCAGGGCTTCCCGGCGGCGCGGACCGGGGCGCAGGGAGGCGGCCATGGGGAGTACCTGGCGGCCCGGGCTGCCCTGGGGGCGCGGGCCTCACTCCCTGCTTGGGCCCGCATCCGCGCACACGGCGCAAGCGGGCAGGACCGCGCCAGTAAGGCGCGCTGGGCGAGAGTGCACGGGAGGGAGAGGCCAGGTGAGCGCAGGTAGTAGTGGTACGGCGCGCGACAGGGCGCGACGTGCGTTGACTGCGTCCGCGGCCGCGCGACTACGCACGCGACTACGTGACTGCGCGACGCGACCGACGGACGCGAACGTGACCGACGGACGGACGTGACCGACGGCCGTGGGTGGGCGGGCTGCTCGGCGTGGGCGGCCAGCGGCGGGCATCGCACGGGCGTGCGGGCGGGCGTGCGGGCGGGCGGGTGGCCGGACGGGCGGGGCGGGGCTGAAGGGGCTGGCAGGGTGCGGCCCGGGAGGCGGCAGCGGCGGGCGCAGGCGCGCGGAGAAGGGCGGGCGCGGCGGCGCGGCCCGCGCGGCGGCGGCGGACGATTGCCGGGCGCGCAGTGGTGCGCGCGGCGGATGAGAGCGGGCCCAGCGCGTCATCTGTGAGCACCGAAGGGCCAGCGGCGGCCGGCAAGGGCGGCAGCAAGGGCGGAAGCAGCGAGGGGAGCAGCGTCGGAGGCAGCGTCAGCGCGCCAAGCAGTAGGAGTGCGGCCGCGGCTGCGTGTGGCTGGTTGGTGGACAGGATGGCAAAGGGAGGCGGCGGCGGCGGCGGCAGCGCCGGCGGTGACAAGGCCGCTGGCAGCGGCGGCGGCGGCGGCGGCAGCGGCGCGGTCGGCGACGAGGGGTCGACGCGGTCTTCCGTGGACTCGGCGAGCCACGTGAGCCAAGAAGAAAAGTTGGAGATGGAGCGTAACAACTGGAAGTTCACCAGTGGTTCAAGAAAATGCCCGTGGAGGACACACTACCCGACTCCGACCTTCTTTCGGCGGTCGAGTTCAATGGCAACGGCGAGTTCCTGGCAACGGGGGACAAGGGCGGACGCGTGGTGGTCCTGCGAGCCGACGAGAACAAGTCGACCGGCAAGATCCACTACAAGTTCCACTGCGTTCCAGAGCCACGAGCCCGAGTTTGATTACGTCCGCTCGCAGGCGATCGAGGAGAAGATCAACAAGATCAAGTGCCGCGCCTCGAACGACGCGCAGTTCATGCTGACCACGAACGACCGCGCCATCAAGCTGTGGAAGCTCCACGAAAAGGACATCAAGTTTGCGAGCGGGTTCAACGTGACCAACGACAAGGGCCAGGTCAAGCCCAACAAAAAGGTCAAGACCCTGCGGTTGCCGAAGACCGAGGTGGTGGAGACCCTGGTCACGGCTACGCCCAAGCGCTTTTACGGGTCGGACATCCACAAGTTTAACATCCATAGCCCTGCGTGAGCAACGACGGGGAAACCTTTCTGAGCGCGGACAACCTCTGCATCAACCAGTGGCACATGGACGAGCCCAACCTGAGCTACAATATTGTCAACATCAAGCCCGAGGACATGTCCAAGCTCACCGAGGTGATCACGGCCACCGAGATGGACAACGACAACAACCACCTCTTTATGTACGGGACCAACCGCGGCGTGGTGCGCCTGGGCGACATGCGGGAAAAGGCCCTGTCGGACCTGCCCTCGCGCGAGTTCACCGACCCGGCGCTCGAGGCGCTGGACAAGAAGGCGGCCTCCACCGGCGCGGCTGGCGGGAGCTTTCCCAACCGGCCCTTCTTGTCGGACATGCTGCGCAGCATCTCGGACGTAAAGTTCGCGCAGCAGGGCCGCCAGATCGTGGCGCGCGACTACATGACGATCAAGATCTGGGACCTCGCCATGGAAAAGAAGCCCGTGGAGATCATCCCCGTGCACGACTACCTCAACCCCAAGCTCTGGGACCTCTACGAGAACGAGTACATCTTTGACTGCTTCGACCTGTCCGTCAACCGCAACGGCGACATCCTCACGGGCAGCTACAACAACTACTTTCACGTGTACGACATGGACCGCAAGAGCGACACGCTCGTCGAGGCCTCCAAGCCGCGATCGCGACCATGCCCATCACGCACGCCTCGGGCGGCACCGTCGCGCGACGACTCTCGCACAAAGTCGATCAAGAAGAAGCGAATGTCCCGCCCGGGCATCGTGAGCCTGCTTGGCCGCAAGAAGAAGTCCAAGGAGGGCGGGTCCGGCGGCGCCGGCGGCGCCGGCGGCGCGGGCAAGGTTCGCGGCGAGGCCGGCTTCGCCGAGATCGATGTGCACAGCTTCAACTACGACAAGCGCATTCTTCAGCTCGCCTGGCACCCAGACTGCAAGGCTGTGGCGGTGGCTGGCGAGAACAACCTGTTCATTTACGCGCGCTGACTTTGCGTGCTGCGTTGCGCTGCGCGCGCGGGGAGGACTGCGCGTGGAGGCCGCGCGCTGGGCGACTGCCCAGGAGGAGGGGGGAGGTGGGCCGGCCGTGGGACCGGCTTGGACCGGCTGGGAGGCCAGAGGGGCCCCCGTCGCGTGCCGCCGCCGCCAGCCCCGCTCAACCAAGACGTGGTGATAATAACTGGGCTTACGGTGTCAGGATACTTACTACCTTTTTCTTTCCTTGTCTTTTCTCATCTTGATAAGGTCTTGATGTTTGAATCAATCCGTTAGTAGTCTCCCTTGACGCCTCGCTTGTCGCGCGCCGCCTGGCGCTCTTGCGCGCCCGCCTTGTCGCGCCGGTAGAAGGTCCGCCCGTCCATCCCGCCCAGCTCGCCACCGAAAAAGTGCTCGTCCAGACCCTTTTCGTGCAGGTTCAGCGCCTCGTGGAGCGCCGCGTTGCGCTTCACCTGCCCGGCAAAGCCCTCCTTGAGCGCGTCCTTGGCGCACTCCAGGCGCTTCACCTCCTCCCAGCTCGATATCGGGATCACCGTCTTGTCCACCTGCAACCTCTCTTCCGGCGCTTCGCCCTCGCGAACCGAGGCCACGATCGCGCGGAACCGCGCGCGCTGCTCCTTCAGGTCGCGCTTGCTGCGCCCGCGCTCCGTCTCGTACGACAGCTCCTCCATGCTCGCCACCACATCGTCGAGCCAAGCGTCTTCTTCAGCGTCCGTCGACACCTCCACCGTCGCCCCGGCCTCGGCCGCGGCGGCGGCCGCGGCATCGGCGGCCGCCTTCGCCTCCGCCGTGGCCGCCTCCGCCGTCGCGGCAGCCGCCGCCGCCGGGAGCACAAAGGCGTTCGCGTCCTCCACGACGATGCCCTGCTCGGCGCGGTCCCCGGAGACCTTGCCAGCACCGCTAGCGTTGTCGCCACCGCTCCCGGCGTTCTGCACAGACGCCACCAGCATGGCCAGGTTTTCGCCGGCCTCCACTTTGACGTCCAGGCACTCGTGCGCCAGAAGCGGCTGGAGAATCGCGGCCATGCGGCTCGCGTTCGCGGCCACCCAGGCCGGGCTCTGCCGGGTCGCCAGCAGGCCCCACCCGCGCAGCCACCTTGGGCCGTCCCCGCAACGCGCGCTGTTCAAGCGCGCTCTTGCTCTCGTCCTCTGCAGAAGAAGCACAGCGTCGCGCGGTCAGCTGCCACTCGGCGTGTTCCGCCGGCGCGTCGGTGGACACCGCGCTGCCCAGCTTGGCCGCCACCGCCGCGCGAAGCGTCGGGGCCAGCGTCGCCACGAGGTTGCCCGGCCTCCTCAGGGGTCGCACAGGCGGCCAGGGCCTGCACTAGCTCGCAGGCCGCCTCCAGCTCCTCGTCCTTGGCCTTGCGTAGCACGCCGCGCAGGTTCTGCTCGAGCGTCTCCAGGTGTCCTTCCACGACCTCGAGGCCTCCAACGCGCAGGGCGTGCGTCAGGCTGCGCAAGGCGCCGCAGCGCGTGGCCTTGCCCTTCTCGGTCAGCTCGTCCACCCATTGCCCGGGCCCGGCGGCCTCCTCCCCCCCGCCGCGTCTTGGACGACTCCAGCCATCGCTTGCTCTTCGCGCGTCCCACTCGGCTCGCTCTCTCTTGCTCGACTCTTCTCTGTCGCTTCCCTGAGGGCCCAGGTTCTCGCAAACACCTTGGACGTCCGAGAGAACGACCTGTGCAGGTAAGAGGCTAGACCTCCGATAGGTCAACACATCACGGCAAAGGTCTAAGCCAAAGCATCCCGCCGGTCATGGGCCAAGATTGCCCCGGCGAGATCGCCGTGCTGCAGCCAGGCCGTCGCAGGCCCCGTGCAGCGCGCCATGCAGCGCCCCGGGGTCGCTGAGCAAGGCCTTGCGCAGTGCGCGGGTCCCGAGGGCCAGGGCGTGGCGCTCCAAGGCAAGCAAGCATCTAGTTGGTCGCCCGTCCCCAAGCAAGCCCCCAGGAGCCTCTTGCGATCCACGGCGCGCTCTCTCGCGCCGCAGCCTCGCATGCGTCGCCCGCAGCGCCCACGCCTCCCGCCCCGGGCCCGCCGCGCCGCCTTGGTCGGGGTCAGAGCAATGACTGCGCCGACGTCCCCGCGTGATCGAATAGACCTCTGGCACGTGCAGTCACGTCCAAGGTCAAAGTCGAGGTCATTTGCGAATGCGGGCCAGTCCAGGTGTGGTGGTGACAGCGAAGAGAGGAAGATCGACGAGGCCGTCGTCATGTCGGGCGAGCGGCGCAGCACGCGGCGCAAGAGCGCCGGGAATAAGGGCAAGGCCGGGGCCGAGGAAGCCGGGCCGCCGGCCGCCAACCCCGCCGCCGACCGGCCGCCGCGCCTGCGGCGCGCGGCGTCAACTGGAAGCACGGCATCCACTAGCCGCAGGCGTGGGTCGGTGCGCGGCAGTGGGGCGCAGGCGAGCTGGGCGCGGCTACTTCCGGACGCCGTGGGCGCCGCAGAGAACGGTCAGGACGCCCAAGGCGCCGTGGACGAGCTCCTCAAGCTTGACTGGGCCAGCAAGCTGCTCTCCTTGGTGGAGGTCAGCTCGCGGCAGGGCAAGGTGATCGCCACGGGTGTGGCGGGATGCCTCAAGGCCGAGGATATGGCCGAGCCTCCCGGCGACGGCGTCGATCCCAGTGAATGGGCCGGCCTCGTTGAGCTGTTGCGCACCAAGCTTGAGGCCTGCAGCGCCGGGATGAAACCAAAGCAGCCCTTGCCTGGGTTCAAGGCGCGCGACGCGCGAAAGGCTATGGCATGTATCATGTACTGTGCCGGGGCCTTGCAAGGCTTTTGGCTGCGGCAGCAGGCGTTCGTGGGTGCTGCAGCTCCCACCACGGTTGATTGGGCAGATTGGGTTGAAGACCAGTGGGCACAGACAGAGGCATTTGACGAGGTCGTCTTCCCGGCGGCATTGATGGAGAAGATTACCAAGGAGGGCGCGCCGGGCGCGGCCGCTCCGGGGACGGCGGACGGCAACGGCGCGTGCACCGTTGCGTCCTGCCTCAGGGAGATCTTCTCCCAAGAAGGCGCGCGGCTCCCGCTGGCGCGGCCAGGCCCCTTCGACCTAGAGAACGCCATGTTTGCGAGCGGCTTCTTACGCGGCGCGGCGCTTGTCAAGAAAGCGGGCACCGGCGAGCCGAAAACGAATTGCAAAGCTGCGGAGGAATCCCAGGACATGGAGGTGGAGGAAGAGGGCCCGGACGAGCGAACCGAGCTCGCAAAGCCAAAGCAGCGTGGCAAACCATCGCAGGATCGCGCGTCCACAGAGGACGAGCCCGCCGCCAAGAACGGCAAAGACGACGGCAAAGACGACGCTGACGCCAACGACGACGCTGACGCCGCCGCCGACGACGACGACGACGCCAAGGACGACGACGCAAAGACGACGCTGACGACGACGACGACGCTGACGCCGACGATGTCGCCGACAAAGAGGGCAGTGGGCGTGGGAAGCGAAAGAAAAAAGCCGCCAAGAAGAACAAGTCGGCGAAGAAGAAGAAGAACAAGTCGGACGACGATGAGGTGTCGAGCCTGAGCCAGGAGGACGAGGAGGACGAGGCAAAGGAAGGCCCCGCGCCGAAGCGCAAGCGATTGAACAAGGACGCCGCGGCCGGCGCCGACGCTTCTTCTTCTTCTTCCGCTCCACCGGCTTCGGTGCCACCGAAGCTGAGCGCCGCAGAAATCGCCAGGCGGCAAGGGTCCCTGTTTAAGACACCGCCACCACCGGCGCCAGCTCAGTCAAAGCCGCAACCCAAGTCGTCGGCCGGGGCTCGTGCGAGCACCGCCGTCGGTCCAAGGGCGCCGTCGGTGCGACACTTGCCGATCGAAGAGCAGGTTGCGATCCTGCTTGGCGACTGCCTGACCAAGGACCCCGAGGAGCTGGCCGCAAGCAAAACGATGAGCGGGTGGGGCTTTCTGCGGTTCTTCCCGTTTGCGCAAGACATTCACCCGCGCGACGCGAACGGGCAGCGCGTCTTGCTGCCCGAGCCGCCGATGATCCCCGAAGACAGCGGGTATCGCGCCAAGTCGCTGCGCTGGTGGGGCGTGAAGCCGTGCACATTGAGCCGGCTTGGACGAAAACAGCTCGAGCGGTGGCGAGAGCCCCGCGCCGGCGGCGCGCGAGGAGGGTGCCCAATAAGCTAAACGACCTTGTTTTTCTTCCATTTGCGATGGCTTTCCTTTCGGCTCTCGCTTTAACTACGCTCTCACTGGTACGGCACGTCCTGGGTGAGCTTGTTGAGCTCGTCCAAGAGTTTGCGCCGGCCTTCATCGGAGATGTCGTCGCTGTGAAGGCTGCCCACGATGACGGACAGGCGCTCAGCACGTCGCGCACTGAAGCCTTGCGCAGGATGTCGTTGCTTGTGTGCGAGCGCCATTCATCCACGAGCTTTCGGATCGCGCACGCCACGAAGAACTTGGAGCGCTCACCGTACCACTCCTCCATGTCTTCGTTGGGGTTCTCGCTGATGAAGGACAGGCCGATGGGCGCCATGCCGTTCTGGATGTTGGTGTTGTAGGCGCAGTACGCATCAAAGAGCTGCTCGAAGGAGACGCCCACGTCAATCATGGTGGCCAGCACCCAACCGTTCCACTCAGACTCGCGCGAGCCCCCGGGTAGAAAGTCCCGAGGTCCTCGAGGCCGTGGATGAGGTACTCGTACGGGAAGACAAGGCTGCCGTTCGGGTAGAACTCTTGGCCCAGCGAGTGTACGGTTTCGCGCAGCGGGCCGGTGAGCTGCTCAAGCGACGGGGCCGAGCGAGCATGGGCCATGCAGCCTCGCGCAGGAGGTTTCGATATAGGCTGTGCAGTTCCTCCGGTCCGAGTGTCGCATTCCTGCATGATCGTAAGGCAGGCCTTCCAGAGGCCGAAGCGGTACGCGTAATCGTTGTACAAGTCGCTCGGGTCTTGAGTGTCTGCGCCAGTTCGTCCTGCGCCTTCTGTCGCATCGCCTGCTCCTTCGCGCGTTGCGGCCCGGCCTCGGCGGGCGACGCCCCGCGCGCCAGGGCCTCGGTGCTCTCGCGCAACGCCTCCCTCACCATTAACTGCAGCTGCGCCACGTCGCGCTCGTCCTTGAGTTGCGCAATGTTGAGGCCGTGCGACTCGCCGCCTTGCGCGGCCTTGGCGTAGTTTAGCGCCTTGGTGAAGTAGTGCACACGCTGCTCAGTGTCGGCCCCTCGCACCCGGTTTGGCCCTCTCTGTACTGCACGTTTAGCTTGGCGAGCCTCTGCATAACCAGCGCGGCGCGGAGGTTGTCCTTTTGTCGCGCAAACCACTCCACCAGAAGCACAAGGTGCACGTCGGCGTGCAGCGGCCTGGTACACGCCAGGCCAGCCAGATCGGGTCGTTGTACTCTGGGTTTTCCAAAAACTGGGCGATAAAGGGAGAGTTGATGTCGAGCACAGCATCCCGGAGCCCGTGCTCGAGTAGCCACATGTACAGCGTGTAGTGCCACTGCCGGTCCTTGGACTTTAGGGCCTCCGCCATGGCCTTGTTCTTCACGTCGGCGCCGCCCTGCGCCAGCGCCGCACGACCCTCGGTCTGCGGCCCGTTGCGCGCAGGACCTGCAGCGCTAGCTCAAAGCAGAATTCGCGCATGGCGCGCCCGGCCGCCTCGCGCCCGGACCCAAAGGCCGCCGCGCGCCCGCTTGCCGGCGTTTCGGCGCCCTCCGTGTTCTGCTGCATAGAAGACAGCGCGAGGGTGGCTCCGCCGCCGCCGTTGCCGCCGCCGTTGCTCGAGCCCTCTGTTGACGAGGTCAAGGCTGAGGAGGCAGCGCCGCTCGCAGTGCGCACCGGCAGCATGTCAAGCGGTTGCGTGGCAAAGCACTCGGCGCAGTAGAGGACGAGCTGGATGGCGCTGTCTGGCTGGCCCATGCTCTCAAATTTCTCACAAGCGTCGCGCATAGTGCTGCGGGTCACCTGGGTGTTTGCGGCGGCCGCAGCGGTCCCGCGGTGACCTTTTTGAGCCCCTGGCGGAGCCGCTCGAGTGCGGTCACGAGATGCGCGTTGCGCTTGTGCGGCTGCGACTCTTGCTCGGCCACGGCAAGCTCCTCAAAGGCCGAGATCTGTAGCGCGTCGCCCTCGGAGAAGAAGGCCGAACAGTGGTTTTTGAGGCGCTCCACCAGGTCGCGCGCCTCGTGGCTCGGGCTCCGCACGACCAACAGCTTGACGAGCGCGCACGCCACCACCTTGCCTTCGCTGGTGCAGACCATCTCTTCCCAAGTCATGTTGTCCAGCAGCGTGCGCAGCATCTCAGGTTCCGCCGCAGTCACGAGCGAGGCGAACTTGACGCTGTGCGAGGTTTGCAGGATGTCGAAGAGCACAAGGGCTTGGATGGCGCGGTCCAGCAAGCTGTAAAGCTGGGCCACCATGGTCTTCTCGGTCGACAAGGCGGTGGGCCGGCCCGGCAGGCCCACGCGGTTGGGCGTCGCGAACCACGAAGAGACGGCCGGCGTGCTAGGCGCGCCCTGCGACGCAAAGTGCGGTCCCGTGAAAGCACTTTGCAGCGGCTGCTGCGCTGCGGTGGCCCGGAGCTGTTCAAACTCGTGGATGGCTTCCTTGAAGGGGCTGTGCGTCTGCAGGAAGGTGCGCAGTTCTTGAGCGGGCCGAGGATCATGCGCAGCTGTTCGGAATTGAAGCGACACTGCACGACGGGCTCGCCCGCCGGCCGCTTGAAGGCTTCCTCGGAACCCACGATGACACCCCAGTGCCACACGGGCCTCAGCAGGCGCGACATGTGCAGGCAGATGCCCAGGTAGCATCCTGAGTGCAGAAACCCGCCCGATCGCGCGGCGGGGTTGATGAGGGCGGCGGGGGCGCCGCCAATGCTACCAACGCCGTTGGCGGTGTTGACGCCGTTGGCGCTCGCGCCGGTCAGGTCGGTGTAGCACGGCAACTTCTCCGCAGGCCCCTGCCCGTCCGAGTCGGCCGTACCGTAGCCGATGCGCACAAACCACTTGGCGGCGCGCTGAGCCACATAGAGACTCTGCTGCGCCTCGCCAGTGACCGCGCGCTCCGAGAAAGGCCCAGTCACCTCCGTGCCGTGGCTCGGCGCACCGCTAAGGTGGCGGCGCTGGCATTGTCCGGGGACCCGCCGAGCTTGCACGCGATGGCGAGGGCCATGGCGCAGCTCTCGTCCAGGCCGTACTGGTGAAAGAACTCGATGATGTCCTCGTTTGTGCCCGGGTCGGGCCCCTTCATGAGCATGTGAAGCTGGTTGACGGGCTGGGGCTTGGTGAGCATCCACAGCCCGTGCGAGGTGAGAACGTGAAAGCAGCGGCGCGGCACGACGTGCTGCGTGGCCAGCTCAGTGAGCGCCACCGTCTCCGGGCTCTGCGTAACCGCCAGCCGGCCAGGCTTGGAAGCGCCATGTCGGAGGCGCTCCGCTTGTTGCCTGCCAGCACAGAAGAGTTCTCCTTATCCGCGTGCAGGCGCTTCTCCAGCGGCTCTGGGTTGGGCGCGCGGAGCATGTGAACGAACACGGCCTCTTCGTCCGGGCTCCTCGTAGGGTCCCAGCTCACCTCGCGGATTCCCCAGATCCGGCCCACGGGCAGCCCCTGCGCCGCGCGCACGCCGGCGCCGGCGCGGCCCATGCCGCCTTCCACTATGGTCTGGCGCAGCGTTGGCCCTTGGTCCAGCACTTCCGTGTCCACAACTTCGTGCAGGCCCTCGAGGAGCCACCGGTGCGGCGGGTAGGCAGGCAACATGGCCGGGCGCAGGTCCTTGTGCTCCTTGCGCATGCTCAGGTCGGTGGTCAGGCTCCAAAGCGAGCTCTCCGGCGCGGCCGCGCCGCCCGCGCTCGAGCCGCCGGGGTAGGCCGGGCGAAGGACAGCAGCGTGACGCCGCCGGCGTAAAATCCGTCCGTGACGACGGCCTCGGTCTCGGGGCCCGGCTCGATGCCCTCGTCTACCGGCGCGCTGCCACTAGTGGCAGCGTGGCGCTGTCCCGCAAGCATGCTGGTGCTGCCGCCCATGCCGCCGCTGAAGGGGTCGCTGGTGTCGCCGCGCCTCTTGCGCGCCAGCTCCTCTTTGTTTGGCGGACCGCGCACGTGCTTGACCACGAGGTCGCGGCCGTCGCCGTTCTTCTGCGTGGAAAGGTAGATGCGCACGCCACGGTTGGTCAAGGCCACGAGGTGGATCGAGTCGCTCTCGCGGCGCCGCACGACTTGCAACGACACGATGCGCATGCCCTTCTTTAGGTGTTGCAGCTGCACGCCGCCGCGCGACGTGCGCTGCGCCGTGATAAACTTGCTCACAGCGCCCCGACGTTCTCGATGCTCTTGACCGGCGTCGCGCCCGGCCCGGGCCCCGCGCCGGCAGAGATGCGGTACAGGGCCAGCGCCGAGCGGTCGGATAGCGTGTACAGCAGCTGGCGGTCGTGGTCCACGACCACCTGCACGATAGGCACAGGCGAGGCGGCTAGGTTGCGCACGAACCGCGGGATGAGCGAGTTGGTGATCTCGACAATGCGGCAGGGCTGCTGGAAGCCCAGCGCCTGCCCGAGCGAGCCGGGCTCTCGTGGTAAAGGAACTCGTACAAACGGCCATCGTGGCCGCCCATGAAGATGCGGCCGTGCGCCGTGCCGGCGATGGAGCGCATGGGCACATTATCGGAGGCCATGTTGAACTCAGTGGGCTCGAGGCGCACGTCCCCGTACACCGAGTCGTCGCCGAGGATGCGCAGCTTGAGCAGCACGATCTCCACGGGGGTGGAGAGGGCCAAGACGTACTCGACCCCGTCGTCAAAGGCGCCCGGCCGGGCGCGGGCGAGGCCCACGGACACGATGAGCTGATCAAGCCCGTCATACATGTAAAAGTCCTCGCCCTTGTAGTAGTTCCACAGGAACAGCTTGTTGTCGATCGTGATCCACGCGCGGTTGATTTCTGGAAACAGGCCCATGAACATCTCGCACTCCACCTGCGAGTAGAGGCTGCGGATGGCGCGCGGCACGGGCTTGCAGTCCACGCTCTGCATGCTGGGCAGCCAGCGCGCGCTGCCGCCGGCGCTGCGCGTGCGCTCTTGGTTGAATGGCTCGACAAAGTAGTTTTGCTTGCCGCCCTTGCCGCCAAGCAGCTGTGCCAGCTCGAGCTGCTCCTGCCCGCTCTGTCGCGCCTCGGCGGACACCTTGCTCAGCTCGCGCGCGATGGCCTGAAGCCCCGCGAACATGTCCTGCTCGCCCGCCATCGTCGCCACCGCGCAGCCCTCCAACCACGGATCCAAACGCCCTCCCTACTCGCGGCTCCCTTCCGCTTGGCCAGCGATCCGCAAGAGTCTGGTTGTGCTAATCCAATGATTTGAGTTTATTTGGGAAGCAAGCGTGGTGCCGCGGATCACGAGCACAGCCACAAGTTAGGGCCCACGTGGCCCAGCAGACCGAAGATTGGATCGTTCGCTGCACGTTTGCTGAACGTTACAAAGCGACCCGGACGCAATCAATTTTCGGTACGGTACTCCAGTACTGCGGTGTGCGTGGTACCGTACGTACCGTACGGTACCGGGACGACCTCGACGCGCTCTGCGACGACCTGTTCGCCAGGCTCCGCAAGCCGCGGGAGGCGATCGAAAACCTGCTCGACGGCCTGCAGGACATGCCGCTGCCCGATGTTATGCCCGGCTGCGCCCTCTTCAACGACGAGGTCGCCAACGACGACGACGACGACGACCAGGACGCTGGCGACGACGACGATTCTATGGCGAAGCGTCGCTCGCCGCGGAGAGAACTTTTGCCGCGGAAGCCTGCACTCGTCGTTCTCCCGGAGGACTTGTTGATTGAAATCAAGATGTAAGACCTTTCCCAGATCAAGATCAACAAGACAGGTGAACCAAGATCACTCACTGATCAACAACACCGTGACGGCCTGCGCTCTCTCACGCCAGGGCAATCAATGGCCCGCGCGTTGCCTCGCGCGCTTGTCGATGGCATAGCCACGCTTCTCCGCGGCCTTAAACTGCATGGGCTTCTTTGAGCGGCCTACCTGGCGGCCAGCGAAATGGTTCCACTGGAGGTCGTATAGGTCGTCCTCCTCCCCGCTCGAGTACGAGTTGGGGCGCGGCGAGGGCAGTGGCGAGGCGCGGCGCGGCTGCACCGGCGCCCGCGAGGGCCCTTTCTTCTTTTGGCGCCCGCGCTTGGGCACCGTCTCCCAGCCCAAGGCCTCCGCGTCGTCGTCGTCCTCGCCAACGACGCTCTCTTGAATGACGCCTTGCGCCGGCGCGCGGCCCGCGCTGCGCATCTTGAGCTCAGTCGGCTCCACGTGTGAGGTCGAGTTGGAGCGCACTAGCCGCTGGAAGGTCTCCCCATCGACGCCCTCGTCGTCCGATCCCGCCATGAGCACGGAGTACGGGTTGCTGGCCGCGCTAGGCGGCTTCTTATTACTCGCGTTCTCTTTACCGCGCCGCCGCCGGGACTTGCTCGCCGCCGCCGCCGTCGCCGAGGTGCTCACGGGGCGCTCCCAGGACATGGAGGCGGCGGCGGCCGGCAGCTCGTGCGGCATGAGCGCTGGCGCGGACAGGGGCGACAGCGGGCTCAGACTCGCCGCGGCTTCTGGCCCCGCTCGGTAGAGCCCGGCGAAGAGCTGGCGGCCCGTCTCGGACAGTGACCGGTGCCTCCCGAGCCTCGCCGCTTGCACGGACGCCGCGCCGCGCGGCCCGAGGCGCGGGCTACGCGGGCTGGTGGGCTGCGGCGCCGTCATCATCATTCCCGATGGCACGATCTGCCCGCGGGCGCGGATGTCGCGCGGGTGAGCATGGTGCTGCCCGCGTACGATGCCGAGCGCGGCCTGAACGGCGCGCTAGCGGCCATGGGCGCGGCCGCGCTGCGCCTCGCGTCCATCGCGCGCAGAGCTGAGAGGTCCCGTTCTGCGGTCGATCTACGGTAGGGTATCTCTTTTTTCTTTTTCGTCAAGAAAAAAGCATCGACCTGACCGCGAGCTGGATTGCGTTTGATGCGACCCGGACGCGGAGAGCCGTGTCTTGTGTCATTTGCCCCGCCGATCCTGGCCAGTGTGCGAGGCTGCGGGTCAACGCGGAACGGAAAAGTGGCACCGTGCGAGTGTTACGCGACGCGGACGCGGCGCTGTCACGCCGATGACTGCGCACTGACGTGGGGAATGACGTGGGGAATGACGTGCTCGCACTCTCGCCAGTCATTCGATGACGCGCGTTACGTGGAAATCGGAGGCTGGCTTGGAGATCGCGACGCGAAACGAAGCCGGCCAAGCCGAGACTTGAACGAGCAGGAGAGGCGCGAGCAGATGGAGACGCCGCTGCTGGACGAGGCCCCCGGCGCGCAGCTGGAAGGCGGCGCGCTGTTCGAGCGCGGCCTGCTGGTGCTGAAGCGGCACCGGCGCGTCTGGCTGGCGGGCTGGGCCCTCGTGCTCGCCGTGTCTGCCGTGGTGGGTCCGCGGTTCACCGAACTGGGCAGCGACAAGCTCGAGCCGCCGCCCGACTCGCTGGCCTGGCGCGCACAACGCCAGCTTGAGGCGCGGTTCGAGGCGCGCGCAAACCTGCTGCCGGTGATCCTGCTTGTGGAGTGCAAGGCGGGCTCTGGGTGCACGGACGTGCGCACGCCCGAGCTGGGACAGTTCTACAGGGGCGTCGAAGCGTTTGTGGCCGAGTTTAACGCGAGCAAGCACAACGTGCACGACGTCATGAGCTGGTACAAGTACAACGGGACGGCGCTGGACCAGCTCAAGGCCGGCTTTGTGAGCGGGTCGGGGCAGGACACCTTTATCAACGTGATGGTCAACGCGCAAAACGACACCAACGTGCGGCACGAGTTTATCGACAAGCTGGGCGAGGTGGCAGAGCGGCTCAACCCGGCGCCGGCGCAGTTTGCGATCGGAGTGACTGGCTACGACGCGATCAACAACGCCAACGTGAACTCGGCGAGGGACCAGATTATGCGCGTGGATGCGGTCACGGTGCCCATCGCGATTTGCATCTTGGCTGTCATGATCGGATCGTGGCGGCTTATGGTGCTTGCGGGCATCAGCATGGTCGTCTCGGTGCTGACGTCCTTCGCGATCATGACGGTGCTGGTTAGCGGGCTGGGCGCCCCTGCGCCGGAGGCCACCACCGCGCAGCTCATGGAGGTCATCTGCCTGGCTCTGACCATCGACTACTCGCTATTCCTTTTGCGCCGTTTCCGCGACGAGTTGCAGGGCGGTGCTAGCCCGGCCTGCGCCGTCTACATTATGATGCTGCGCGCGGGCCATGTGGTGCTCATGTCGGGGACCACGCTGCTCTTTGTCATGTTGGCCTTCCTCCTCATCCCGTGCACCACCATCCGCATGGACGGCGTTTCCTGCGCCGTCGGGGTGGCCGTCTGCGTTGCAGTCAACCTCACGCTGACGCCCCACGTTGCTGTACGCCTTCCCAGCCTTTTTTCGCGCGTCGGCCCGCCGCAAATGCCGTGGCGCAAGCGCGTCGACCCCGACCAGTCCCTCGCGGGAGATAGCCTGGACACCTCTGTGGAGAACGGCTTTGTGGCCTTTGGCGAGCTCAGCGACGACGCGCCGCAAGGCATCCACCCCATGTACAAAACGTGGCGCTTTCGACTCACGCGCTTCGTCACGCGCTACCCGCAAAACCTCATCTCCATCGTGCTGCTCTACGTGATGGTGATCCCGCTTGCGCTGCAGATCCGCCACATCGAGCTGGACCAAAACATCTTGCACCTCATGCCCCGCGGGGCGCCCACAACGGAGCGCCTGCACCGCATGTACGCCGAGTTCCCGGGTGGCACCTTTGCGCCGTTCAACGTGCTTCTCAACCTGCCCAAGGACGCGCCCAAAAACGCCGTCTCAAGCGCGAGGTCTTCACGCTTGCGCAGCACGTCAGCGCCGACATCGTGGGCGAGAACGGCTTCGAAGCCAGCAGCACCTCCTCGCCGGCCTGGCTGGCGGGCACTAACGTGGCCGCCGCGGAGGCCGCCGTGCTGCTCTTCACGGCGCGCTCCGATGCGTGCCAGCTGCCGTTCGTGCGCAAGGAGTTCCCGCGCAGCTGCCAGCGGGCGCTGCAATACCAGTTCTTGTGGGACAACAGCGTTAACGAGCAGGGCAACGCCATGCTCATCAACATCGTCGTGCCCTTCTTTCCCTTCGACAAGCGCAGCAAGTCCTTCATCCACACGGTGAACGACATCCTCGCGCGTCATGCGCGGGACTTTAATGCCGCGCACCCGGACCTGCCGGTCGAACTCTTCCTCACGGGCTTCGAGGTGGGCCCCGAGGCGATCGAGGAGGCCGTGTTCGCGGTTTTTCCCTACATGGTCTTAGCCACCATCGCGTCCATATTTCTGGTGCTGGGCTTCATGCTGCGCAGCTACTTTGTTCCCGTGCGCCTTGCGCTCACGCTCTTTCTCCCGCTGGCCTCTGTCTTTGGGCTCGCCGTCCTGGTGTACCAGGGCGGCATCTTCAACTGGACGGGCCTCAAGTCCATCTCATCCTCGGGCGGATTCTTTTGGTAAGTGGCGGCTGGCGGCTGGTGGTGCTGGTCGGCATCTCATGTGGCTGACGCGCGCGCTTTTGTGCCTCCGTTCTGCAGGAGCGTGCCCATTATGATCCTGACCATGATTGCCGGCCTTGTGCTCGACTACGACCTCTTCCTTATCACCCGCATCATGGAGCACCGCGCCAGCGGCTACGAGATCCAGGCCGCCACCGTAAAAGCGGTCTCCGAGACGGGCCCCACCATCACGGCGGCGGGATGCATCATGGTCGTCTGCTTTTGCGGCATGCTGCTCAGCGACCAAACCTTGATCGACCAGAGCGGGTGGCTCCTCTCCAGCTCAGTGCTAGTGGACGTCTTTGTCGTAAACACCGTGCTTGTGCCCGCCCTGGTGTCGCTGGGCGACAAGGTGGCCTGGCAGCCCACTGCAATGCCCATGAACAACCTAATCACCTTGGACGCGCCCGAGTTCACCGAACACCCAGCCGCTTCAGGTTAACCAAAGGGATCTTGATCAAAACAAGCAAACGACGTGACGATGGGGGTAGTACCGTACCACAGTACCGTAGTACCTACTCGAGTATACAATCAGCAATCACGTTTTCTTACCCGCGCCTGCGGCCAGGACCGCCTCGCGCAGCGCGCCAAGTTCGCTTTCGGCGCTGCACGCCAGAACGAGTCTCTCCAGTCCCCAGAGCGAGTCACCTTGTCGCTCAGCGAGCACTGCCACCAGCTCGCGCGCCGTGGCGACGTCGCAGGCGCCACTGTCGCCAAGCAGTGTCAAGATGAGACTCGAGAAGCCCTCCGCCTCGGAGCGTTCGAGCACGCGGCGATACAGGTGCCGCAGCTCGCCCGCCCCTGCGGGAGCGGCCACGTGCAATATGAACCTGCTTGGCAGGTCAAACGCCGGCGTGAGGACAACCGCGCCTGGCGGCAGCGCCTCTAGCCCATGCTCGGCCATGTAGGCCTCGCAGCACACTGCCAGCCGCCCGCCCGCGCGCGCAAGCGCGGCGTCCCACGACTCGCGGTTGCGATTGCTCTCTTCCAGATCGGCGCGCCGACCGAGCGCACCACGCCATCGGCCGCCAGGTCGGCTGGGTTGCCGCTAAACAGGCTCATGTGCGCGCACCACTTGCCAAACAACGCGCGGCAGGCCTCGCCGAGCCGCTGGCCCAGCCGCGCCACCTCGAGGGTCTCTAGCAGCAGCACGTTCTCGCCGTCGCCGCACGGCGACGGCCCTTGCACCGACCGCGACCTTCGCCGGCCCTGTGCCGCGCCCTCCGCCGGCTCTGCCGCGTCGCCCACCTGCTCGCCGAGCACCGCGGCGCGCTCCCCTCGCGCGGCAGGTTGCATGGCCTGCACGGCCTCGCGCGCCGTCTCGCGCGCCGACCAGGCCTCGCCGCGCTCGAAGGGCGCCTCCTCGAGCCAACTGAGCGTGCTCTCATAATGCGTCCCGCCGCCCCACACGCCGCCCTGCGCCATCACCGTGCCGCGCTTGTGCTGCCCGCTGCGGGTCCAGGAACACCACGCTGCCGAGCTGCCGCGGCGGCCGCTGCTGCTCTGCCCGCGGCGCCTCCCGCGCGGCCGCCGCGCCCCTCATCGCGCGTCCCGCGTCAACGATCCTGCGCCGCCTCTGCTACGTCAACAAAAAAAAAAAAAAAAAAAAGGAGAGTGGAGACACGCGGCGGCTCCCTACCCAGACCCCAGGAAATTCAAAGCGCTTGGCAGTTCAAGTTGGAGAGCGCGATGGCGACGACGCAGGAGGACGCGGCGGCGGCGAGCGCGGCCGGCGAGGCGCTGGGCGGCGGCGGCGGCGGAGACGACGGCCTGGCGTGGGCGCAGGCGCTGGAGGCGCTGGAGGCGCGTCTCGGCGCGGCGCGGTGCCATGCGCGACGTCCTTGCCGGGCATCAACCCGAGTATGAGGGCACCTTCGCGTGCTGCGCCGAGGTGACGGCGGCGCTGCGCGCGCTGCGCACGGATGTGCGCGCGGCCGCGGCCTCGGCTTCCGCGGCCGACGGCGTGGCCGGGGTGGCGCAGCACGCGCGCGAGCAGCAGGCTCGCGCGACGGATCGCGCAGCGCGGCTCGAGGCGCTCGTGGACGGCCTCGAGCAGGTGCGCGGCGTGCAGGTCGCGCTGGAGGAGCTTGACGCCGCGCTGGCACAGACCGCGCTGCAGCGCGCGGCAGAGCAGTGCGCGGCCGTGGAGTTGCAGCTGGACGACCTTGTTCAGCGGCATAAGGACCTGGCCGACGCCCGCGTGCATCGCGCGGCGCGCGTGCAGCTGCGGCGCAAGAAGGCGCGGCTGCGCGCCGCCGCAGAGGAGGACGTCGCGTCCTGCCTGCAGGTGTCGCGCAACAGCGTAGAGATCAAGCTGGCCCGTGGCGAGGCGCAGCTGGCCAACGCCTTTCGCGCCCTGGACACGGCCGGCGCGCTGCGCGGCCTGCTCGGCACTGTGGCGCACAACCTGCTGGATGACATGCTCCTGCCCCTCGCCGAGCGGCCGAGCACGGAGGTGAAGACGCACCTCTCCGAGTCGGCCTATACGCTCGTGCTGTGCACGGCAGACGGCGAGGATACGGAGGAGGTCGGCACTGCGGCGGCGGCCGAGCGCGTCTTCGAAAACGTCGTACATGTGCTGGAGTTCTTTCACAAGTACGTGCTGGACTCGAACGCGGACTGGATGGGCTACCTGGCGCAGACGCTGTGGGGCTCTCTGGACGCTGCGCGGCTCAAGAAGGAGACGCAGGAGCGATTGTTTAAGGGTTCGTCGTCGTCTTTGACGTCGTCGTCGTCGTCGTCGTCGTCTATGGCCGAGCGCGGCGAGCGCGCCGCGTCGCTGGCTGAGGCGCTTCTGCGCGTGCTCGTGGACGCGCTCCCGCAGGACGTGGCCGGCCTGCCCCTGTATCAGGCCCTGGGCGCGGTAGCGCGCGCCGCGGAGGGCACGCTGCACGAGCTCGGGCTCGTGCCCGACGCCGCCTTTGTGCTTGGGCCCTTCCTGGACAACGCCGAGGGCTACCTCGCGCAGAAGCGTCGCGCCGCGCTCTTACCGCGCGCGAGAGCGCATCGTGGGCGACTACCTCAGCTCGGAGCTGGTCGAGGGCGCCGCCGACGACTCCTCCTTGCGGAAGGACGACCTACGCGCGGCCGTAGACTCGGGCGCGTGTGGCGACCTGTTTCGGCAGCAGGGGCCAGTGCGGGTCACGCGGTGCGCGCTGGACGTGTGCGGGCTGGCCGAGGAGGCCATGCAAGAGGCCGCCGCGGGCGCGGCGCGCAGCCCTCAGCTCGCGCTGGTGCTGTACCAGACCTGTCGCGACCTCTTCGAGCTCTTTCGAATGCTCGTGCCGCTGGCCCACGGCGCCGCGCTCGGCAGCGCGGACTCGGCGCGTCCGGCGCTGCTCTTCCACAACGACTGCATGCACATGGCGCGCGCCTGCTCTTCCTTGGGCACGAATTCCGCCGCAAGCTGCCCGCCGAGGTTGGCGAGCAGGTGCTCACGGTGGACATGGTGCCGTTCTTCCGCGAGACCGCGGCCGAGCACCTGCAGCGGCAGGTGGTGCTGCAGGTGGAGCGAATCGAGGCGCTCTGCCTCGGCACGGCCAAGGCGGCCGAAGCGGCGCCGCAGGACCTTGGCCCCGTCGACGACATGATGCACCGACTGGCGCTCTGTGGCAAGAGCTTTGCGGAGCTGGAGCGCGAGTGGCAGGCCATGCTCTCGCCGCAAGCCTATGCACAGGTGCTTCCGGTGCTTGCCAACGACCTGCTGGGCCGCTGCGTGGCGTTCGTCACGACCGAGCAGCCGCCGCGCGACGCGCCGCTGTCGCCCGGCGACATCCTGAGCGTGCGGCAAGCCTTGCAGGGCTTGCAAGAGGATGTTTCGGCGCAACTTGTGCAGCGCGTGCACGAGCGGCTGCACAAGGCGGTGCCTAACCTCCTGGCGCTCTCGCAGCTTGCCGAGGTGCTCGAGCAGTTCCTCTCGATGCACATCTTCCGCGACATGGTCACGGCGGGAAACCTGAGCGCGCTGTCGCAAGCTCAGGTGCATGGCCTGGCGGCGTTCCTGTTCCCGGGAGAAGCGTTTGATGACTAGTCGAGGTCCGACTTGCGGCGGAACTTTTCGAACTCGGCCATGTCGCGGCGCTTCTCGCTTATTAGGCTACGCGCGTGGGTCAGTGATCCGTCCTTCCTCGGGCCTGCAACTGCCGCAGCCGCCGCACAGACGTCCGCCAGGCACCGCCCGTCACCGCACACAACTTACCATACAAGGCTCTTGAGCGAGAGCCCGACTAGGGCGTACATAAAAGCGTTGTCCTCCTTGACGCGGTGGAAGAAGCGCTGCGACGTGGGCATCGTGTTGTCCAGCGAACCGCAGTCGCGCAAGAGCGAATCGCGCACGGCGGCGCTGAGCAGCTGCACGTGCTCGCGGCGCTCATGCGGCAAGGCGGCGATGTCGCCTCGTGGCGCGTAGTTGATCACGCGGCTCGCATTTTCCTTGGTCAGGGCATGTAAATGTACCGGCGGGCAGCAAAGTCCCGCACCAGCGGGGACCATGCCTCGCGCCCGTCCTCACCGCCCTGACTGCGTCGGCGCCGGCGTCCGCCTCGGAGACGGCCGCCATGTAGACCGCGACGACGTGCTCCGACAGCCATCCTGGCGGCTTATTGGCAATCTCTTCGCGGCTGCGCGGCAGCGAGCAGCGCAACTCGTCTAATCTTGACCCGCTGCCCGGCACCGCCTCCCTGCTCTCGGCGCGCTGGTCCAAAAAGTGGTCTAGGTACTCGTCAACGTGCGCTTCCACCGTGCGAAGGGCCTCGTACGAGGGCAGGCCGGGCATGGTTGTGCGCCATAGTTCCAGGCACTCCTCAGCACGCTGCAGCCACTGCGGCCGCGGCCGCTTGCTGCCTCCGGATAATGGGGCGCTCAGGCCGTCCGGGGCCGGAGCTTCGCCTCCACGACGTCGCCGGTGGAATCCTTGCTCTCGGCCTTCTCCTCCTTTTGCTCCTCCGCGTCCTTGCCTTCTTCTTTGGATTCGCCCGCCGCAGGCTCCCCCGCCTTGGCCTCGTCTGCTAGCTTGGCCTCAATAGGAGCTACGGGATGACCGCCGAGGCCGGCGAAGCCAGCGCACTGGCCACAGTGAGCCCGGCGCTCGATTTGGAGCTTCTGGTCGAGGTGGTCTGGCTTGGCGGCGTGTTCAGACTCAGCTCCAAGCAGGCGGTGGTCTCCGGTGGAAGCTCCGGCACGATTCCGATGAGGCCCTCGAATGTGCCCTCGATGCGCCGATGGCCATTTGTGGCGGCGATGTGGTCGTCGAGGAGCTGCCGAGCGCGCTTGGAGAAAAACTTGCGCGACATGACGTCCTCGAGGATCGGGTCAAAGAAGGCCTGAGAGAGCGCCTTGATGAGAAAGTCAAAGTGCTTGAGGATGAAGGAGCGGACCACCGCATCACACGAGTCTGGAATGCACCGCTCCAGCGTGATGCCCGGCTTGCCCTCGCTGGATCTGGGGCCGCTCGCTACCCATTCCCGCTGTTGGACGGTGGCGTCTAGCAAGGTCTTGCGGACCTCCTTCCTTAGACGCGCCATCCTGGCCTCCAAGCTGCTCTGGTAGCTTGCCAGAGGGTCGACCAGGTCCGAGTCGATGAGCGTGTCCACTGTGAGCGCCTGGCCACCAGGATGCTCTCTTCTTGCACCAGTCGCTTCACGCAAGACTCGGCGCATTCTCGCGACGCGGCGCGGAGGGACTCGCCCGCGGTCAGGAGATCGACCGCCACCGTGGCGTGCATCTCAGCAATGAACTTGCGCAGCTTGTCCAGGAACCCCGTGTTGGACACCAGACAGCGCCGCTGGTTGTGCTTGCAGCGAAAAACCAGCTCGTGCTGCTTGCTGCTGTCGTCCACTTTGCCGAGGCTGCTCAGGAGTCGCATGGCCAGCGCCGGGAACGTCGCGTAGTGGCCTTTGTGCTGGCGGATGCGAAGCTGGAGCTCCTGAATCTGTGGAGACTCACCAGTCGGCTGACTGTCCTCCCTGCACCGTGAGCTTGCACAGCGTGGTGATCGCCGCCTTCTCAAAGAACAGGCTATTCTGGTCGATCTGCGACTTGATCCATGACACCTCGTCGCTCTCCAGGTTGGGCTCAAAGTCCCGCATGTACCTGTTCGCGACGCGCCTCCACAGCTTATTCACCTGGGCCACGGCGCTCACATCGCTGAGCTCGAGAAAGCTCAGCGTCAAAAACATGCCTTGCGTCCACCAGTGCCACTCCAGGTTGACCCGCTGCTCTTCCGGGTCCATCTGCGGCTCCTCGCTCGCCTTCTCCTCCGCGGCCTTGGCCGCGGCCTTCTCCGCCGCAGCCTTCTCCGTCGCGGCCTTCTCCGCCGCGGCCTCGGCCGCCTGCGCGTCCTGCGCCGCCGACGCGCTCTTCTGCGCGGCGGCAGGCTTGCGCAGGCCGCCCCCCATCGCAAGCCGACTCACTCGCGCGCCGCGCGCCCGCCCGCCCGCCCGCCCACGTGCGTGCCTTCGCGGCGCGCCTCGACCGGCAGGGCGCTCGACCGACCGATCGACCTTCAGCTCCTCTGCTGACTTGCACTTCTCCTGCCCGCGTAAGATCCGTTCGGACCATCATCACCGGCAAAAGAAAAAAGAAAAAAGAAGAAAAAAAAACGGAACGAAAAAAAAAAAAACGGATGCGAAGCGGATTCGAACCGGGGACTGTATCAACGCCTCAGCGCGACGACGACAAAGATCGGGGAGGAGCAGGACTCGGCGCGGGCGGGCGAGGGAGGGAAGGAGGGAGGGGCGGCGCGGCGCGAGCAAGCGAGCGAGCGAGCGAGCGAGCGAGCGAGGAGCGTAGCGCCGGGGCGGGCGCACACGATGCTGCGATTCTTTAAGAAGAAGGGAAGCAAGGAGGGCATCACGCAGGCGCAGTCGGCCAACGCAGTCGCGCCGGACGCGGTCGAGGCGGCGCAGCAAGGCGGTCGCCGCCACGGCGGCACGGACGGTGAGGCGGCGGAGCAGGCGGATATGAAACGGCCAGCGGCGAGCACCGACGAGGGCGCGCAGAGCAAGAGCCCACCGGCGCTGCGTAAGCAGGCCAGCGACGCGTTCACGTCAGGCGGGAACAGCGAGTCGGGCAGCGACTCGAGCTCAGACTCGGATGATGACCTGGGCGACGTGGACGATCTTGTGGACATCTCGGAGGACGCGGGCATGTTCTCGGGCGACAACAAGGAGGACAAGGAGCGCGAGGAGCGCGAGGAGATCGTGCGCACCAACTTTGACGTGCTGTGCCAGGTGCCGTTTTTTGCGCAGTTCCGAAAGAGCATCAAATGCAGCTGTTTGAGGAGCTGCGCGTGGAGCGGTACAAAGATGGCGACCTCATCGTCCAGCAGGGCGACAAGGGCGACCGCATGTACGTGATTTTGGACGGCGAGGCCGTGGTGTGGCGCGTGGAGAAGGACAACGAGAGCCGTGACATTACGCACCTGTACTCGCACGACTACTTTGGCGAGCTTGCGCTTGTGTACGGGCAAGCCCGTAATTCGAACGTGTCGTCGATCGGCAACACGACAGTGATGTACTTGTCCAAGGACGGCTTCGAAAAGTTTGAAAAGATCCGCGTGTTCATGATCGCGCAGAAGATCCCGATGCTGAGCAAGCTTCGACTGGACATGCAAATCAAGATCGTGCGCAAACTCAAGGCCGTCATCATCGAGCGCGGCGAGTGCGTGGTGAAGCAGGGCGAGGTGGGCGACGCGTTCTACATGATCTCCAAAGGCTCTGCCGTGGTCGAGGAGAACGGGGAGGTGTCCACGCACTTGTACGAGGGGCACACGTTTGGACAGATGGCGTTGCTAAGTGGCGCGCCGCGGCTGGCCAGTGTTCGGGCCAAGGAGCAACTCATCTGCATGATGCTCAAGGCCAAGGACTTCAAGGAGCTGACCAGCGAGGAGAACGAGTTCAACCAGATCCTGACTTCGGACGACCAGGTCATCCGCCGGCGGCGTTCCAAGCGCGACGCGCGCAAGAACAAGACGCGCCACGTGGCCGGCTCGTTTGATTCGCAGGGCCGCCGCATGTCGTTGGACAGCGGGCAGGCTAGCGGGCTGCGCAACCGTGGCTCCGCGGCCTCGTTGTACGGGTCCCCGAATGCGAGCGATATGAGCAGCGGGGCCATTGTTGAGCGCTCGCGGCGCGGCTCGGTTGGGGCCTCGAGCATGTCGTCCTCGTCGTTCACCCTGTCCGGCGGTCAGCAGCTGATTGAGAATAGCAAAGTGGACAAGAGCTCCCGCGGGGGCCGCAAGGTGATCAATGGCTTTGTGCTGCAAAAAGAAATCGGGCGCGGCACCTTTGGCAAGGTGCGCCTCTGCGTGCAGGAGCGCACAGGCGAGCGCTTTGCGATCAAGATCATCGACAAGTCTCACATCAACCGCGACAAGATGTCGGTGCACGTGCCGGGCATGAGCGAGATGCGGGAGGAGGTGGCCATCATGAAGCGCTTGCTGCACCCAAACATCGTCAACCTGGCGGCCGTCATCGATGACCGGCGGCTGACTACCTGTACATTGTGACCGAGTATTGCGAAAACGGCGCCATTATGAACGGCCTCGAAGACAACGAGCCGCTCAGCGAGGCCGTGGCGCGCAAGTACTTTCGGGACGTGCTGCTCGGCTTGCAATACCTGCACTTTGCGGGCGTGATCCACCGCGATATCAAGCCCATGAACCTGCTGCTTACGGCCGACAAGGTGGTCAAGATCGCCGACTTTGGGGCCGCGCGGATGATCGTCGGTGGCACCAAGTGGGTCTCTGGTGTCACAGGCACCCGGCCTTCATGGCGCCCGAGCTCCTTGTCGAGGACTCTGATGTGTACGACGGCCCCGCCGTTGACCTCTGGTCGTGCGGCGCCACGCTCTTCATGTTTGTCACGGGCTCCCCGCCGTGGATGTCGGACGACGAGATCAATCTCAGCAAAAAGGTCAAGAACGACGAGCTGCTCTTCCCTTCGGACTGGAACCGGAAAAACTACTCGCCGCATCTGAAGAACCTCATCTCGCAGCTGCTAGAAAAGCTCCCCAAGGACCGCCTCACGCTTGAGGCGACCATGAACCACGACTGGGTCACCGAAGAGGGCTCCGAGGAGCTCATCGGCCTTGACGGCTCCTCTGCGCCCGACTTGCGTCCGATCAGCGGCGAGGCGGCCATCGACCAGCTAGAGCTGCTGGAGCCAAGCAACAGCCCGCCCAGTAGCGCGCGTTCGCGGCCAAAGTCTTCTTCGGGCCGCTCGGGCCATGCGGACGAGCTGGACAACTTTGACGGGATCGAGGGCGTGGTCTCGGTCGAGGAGTCGGACGACTTTGCCTCTGACGAGGAGTCCGAGTACAGCGAGAACAACCAGTACGACTTTCACCGCAACAATCGACCCAAGAAGAAGAGCTCGTCGGCCGCCGCGGGTGGGAACACGGCGGCAGCGGCGGCGGCGGCCCGGCGCGCCACGCCAGCAGCCGGTGCAAACGGGGCGGACGGGGCGGGCGGGGCGGGCGACGAACCCGCAGCGCAGGACGTTATGGAGCCTATCGAGGGTGGCCCCGGGCCGATTCGAAGCACCCGCGGGGGCACCCAGGCGTCTTGGATCGGCGCCCGCTTCGCTTCCGAGCTGGACCAGAACGTGCGCAGCAAGATGGAGGACACTGTAAGCGTGGTGCCCAAGCTGACCCCGCCGGGGCGCGACAGCTTTCTTGGCGTCAGTGGTTTTGGCAAGAGCAAGAGCAAATCCGGCGGGCCGGTCTTCTTCGCGGGCGTGTTCGACGGGCACGGGGGCAAGACGGTGTCAGAGAAGCTGCGTTCTGAGCTGCACAAGGTGATTGCGTCGCAAGACGAGTTCCCGGACGACCTCGAGGAGGCGGTGCGCCGGGGCTGCCTCGAGATGGACCGGAGCATGCTGCAGCGCGCCGCCACGCACCTGCACAAGCACCGGCAAAAGGTGTCGGCGGGCACTCTGCGGCACAGCCTGGCGCGCACCAAAGGCGACCGAAACGGCAAGCAGACCCTGGAGTCCGAGCTGCAGCGAGCAGGCTCGACTGCCGTGATGGTGCTGCTGACGCTTAATGAGGCCGCGGACAGGCGCACGCTGCACGCCGCCTGGGTGGGCGACTCGCGCGCCGTGATGTCGCGCAACGGGCGCGCTTTTCAGCTGAGCGAGGACCACAAGGCCTCGCGCGAGGACGAAAAGGAGCGCATCCGGCAGGCCGGCGGCACGGTGAATCGCAAGGGCCAGGTGGACGGCGCTCTGGCAGTGTCGCGCTCCTTTGGCGACATCCAACACGTCGGGCACGAGCTTCCCACGCTCATGGAGATGCAGCCCAGCGGGCGCTCCCAAAGGACGACGAGCTGCTCGAGTCTGGCATCGTCATCCCCAAGCCGGACCAGCGCACGGTGCCGCTCGAGAGCACGGACGAATTTGTCATCCTCGCCTCGGACGGCCTGTGGGACGTGATCACCAACCAGGGCGCCGTCAACCTCGTGCGCCGCGAGCTGGCGCGGCACCACGACCTGCAAGCAGCCTGCAAGGCGCTCATCCGGGACGCCGCGGAGCGCTCAGTAGACAACATCAGCATCGTCCTCGTTGCTCTGTAATCATATTCCAAGTCTCACACGAGCAGGTCCTCCTGCTGCTGGGCTTGCCCGCCCAGAGCGTCCACGCTCGGGTTCGGCGTGAAGGTGTAGTTGGTCGATCGCAGCAGCGCCGCGCGGTCTACGGACGCGCCGGTGCGCTGCAGCCGCGCGCTGCGGCGCACGGGCGTCAGGCTGACCTCGTTGCCGAGCACCTTTTGTGCCGAGGGTCTGGACTTTACGGCGGCCATGGACACAAACGACCCCGTCGCCTGCTGCTGCGGCTGCGGTTGCTTGGCCGCGCTGCCGCGCATCGCGCTGCCGCGGACCGCGCCGAAGGGAAGCGGGACACGCGCGGCGCGACCCGAGGCGCGAGGCTTCTTCTTGTTGGTGGTGTCAGGGTTGTACACGAGGTAGGCGTCCAGGTCGCCGCCATCGGCGTCGCGCATCTCTTCGTCCCCGTCCGCTTGCGGCGGTGTAGTGGCCACCGGCGCTGGCGATGCGATGCGTACGCGACGCGCGCTGCGGCGTGCTGATGGCGCGGCGGAATCTGTCGCCATCGGCTTGGCAGCTGACGACGACGACGCCGACGACGACGATATGCGCCGGGTGCGCCGCGAGACCGGCGACGGCACCGGCGGGGACGCCGCCGCAGCCGGCGGTGGAGCGGGCGACTCGGCGGCCGGCGCGAAGGGTTCTTGGAGCAGCGCGTCCACGTCAGGGAGCGGCTGTGGGCCCGTGAGCATCTCCTTCGCCAGGAAGTCCGAGCAGGACTCGCGCAGGGTGGCGTCGCCGCAAGCGCGCAGCGCGTGCGCAAAGACGCTGCACGCGCGGCGCACATTTCCGTGGCGCATCTCGATCTCGGCCAGCTTGGTCCAGAACTCGCCCACGCTGGTAGCGTCCTGCACCTCCCGGCGCAGGTCGCGGAGGAAGCTCCGCGCCTGGACGAGCTGGCCCTGGGCGAGGAGGTCGTCCACGACGGTGATCTGAGAGTCTACTAGCTGCTGCAGGTTGTTGCGCTTTACCTGCGCGGACTCGCGTCGCAAGGGCGTCTTACCGAAGGCGGTGGCGGCCTTCTTGGCGGTCTTCACCTCGGCCTCGGCCTTGGCCTGCAGTCGGCCCTCCAGCACCTTGCGCCGCTTCCGCGCGCTCTGCTGCAGCTTGGCGCGGATGCTGCTGGCATTCACCTTGTTGCCCGAGCCAAACACGAGTTTGTTGGGCGTCAGCAGCGGCCCGCCTTCTTGCTCGGGCGCCGCGCGCTGTCGCGGCTCGTTCTCCTTGGCGCGCTTGGCCGCAGGCGCGGCGCTCTCCTCGCCGGCGGCCGCGCGCTTGGCCGCCGGCGCTCGCTGTCCGGCGCCCCTCGTCGCAATTTGCGTCTTGGCGGGCGCCGCAGCCGTCCCCGACGGCTGTTGCTGCTGCTGCCGCCGCTCGCGCCACTCGCGCAGCTTCTGTCGCCTGTCCGCCATGGCCGCGCCCGTCGCCCCTGCCCCCTCCTCCTCCTCCTCCTCCTCCTCCTCCTCCTCTTCGCCTTGCCGCAGTTGAGACCCAACTTGAAAAAAATCGGTTGCTTTGAATTTTTTGAAAGCGTTCCGCAGAGTCACGTTCGAATCCATTCCACAATACGGTACTTGTGCGTTCTCGTCCGAGTCCATTTTGTTTCGTGTCCCGTAACGTTCCGCGAACTCGTGTTTCCCGTTGATTTGCGCAGGAAAAGGGCGCAGGCGGTGGGGAGGGGAGAGAGGAAGGCGGGCGCGAGCACGCGGGGGGAGGGCGCAGCGCGATGGCGCCGCGATGGCGCTGGTGGCCATGCCGCGCACGCGAGGCCCTGGCGGACCGGCTGGAGCTGGAGCTGCCGCTGGACGAAAAGATGCGGGCGAAACGGCCCAACAACTACGTGAAGACGGCCAAGTACACGCCCGCCAACTTTGTGATCAAGTGCGGGCTGGAGCAGTTTAGGAACCTCAGCAACGTGTACTTTCTCGTGGTGTCCGTGCTCGCGCTGCTCGGCACGGGCACGCAGCTCTTCGACAGTCCCTATAGCGCCGCCGGGACGCTACTGGGCCTCGGCCTCGTGATCGGCTTCACGATGGCGTTCGAGGGTACTACGACGTCAAGAGGCACCGCGAGGACACGGAGGTGAACCGCCGCACAGCATACCGCCTGCGGCCCGGGGACGGCCACCTGGAGGAGATCAAGTGGTCGGAAGTGTGCCCCGGGGACCTGCTCAAGGTGCACGACCGCGCGCAGTTCCGGCTGACCTGCTCTTTGTCACCTCGTGTGCTATAGGCCACAAGTGCTACGTCGAGACGGCCAACATTGACGGCGAAACCAATCTCAAGATTAAACACGTGCCCAAGGAGCTGGTGGACCGCACCATGCTGCCCGACCAGGCGGCGCAGCTCCGCGCACAGCTGATGTACGATATGCCAAGCGCGCTCCTCACCTTTTCGGGCAGCATGCGCGCGTATGACGACAAGTACACCCGCGAGAGGAGCAAAGAGGGGTACATCGACGTGCCGCTCGACACGTCCAACATTCTGTTGCGCGGCTCGGTGCTGCGCAACACGCCGTGGGTGCTCGGCATCGTCCTTTATGCGGGCGTGGAGACCAAGGTGGTGCAGAGCAGCAGCAACCGCCGAGCAAGATGAGCCGCTTGCAAAAGCTGATCAACAAGATCATCGTGCTCATCCTCTTGGTGGACCTGGTCATGTGCACGGTGTCGTCGCTAGTCGAGATCTACGGCTTTCCGAGCAACACGCGGCTCTACTATCTCAAGCAGGTGTCTGAAAACACCTTCAAGTTCCCGCCGTATGTGGCGAACGTGTGCACCTTCATTGTGCTCTACAGCAGCCTGCTCCCCATCTCGCTGCTCTTCTGCATGACCTTCAGCAACTTTTGGCAGGCCATGTTCGTGCACTGGGACCTCAACATGTACCACGAGGAGACCGACACGCCGGCCAAATGCAACACCATGCAGCTCGTGCAGGAGCTGGGCCAGGTGTCCTACCTGTTCAGCGACAAGACCGGGACTCTAACGCGCAACGAGATGAAGCTCGTCGGCTGTACCGTCGCCGGGGAAACCTATGGCATCGGCAAGGAGGGCTGCACCGTCACGGCAGACGGCACGATGCGCGAGATCTTTGCCGACTTGGTCAGCCGCATTCGCGCCGAGCCCGACTCCGCCGAGGAGGCGCGCCGGCGCGCCACCTTGCTCGACTTTCTCACCGTCCTTGCCGTGTGCCACACCGTGCTGGTGGACACGACGCAAGACGTGCTGCAGTACAATGCAGAGGGCCCCGACGAGGAAGCCCTTGTGAGCGCGGCCGCGGAGATCGGCATGCGCCTCGTTGGGACCGACAATGGGACGCACTCGGTGGTGCTCGAGCTCGAAGACTACGAGGACGAGGTCGCTGAAACCTCCGCCGAAGCGCCCGAGCAGCAGGCGGGCAGCAGCAAAGCCGAGGCGGACGCCGAGGACGTCGACGACGGCAGCTCTGACGGCTCGGGCGGCGGCGAGGCTGACGAGGCTGGCAGGGCGGCCGCGCAGACCTTCCGCGGCATTCGCAGCGACTATGAGATCCTTGCGGTCAACCAGTTCAACTCGACGCGCAAGCGCATGTCGGTGGTTTGTCGCGGCCCGGACGGCAAGCTGATCTTGCTCGCCAAGGGTGCCGATACGGTCATGTTTGAGCTGCTCAAGCAATCGGACGATCCGGAAACCATCAGCACGCTCTCGGCGCTCGTGCGACACCTGGACGCCTTTGCGAACGACGGCTTGCGCACGCTGGTGATGGCCAAGCGTGAGCTGAGCGACCAGGACTTCAATTCGTGGAAAAAGACGTTTGACGCGGCGTCCAACGCCTTGGGCGAGGAGCGTGCCGAGCTCCTCGCGCTTGCGGCGGCAGAGATCGAGCGCGACCTCGAGATCGTCGGCGCCAGCGCCATCGAGGACCGGCTCCAGGACGGCGTGCCCGAGACGCTCGTGGCCCTGCGCGAGGCTGGCGTCAAGACCTGGGTCCTCACGGGCGACAAGGTCGAGACGGCCATCAATATCGCCTTTTCGGCGCGGCTCTGCACGCCAGACATGGAGCTGGCGCAGATTACCTCCTCCGACGACGCGGAAAACCTGCAGGCCCTCCGCGAGCTGCACGATCTCTTGGCGCCCAAGAACCTGGCCGAGAACTCGGAGAAGCGACGCAAGGGGCGGGAGGCGGAGCGCGAGCGCTCGGCCAAGAACATCTTGCAGACTGGCGCGCAGTCCACCATGTCCTCGCTCACCCGTGCCGTCACAGGCGTCACGCTTGGCGCGGTCGGGACGATGGAGAAGGCCGGGCGCGCCACGCTGGACACGGCCGAGAAAGCAGGTCGCAACACTTACCAGACGCTCGGCAAGGCCGGGCGTGCCGCGTACAACGCAGTGCGGCTCAAGACGCCCACTTTTCGCGCCTCCTCGCCAACCTCGCAGGGCATAGCCAGCGACCGCGCTTCCCGGGACGGCAGCGGGACCGAGCTGGGCGAAAGCCAAGCGGGCGGGGAGCCGCGATCCGCCGCTGCGAGTGAGGAGTTCTCCACCGTCGATTTGACGAGCCCCGTCACAATCAGCGACGACGCGGTCACGCTGACGCCGCTGAGCCCCGAAAACGAGGGGGACCTCGGCGCCGTGGCGCTTGGCGCGGACACGGCAAGCGCCACGCGGCCCGGCTTGCCCGGGAGCAAGTCGCCGCAGGGCTCCGAAGAAGAGCGGCAGGGCGGCTCGGGCAAGGCGAGCAGGAAAGCGCGCCCGTCCAGCTTTGGCAAGTTTATCTCCTTTACCCGGCGCGACTCGTCCAACAGCAAGGCCGAGAGCAAGGAGGAGCTCGTCAGCGGCAAGGACGGCGATTGGCGCAGGGTTGTCGGTCCCTTACCTCCGGGCATCGAGGGGAGGAGCACCGCGTCAACGAGCGCGAGGTGATCGGCACAGAGAAGAACCTGGATGGCTTTGAGGCGCAAAACCTTGCCCTCGTCATTTCTGGTCCCGCGCTTCGGGGCTTGCTGGCGACCGAGCTGGGAACTCCGGAGACGCAGGCCATGCTGCTGTCGATCGCGCGCCTGTGCACGGTGGTCGTGGCCTGCCGCGTGAGCCCCAAGCAAAAGGCCCTGCTCGTGCGCATGGTCAAGGAGGGCGTCAGGATGGACGACGGGTCGAGCCCGATCACGCTGGCGATCGGCGACGGCGCCAACGACGTGGCAATGATCCAGGAAGCCCGGGTGGGCGTGGGTATCAGCGGACACGAAGGGCGGCAGGCGGTCAACAGCTCGGACTTTGCGATCGCGCAGTTTCGGTTCCTGCAGCAGCTCATGCTGGTGCACGGGCGCTGGAACTACCGGCGCGCGGCCTCCATGGTGCTGTTTGTGTTCTACGCCAACATCCTGTTTGTGTTCACGGCCTTCGTGTTCAACTTTTTCAACAAGTTCAGCGGGTCGGCGCTGTTCTGGGTCTTCCTCACCACGGTGTACAGCTACCCGACCCAGATCCCCATCGCGGTCGCTGCCTGTTTGAACAAGGACATCTCGCGCAAGACGGCGCTCGAGTATCCCGCAATGTACGTCTCGGGGCGCCAAAACCTGCACCTCAACAAGGCCAGCTCGCTCGAGTACATCTTTCGGTCTTTTGTGCACGGCTTCTTGATCAGCGCGGTCACCATCGTCTGGGCCACGCCTCGGGACATAAACATCTCCGCAATGGGCACCACGGTCTACATGGCCTGCATCTGGGTCTGCGTCGCCCGCTCGTGCCTCGAGACCTACACGTGGACCTGGCTCAACGTCTCGGTCACGCTCTTTGGCTTCTTCGCCATGTTCATCTTCGAGCCGATCTACTACGCCACGGACCCCGCCATCTTTGTGCGCTTTGGGCCCTCGGTGCTCTGGGGCACCGCCGGCGAGCCCAGTTCCTGTGGCCTGCCATCTCGCTCGTTATGGTCATGTGCACCAGCTACGACATGGTGCTGGCCTACTTTCGGAAGGAGTTTAGCCCCAGTCTGGTGGACATCGTCATTGAGATCGACCGCGGCTTTGGCGACGACACGGCCAACAAAAAGTCGCGCCTGCGCAAGATCAACCGCGTCTTTCGCAAGATCGCGCAGCCGCTCACCATCCCCAAGAGTGCCATCTCGGAGCTCTTTGCGGCCGCCAACCTCACCAGTACGCGCCGCGGCCAACGAAGCGCCTTTGACTTTGACCACCCGAGGACGAGCGCTTGCGCTCGCTCGTGCAGTCGCTGCTCAACCACGCCAGCCCACGCTTCCAGCAGGCAGTGTCCATCAAGATCGCGGACACGCCCACGGGCCAGGGGCACATGTCCCCGGTGTCGGCTTCCAGCGTGTCGCTCTTGCGGCGGGCCGGCGATTGCGGCGCGGCGCCCTCGATGGTGCCGTCCCACGCGACGATCGAGCTGGTCGAAGCGCCTCCGGCGCGGGACGCGGCCATGACGGAGGAGTCTATCATGGAGACGGAGTGGGAGGACGAGGGCGAGGACGAGGGTGCGGAGATCGAGGCTGGAGGCAAGGCTGACAAGGCCGCCGTTGCCCCCGTGTAATAGTAGTGCTTTCTTCGTGTCGTTTGACATCGTTTGGCATGATGATGTTCTGTTTTCGCTAGGTTCCAAAGAGCTGGGCCTACTGGAGGACGGCGCCTTGCGCGCGGGCGAACTCAAGATCGAGCTTGCGGCGCTCATCCGCCCAGCCGGCGTCCAAGTTGGCGATGATGTTTGAGAATGCCCCCGTCGCTCGCTCGTGTGCCTCCCGTGAGCAGCTTTTCGCGGGCTCCTCGCGGATCATGCGCAGCTGCAGTGCGTCGAGCGCCGCGGCCGCGACAGCGCGCGCCGCTCAGCACCAGGCATCGAATTCTGTGATGGTGGCGTTGTAGAGCTGTCCAAGGATTGCAGCTCTTTCTCGCGCAGGGCCTGGGCAGCCGCGTCCTCCACTCCACCCGCTCCAGCTCGAGCCACGCAGCGCGCACATCGTCCGTGACGCCGGACAGGTACCGCGGGTCCTCTGTGGTCTCCTCGCCGTTATCCGCGTTCACGAAGGCCACCTCGCCAGTGGGCCCGAGCTTGGCGCTTGTGCCGGGCGGCAAGCCGCGCGGGTCGCGTTCCGTGACGTTGCCGCTGTTGCTAAAGACAAGCTTTCCAGAGTCCATGTCCGGGAAGGCGACCCAGCCTTCCGGCAGGCCGCGGGGGTCGGCGTTCTCTACGCTAATGCACGTTGGCTCGTGAAAAAAGCACAGCGCGCCTCTGGCCGAGACGCGCATCACCCAGTCGTCCGGGACAAGTCGCGGGTCGGTCCAGCTCGTGCCGTAACAGCCCTCGCGGCTGTACGCATAGAACTTGCTGCCGTCCTCCGCAAAGCGATGGTGCCATCCCACCGGCAGCGGTTCCGCCGCTGCCGCCGCCGAAAGCGAAAAGCTTCGGGGGGGCCTGCCCATTAGCTCCTGGTAGAGGTTTTGCTCGGCTTCGACGACCAGCTGTCGGAGCTCGCGAGGCGTCTCCGCGGCCTTTGCCTCGCTCGCCTCGCTTGCCAATGGGGTCTTTGGAGGTACAACCGCCTCAAGCGCCTTTCGGCGTTCGGCGAGCTGCTTTCGGGCGCGCACGCGTGCCTCCAGGCGAGCCTTTTGCGCCTCGCGTTTCTCTTCAAACTTGAAGCGCAGCCCGGCGAGCTTTCGCTCATGTTCGTGCTGCAACTGCTCGATCATCTTGTCCATCTGCGCCGAGTTGGCGCTTGGAGTACGCTCAAGCGCCGGCCGGTTAGCTGGTGTAGAGAGAGTTTGTTTCGGGCTGCGGCCAGAGCCACCGTAAGCGGCACGCCCACGCTTGTACTGCCGCCGCCACCGCCGCTGTCGCCACCGCCGCCATCGTCGCTGCCCGGGGCCAGGCTAGCCGCCACGGCAATGTTGCAGCCGTCCAACGAGGCGGGCAGCGGGAGTGCCTCGAACAGTCGCCGCGGCGGTCCCTGGTCGGGGAAGCCCTCCGTCTTGTCCACGACACCGGCAGCAGTCATCACGCCCCCTGCAAGTTGCACGAACTTTGGCAGCGCATTGAAGGCCAGCGTCCCAGTCACGACGCCGGCCGCTTCGTGGCGCTCGGTAAACAGGTTCCCTGTGAAGGTGACCGGCTTGCGGGAAAACGTAAGATGCTCGAGAAGGCTCAAGCAGGCTTCTGCCAGCATCTTGCCTTGCTGGTTCTTGAGCTTGAGCACGACAAACTCCTCGGCCAGCTCTACGCCGGTCGCGCCGCTGATCTGCAACAGCGGCAGGTCCGACCACGAGAGATTCTCGCCTGGTGCGCAAGCATTGCTGTGAGGCCGTGACTGGACCGGCTCATGTGCTCGACGGGAGTAAGCCATGAAGAGGCAGCACCCGGCTTCGACAGGCACTGTGGGTGTCACGGTCACCTCGCTGAGACCAATGGTCATCGCGTCAGCCATCGATTGCATGTCGACGATCATGAGAACGTGCCCGATCGGCTTGCCCTTCGCGTCACGCATCACCAGGTCTACGCTTGACGGGCCGGTGGCCAGGTCGTGCAGAGAGATCTCGGCCTCGCCGAGCCGCTTGTCCGAGAAAAGCACCGAGTGCTTCAAGCATTCGATCTTGAGCGACTTGCGGTCCAGCGCATCCCCATGCTTGGTCCGGTACTGAAAGCTCTTGCTACAGCCGGGCCAGGTGATCTCCAGGTCCGCCTCGCTGTTCTTGCTGAACGGAGTCTCAAGTCGCTCGAATCCCGCGTCAAAGTCAAGCCGAAGGTACACATTGCGCTCGCTCTTGCCCTCCTCGCCTTCTTGCTCGGCCCGAGAGAGCCCGACCACGCGCAGCTCGCGCAGCTCTACGCGAAACCCAACCAGCGCCATCTCGACCAGCACATGCACTTGCACTGCGCCGCGCCGCGCCGCAGACATCCGTTTCTTCGACACAACGCGACTCGGCCGAGCACCGGACAAGTCAACGAGAACAACGCCGGCGACGGCAGCGACGAGTCCAACCTCCCAGCGGCCATCAGCGCGAGAGAGCAAGCGATCGCCGCGCACTTCGCGCAAAAGGCCTCCGTTTTCCGTCAGCAGGTCGGAGGAGTTTACGCCCGCCGGCCTGGGCGCGCTCTTGTACAACCTTTGCCTCGATCGGCAAGAACCGAAACGTGGCCTCATTGTTGTAAACCGCCGTGGGGTGCTGGTGTTGCTTGGCAGCTTCCCGCGACCACGCGCTTCGATCGACACGACGATGACGACGATGACGAAAGCGGCGGCGGCGGTGGCACTTGAGTCGCCCGCTCAGATGGAAGTTCCTGCTCTCGTTCGTTGTGTCAACCAATACGCGCATAAGACTCGCGTCAATCCCGGTGGCCAACTGAAATGCACCGCACCTCAGCCTTCCACGAGGGTGAAGGCTGGCTCTGGAACGATTACTGTGGACTTTTCTTGATCTTGATCAGTCAGTGGTCGTGCTCATCACCTGAGTCGTCGTCAAGCCACCGGGTGCCACGGATGCGGATGCGCTGCGCGAGTCGGTCTTTTGTTCTTGGGGGACTGTAAGATATCTGCGCCGTGACCGCCTTCGACGTGGCCGGTGATCTCAAAGACAATCTTGGGCAGGAATATGCAGGCCAGAGCGCCAAGATCATTGAGCGCAATCACGCCCGCCTGCACGAACACACTCGAGCTGGGGCTGTCGCTCACGATCAGCAACACCGGAATGGCGATGATGAGCACCTCCAGGTTGCCGATGATGGCCACGGTGACGTACTTTGCTTCCGAGAACGCGCTGCTCACGCCCATGGTCTTGTAGCAAAGCCACGCGCCCATGAACAGAACCGAGAGATGATACAAGCAAGTGGCGCCCAAGAAAAAGTCGCTGTTGTGGCTGTAGCAAAAGCCCACGGACTGCAGTGCGTTGCCTTGCGGGTCGCGCAGCGTCACGTCGCGGTGGAAGCGCAGCGGGTCTGTGCCAGACCACACAGCGACGAGGGCCAGCTCCACGACGCAGAAGACACCAATGATGCGTAGAATCGTCCCAGAAGTCATGGTCACGTTGAGCTTGCCGCCAACCTTCTTCTTGCTGCCGGAGCCCGTTGACGAGGAAAGGAGAATGCCAAAGACGCAGTACACGCGGTACATCTTGGCGAACAAGCTCGAGAAGCTGAGCATGAAGCCCATCATGAACAAGCTGGCGGCAAGGCGGCAAGCGCTGTCGGCGGTGGGGTTTCCGCCCTCCGGCCCGGCGCGTGGGCCCGCTTGGTCGTGGATAGCGAGCGGTAGGATGCTGCAGCTGCTGAGGATGCAGCCAAAGGCGATGCAGCAGGAACGGCAGCTGCGCGGCCTTGACGATCGGGTGCTTGCGCTTGACAACGGCCCAGCCGATGCACATGAGAGCGCATGAAACGTTGAAGAGTGCAAGCGCGACGGCAGCCTTGTCGATGGAAAAGTCGTAGCTGTAGTCCTCGCACACCACCGTGAAGGTCACCGTCTGCTCTGTGCTGGCGCCGCTCGAGTCGATCACGCGGAACCGCATCTCGTCAATGGCTGTAAAGGTCCACGCTTTGGGTGAGCCAGGCTGCTCCAGCCCGCGTTCTGTGCAGCGCACGGGCTCAAACATCAGTGGCACGCGTAGGGGCTTGCCCTTGTCCGCGTCGGAAGATTCCGCCAGCAGCTTGACGTTCGACACACTAAGTGGCACGGACGCGTTGGCGCTGTAGACGAGGCCAAGCGTCGGCAGCGACACCCACTCGACGGTGAGGCGTTCCGCGTCAACGTCGGCGCCCACGAGTATGAAGGGCGTGCGATCTTGCGTCTCGCGGAAGAACGAGTCTTCACTGTACACGTAGACGGTCTCGGTTGGCTCCACGCTCGCCACGGGCGTCAGGTACGGGTGTAACGTGCACGGCCACGGTGTTCTCGCCCGACTGTCGCAGCTCGTCTCCGCCGCAGTCGAAGGAGCTGAAGCTGAAGCTGTCGTCGCCAAAGGCGTCCTCGTGCGGCACGTAGGTGACCTCAGTGACGCCGTACATGATCATGGCGCTCTGCACGTCCTTGGCGCCCGTGAGCTTGATGTAGTCGATGTAGTTCCAGTCGGGGATGCCCACTGTGTCGATCTCCAGACGCAGCGTGGTGGTGCGGAAGAACTCGCGGCACTGCTGCTCCTGGAAGATGTGGTACATGCCGCGGCCGTTGGTCTCCGCTCCCTGCGTCACTTGTGGTGCGCCGCTATACATCTGCACCCATTCGCCCACGTCTGCGTTCCACGCGTAGACACCCACAACGCTCCGGCTCCGCGCGACTGGCCAACCTGGACGGAAACGGGGAACACCGGCTCCAGGTACTCCACCTCGATAAAGTCCGTGTAAGGCCGCACCTTGGGGACCGAGGCGTTGACCTGCTCGTAGTTGAGCCGCGGGTTATGCACCGTGGCGTATTGCGAGCCTAGCACCTCGGATAGGTCTGTGCTGGTGAAGATCTCGTCCGAGGCGACGTTGCGGAAGCGCGGCGACCACACAGAGAGCGGGAAGCCGGTCAGCTCACTGCGCTTGACGTCTGTGGCGGTGAGTAGAGGTGCGTCAGAGGCGAGGGCTTGGCAGCCCTCTGGATACTCCATGCTCGTTAGACGGCACCGCGTTTGCGTGCGTACGCCGTTCACGTTGTCGTAGCGGTACGTGGGCTCCTCCACGACGTCATATGTCGTGTCGAGTTCGGGAGAAGCCGGTTCGTGCACTGCCGTGACGCGTAGGAAGAGCAACGTGTCGGGAGTTGCTTGTTCAGCTGCGCCGTTAAACAGGCTCGGCGGCCCGCGAACGAGGTCGTGCAGCACGATCGGCGACGGATTGTCGCCCGTAAACCTGTCGTCGAGGGCGCATTCGCTCTGTCCCTGGCGGACGCACCGCGGACTGCCGATGACGTTGACCGCGTGGTACCCAGTGTTGAGTCCTGTCCCCCAATACGAGCTCACGGCGCGCACCTGGTACACGTATTGCTGCACGATGTTGTCACCGATGTCGTACAACTCGTACGGGCTGTTGATTTCGCGGGGCGCCAGAGCCTCGCCGTGGAAGGCGTAGTCGACGAAGAGCTTGCCCTTGGTCGGCAGCCGCGTAATTACGAGCCCGGCCTTACCCTCGGCATCGCTCGCCTCGAGGGCGATGCGGACGCCCTGCGTCGAGTCCTCCACGACGGTGTTGTTGTTGCTTCCGGCGCTCTGCGGCAGGTCATCCAAAGCCAAGATGGTGATCTTGACCAGGAGTGGGTCGCTCTCAAGCCCGGAGACTGCGGATCGAAAGACGACCTCAAAGCTATCCACGTTGACGCCGAAGAGGTTCGTGCTAGGTGTACATGACCTCCGCCAACGTCCGAGATGACGTCGTTAGCCTGCAGTGGCTCGCCTTCCAGATGCAGCGACTTCCAGCCGATGTTGAACAGTTTGCCGCGCGACGGTGGGCGCACCACGGAGACGTTAAGGCGCTCGCCACTTGCGACAGAAGCCGACTTGCCAGTGCGGATGGCGAGATCGCTGTCCTCAAGGCCTTCTGCGAGAACGGGGTTTTGGAGAAGCTTGGGGACTGCCAGCGGCACGACGTGCACCGCGTGCACAGCCGTTGCCAAGCCGCCGTGTTCTGCGCGTTGCTGTCGCTATCCAGTTCGAGCTGAAAGGCTGTGCCAGTTTCGAGCACATCCGCGTCGAGCTGCACGCGCATCGATGTGGCGAGCGCGAGCGAATCGCCAGGCGCAGCTAGCGCTTCAGACGAGTTTGCGCTCGTGGTGATAAAGAGCTTGGCCTTGGCCGGCAGCGAGAGGACGGCAGAGGCCGTGTACAGGCCGAAGGAGAGCGACAAGTCGACGCTTTCCCCGGGCACGGCCTGCAAAACGGTGGGCGCGGCGACGTTAAACTCCGCGTCCGCAAGGGGCGCGCGACTCACGTGGAAGACTGGCTTGGCGAGCTTGTACAGCGGCGGCAGATCTGGCGCATCCGTGGTGAGTTTGTACATATCTCCAGGCTCGCCCGGGCCGTACTGAAGCTTGCCGAGAAGGAGGTCGTAGTCCCGGCCTGCAGAGCCGTAGTTGCGTGCCACGTCCGGGTGCCCGCAGTCTGCCAAAGCGTCCGATATGTCGCAGTGCTCGACGTCAAAGGTGTACGCCAGTGCCGCCTCGCTCGGCAGCGCGGAGGTGTTGAGCGGCTTGCGCATGAGCTGATCGATCTCCTCCGCGGCGAGAGCTCGCGACCAGATCGACAGGTCGTCGATCTCGCCGTGCAGCCCCTGTGTAAGCACCAACTCGGGATGTTGCCCGTTCGCCGAGTGCCCCACATTCCCGCCGAGGCTGATGAGCGTGCGATCGCCCCTCAGCTGCCCTGGTGCCTTGAGCTTGTGCGAGACGTACACCTCGCTGTCGATGTACACGGTTATAGTGCCGTCTGCGGCGATGCTGAGGCCGTAGTGGTGCCACTGGCGCGGGTCCGGCGGCTCGCGCTCGTACGTGATGGTCTCCAGAAAGAAAAACGTGCTAGGCAAGCCAGGTTCCAGCGTGAAGGGCTGCACAAGGTTGGCATCGGCGCCTGTAACCCATTGGATGGCGAATGCGCGCGTGTTGCGCGGGCGGCTGTACGCGCGCATCCACATGCTGATGGTGAGCTCCGAATCAAACGCGTCCATGCCAGGGTCCGAGAAGTCCACGAAGCCACGCTTGTGGCCGACAACGCTCGCCGGTTCAGTGAACGCCAGCGAGTACCCTCGGCTAGCCATGGCGCGCGGCGCCACGAAGGCCAGTGCCAGGGCCACGAGGAAAGTGTCGAGCCATGGCGCCATGGCGGGGCTTCTTTGTCTGTCTGCTTGTCTGCCTGCCTGTCTGCTTGTCTGTCCGTCTCGTCTTCGATCGTCTTTAGGTTCAGCCTGTCCGTCTCGTCTTCGATCGTCCAGGGGTTTTGCCCTGCCTTTCCATCCCTCTCGGCGGATGTCGGCTCTGGATCGCAGCTACGGCGCACTGCACGTACTCTACTGCGGAGGCAACAATACTATCCGGTAGAAAGTCGGTATCTCTCTCTCTCTGTCCGTCTGCCTGCCTACCTGCCTACCTGTCTCGTCTTCGATCGCCCAAAGGTTTTGCCCTGCCTTTCCGTCCCTCTCGTCGGGTGTCGGCACTATATCGCAGCTACGGATCTCTGTACGTACTCTACGCGGAGGCAACAATCCTATCCGGTAGAAAGTCGGTATCTCTCTCTCTGCCTGCCTGCCTGCCTGCCTGCCTGACTGTCCGTCTCGTCTTCGATCGTCTAAAGGTTCTTTCCTGCCTTTCCGTCCCTCTCGTCGGGTGTCGGCACTATATCGCAGCTACGGATCTCTGTACGTACTCTACGCGGAGGCAACAATACTATCCGTTATAAAGCCGGTGGACAGCACGTTTGCTTTGTGCCACCGGGAGGCGCCTCTCTCTCTCTTTTGGTCGGTCTCCGACCGCCTCCAGATTCAGTCTCTCTCGCGAGAGTTACCGGTACGTGCGCGCCGAGCGATCTCCTCGAGGCGCGCAAGTGGACGCAGATGCACTTGCTCGTGCCCCCCACATTCCCGGTACCCGTACGTACTGCGGTACGGTACTGCATCCACCGGACACTGCGCCTTGGCCGTCTCGCGGCGGCGGACGCGACCGCGCCGAGCGCGACGGTGGCCAGGTCAAGCAATGGCCAAGCGGCCAAGTGGTCCAGCGCCGGCAGGTCGGACCGAAAAATGAGATACGCACACGCACAACGAGATTCACTCCAAAACTCCAACGCGATTCACTCTTCAAAAATGTGATTCACTCTAAAAGACCATTCGGGACCGGTGCTCGAGTACTGTCTACTGTTATTTGTAACCTCTGAGGTACCAGGCGGTACTCGAGTAAGCAGTACGGTACAGCACCAACTGTGTTACATGGAATGGTGTGTGGGACGGTTGGCAGGTCAAGGACAAAGTGAGGACAAAGAGGCAAAGGACGACGAGGACGATGCTGGCGACGGCGAGGTTGGCGCGCTGGACGGACGTGGCGGCAGGCCCGCAGGCCCGCGTGGCCGCGCTGCTCGGCCCGCTGCCAGCGCCCACCGCGAGCGCTGCGCGCGCGCTGGTCGAGCTGCTCGGGCCGTTTGCTGAGCTGCATCTGGCCGTGCAGTGCCCCGACAACCGGGGCGACGCGCGCGAGCGCGAGGACGTGTACCGCGCCGCCGCGGCCTACCACACGCTCGCGCTAACGCACCCGTGCGCGGCACTGCTGGGGCGCTGGGTCGGGCCGTGCCTCATGGGGCCGCAGGGAGACGCGCTGCGCGAGCTGGAGATCACGGTCCGCTCGCGAGACGACGCGGCGCTGGCGGCGCTGGCGGCGCAGCTGCCGCGCTGCCAGGCGCTCCGTGTGCTCCGGTTGCGCGCGTTCCGCGAGGGCTGGGCATACTCTGCGCTGGGGTGGCCCAGTCGGCGCAAGCGCTTCCGGCGGGACTCGGGGGGCGCGGCGACTTCGCGAGGTTGCCATAGACCTAGCGCTGTCCGTCGAGGAGGAAGCCGCGCTGCTGTGCGAGCTTGCGCGCCGAGTGCTCGACCAGCGCGCGGGGCCCTCGGACGGAGTCGGGGCCGCCCTTGCCGCTCCTCGTGTTGCCGACAGCGTCCACGAGGTGGTCGGCCAAGGCGTGGTTCGGGAAGTGCACGAGCTGCGACAAGCCATTCTGCGCGAGCACCCGCGGGCGTTTCACGCGCCCGAGGGGCCTGCCGGGCCTGCGCTGGCCGAGCTGCGGCTGGACCGGTCCGTGCGATGCAGCGCCGCGGTGAAAGCACTCGGGAAGCTTGGCGGGGCACAGTTGCGCTCGCTTTGCGCCACAGTTTGCGGCCTCGCGCACTTTGCCGAGGGTCTCAGAGAGACCCCAGCTGGGAAGCCGGCGCTGCGAACCCTCGTGCTGCGTGCTGGGGCCCGCGAGGTGCCCTGCGCCGCGCTGCTTGCAGCGCTCAACGCGCAGACACAGCTCGAGCGCCTCTCGCTGGGCTTGCTAAACTTGCGCGGCCTGGCGTTGAGGCTCGGCCCGGGGCTGCGGGAGCTCGAGCTCGTGGCTTGCGAGCTCTGCCCGCGTGCAGTGCGGGCCATCGGAGGACTCGTAGGAGGCACGCGACCGCCCCGCCCACCGACGCTGGAGAGGCTCGCGCTGGAGCGCTGCTGCTGCGAAGAATCCCTGGAAGGCACTGCGGACCAAGATCCATGGCTTCCGATTGCTCGTGCTGTGCAGACGGGCAGGCTGGTAGAACTGCGAATGTGCGCCATCGGCGTTGGCCCTGCGACGGTATCAGCAATGGCAGAGGCCCTCTCAGCCGCCCCAGGCAGCGGCGAGCGCTCGCTTCAAGTGCTCCAGCTCCGTGGCAACCCGGCAGTCGGCGACGCGGCAGCAGCGAAACTGCTTTACGGCTGCCGAGGCGGCGCTCTCCAGGAGATCGACCTCGCAGGCTGCGGCCTGGGCGAGCAAGCCAGCGCGGCGCTCGCGGAGGTGCTCCTCGACCCGCGTTGCGCTCTCCGCTCCGTCGGCGTGGCCGGCGCCGACCTGCGGCACGCCGCAGCGCAGCTTGCATCCGCCACAAGAGCAATCGCGCACAGCGGCCGCCTTCGCCGCCTGGACCTCAGTTGCTGCCAGCTCCAACCCGAGCTCGTCCGCGACGTCAAGGCGTGCGGTCTTGATCCTGGCTTCGGCTTCCGCTTCCCCTCCACCCCAGCCTCGAGCTAACAACAGTAAGAAGTCGCAGTCTCGAGCAAGTCGTTCTTGGCCGCGGAAGCGAGCGGTGGTCTCGGGCTTGGCAGCCCTCGCGAGCGAGTCTTGGGCGGCCTCGAGGCCGCCGGCTAACGTGCGGTTCATCGCGTCTCCGAGGAGCCTGGCGGCCTCCGCGTTCCTGCAACAATGCAACAGCACTGATTGGGACCGCGATGCAGGAACTTGCCAGGTCCACGCAGGCGATTGTGCGGTCCCGGCAGTGCCGCAGCGCCGCTGAACGATCTCTGCCGAGGCTGACAGCATGGCCTCCGGGAGCAGAGAAAGAAAGCAGCAGCGGCCCGCCGAAGGCAAGCAACGCGTGACCGTGGTGGTCGTCGGGCACGTGGACGCGGGCAAGTCGACGCTCACGGGCCACCTTCTGTATTTGTGCGGCGGCGTGAAGAAGCGCGCCGTGGAGCGCTTTGAGCGCGAGACGAGCAGGAGCGCGGGACGCCGCGACGCGTCGTTCAAGTATGCCTGGCTGCTGGACAAGCTCAAGGCGAGCGCGAGCGCGGCATCAGCATCGACGTGTCCGAGTGGCGCTTCGACTCGAGGCGCTTCCACTTTAACGTGCTGGACGCGCCGGGGCACCGCGACTTTCTCAAAAACATGATCTCTGGCGCCTGCAAGGCCGACGTGGCCGTCCTGGTGGTGGACGCGAGCGTCGGGGGCATGGAGGCTGGACTCGCGCCCGGTGGCCAAGCCCGGGAGCACGCCATGCTGGTGCGTATTCTGGGCATATCGCAGGTCGTGGTCGCGGTCAACAAGATGGACGCCCCCTCGGTCCGGTTCGTGCACAAGCGCTTTCAGGAGGTCGTGCAAGAGACGTCCAAAGTGCTTTGGGAGGTCGGGTTCGAGCCGGCTTGCATTACATTCGTCCCCATCTCGGGCAGGCAGGGCGAAAACATGGTGGCACCCTCCACAAGCATGCCGTGGTTTATGGGCCCCACGCTCCTCGAGGCGCTCGACGCGTTGGACCCGCCGCCCAGGCCTGCTCAAAGGCCGCTGCGTGTGCCGGTGCGAGACGTGTACCGAATATCGGGTCTGACGGTGCCTATGGGCCGGGTGGCGGCTGGGACGCTCGAAACTGGCGCCACGGTCCAGTTTGCTCCGGGCTCGGGCTCGGGAGAGGTCGTCTCGGTGCTGAAACGTGGCGTATCGCTGCCTAGCGCAGGACCGGGCGACAAGGTCGGCTTTGGCGTCGCCGGCCTCCCTGTCGCGGCCGCCTGTCGCGGCGCGGTGGCGGGCCCGGCGGGCCAGGAGCGGCCGCGAGCGGTGCGCGCTTTCGAGGCGCATGTGGTCATGCTGCTGCGCGGGGGCGGGACCATCCGCCAGGGTTATTCTCCTGTTGTGGAGTGCCACGCCGCCAATGTGGCGTGCCGGTTTGACGCCCTCATCCGCACGGTAGATCCGCTTACGGGCGAGCCGCTCAAGGTCGCGCCGACTGCGCTCAAGGCCGGCGATGCGGCCGTGGTGCGATTGGTGCCGATGCGGCCCATGTGCGTCGAGCCGTTCGCCGAGAGCCCGGTCCTGGGCCGCGTCGTAATTCGGGACATGAACAGCGTGGTGGCGGTCGGCGTGGTCCGCAGCGTCGATCACTAGCGCCAAAACGCGCGGCGCTGGCTCTTTGACGGCGGGCACACCGACCACGGCATGCACATTCTTGGCGCGAACGTGAAGTGCAAACGCCCGTTCGACACGGTCGTCGTGCGGCTTTTGCTCGCGCGGCAACCACCGAGATGGACGGCTGGGGCGTGGTCTGCGAGGCGGGTGGGTGGAATGGAATGATGAAAGGATTTGATAATGCGGTTGCTTGGGTGCCGGATCAGGCCGGGCGGCGGAACACCTCCGGGTCGTAGGGCATGATCTCCGAGCGACTAGTGCCGGGGCGCGCCGTGAGGATCTCTACGCCCGTCTCCGTGACGAGAAAGGTGTGCTCAAACTGTGCGCTGCGCTTGCCGTCGCGCGTGACCGCCGTCCAGCGATCGGGCCACAGGTTGTCCTGCCACCCCTTCTCGTTGATCATGGGCTCGATCGTGAAGAAGTGCGACGGCCGCATGATCCCGATCGACTTGTTGCGGGCGACGTGCGACACGTTGGGTGCTTGGTGAAAGTTGTGGCCCACGCCGTGGCCGCTGTAGGTGCGCGTCACCTGGCAACCCGCCTTGTTGGCCACGCGCGATACGACGTTGCCGATCTCGCGGTACAACGTGCCGGGCATAATGAGCGGGACCGCGGCAGCGAGGCTCTCGTAGGCGGTGCGCACGAGATGCTCGGCGGCCTCATCGCACTTGCCGATGAGGAAGGTCTCGTTCAGGTCCGCGTGCATGCCGTTCTTGAAGACCGAGATGTCCAGGTTGACAATGTCGCCCTCCTTGACGGGGCGGCAGTCCGGATGCCGTGGCAAATGCATTCGTTGACCGAACGCACAAGCTCTTGGGAAAGTTGACGTAGTTGAGCGGCGACGGGTACGCGCCGCGCTCCATGCAGGCCTTGAAGACGACGCGATCGATCTCGTCGCCCGTCACGCCGGCCCGGAGGAAGCGGCTCGCCACGTCCAGGACGTCGCGTCCGATGCGGCACACCTCGCGCATAGTGGCAATCTCCTCGGGAGTGTGCAGCGGGATGGTCGACGACCGCGACGCCTTGGCCTCCTGCTCGCTCACCGGCACGCCCGTCTCGTGGTAGTCTGGCAGGGGGATGCCCTCGGGCACCTTCATCTGCTTGGTCACGTAGCTCGGCCGCAGCGACCCCGAGAAGCTGTACCCTGCAAACTCCTCGGGCATCGCGGCGCGCTTCTCCTCCGACACGCCTTCGACCTGCTCCTTGGTCTCCTCCAGCCACCGCTTGCACATGCGTCAAACTGGTCCTGCGGCATGGCGTACACGCCGGCCGCCCCGGCGCCGCCCTTCTTCTTCTTGCGCTTCTTCTTGCGCTTCTTCTTCTTCTTCCCGGCGTCGTCGCCGCCTTCCTCGCCGCCGTCACCCTCCTCCTCCTCCTCCTCGGCCTCGCGGCCTCCTCGCCGCCGGCCTCCTCGGCCGCGGCCTTGTCGGCCGCGGGCGCCTCCGGGGCGGCCGTGGCCTCGCTCGCCTCTGCCGCGGCCGCCTCCGCCTCCGCCGTCGCCGCCGCCGCCGTCACCGCCGCCATCGCCTTTGCCAAGAACTGCTGCTGCCACTGACGACAACGATCGATGATGATCGATTGGCGTCCAAGGTCGTCTTCATCGTCGTCGTCGTCGCGGTGATGGCGGCGCAGGCGACGCTCGAGGTGCTCGAGTTCTTCAGCGGCATCGGCGGCATGCGCGCCGCCGTGAGCCAGGCCGCGGGCGGCGAGTGCCGGTTCCAGGCATTCGACACCTCGGATGTGGTGAATGCCGTGTACGAGCACAACGCGCAAGCGGCGCTCGGGGGCCTGCACGCCGGGCCGGTGCGCCGCGTGAACGTGGAGACCGTGGCGCTGCGCGAGGTCGAGGGCGCCGCGGAGATGTGGACCATGTCGCCGCCGTGCCAGCCGTTCACGCAGACGATGCGGGCCAAGCAGCTCGACTTGGAGGACAAGCGCAACAAGGGGCTGCTGCACCTCATGGCGCTGCTGCAGCGCATGGAGCGCAGGCCGCGCTGGATCGTGCTGGAGAACGTCAAGGCCTTTTCTGGCAGCGACACGCACGCAAAGTGGCTGGAAGCTCTCACGGCCTGCGGGTACAGGTGGCGGCAGTACCTGCTCAGCCCACTGCAATTCCGCATCCCCAACAACCGCATGCGCTTCTACATGGTGTGTCTGCTCGACCCGCAGGCGTTGAGCAGCGAGCGGGAGCCGGAGGCGCGCCGCGAGCACGCGAGAGCGGCCTGGCCGCGATTCTCGCGCGACGCCAAGCTGGTCTTTGGCGGCGTGCGACGGGCGCCTGCGAGGCGGTGCAGCGCATCGACGTCGGCGGCCAGTCGCTCGCGGTGGACATGAACGACGATCTGCGCGACGCGCCGCTGCACAAGCTGCACGAGCTTGGCGAGGCCGACATTAGCGGGCCGCCCGGCACGCACGCCCTGGCCGCCTTCCTGGAGCAGGACGCGGACGAGCAGCTCCTTGTCAGCGACGCCAAGCTGCGCAAGCGCTGGGCGCAGGGGCTCTCGTACGTCGGCAAGGAGGACCGCTGCACGTTTTGCTTCACCTCGTCGTACGGCGCCACGTGGAACAAGTCCAGCGGCTCGTTGTTGCACACCGAGTGCCACCGCGGCAAGCGTCTCGAGCGCAGCGAGGACATGTCGGCCAACGCGGGCAAGGTGCGGCTCTTCAGCCCTCGCGAGCTGCTAAACCTCTTCGCCTTCCCGCCCGCGGTGGGCTTCCCGGCCAACATGCCGCTGCGGCAGCGGCTGCGCGTGGTGGGCCAGTCGGTCAACGTGGCCGTCGTGCGCGCTCTGGTGCACGCCAACCTGTGCCCCGCCGCGCTCGCCGCGCCGGACCCCGCGCCGTCCGAGGTCGCGGTCGCGCCGCCTGCCGCCCCGGCCTCGGGCCCCGCGCCGGCGGCGGACCTTTCCCGGCGCGCCAAGCGGCCTCGCGTGGCCTCCGGCGCCGAGTCGCCGTAGCCGCGCCGGCGGCCGCCGCAGCCGACCGCAGCCGCGCGGCGACCTCAAATGTACGCCCCGATAGTTTCCGCTAGATACTCGTACGCCGTCGCGGCAGAAAGCGGAAGAAGAACCTTTTTGCCTTGGCGGTGAGCCACTTGGCCCTGGGCGCTAGGGGCCGTCGGGCGAGAATTGGGATTCGCTGGCCCCCTGCTTGGGCCTAAGCGAACGGGGGAAGTCACACGGCGCATTGGCGGCGCAGCAATAATCGTGGCGCTCATGACGTCGGAGGCAATGGCGCAGGAGCAGCAGGCAGCAGCAGCAGCAGCAGCAGCAGAGCAGCAGCAGGAGCAGCAAGCTGCCGCTGCCGAGGCGCAGCAAGGGGATAAGAGCGCTGAGGAGGAGGCGGCCGCGGGCAATGACCCCACGCAGGAGGCGCTCATGGAAGAGCGCATCGTCGTCGTGGACACGCAGGACAAGGTGGTGCGCGGCGCCAGCAAGCGCGAGTGCCATCTGAACGCCAACATGACAAGGGCCTGCTGCACAGGGCCTTTAGCGTGTTCCTGTTCAACTCGGAGGACAAGCTGCTGCTGCAGCAGCGCTCGGACAAGAAGATCACATTTCCCCTGTATTGGGCCAACACCTGCTGCAGCCACCCGCTGCACAACGAGGCCGAGCTGGAGGAGGCCAACGCGCTCGGCGTCAAGCGCGCCGCGGTGCGCAAGCTCGGGCACGAGCTGGGCATCCCTGCGGAGGAGCTGCCGCTGGACAAGTTCCACTTCCTCACGCGCGTCCACTACGTGGCCAAGGAGGAAGGGGCCTGGGGCGAGCACGAGATCGACCACGTGCTGGTGATCAAGGCGGACGTGACGCTGCGGCCAGTGCCGAACGAGGTGCGCGAGGCGCGCTACTTTTCGGAGCAGGAGCTGGCCGACTTTATGGCCAGCGCGGAGGCCAACGGCGACAAGCTCTCGCCCTGGTTCGCGCACATCCAGTCGCGCTTCCTCGGCAAGTGGTGGCACGCGCTGCGCGAGGGCTCGCTGGACGCCTGCGCGGACCAAACCATCCACAGAATACCGCCCGCAGAGGCATAATGGACGAAGGAAGATGAGGACCACCAATCTCACTTTACAAGGGTTGCCAGGAAGGGCACCAACTTGGTGCGCGGCTCGCCCGCGAACAGCACGCGCGGCGTCGCCGGGTCCGCGGCGCCGCGCGGCTGCGCGACCGCGGGCTCTACCCAGCCGGCCATGACGGGGTCAAAGTTTGGAAGCTGCACGCGCATGACGCGCTGTGCGCCCTTGCCGACCACCTCGGTCTCGCTGTGGCTTGACAGCCCGTGGTACTGGCACAGCCCGTGCGTCAGCAGGCGGTGCACGCCGCTCTTGAAGACCAGCTCTACCACGGGCGCGCCCGCGTTGCTCCCCACTACGCGCGCGGGCCGCACCAGCGTGCGCGCAAGCGCCGCGGGCGCTTCCAGCGTGCGCGGCGCGGTGCGCTCCGTGTCGAGCGCGTCCAGCAAGAGCACCTCCAGGTGTGCCAGGAACGTGCGGAAGGGCTCGCGCGTCCCGGTTTGCAGGAGGTGGTGCTTGAGGTTCTTGTCCACGCGGGCGAAGCGCGCGGCCGGCGTCTGCGGCGCCGTCCGCCGCGCCCTCTCGCCCGCGGCTGCAGCCGCCGCCGCGGCTGCGGCGGATGGCGCGAACGCGCCCTCGCAGTCCATGAAGGCCCGGCGCAGCTCCGTGGTGAAGCCTTCAAAGCCTGAGACGTAGTCGCGCGCGTAGATGAGGCGCGCCGCCGCCGCCACGTCAAACTCCTCTGGGTCTGTCTCGTAGGCGGCCATGTTGAGGTTGCGCACCGGGCCCGAGCCCAGCGCCGCGGCGCCCGCGCGCGCGTCGTTGGCCCAGCGCCGCTCCTTGCGGCGGCTCACGGGGCGCGCGGGGCGCTCCAGCGCCAGGTCCAGGCCCTCGCCTGGCACCTTGCCGCGCGAATGCGGCCGCGAGTGGTTTGTTGCTGCGCCGGCTCGGCGTGAACCCGCGGCGCCGCCGGCCACCTCGTTAGCGGCGCGCTCAGCGGCTCTCCTCCAGCGCGGCGGCCAGCGCGGCCGCGGCCGGCTCATGCAGCGTCACACGAGGCCGACCCTCGCCATTGTCGTCGTTGCCGCCGTCCGCCTGGTCCGCGCTGGGCGCTCCCTGCAGGCTCAGCTGCGCCTCCAGGCGTGCCGCCAGGTCTGCCATGGCGTGCCAGGTGCCGTGCGCGTCCTCTGCCTCGCCCGCGTGGGCTTCTGCGCTTCACCCTTTCTCTCGTCTCCTCCTGAATGAGGCCAACGCGCAATTCGCAGAACTTTTCCTGGCGGATCTCGCCGCCATGGCGCTCGCTGCGCCGCGCCGCGCCGCGGGCTGCGGGCGCCATGGCGCGCGGCGGGCGCCCTCGTACGCTTGGCGCTGCCTTGCTGCCCCGGTCTTGGCGCTGAGGCGCGCGAGGTGACCAAATGCCGGGCATGGCGCCGCCCGATGCTATCGCGAGCGGACGGTGGGGCGCCACGCGCAATGCGGCGCGGAGGGCGCAGTCGTCTGGCGGGGAAGCGCTGCCGGCGCCGGCGGCGCGGCCTGGGCGCTCCCGGACGGCGTGGCAGAGCACGCCGCGGTCGGACGGGCTCGGCACCGCGCGAGCTGCAACCGCGCGAGCGCTGCGCGCTGGCGCCAGCATCGGAAGCTGCGTAGCAGCGCGCGGCGTCGCGCGAGCGCTCCCAGGCGCGCGCAGGCCTTGGCGCGCTCCGCGTCGACGCTATACGCGGTGACGAACGACGCGAGGCTCTGGCTGCCAGGCGAGCGCAGCCGCAGCTGCTCGTGGTCGCCACCCGCTCCCCACTGCTGCAGCAGCAGCATCTGCCCCTTGCCCTTGCCCTTGCCCTTGCGCTGCTGCTGCTGCGCTGCGTGCGCGCGGGCAATGCCGTCGCGCCGGACTGCCTTGGAATGGGCACGCTCGGGTCGCGAAGGCGACACGCGCGCGCCATACGCGCAAGCGCGCGGCGGGCGTCTGCTGCGCCGCCGCGCGCCAGGCCGCAAAGCAGCGCGAGGCGGTGACTCGGGTAAACGCAGCTCGCAAGATTCTCGCCAGGCGTGTCGTGGCCACCACGCCGAGCCAGTGGCAGCGCACGGCGTGCCTGCGCGCGCCTGCGCACGCGCGCCATGCGGCGCGCGCCTGGCGCGCCCTGGCTAGGCTCACTCGCGGCGGCGCTCGCCGCGCCCGAGCTCAACCGCCGCCAGCCATTGATGCCACCGTTGGCGCAGCGCGTGGCGCCGTAGAGCTGCGCCAGCGCCGCGCGCCGAGCGCCGCCGCGGGCCGCAGCCAGCTGTCCACAAGCGCCGCGGCCGGCCCGCGATCGCGCGCGACGGGCAAGGTCGCGGCTGGCGCCGGCATGCGGGCTGACGCGGGCCAGGTCAAGGTGGCTTTAGAGAAGGAGTCTACTTGGTCCGCTGGCATGGCCGAGCCGGGGCGGCTTGGGGCTAGAGGAGGTCTGCGCCCTCGTCCTCCTCCTCGTCGTGCGCGAAGATCATCTCCAGGTAGGTGCTCACGATTGGGTCCGAAAAGGTGTCCACGCGGCAGCTCCGACTGCAGAGGTCGATGACGGCGCCGCGGTTGGCCTCCGCGCTGCAGGCCAGGTTGGCCAAGCCCTTGGCCGCCAGGCGCTGCAGCTCCTGCGGCGCCGCGGCGCCGGGCGCCAGCAGGCGCGCGAAGAAGCGCGGCGCGCCAAACTTGACCAGGCGCGCCTTGTTGAGCTCCTTGACAGAGAGGCTGCACAGCGCCTGCGCCAGCGCGGCCAGCTCGGGCCCTGCGGGACTGTCGCGCGCAGCGCCCTTGTGCGCGGCCTGGGACGCGGCCGAGAGCAGCGGTGCCACGTGGGCGCCAAGCTCGTTGGCCTCGTCGCGGCGGGCGCGGGCGGCCAGAGCCTCGGCCACAATGCGCCGCACCGCGCGCGAGGGCGAGCGCAGCAGCACGTCGACAAGTAGCTGCACTGGCGCGGGCACTTTGTCGTTGTGCAGCACGACCGACAGGTGTTGCTGCAGCTGCGGCGTGCGGTCAGGCGCGCTCTTGCCGCCACCTTGCGCTCCCTGCCGCTGGTACGAGAGGCTCTCCTCCTCCTGCTCGACCATCTGCACGAGCAGCTCTGCGCCACCGGCGCGGAACAACACACGGCGGCTTCCTCCGGTCGCTTGCCCAGCTGCACCAGCACGTCCGCGACCAGCTCGCACAGGACCGGGTCGTGCACGTGCGTCACGCGCGAGAAGGCGCGCACGAGGCGTGCGCCTTCAGCCACTGCCACGTGCCGGATCGCCTCGTCGCCGCACTCGCGCAGCACCGCCTCTAGCGCGACCCGCTGTACCTGGACCTGCTCGGCGTTCTCCAGCGCCGCGAGGGCGTCCTCCAGCGACAGGATAGCCTCTGCGCCGCCGCTGCCGCCCTGTCGCTGCTGTCGCTGCTGTCGCTGCTGTCGCTGGCCCGCCCCAGCGAACGCGGACGCGGACGACGAGGAGGACGACGCTTCGTGGCGCTGGGCCTCGCGAGCCTGCTCCGGCACCCGCGAGAGCCCCTGCGCCGCGAGCGCGCGCGTGCTCTGATCCTCGGCGCGCGACAGCCTTAGCAGCGCGCCAGCAGCCCCCGCGCGCAGCAGCGCGTCCCTTGTGTCCCTGTCCGCGAGGCAGGCCTGCAGCATGTCGGCGCAGGCGTGCGCCACGTCCGCGTCACGCGTGTACGTGGCGGTGGTGCAGAGCACGCAAGCGGCCAGAAAGCCCGGCTGGCGAGCACTATCGCACGCGCCCAGCTGCGCGGGCGAGCCCGTGGGCGGGCACAGCGCCTTGCGGGCCAGCAACGCCGCCTCCTTGACCGTCCGCAGCCGCGAAGAGCCGAGCATCTCGAGCAGCAGCGCCACACGCCCCGCGGGCAGCGTCAGCTGGCCGCCGTCGCGCTCGCGCGCCGCAAGCGCGGCCTTGAGCGCGGCCAGCGTGTACTCCTGAAAGTGCCGCCAGCGTGCGAGCGCCTGCCCGAGGTCGATGTCCTCCGCGGGCCTGAGCGAGCTCTGGAGCTCCACGAAGACCTTGGCGTCCTCCTGCAGCGCGTCGCGCACCAGCAGCCCGTCGGGCAGCAGGTAGTCGTCCTTGTCGCGCAGCGTGCGAGGCCAGCGGCGGCTCGGTCGGCCGCAGCCCGGCGAATTGGGCCTCGATGCCCTGCCGAAGCTCCAGCACGGTGGCGTCCGCGCGGCACGAGGTCACGAAGGCCACGTCGCGGGCGTGGGCGCGCAGCCGCATGCCGCTCCCGTCGGGCCCGAGCTCGAGCTCGCCCGCCCTGCCGTCCTCCTGCGCTCACTCGGCCTCACCAAGTCCCGAGACACTACGCTGCGCTGGGACAGACTGCTCCAAGCGCTTGCGCGCGAGGCCCGCCAGCCGCAGCTGCCGGCAGGCGCGCGCGGGCGCGCGGCCGCTGTCGCGGTCCGCTGCCGCGTTCCCCCTGCGCGCCCGCGCGGCGCTTTCCTGGCCGCACGCGGCGGGAATGGCAGCATCATCAGCATCATCGCCGCGCACGCAGGCGAGGATGCCGCGCCGGACGCGACGCGGAGGCGGCAGCCACGCCGTGGCGAGTAGCAGCATCGGGTGCGGCGGCGGCGGCGGCGGCGGCAAGAGCAGCGGGGCAAGGTCCATCAGGAGCAAGGCGAGTCGGCATGCGGCTTCGAGCTACAGCAAACCACGCGCCGCGCGGCGGCCGTGCGCGCGAGCGCGGGCGCGGGTGAGAGCGGTGGGAAGGCGCGCGGCGCGTGCGGGCGCTGCGCTAGCGGGCAAAGCCCGCGAGCGAGCCTCGCCCGGCGAAAGCCCTGCAGTCGCGGGGCTTGTCCGTTGTGCAGGGCGGCGATGAGCGACGAGTGCGCCGCGGCGCTGCAGTACGTCGCCCGCGGGCTGCTGCGCTGCCGCGAGCTCGTGCAGGATGCGCCCGGCCTCCCCGAGCACGTGCGCGAGCTGGCGCGCAGCTCGGCCTGGCGCGCGGCGAGCCTGCTCGAAGAAGATCCCTGCGGGATCGGGCGCGAGGCCGCCACGGTAATGGCCCAGAGCACGCTGGGCATGGTGTCGGCCGTGCTGGAGCACCTGCAGCTGAGCGAGCGGCGGGCGCGCGGAAGCCGAGGCCGACCTGCGAGAGGCCCTGACGGCCATGCGCAAGTGCGCGCGGAGGAGCTGCAGCGCGTCAAGAAGGAGGACATCGTCGGCGCGATGGAGGCGGAGCTGGACGAGCTGGACGAGCTGCGCCGCGAGAACCGCCGCCTGCGCGAGCAGCTCGATCTGTCGCGCGTGGAGGGCGAGCACGCCATCCGCGCGGCGGCCTCGTCGAGCCTGCGGGCACTCGCGGTCAGTGACGCCGGTGGCCTCGGTCGAGGACCTGCTGGCGCTCGCCTCAGAAACGCGGACGTGCCGCGGCTGGGCGACGCGCTGCGGTCGCGCCGCGACTCGGACCTGAGCCGAGGGTCGACGCTGGCGGACAGCGACTTTGCGAGCAGCTGGGGCCTCGGCGACGAGCTCGAGAGCAAGAGCAGCGGCCGGCGCCGGCGCCAGCGCAGCCGCTGGCGCAGCCGCTGGCGCAGCCGCTGGCGCAGCGCTGGCGCTGGCCGAAGCGCTGCCAAGGAGCAAGGCGATGGCGGCGGAAGAGGCCCTGGAGGGCGACCCGCTTGTGCTGGCGGCGGGAAAGCGCATGTACCGGATCCGCAGCGCGTGGTGATGCGAGCAAGTGCACGTGTTGGCCCACTTTTGTTGTTGTTGTTGTTGTTGTTGTTGTGTTACTTTTCTGGTGCCGCTGCTGGCTCGGCGGGCGGTGTCGCCTTGGCCTTGGCGCCGCTGGCCTTCTCCGCCTTGGCCTTTCTCCGGCGCTGGATCTCCTCGAGCTTCTTGGCCCGCTCCTCGATGGCCTTGGCCTGCTTTTGCTCCATGCGCTTGCGCTGCTCGATCTCCTCCTTCTCGAGCTTGTCAAGGATCTCGTCGCGGTAGGCGTCAAAGCCGCCAATCTGCTCGAGCACCGTCTGGTTCTCGCAGACCCAGAGCACGCACTCGGTCGAGGTGATGAGCGCGCGTCATGCGTAACAAGCACGACGCCGCCATCAAACTCGTTGATGGCGTCGCAGAGCGCGTCGATACTCTCGAGGTCGAGGTTGTTAGTGGGCTCATCGAGAATGAGCAGGTGCGGGTTTTGGAAGCTCATGCTCGCAAAGACCACGCGGGCCTTTTGGCCTCCAGAGCAGTTCATCATCTTGATGGTGTGGGCCGTCCCGGCGAGGCCAAACTTGCCGAGGCGGTTGCGCGCCTCCTGCGTGCTGACGTCCTTGTGCTCGCGCGTGAGGAACTCGACGGGGTTCGGTGACGGGAAGGATGTCGACAAAGTGCTGGTGGTACCTCGCGATGCGCAGGGGCGGTTGATCTTGACCTCGCCCTTGGTGGGCGTGAGCTCGCCGGTGATGAGCTTGAGCAGCGTGGACTTGCCCACGCCGTTCGGGCCCACAATGGTGATGCGCGAGTCCATGTCGATGCCGAACTCGAGCTTCTTGAAGAGCTTGGGGCCGTTCGGGTAGTTGAACGAGACGTCATTGACCTGGATGATGGGCGGCGGGAGCTCGTTGGCTCGGGGAAGGAGAACTTGACCTCGTAGTCCTTTGGCCTCTGCAGCAGCTGGCGGTCGGCGAGGTCGTCGGCGGCGCTGCCGTCGCCCTTCTTCTTGTTGCCCTTCTTCTCGCGCTTGGCCTTGGTGGCCAGCGCGTCGGCGGCCTTCTTGTTGGTCGTGTTGCCCTTCTTCTTCATGGCGCGCAGCTGCTTTCCTGCTGCTCGTACGCCTTCTTCATCTTCTCCTTGTGGATCTCCACCTGGTCCTTGAACGTCGAAAAGTTGCCCTTGTAATAGAACAGCCGCTGCTGGTCCAGATGGATGATGTCCGTGCACACCGAGTCGAGAAAGTCTTCGTCATGCGACACGATCAGCAGCGTCTTCTTCCACTTTTGCAGGTACGAGTCCAGCCACAGCACGGCGTTGAGGTCCAGGTGGTTGGTCGGCTCGTCCAGAAGCATCAGCGTGGGCTCCATGAACAGCGCGCGCGATCGAGACGCGCATGCGCCAGCCGCCCGAGAACGACTTGGTCGGGGCGCGCTGCATCTCCTTGGTAAAGCCGAGGCCGTTAAGCAGGCCCAGGGCGCGCGCTTCGGCCGAGTCGTTCCCGCGCGCGCGCAGCTCGTCGGTGATGCTCTTGAGCTCCTCCTGCATGCGCTCGTGCTCCTCGGCGCTCAGGTCGTCGCCCGCCTCGCTCTCCAGGAGCGTCATGATTTCCGTCTCGCGCTTCATCAGCGCGGTGCGCACCTTGTCGGCCCGAAGCACCATCTCGACGGCCGGCGTGTCGTCCGCCTGTACCTCCTGCTCGACGTACAGACAGTCGATCTTGGGCGGAATGGCCAGCTCGCCGTTCGCCATCTGCTTGAGAAGCGTCGACTTGCCGTGCCCGTTGGGCCCCACCACACCATACTTGCGGCCAGCCGCGATCTTGAGCTCGGCGTTCTGGAAGAGGGTCTTGCCGTACGCCGAGATGGTAAAGCTCGGGATGTTGATGTCCGTGGCGTTCTCCCAGGCCTCGTCGCGGGCCTGGACTGTCGCGGACACGGCAAAGTCCGTCTCCTTGTGCCCGGCAGCGCGCACGGCGGCCTCGCGATCTGCTGCCTCGTTGGCCTCCTTGAGCTTGCGCCGCTCCTTGTTGCTCAGCTTGCCGCCCTTTCCGCGTCCCTTGCTGGTGGCCGCGGCGGCGCTCTCGCTCGTGTCGACGGCAGTGGCGTAAGCGCCCTCGTCCTCGGGGTTGCCGTAGAACACCTCGCCCTCGCCCTCGCCCTCGCCCTCGCCCTCGCCCTCGTCCTCGTCCTTGAGACTGCCGCCGTCCTTGGACGACTTTGACTTTTTCTTCTCCTTCTTCTCCTTCTTCTTGGCCTTCTTCTCCTTCTTGGCCTTCTTCTTGGCCTTCTTGATGGCCTTCTCGCGCTCCTCGTCGTCCATGTCCTCGTCGTCAATTTCAATCTCGTCCTCATCGTCATCGTCGTCCGAGTCGAGATCGAGCGCAGCAAAGCCCGAGGCGGCGGTGCTCACGCCCTTATCTTCCTCCTCTCCCGCCGCCGCCTCCTGCTCTTCCTGCTCCTCCTCCTCCACGTCCTCCTCCTCCTCCTCCTCCTCGTCGCTGCTCGGCAGCGCAGCAAAGACATTGGTTGCGCTAGGCGCCGGCAGGTCCTCCTCCTCGTCACTGGCCTCCTCCTGCTGCTGCTTCTTCTGCGCCTCCTTGGCCGCAGCTTTCTTGGCCAGCTTTAGTTCGCGCAGCTGCTTGCGCGACAGCTTGGGCTCGGCATCGCCCGCCTTGTCGGCCGCCGCAGCTTTGCCCGCGTCGGCCGCCGCGTCCCCCGCCAAGTCGTCCAGGACCTTGCCCCGGTTCTTCTTCTTGCCCTTGCCCATCGCGCTGTCGGTCTGCTCCTGCTCGCGCTGCCACAAGAATTGCCACAAGTCCCGAATCCGCAGAACGGTCCACGAACTCGAACTCGCAGTGCAGAATTCAGTTCCGCGGTCGCTTCGTGAAACGTTCCGAGCACCCGCGCGGGGCCTTGACTTGGACATTGGACTTGCATGGTCATTGTTGGACCATCGCGCGCGTCAGTGGACGTCAAGTGGACGTCAAGTGGACGTCATGTGGACGTCAAGTGGATGTCAGTGGACGTCAGTGGACGTCAGTGCTGGAGCGCGAGAGAGCGATGATGATGCACGTGGTAGCGCTGTGGGCGGCGCTGGCGGCGGCGCTGGCGCCGCTGGCGGGCGGCACGACGCGGTTCGTGCGCACGAGCAGCGGTAGCATCGAGGCGCGCAAGGCGCCGCTCAAACCATGGGGCGAGCGCGCGCTAGCGGCGCAGCGCAACCTCAGCGCCGAAGAGGTGCTCGACTTTGGCTTCCTGGAGCTGCCGGGAGCGCAGCCCTTGGCCGCGCGCACCGGGCGCGACAACGCGGAGGTCTGGCGCGCGCCAGACATCGACGCGCGCCTTCAGGATGCGGCCGCGACGATGATGGGCCGCAAGGCCCAGGACGTGGAGATCAGGCTGCCCCACGGCCGCCCCGGCGCTGCGCCCGCCGTCACCGAGGAAACGCTGACCACGGCCGAGGCGGTCTACCTCTACGGCGAGGCAAAGCTGCGAGACGGCACCCGCGTGCGCGAGGCAGATGTGCCAGCGGCCGAGCGGCACCGCAGCGCAAGCGGCGTGGACTCGCAAGACCCGCCCGACTGGGACGCCATGCACACGCCTTGGGACGCGCTCAAGGCTGTCAAGTTGCGCGACCACCTGGAGGCCTCGCACGCGGAGAGGGAGATCGAGGGCATCTTTCGCGATCAGGGCGGCGTCGCGGCGGTGCGCGCCTCGCTGCAGGCGCAGCTTTTGGAGGCAGGTCGCGCCGTGCCGGAGCTCTGGACGGTGTGGAACCAGCTCGGCAACACTTTTCGCGCGACCGGAGAGGTCACGCGCGCCATCCAGTGCTTTCGCCGTGCGCTCTACCTCAAGCCGGACGAACCGGACGTCCTGCTCAACCTGGCGGTCGTGCTGCAGAACACGGGCTTCTTGGACGACGGCGAGCGCGTGATCCGGCACTCGTTGGGCACCACCCGCGCGGTGTGCTGCACCACTTTATCCTTGGCAACATCCTGTACGAGCAGGGCCGCACTGGCGAGGCCATCCGCTCGTACCGCCGGTCGCTGGAGCTGCAGCCGTCCTTCATCCCGTGCGTCAAGAGGCTGCGGGACCTCGGCGTGGACGTGGGCGAGCCGGCTGGCCTGGAGGCCCCGGCCAGGAAGCACGATGCCGGGGCGGGTGCGCCGCCGGGACCCGGCGATGCTGGCCAGCCGCGCATGTTCCTGTCGCACCTCTTTATGGTGCTTGCCTTCTTGCTGGGCGCGATCGCCATCGTGGGCTGGGGCGACGACTTTGACCTGGACGAGGATCAGGCTGGGGGGCGGGCGCAGCGGCAGGCATCGCCGCGGCTGCCCAAGACGGGCAACCGCAAGAAGGCCAAGAACCGCCGGTGGTGGGGCAGCAGTGAATAAATAGAATGTGGTTTCGCTCGTCCGTGCTGTGGACGTGACATAAATAGATGCGGGGCAGGCGGGCGGGCTGGCACAGTGCTGCTGCTGCTCTCGCAAGCGCATGCTCGAGTTGCAAAGCTCAGTCTCCCAGAAAAAGCGGCGCCGATGCCATAGGTACGCTGCCGGCACTGCCACGCCAAAGGTCAGCAGGAAACCCAGCGCGCGGCGGCTCACGGCGCCGCTGCGCGCGAGGTCGCGCAAGCAGGCTGCGCGCGGGTGCTGGCATTGAAGGCCAGCAGGTCGTCACAGGCCAGCATGGCGCGTTGGTAGTCGCCAAGGCGGTAGTACCCGACGGCCACAAAGTAGAGACACTGCTCCAGCAGCTCGGCGTCGCTCGCGACGGCGGCGTTCCGGACGCCGCGCGCATGTGCGGCGCCTCGGCCTCGCCGTTGTCCTTCCCTTCAGGTTCCTCCTCCTCTTCCTTCGCCTCCTCTTCGTCCTCGCCACGCGCCTCAACCGCGCCCTTGGCGGTCTTGTCCGCGTCGTTGCTTTCGTTCGTCCTGGCTTCAAGCAGCGCCTTGTCGAGGATGACGAAGCCGGCCTCGTCCTCCTCCTCGTGCGCGCCTGTGGCCTTGGCCGCGGCGGGCTTGGCGCGGATCTCGCGCTGCAGAGCTGCTGCAGCTCGCGCAGCAGCTCGATGCCGCGGCGCGTCTGCCCGCGGCTCGCGCTGCAGCACAGCACGTAGCCGTACTGGAACTTGCTCCTCATGGACGGGTAGTCCTTACGCAGGTCGGGCGTCATAGTCCGCCTTGAACTTTGCGATCACGCCGGGGGTGGCGAGGCCCTCGGCGAGCGCCAGCTCGACCTCGAGCTCAGCCTGCCCGCTCGGCTTGCGCAGGAACATGGCAGCCATGGCGTTGCTCGCTGATTGATTAGGTCGAGGTACAGGGCGATCAGTGAACGGAGCGATGGACAGCTAGCCGGCAGCTGGGCTGCGGGCAGGCGAGGGCGCTGTTCCCTCCCTTCCTCCTCCTCTCTCTGGGCGCCCAAGCGTGCTCGACTCTGCCGGCGCGCGCTCCTCGCTCTCTTTCTCGCTTGTCTCCCTCCGACGTCGTTCGGAACGCTCGTGCCCGAAAAGCGGACACAAGCCCCTGACCCAAGTCATGACTGCGCCGCGGCACGCGATGACCAGGCGCAAGGTAAAACCGGCATTCTCCACAGGCGCTGGCCGGGTCCGCGCGCCCGGGAACCTAGGACCCGACGCGGACTGCATTTTCGGAACGATGAACCAAAAAGCGGTACTCGAGTACAGTACGGTACCGGTACACCCAAGTACCGTAGGTACGGTACGGTATGGCACGGTTCGGTACAGGCACCGTGCTGGTACGTGCTCCTTGCGCGCCTGGCGCTGGCCAGACAGAGCCTGCGGCGGCGCTTGGCGCGTGCGAGGGCCTGCGCGCACGGCTTGCGCGCTCGTTGCGGCCAAGCAGCGTTGCAACGATCGGTCGGCTGATAGGACTGTGTGGCAGGTGAGCCCCAGAAAGCACACACCTGTGGCCAAGAGAGCGTGAGGGAGGCGGGTGGAGAGGAGGAGGAGAGGAGAGAGAGGAGGAGGAGGCGGAGGAGGGCGCAAGCTGGCGGTGCAGGACGGCAAGATGAAGCGCGCCCTGGGGGGCCCGAGGAGGAGCCCATCCAGGCGAGCAGCCCCACGCTGGCGTTCGACGAGGGGTAATGGGCGCGCTGCAGACCGCGAGGGCGAGGTCCCTGCTGTTTCGTGGTCACCTTCCCCGCGCTTGTGCTGGCGGCGCTGGCAGCGGCGGTGGGGGTCGCTATAGCGCTCGCACCGTGGCTGTATGCGCCGGCGCCGAGGCAGGAGGAGGGGCGCGTGCGAAGCAAGGCGAGCAAGACGGCAGAGGCGAGCACCATGGGCAGGTACCACAACTTCATCTGCGGGCTGGGGGGACCATTTGCCAGCCTGTTCTTGCCGCTGCACCTACGCGTAGCGGTGCGCTGCACGCGGCGCTGTGGACGCTAGCGCGCACGGTGTACGACGCCGGACGGGGGTGTTCGGGCTGATGCTTGCGCGCACGAGCTTTTTCGACGCCAGCATTCGCTATGCCGTGCGCGAGGCCGGCGTTAAGAACCTAGTAATGCGGCGCGGGCTTTGACACGCGCTGCCTGCGCATGCGCGAGGACCTGGCCTCTATCAAAGTGTTTGAGGTGGACACGCCCGAGACGCAGGGCGCCAAGCTGCGGGCCCTTGACGCGCTGGCGTGGAGCCGCCCAGCAACACGGTCTTTTGCGAGACCAACTTTAACGATGGTCAGGTCTTTGACGTCCTGGAGCAGGCCGGCTTTGATGCGACGCTGCCCACGGTGCTGATCTGGGAGGGCGTCGCCACCTTCCTGCCGCAAGAGGTCGTGGACAAGTTTTCTCGAGCAGGCGCGGACGCGCCTGGCCCCAGGCTCGTTTCCTGGTCATGGACTGGCTCTGGGACACGCAGCAGGACCCGGAGCGCTTCAAGGGCCGCTTCGTCGGCCACGATTTTTGCTCGCGGGCGGCGAGCAACCATGGCGAGCCCTTTCTGTCTGGCTTGCCAGAGCCCTTCGAGGAGGCCACGGTGCGCGCCGAGATGGCGGCCCGGGACGGGAGGAGGTGGTCGACGCGGTGGTCTGCGCGGAAGAGGAGGGCAAGCGGCGCTACCTCGAAACGGGCGACGGCCGCATCGTAGGCCGTGGGTTTGAGAGCGATAGCTTTATGCTGCTGCGCGCGGCGGCCGTGGCACCTTGAGCAAGTATAGTTCAGGTACCGGTACGGTGCAGGTAGTGTTGATGTTGATCGAGAAGAAAGGGTAGCTTGTGTTGTGTTCGGCCTGGTTCAAAAGAGATGATTCAAGATCTATGGTAGGCATCAATCATGATGCAAGGCCGAGATTGACCAAGAGCGGGTTGGTTGCTCTCTTGATCTTGTCAAACAAGCAAGCAAGAATGACTCGCGCTTTTTTTTCCTTACTCTTGCTTGGCCCGCGCGTCTGTTGGTCCGCCGCCGCCGCCGCCGCAGCCGCCGCCGCCGCCGCCAGGAATGCGTCCCGAACCACCGTGGCGCGCAAAAACGAGATGACCAGGCTGCCCAGGCAAAACTGCAGGCCCAGCGTCTGAAAGTAAAAGTAGTTGGCGTTGCCCGAGCCCGCCGTCAGCCACATGAAGCGCATGACCGGGAGCAGGCAGGTCGTGGCAACACCCCGATGAGCTGGCCTGAAACGCCCCGCATCCGCTTGAGCGAGAAACGGTGCATGCTCACCAGCGTCAGGATGAGGCCCACGCCGCCCAGTTCGGGGTAGGGCCGCACAAGCTGCTGCACCGCCAGCATGCCATGTCCCAGCGCTTGCGGCGCGCGCGCAGCGTCACGGCCAGCGGCACCACGAGCATTACCGGGATGCACCGGAAGAGTAGCAGGAAGGCCGACGACTCTGAGAACACCTCGGTGAAAAAATACCACCACAGGCCAAGGTTGGGGCTCAGGTCGCGCATCTCGTACTTGGCGCGTAAGCGCGCTGCAGGGCGTCGAGCCATTGCGGGGTCGCGCTGATCGGCCACGTCCACTGACAGCAGAGCGGCCCAGAGCGCGGCCGCCGTGGCCACCGCGATCACGGCCTCCGCGGCGCCACGCGCACTAGAGCGCGCTTGCCGCACCAGCTGGATGGCAACGGGCAGAGCGAGCACCACCTGCAGCTCATCGACAGAGCACGCCAGCCCGAGCGCAGCGCCTGCCGTCAGCGCCGCGCCGTCCAGCGCCGCTGCGAGCGCCAGCAGCCCACCGGCAAAGCCGACGCTGCTAAGCGAGACAGCCCCGCAAGCCAACACCGAGTAAGGGTTGGCGCAGAACACCAGCGCGGCAAAGCGCGGCGCGTTCGCGGGGTCGAGCCAGGCGAAGCTCGGCGCGCCAGGCACGCGCTGCTCGAGCGGCAGCGCGTTCAGAAAGTCGATCTGGCCGCGCTCGTTCAGCCCCGTCTCGGGGTTCACGGGTGTGTTGCGCACCAGCGCAGCCTCGGCCGGGTTGTTCTCCTCGCCGCCGCCGCCGCCGCGCCGCGTCATGGCCTCCACCGCGGCGTAGACGGCGATCGCTAACAGCACATCCACGGCGATAAAGGCCGCGCTCGTGCGCTCCGGCTGCGCGCCGTCCATGCCGAGCGCGTCGAAGAGCATAACCAGGGCGAGCGGCCCGTGGAAGGCCTCGCCCTCGTGCGGCGCGTGCCCCACGCGCCTCAAGAACACGCCCTCCCAGACGCTCTGCGCGCTCGAAAAGCTGCTCGCCAGCTCGGGCTGCCGGCTGAGCACGCCGACGTCCCCGCCGACCGTCGCCAGCACGCCCACAAGCGTGGCGCGAAGCGCCAGCCCGAGCGCCAGCACGCCAAGCGGGCCCCTGTGCCAGACCGCGTCACGAGGGCCTTGCGCGCCGCGAACCCAAACCAGGCCGCCGATACGCCGCCCGCGACGGCGGCTGCTGCGCCCCGTCTCGATCATCGCCATCGTCGCCATCAGGCTGCCTTGCCTCCCAAGCCGCCAGGCTCCTTGGCGGCGGAGAGGCAGCTGCAGGCGGGTTCACCGACTCTTGAGCTCGCTCAGCTCTGGCTCGGCTCAGGCTCAGCTCTGGCTTTGCTCTGGCTCTGCTCTGGCTCTGCTCTGGCTCTGGCTCTGCTCTGGCTCAGCGCCAAAGTACGCTTCCTGCGGTTGCAGCCCTTTTGACGGCGCACCATGGCTTGACGAGCACGAGTAGGACGCAAGTTGGCAGGCCTTGAGCGGCATGAGCCGCGCTGGGTCGGTGCGAGAGCGAAAAAAATGGTTGCGCTAGCGGGACAGGTCCAGGATCGGGCAACGTGACCGGCTCGTCGCCCTCGCCCCGGTCCTCGACTGGGTCCTTCAGAGAGCCACTGCAAGCCCTGCTGCGAAAGCGGTGGCCGCCACGACAAAAAGTGCGCAGGGCGACCGCGGCAAGACGCCATGGCAAGCCGCTGCCCGAGTGAGCTAAGCAAAATGTACCGGTGAGGAGGAGTTGGCCAGTCCAGGCAGCACTCGCGAGCCGGCAACGAAGGAGAAAGGCTGGTGTTATTGTTTTTGACCAAGACCTTGCTCTCTTTTTCGTTGAGGAGGGGCTGGCAGAGTCCTTGGGTCTGCTGCGGCAACGGCGGCACGCGGCGCAGCGTGCCGGCGGCTGCCCCCGCGGCTCTTTGCCTCGCGTTTGCCACCAGGTGTGAGATGCAGTCGTGTGAAGCACGAAGGAGTAGTTGCCTGCCGGGCAAGCAGATCGTGGACCGCCCAGGGTGATTCTGACCCCTCCAGCTCGATGGGCACCGCATTCGTCTCGTCAAGCGAGAAGATCGCACTCGCCGGTCCAGTGGCAGGACAGGGCCGTTCGGCGGGCGGTGCCCCGCACAACGCGAGAACCGCCTGGCCATGTCGTCCGCGCGGCAGCTGGCGATGCACCGTGGCCGCCAGCACCTCAAACTCGCCCCCCGGCGCAAACATGGACACGTGCACGCCGCCATCCCACCCCCGCCCGAGCAGGGCACACGACGCACGACGCAAACCCCGCCGCCTCCCGCTGCCACACGCGGCGCCGTTCAGCGCCGCGGCGCCCTCCCCCGGCCAGCGGCGCCAGCCTCGCCACTATCTCCTCGCACTGCAATTCCGTCCCGCCGCGCTCGCCAAGCGCCAGCGCCAGCGCCGCGAGCCCGCCAAGGCCCTCATGGCTTCCCCGCCGCGCCGCCAGCCCGCGCCCGCGCCCGACGCAGCGCCAGGCCCAGCCTCAGCTCGGGCAGCGGCCGCTCCAGCTCTTGCGCGTCCCAACGCTCTTCTCGCCGATCTCTCGTCCGTCCGTACGGAGGCTTCCGGCGGCTCGTGGCAAAGCGTTCCGCGGGTCGGTTTGGGTTAGGGCGGGGATGGATCGATCTTTTTGCGAGCAGGAGGAAGAAGGTGTCCACCGGGCGGGGGAAGCGAGCGCAGGCACGATGGCGAACACGCTCAAGCCGTACCTGGACTGCATCCGCACGACGCTGGAGGCGTCCATGTGCCTGCGCAACTTTCCGTCGCAGGTGGTGGAGCGCCACAACAAGCCCGAGGTGGAGGTGCGGTAAGTGCCGGGTGCAGGTGCGACATGGCGCCCCCTTCCCCCCCCCGCGCGCGCCCAGGGCGGGACGGCGGCTGACACGCGTGACAGGGGGAGCCGCGAGCTGCTGCTGCAGCCGCTGGTCATCTCGCGCAACGAGAACGAGCGCTGCCTCGTGGAGCCGTCGATTAATTCGGTGCGCATTAGCATCCGCATCAAGCAGGCCGACGAGATCGAGGAGATCCTCACGCACAAGTTCAGCCGCTTCCTAATGCAGCGCGCCGAGCAGTTTGTGATCCTGCGGCGCAAGCCCATCAAGGGCTACGACCTCAGCTTCCTCATCACGCACAAGCACCTCGAGGACCTGTGGAAGCACAAGCTGGTCGACTTTGTCATCCTCTTCATGGAGGACATCGATCGGGAGATCAACGGGATGAAGATCGCGGTCAACACGCGCGCGCGCATCGTGTCCCACGAGTTTATGCGACAGTTTGCCTGAACGATGTACTCACACGCGCAGCCCGCGCACATTCTCCTTTTGCGCCGATGCGGGCCGCTTGTCGGCCTTGGGCGTGCCCTTGCTGCGCTTGGGGGTGCGCCCAGAGCCAAGGCTGGCGCGAGCCTTGCGCGCCTTGCCTGGGGTGCCGAGCGCCGCGCCTTGCGTGTTCACGGCCACGGTGGCCAGCACGCCGGCCTTGGCGCTCTGTTGCTCCTTTCCTGTTTCTGCGGCTCCTGCGGCTCCTGCGGCTCCTCCACTCGCTCCTGCGGCTCTTTGTCGGCAGCGGGGGCTAGCCTCAAGCCGCATACGCTTGTTTACGCGCTCTGCCGGTGCCGCCACCTCGCCGGCCGGGCGCTTGGCCTTACCCATTTGCTGCGCCACGCTGCGCGCGAGCCGCACCTCGGCCGGCACCTCCTGCGACGCTGGCGCCGCGTTGCCCTCCTGCCGCTTGGCGCTGCCATCGGTACTGGCGCTGCCATCCGAGCTGGCTTCGGCTGCGGCGGCGGCGGCGGCGGCAGTGTCTGCTGCCGGCGCGAGGCTCGCCTCTAGCTCGGTTTCCCGCAACACCGCGCCGCTCAGCACGGCCTGCGTAGTGTCCCGCAGCTTCAAGTGCGCGGCCGGGAGCGCGCCCTCGAGCTCGTCCAGGAGCGCGGCGCGCTCCTGCGCCAGCGCTTGCAAGCGGCGCATAAGCTCTGGCGGAGGCGCCTCGCCGAGGACCTCTTGCGACTGCTCCTCCGTCTCCGTCCGCGAGCTCGGGGCCTTCTCGGGCTGCGGCTGCGTGTCCTGCTCCTTCCACGCCTTCTCGAGCGCCTCTGCAACGCGGCGCGGCACTTCCTCCCGTCTCGCCGCCAGCTTGGTCGTGCGGGTCTCGACCTCCTTGGCCAGCTTCTCTACGCCCGCCACCAGGCGCCGGTCGAGCGCGTCGACCACCACCGTGGGCGTCGCCTTTGGCCGCGCGGCGAGATAGGCCGCCATTTGCCGGCACACGCTGCTCTTCAGCGGCCCCAGCACCGCCGCGTTCACCTTGGCCTTCAGGTTGGCGTCGTCGAGCGCCGCCGCGACCTGATCGGCCAGCTCTTGCTGCCCGCCCGCCATGGCCGCCGCCTCCTCCGCCTCCTCCTGCCGCCGCTCGCCCTCCTCCTGCTCTGCCTGACTATCGCTCTGCGCCACTGTCCCCAAGCGGTGGTTGGAGTTTTCGTCGATTTTGGCCGATTTGAATTCTGGGACACGTCGATCGAAATCGATCGGCGATCGATGATCGTCGATGATCGATCGATCGATCAGCGATCGATGATCATCACCCATCGATCGATGATCATCACCCATCGATCGACCTGCGACAGGCAGGCAGGGAGCGATCGACGAGCGATCGACGAGCGATCAGCCGGTGACAGACAGTCGGAGTCCGCCCAGTGCAGGCAGGGGCAAGCCGAGACGGACAAGGGGCGCTACAGCTCGACACAAGGTGAAGGTGGTTCGAAGAGATGGGTTGCACTATGAAACTACGCAGCAAGAGCCGCCCGAGCCCCCATTGCCGGCGCGGCCTCGCAGCAGCGGGTTGGGCTCGGCCGGCGAGTCCTTGATGGCGCGGTCTTGTCGGCGGCGCCCTGGCCGCCGAACTGCATGCGGAAGCTCCGCCGCACGCTCCGCCGCTGCACAACCTCCGAGCCCACGCCGAGCACGTCTGCGATGCTCGCGAGGCTGAAAAAGTTGTTGCGCGGGGTCGTCGTACAGGTACATAAAACCGCCGTGGCGCCACGAGTCGCCCGAGCTGTTGCCCACGGCCTCGCCGGGCGCGATCCAGCAAAAGCGGCGCGCCCCCATGTCTGCGATCCCCGAGGCCGTGACCTCGTGGAAGCGGCCCTGCTCGTCGAGCGCCTCGGCCACGTCGGCCGGCAGCGGGAACGGGCCGTCAAAGCACACGAACGGGTTGCGGTTCTGGTCAAAGTAAAAGCAGTTGGCGGCAAGGAACTTCTTGCTGCTGTCAAAGTAGACGTAGCCGCCATGGATGAGCAGCAGCTCCAGCAGCCCCGGGTCCTTGATGGCGCCCGGGTTGCCCGAGAAGAGCGCCTCCGAGGGGTACAGGAAGGCAAAGTACTCGGCGCGCGCCGGCACGACCAGCGCCTGGCGCGTGATGGTGTCCACGGTGACCTTGGACAGCGGCGACAGCGCGCCCGTCAAGGACGCCACGTTGCAGGCGCGGCGGAAGGCGTTCGTGCGCTCGTCCTCCAGCATCACCTCGTAGCTGGGCTCGCCGCCATCCAGCCTCACGGCCAGGCCGGAGGACCCGAGAGCCTTGACGTGCTTGACGCCCATGGGCCCCAGCTGGCTCACGCCCGTCTCCCAGGGCTTGAGCTCGCTGCCGTTGCGCGGCAGCTGGGACTTGTCTAGTCGGCCACCTTGGGCGCCAGGAGCTTGGTCGCCGCCTTGTGCTCGAAGCACGGAGAGGTCGAAGAAGAGGTCTGCGGCCTTGTCCGCCTCGCCGCGCGCCACGCAGCTCTCCAGCTCGGACACCAGCTCGCTCGTGCGCTCCTTGATGTGCTGCTGGTACTTTTTCGACAGCGTGCGCTCCACCTCCTCGACGATGCGGGCCATGTTGAAGTCGCGCTCCGTCAGCAGCAGGTCCTCAAAGCTCTGAATCCGCAGGGAGAGGCGCTCGTGAATGCGTCTGATCTCGGCCGCGATGCGCTTCATGTTGGCAAAGCGCTGCCTGGCGGTCAGCCGCTTGTACGCGCGCAGAATCTCGCTCGCCTTGAGCACGTCGTACTCGACCTTCTCCAGGAAGGGCAGCAGGTCCTCGCGGTGCTGCGCCGCTTCCACGCATTTCCCCAGCACGGCGACATCCTTCTCCATCAGGTGGCACTCCTTGCTCGGGTCGCGCACGGTGCTCCATTGCCTCTGAAACGTGCGCAGCGCCTCAATGCAGACCTGCGCGGCCACGCCGACCGTGATATCGAGCGCCAGCGCCGCCATCCTCCCGCGCTCTTCGGAAGGGACGTGCGGCGGTAGGTAGTCTACCAGAGGGCTGTCGAGATCTGGATGCACGAGCAGGGCAGCCACGGCAACGCGACCACACACACGCGGGCAACCGTGACGGCGCTGGGAGGAGCACAAGCAGCACGTGCAGAGCCCAAGCGCGCTTCGCTCGGAGGGACGGAGGTTCTCACGCATGGACATTCGAGCTGCCCGTCCCGCGGCATCCCGTGGCACAAAGCAGCGTCACACACACACACACCTTGGAGCCGCGGCTGCCCGTGCTGTGCTGTGGGCAACGCGGCGCCAAGAAAACTGCCGAGTCGCACCTTTCGCGGAACGCGACTCGGCCGCAATAAATAGACCCGGCCGCGGAATGCTTCCGGAATGGGACTCGGCCGCGGGAGGAAAAGGGACCCGGCCGCGGGTCTGGTGCGTGACGGCGCTCGGAAGGAGGCGCCGGCGGCTGATGGTCGGCAGCTCGCGCGCGAAGCAAAGCTGCTCCTTTCTAATTGGGTTCGAGAGAGCGATAGCTCAGTCTCTCTCTCTGTCTCTCTCTCTCTCTCTGCGCTGCCCTCGATTTGGGTGCAAAGTTGGCCGCCCGCCCGCCGCGCCCCATGCGTGTATCCGTTGCCGCATTTCGCCTCCCGGGGGTGCATCCGCAGGCAAATTTCGTTTGGGTCGGAAAGGCGGCGAGCAGAGGTGCTTGGCGCTGAGTGATGAAATCGATAGGTAGAGGTCTCGGCCGGGTTTCGGATAGATGCGTTGGCGAGCCGAGCGGCGGCGCGGGCACGACGAGGTGAGGAAGAGCAAGGCGGGAAGCGCTGAGGCAGAGACGCGAGCAGGACGACCCCTCGGGCGGCAGAGAGCGGCACGCGGGAGGCGGGCGCGCGAGGTGGGCGCGGGAGCGGCGGCGGGCGCCCGAGGAAACAGGCGGGCGGCTGGCCCGCCCAGATGCTGAGGAGGCCAGGCAGGCACCAAGGGTAACGCGCAAGAGCGCGGCCACTCAGGCGAAGGGGCGAGGCCCCAGCCGGCCAGGCAAGGCGGGCAGGCAGGCGGGCGGGCAGGATGGGCAACTGCGCGGGGTCCAAGGATGCGAACGCAAAACAGCGGTGGAAGAGAGACAGAAGAACGACGCCGTGGAGCAGCAGATCGCCGCGGAGTTTGAGAAGGAGAAGAGTGTGGTGAAAATCCTGCTGCTAGGCACAGGCAACAGTGGCAAGAGCACCATCCTCAAGCAGTTCAAGTACTTGCATACCGAGCAAGGGCTCGGCGACGGATCGGCGCACCGGCACATCATCTCCCTCAATGTCCTGAGGGATAACAACAGTGGCGCAGGGGATCCACGACCTCGAGGAGGTGGACATCGCGCTGCAGCCGCGCGCGCAAAAGATCTACGACGCGTTGCGTGAAATGGGTGCAGGCGCAACCGTGTGGAACGAGATCGAGTTCGAGGGCGAGACGGCACAGGTAGCGATGCTCTGCAAGGAGTTGTGGATCGACCAGGCCATGCAAAAGGCCATGGAGTACGAGGGCAAGCTCTCCATGCTCGAGGTGCCCATCATGTATTTTATGGACAACATCGACCGCATCGCCTCGCTCGAATACGTGCCCTCCACGGACGATATTCTGCAAGCGCGCGCTCGCACCAGTGGCGTCGTCAAGATCGAGTTCACCTTTGACAACATCAAGTGCCGTATGCTGGACGTAGGGGGCCAGCGCAACGAGCGCAAAAAGTGGATCAGCCACTTTGACAATGTCACGGCCATCATGTTCCTCGTCTCGCTGTCCGAGTACGACAAGTTTCTGCTCGAGGACACCAGCGTCAACCGTATGGAGGACGCCATGGCCGTCTTTGAGGATATCGTCGCGTGTCCCTACTTTGAGGAGACCAACATCATCCTCTTTCTGAACAAGAAGGACCTATTCGAGGAGAAGCTGCCCAAGGTCAGCCTGACGGTGTGCTTTCCGGACTACGACGGCGGACCCGACTACCTGACTGCCGTCGAGTTCGTGCAGGACAAGTTCATCAACATCTTCCGCACCGTCAAGAGCAACCAGAACGTCGATTCCATGTCCTCGGACATCTATCCCTTCCAGACCATGGCCACCAACACGCAGAACGTGCGCACCGTCTTCAACATGTGCAAGCACATCGTCTTCAAAGCCAACCTGGCAAGTACCGGGATGCTCTGACGGCGGCCGATCAATGTCAATCACCAACTCCCTTTTCTTTCCCATTCCCTCCGCTTTCGCTAACATCGTCACATCGTCAAATGATGACATTGTCGCATCGTCGCATCGTCAGTCACAAGTCAGAGTCGGCGTCAACGGACACGACGACGGCACCAGCCGACGGCGGCTTGGCCAACCTGATTGATTCGCCATCGCAGCGCCGCCAGCGCCACACGCCATGCCGCCACGGCGGTCCCGTGCCCGCCCACGCGCCCGGTCACCCGCCCCGCAGCGCGCCAGGCCGCCCCCGCCACCAACAACATTGCGCCTCGCGCGCGCGCTCGTGCTCGTGTCAACCGCCGCGCTGCTGCTGCTGCTCGAGGGAGCAGCTGGCGCGCCAGTGCAGCGCGGCTCGTGCACCGGACGCCTGCGCGTGTGCCAGGAGGGCGAGCACCCCTTTCATGGCGACCCCAACAAGGCCGTGCAGTTCTGCGCCGAGAACAAGCTCGACCGCGCGCCAGTCATCCTCACCGGCGGCGCGTGGTGGGCCTCCGTGCACAACATGTGGATCGCGCAGATCCTGCTGGAGGAGCAACTGCAGGTACCCGTGCGGCTCGAGCCGGTCAATGGCGGCTCCTTCAACTATTACTCGCACGACGACATGCAGCGCGACGTGCTCGACGGGCGCGTGTACAGCTGGGATGCGCTGCACCTGGCCTCGAACGGGTCCATGGACTGCTCTAAAGGCTTCCGCGATATCTACGGCGCCGTGCCGCAGGATCTTGAGGACGTGGGCTGCACCAGCGATTGTCTCCCCTGCGCGCACGCCATGCTCGAGGTCTGGCCCGAGGGCCAGGAGGCGCAGTACAACGAGTACGTCCGCGAGAAGCGCACCGTCGAGGACGGCGGCGCGCTCGGAGCCATCGGCGAGGTCGGCTGGTGGGCCACAAAGTCCGCGCTCGACTCGGAGTCGATCCTCTCCTCTTTTCGCGGCATGCGCCCGAGCGCGGCGGCAGACGGCGCGGCGACGCACCCTGCTAGCGTCTTCAAGCGGCCGCTAACGCTTGGAGAGTACTGCAATCGCACGTACGACGAATGGGGGGGCATCGCTGCCTCGTTTGGCGGCGCGGCCATCAACCTCAAGCCCGAGGTGCCGTCGCACTTTTGCCACCACTTTTTCCAGTTTGCCATGATCGTGCAGTACGCCCTGCCTTACCCAGCAGGTGTGGACTCCAACAACCCCGAGGCCAACCCCGAGCACGTGGACTACTACGCCAAGCGCCGAACCATGCTGGACGACTGCTCGCTGGGCAACCTCCAGGATAGCGGCATGCTCTTCTACCAGCTTTGCGTGCGCTACTGGATCACGCAAGAAGACCTCAAGGACAAGCTGCAGGCGGCCGAGACTGAGCTGCTGCGCGCCGGGTACAGCCCAACGCAGACCTTTCTGTACACGGGCATGTTTATCAACGACGAGCGCGACGACGGCCGCGGCCTGCTGCAGAGCACCAGCTGCCCGGGCGACCCCTCTATGACGGCTTCCGCGGGCATGCAGCCCTGGGACCTGTGGGACCCCGCAGGCCTAGGCCAAGACGGCTACACGCGATTCCAGAACGTAGACGCCGACATTGTGCGGTCGTACGACCTGCACCTCACGGCCGCAAACATGCGCAGCGACGTGTCCGACGTGCTCGAGCTCTCAGCGCGGCTGCAGGAAGACGCGCCGGAACTGGCCGCACCAGTGCTAATCAGCTGGTACCGCCCGCGTGGCATCTTTCGGCGGGCCGAGTATTCGCTCGCCAAGCAGCCCTGGGGAAACTATTCGGGGGACGCCTTTCAAGCTCAGCAAGGTGCAGCTCCCAGAGTACTCGGAGCAGTGCGCCAGCTCGCGCCGCCCCTACGAAGCACGCTGCAGCGCCGACGTGCCCGACAACGTCGCTGCCTCCGAGCAGTGCGGCTACAGGGAACAGGTGCTCTTCAAGGTGTTCGCGTCCAAGCTCAAAGAGTACGCGCCCGAGGCCTACCGCTTTCTCCGCCGCTTTCAGATGACGCGCGACCAGCAGGAGGCCATTCTCGGCGCCGTGGCCTACAACGAATCCTACGAGGGCCGCTCGCCGCCCACCCGCGCCCGCGACATCGTCTGCGACTGGGTGAGAAAACCGCGACACTTGGCAGCACTGGATCCCCGTCACCGCCAACCAGGTGCGCTGTCTGGGCGAGCTGGGCGACCCTTTCGCTTTTGAAAACCCCGACTACTCGCCCTCCCATCGCGTTGTGCCCTGTTCGGGCCACGGCACCTGCCGCGTCAGCGAGGCCTTGCTCGCCATGCACCCCAACGCGGGCGAGTGCGAGTGCGACCGTGGCTACGTCGGCGACGACTGTTCTGGCTTAATCGAGCCCGAGCTCCTCAACGTCCGCTTTGACGACAATGCCTTCATCGTCACGACCGTCGCGCAAATACTCACGCTCGCGTACGTGTACTATCTGCTCCGCGTCCTGCGCCGCTACGAGGGCATTTCGACCGTGTTCCGCACGGCGCACCCGCTCTTCTTGCGCTATTCGCTCTACTCGGTTGCGGCAGCCATCCTGGGCACCACGCTCTGGGCCGGTTCCAACACGTTTCCACTGCGCGCTCCGCCCGGCCTTTCTGGCCGTGCCCCATGGCACTGTGCAAGCGCTCATGTACGTAAAGCTGAACCGCAAGCGCATGCGCCTCGCGGTCAACACCGAGGACTTTCGCGAGCTGCTGACCCCGGTGCACGTCGGCTACACCGGCCTCTTCATCGTTTGGTGGGTCCTCTTCCCGCCCTTCGCGCAGGACGTGCGCCTCCAAGAAAGCGTCTGGCTCAAGTACTCGAGCTGTCAGTACGGCACCAACTTGGCCGCCTTTGAGGCCTTGCTACTAGTCACCGGCATGTACCTCAGCGTGGCCAACGCAAAGCTCAGCATCGAGCTCCGCAAAAAGCCCACCTACTTTGCCGAGGGCGACGACCTGCTGCGCACCTCCCTCGTGCTCGTCGTCGCCATCCCGGCAAACTATATCGCCGCGCAGCACGTCGCCTCGCCCGACGAGTTTGGCAAGTACCTCACCATCACCATTGGCATCTTGCTGCACTCGTGGACCGTCCTCGTTCTGCTCGTGCGCCCAAAGTTTTCGGTCCACTGGTACGACCCGGAGCACAACAACATGAAGGACGGGCTTTACCATCCCACCGGCGACCCCACTCTGGCCGTGGGAGACCCTGTCATGGACATGCCCCGGGTTCTCGCGACGCTCAAGGTTGCCCCACGCCGCCGAAGTAGTGTCGCGGGCAAGCTCGGGGACCGCGCCCGCGCCGGCCGCGGGAGCCTTGTCGGCCGCCTCGGCGCAAATGTAGTGTCGCGCGCTCGCAGGACCACGCTCGTGCGTAACGTAGTGCACCTCTTGAGCGCTTCCCCGCAGATTGCCCCCGCCGCAGCCACCAATCGGCACCATCAAGTGCACCTCGAGAACATGGAAGACCTCAGCAAGCTGGACCAGTTCCCGCCCGAGGGCGAGGAGGTGCTAATAGACCCCCATGGGCGCCACGACCCGTCCAAGCGCAAGCTGGCGTACCGCAGTCCCGAGATGTACCTATTGCTCGAAAAGCGGCTCCAGATCATCCAGCGCGAGAACGCCGAGCTCACCAAGATCCTCGAGGAGCATCGCATCGACCCCGTGACCGGCGAAATGGATGAAGACTACACGGATGCACTGCACCGCATCGAGACCGAGCACGAGGAGCGCGCAAAGGAGATCGAGAATGAGTTTATGGCCGAGCTTGACGCGCTTCAGGAGGAGCGCGAGCAAGAGCGCGCCGTGCTTGAGGCGGACAAGGAAAGGGCCGTGGCCGCGCTTCAGCAGCAAAAGCAAGATGCGGTGGCTGAGCTGCGCGCTGCGCACGCCGCCCAGGCGCGCAAGCTTGCCGAGCTCCAGAAAGAGCAACAACGACTTGCGAATACACTGCGCGGCACCCTGCCATCGCTCACGAGGTTCCTGGCCGCAAACAACTTTTCCGACTACGAGAGCGGGCTCTTGCGCGAGGGCATCGACTCGACGGAAAAGCTGGTGCTGGCCAGCACGGAGGACTTGCAGCACGCTGGCCTCAAAACGGGCCACATTCGCAAGCTACAGACCATCCTCAAGGCGCTCGAGCACGCCACGCCCATGGTCGTCATGCCCGACGGCGCGGTGCGGGCCCAACGACCGCAACCGACTCTCGAGACCGACCCTGGCCAGCAACAGGAGCAGCAGAAGCAGGGCGGAGGGCCCAGCACGAAGACCAAGAAAAAGTCGAGCCAAAAGCCCGCGCGCCGCGTAGCGGATTGGATCGCCAGTGTCGATCCAACAAGCGGGCGCAAGTACCTGATCGACCCCCATACAGGCGTGACCAAGTGGGACGAGGAGGGACCGCTGGTGCAGACACCCAAAGCCGCCGCCGGGGCCAAGCCAAAGAGGTCGCGCAGGCCGGACACCAGGGACACGGACCGGGCGGCAGAGGCGGCCAAGCTGGCCGGGAACGTCAGAACGTTGTTCGAAAGCGACGACGAAGACAACGGCGACGGCGATGGCGACGGCGATGGCACCGACGGCAGTGACGGCAAAGAGCCCGACGAGCGCAAAGTCGAGGAAAAGGCCAGCGCCGGCGGCACTGGGCTGGTGCTGCTGGTGCTGCTGGTGCTGGTGCTGATCCAAGATAGTTGACAAGATACACTGAACATTGCATACGATTGTTGTTGCTGCTGAGGAGCTCGACGTCTCAGAGGTCACTGCTACTGCTGCTGCTGCTGCTGCGGCTGCGGCTGCTGGCGCGCCTTGACCACCTTGGCGGTGCCAATGTCGCAAGAGTTCACCTTGTGCCCGAAGCGCAGCGAGCACAAGCTCTCCTGAGCGTTCGCCGGGGACAAGTTGACCAGCATGAGCGTCTTGCAGTTGCCGCCGAGCGAGTTTTGCAACAGGTAGGTGAGCTTGGAGTTGCGGTACGGCACGTGTCGGCTGCCGCTAGCCAGAGCAAAGATGACGTCGCCGAGCGACGACAGCGACTTGTTGATCGCCTGCGTCTCCTTGAGCTGCTTTCCCTGCACCTTGCTCTGCGCCAGCCGCTCGCTCCCGGCCAAGTCGACCAGGTTCAGCACGCCCCGCCGCGTCTCGCCAGTGGCCCGGTGCGTTGCCAGCACCGTGAGCGTGAACACGCTATGCGAGCGCGAGGACCGCTCGTTGCTGCCGGTGGCGCCTACCGAGCGCGCCTCGCGCGCAGTCTCTAGCAGCTTGAAGAACTCCGGCGACTCCACCTTGGCGCTGGTGAGGCCCTGCACCGTCGTTTCGCCCGTGCGCGGGTTGTGGCGAATGTCGAACGTGGCCTCCTTGTCAGGCGTCGCCGCTCCCGCCGCCGACGCCGCCAAGTCGCGGATCTGCTCGTTGTAGATCTCTAGGAAGCTCACGCGCATCTCATACTCGTGGCGCTCGTCCGCCTGCACGCCGGCAAACAGCATCTCCATCGCGCGCGGGATGATGCCGCGCTCGCGCGCCGCTCACCCCCTCGCCGTCCATCGTGTACGTCTTGCCCGACCCTGTCTGCCCGTACGCAAAGATGCACACGCGGTACCCGTCCAGCGTAGACTGAATCATGTGCTGCACCTCCTCGAACACCTCCTCCTGTCCCTGTGACGCTCGGAACACCTTGTCAAACTTGAAGCCCCAAGTCTGCGCTCCTCGCGCCGACCCGTCGGGCCGTCCGCGCCTCGCCGCGCACCGTAATGTGCTGTCGCTCGGGGTCCTCCTCGGGGAAGCTGAAAACGTTTGCCTCCGCTGGCGCCGCCGGCCTCACGCGCGCGAAGACGCGGATGTTGCCCTTAAGCTCCAGCACAGTGTTGCGCAGGTCGCGCACGGCCTTCTCCTTCTCTTCCAGGTCCGCTTGCAGCCGCCGGATAACGTCCTGCGCCGCCACGAGCTCCGCCTCGCGCGCCGCGAGCGCCGCCTCGGCCAGCTCGGCTCGGCCTGCGAGCTCCTGCGCGCGCTGCTCGTGCTCAGCGGCCAGCGAGGCCGCCGCGTCGCGCTCGCGCTGCGCGGCCTCGGCGGCCGCCGAGTTGGCCTCGCACGAAGTACAGGGGGCCTTCGCCCGTGCCGCCTGCCCTGCTCTGGGCGGCTGCCGCGCGGCGCGGCGCTGGCGGGCTGCTGCTGCGGGGCCGGCAGGCGGCGGCTTGGCCGCCGCGGCGCGGGAGGCGGCGGCGGCGTTGCCCGCCGCGGGCTTGTTCTCTCCCATCGCGCGGCGCTTGGCTCGCGCGGCGGCCATGCGCTCCTCGTTCTCGCGCTTGCGGCGCTGCGCTTTGTCGCGCAGCGCCTCGCGACGCCGGGCGCGAGGCGTAAGCATGTCCACGATTGGGAACGACGATGCGAGCGGGATGCCACCACGCCCGGGCTCGGGGCTGCCCGGCGGCGTGACCATCGCCTCCTGCTGCTGCTGCTGCTGCTGCTGCTGCTGCTGCTGCTGCTGCTGCTGTTCTTGCTCTGTCCTCTACAGTTGCTTGTAGCTCGCAGTTAAAGTTTCGCTGTAAGCGCGTCCCAGCAAGGTCATTGCGATGACCTGCGACAGGTGAGTTGCGATGACCTGCGCAGGTCATTGCGCACCTCGCGAGATCGCAAGGTCATTGCATTGACCTGCGCTACGTCATCGACACTCACCTGGCGCAGGTCATCAAATGACGGCGGAATTCAAATCGCGCAACCGTCACATCGACGGCGATCGATCGATCGGTCGATCGATCGATCGATTGAGAGCGGAGTTTCGATGGCGCTCAAGAAGGGCCCGAAGCTGCAGGTAGGTGGCGCGGCGGCGGCGGCGCAGGCGGCGGCGGCGCAGGCGGCGGTGGCGGCGGTGGCGGCGTGGCTGATCGCGGCGCGCAGTCAGTGGACTTTTTGCCGGATGACGAGCTGAATGCCCTCGTGAATCGAATGTTCGACAACAGCGCCGCGGCGCTGCGCTCGGCGCGGCCCTGGGAGGGAGTGTGGCAGTGCGGCAAGAGCGCCGGCGAAGGCGCCGACTCGCCCGCCGAGGCCGAGCCGCGCGGCCTCCGCCGCCGCGGCTCGGCGGGTAGGTCGACCTGGAGCGCGCCGCGCTTCAGGCGCCAGGCGCTCTCGCAGCCCGAGAGAGTGCCGAGAGCGCGCCACTGCAGAACGGCTGGCTGGCCAACCGCCGCGCCAGCGACGACGACAGCCCGCACAAGCTAGGCAGCGTGTACGGGTCACACTTCCACAGCACCGAGGTGCTCGAGAGCGCGCAAGCGGCGGGCGCGACGCTCAAAGCGAGTCGCTAAGCCAGCCTCACTAAAGATACGAATATGTCCTTGCTTGACGTCTCCCGAAGAGCGCAAGCCCAGCTCGAGCTAGCTACCAAAGTCGAGCGCGTGGAGCGTGGCCTCGGTGCCGTCGCGCACCGCGAACCCGTGCTCATCCAGCTCGCGCCGCAGCCAGAGCGTGAGCAGGAACGGCGCGTTGCCCGGGTGCGAGAGCAGCGCCGCGAGATCCTCCCGCACGTCCCGTTGCAGCAGCGCGGCGTGGGGCAGCGAAAACGTGAGCTCGTGCGCGCGGTCGGGCTCGACTTGCACGCTGAGCTGGTGTTGGTTCTCGCCCGCGCCTGCGTCTGCCACCACGATGGCGAACGGGGCAAGCTCGAGGCGAAAGTTCTGCAAGGCGGGCGGCCCTTGGCACGCGCTGTCGCGCGCAGCTCGCCGCACGCCTACCGGTGCCGTTGGGTCGGCAGTGGGGCAGGCGCGCTCGGCAGTCGCTCGCTGTTGCTGCAGGCCATGGGGCACTCTGCTTGTGGTTTAGCAGATCAGCAGCCGCACGCCGCAGCGCCACACCACGGCGGGCCTGGGCCGCACGTCAACGATGCGCGCCACCACCTGCACGAGTCGTCGCTCCGCGTGCTGCGCGGGCTCGTCGAGCAGGCGCGCGAGGCTGGCGAAATGCTCGGGGCGGCAGCGGCACTGGTGCCTGGTTTGGACGCTGCACAGCGTCGCCGAGCTCGACAAAGTCCGCGTCGCGCGTGGACACGAGCCAGTACGAGCCGGCCATGTTCAAGTCGACCACGCAGGAACGCGCGAGCACGCGCGAGCCCTCCTTGCACAGATAGCGCAGGTGCGCGACTTCGTCCTGCTGGCGACGCCACAACCTGATGTGCCCCGAGGCGTCGGCGCCGTCGCTCACGTCGAGGGTGGTGAGCTTGCCAAAGCGCGTCGTCTGCTCACGAACCTGCTTAATGCGCACCTCGACGTCGACCACGGCGCCCATGCACGACGCCGAGAGCGCTCGCTCCAGCGGCACCACCTCCCCGCGCTTTGGCGGCGGCTCTCCGCCGCCCACTCGTTGCGCTTGCTCGAGCACCTTGCCGTACTGCTCCACGGCCCAGCGCCGCAGCTCGGGCACCTGAAGGAGGACGGTCTGCGCGGCGACGCCGGCCAGCGCGCGCAGCCGCGTCTCGCTCGCGGCATCCACCCTTGCGCTGCTCGCCGAGGCCAGCACAACGCAAAGCCGCGGCTCGCGAACGTGGACCTCGACGCTGGCGCCGCCGTCTGGCCTGATTACCTGAGCAGCCTTGAGGAAGACCAAGTGGCCGGGGCCAGCGTGGCGGTGCGCCCAGCCGGACGCGGCGCCGGCGCAGACCACGCGGGCGTAGCCCATGGACTTGTCGGCCACGAGCAGGTCGCCGTGCTGCCGGCTCTTGCGGTTCCAAGCCAGCACCAGCACCAACAGGTTTCGCTCGGGCGCGCCGGGGTCGCGCAGCGAGCTCAGGAAGCGCGGGGCCACATCGTCCGAGCTGCTTTGCGAGCTTCCTTGCGAGGTCGTGTGCGCCGAGCCCTCGGCGCGGAAGACAGACAGCGACGAAGACGATGACGACGATGATGCGTAGCTGGCCTCCGGCGCACGCGCAGACGCCGCTCCCGTGGCTGGCGCTGGCGCTGGCGCGTCGATGCCAGCGCTGTCGAACGGGTCTGCCGACTGCTGCGACAGGCCCTGCTCCCACTGCAGCAGCCGGTCGGCTTCCTCGGTCGATGCCGCCGCCGCCGCCATGCCTCGGCGCGCCGCCCAGAGCGGGGACAACCGCGGCGGCACCGGCGGGAATCCACGCGCGTGTGGCGGCCCGGCGAGAGCGCCGCCGGCCCCTGGGGCGCACGGCAGGGCGGCAAGTGCTCGTCAGCAAGAAGCCGCGGGCGCGAGGCGCTCGGGCAAGGACAGTGAGGATGGATCTGTTGTTAACGGGGACTACACGTCCGCCCAGCCCTCGGCCGCCATGAGCCTAAAGTCGTTGTCCATGAGCGTGCACTTGATGGCGTAGAGCAGCTTGGCGCGCATGGTCTCCTTGTCGGTGTACCGCGGCAGCGAGAGCGAGAAGAAGCAGGTCTGCGCGCTGGGCAGGTAGTCGTTCGGGCTCGTCACGGCGCCGCCGGTGGGCGCGGTGATCTTGAAGTTCATGGGCATGTCCGTCGCCGAGTCGGGCATGCGCGAGCGCGCCCACGCAAAGCGCAGGAACTCGGTGCGCTGCTCAGCCGTCATCTCCTCGAGCACTTCCCAAAAGAGCGCGACGTGCGGGTCCGAGGCGGACACGCCCTCGTACTCTGTGGACTGGCGCAGAAGGCCAATGTCCATCTCGCTGTGGCCGCACAGCAAAACCTCCAGCTCGCGCTCGGTGAAGAGCGAAAAGAGCTGCACCGGCACGACGGCGGCCAGGCCTGCGCGGAAGGCGTCCAGCTCCGGCATCGACTCTTCGAGACGCACCTTTTGCGCTAGCTCCACGTAGGCCCGCGCATTGTCAAAGTCGAGCGGCTTTGCGGAGCCACCCGGCACAACTGGCGCGACGGAGCCGTCGCTGAGCGTCACCTCGAGCATACGCTCGATGCCTAGGGCCTGCGCCATGGCCTCGGCGCTGCGGTCCTCGACGTCGGCGCTGGCAAGCTCGCCGATGACGCGCAGGGCGTTCATGAAGACCTTGTCGATCTCCTCGAGATGCGAGCCCACGATTTGAAGGCTGGCTAGCCAGCGCCAGTAAAAGGTGGGCAGGTCGAGGCCCATCTGCAGGCCGTGGCGCACGGCCATGCCGACGAGCTTGCCGAGGAAGAGGAAGCGCTTTAGGCTCTGGCCAGAGCGCGCAGTGCGCGACGGGTTGAAGACAAACTTGTCGCGGCCCACGTCGCCGGTCGAGTTGTACCGGTTCGGGCTCGGCACGAAGAGCGGCAAGAGACACTCCATGCGGGAGTCCGGCCACTCGTTGTCGTTCTGCAGCTCGTCCGCGATCTGCTCGTACACGGCGCGGTACGGCCCGCCATAGTCCTTGACGCCCTCGCCGAGGAACTTGACCTTGAAGGCGCGCTTTTGCCCGCCGTGGCCCTTGCCCACATAAGCGCGCCGCAGGGACTGGTCGCTCCACTTGGTTACCTCGCCGTACAGCTGCCCAAAGACGGACGTTTCGATACGCTTGTCCACCTTGCCAATGGAGGCCAGCTTGGGTGGCGCGGCGCGGATGCGATTCACATTCACCATGCGGATCTGGGGCGGGTCGTCGTACTCGTCCGTGGCCAGCGGCGTGGACGTCGTCGTCGAGTTGAGCACGCTTTCCCAAAACGTCTTCTTCGTCCAGGTAAACAGCAGCTGCCGCAGCCGACCCACGACCCAACCGAGGGTTGTGGACCGTGGCTGGTCTTGCTCGTCCAGGGACACAAAAGGCAGCGCGCGGCGAATCATGCAGTTCAAAAGCCGCAGCACGGACGCGCGGGCCTGCACCTGCTCCCGTCGCAGCTCGAGCTCCGTCAGCTCCTCGGCCGCACCTTCGCCGCCGGCGCCGCTCGCCCCAGACTCGCCGGCAACCCGCGCCTTGCTCGGCAAGAAGAGGGTCAGCTCGCCCAGCTCGTGGAGCGGCAGGTTGACGGGGTCAATGCCCAGGATGATGCAGCGCTCATTGACATACTGCACCACCTGCACATCGGCGGCCAGCGACCACGGCTCGTCGCCCAAGAGCGCCTTAAAGGCCTCAAAGCTCTCGATGCAACCAGCCGCCGTCTGCGTTGCAGACTTCTCTGGCGCTTGCTCGAGCACCTCGAGCAAGCCGAGCTCCTCTGGCTCCCAGTACCAGGCGCTCGTGGCGCCTTCTTCCATGCCTTCGTGGCCGCCACCTTGCTGCGACTCGACGCGGTACCACAAGCGACCACCCGAGGCACCGAGGACCACGGCCTCCTCTGGCGACTCCAGGTCGCGCCCGCAGCTTTGCAGGATGCGGACGCGGTCGCCCGCGCGCATACCGCGCCGGCCGTCCGCTAGCGTCAAGTGCTCTCCACTGGCCTTCTCGCACGCCGCGGGCGAGGTGTCCACCTCGACCACCTGGCCCCGCGCACGTGCCGGGTACCGCCGGAACTGGCCGCCCGACACGCCAGCCCAGCGCCGGTAGTGCTCCCAGGCGCGGCGCAAGAAGGCCTCGGGCACAGCCAGCTGCGGCCGCCCGGAAGCCAGTGCTCGCGCAAAAGACGGTCGACCAGGGCCACGTCACCGAGCAGGCACTCGGGCGAGCGCCGCGGAATGGACATCCACTTTGTGCTCACGCTCACGCAGCTGCCGCGCGAGCGGCGCATGCCCACCACCGGGTAGAGCGTTAGCGGGTTGCTCGTGTCCATGCGCGCGTCGCACTTGCCCCGGAGCTGCGCCCCAGAAAAGGCGATGCCGAGGTCCTTCATGATGTGCTGGCCAAACTTGACGCCGTCCAAGAAAAACGACAAGATGCCCTGCTCCATGTCCAAGCACACGCCCACCGTGTCGCCGGTGCCGTAGAACTCGCCGTAGATCTGCTCGGTGCCTTGGCCTTGCGAGCGGTGCGACTCAAGCGTGGCGCGAAAGTTGACAAAGCCGTACGCCGCGGGCGGCTTGTCCCAGCGGCGAAGGAAGCTCATTTGCATCCCAGCCGGGAAGACGCCCGTGGGTCGCTCGGCGACGCCCACAAACACCGACCCGTACTCTTGCGAGGTGTTTTCCACCTTGACCTCCCAGTAGTGCACGCCGCTGCTGAACCCGACGTCCCCGAAGGCCAGGCCTCGCGAGTCCATGTCGTGCTGGCTCAGCGTCACCTGGTGCTCCTCTTCCGCGAGGAGCATGGTCGAGCCCTTGCAGTCCGGCTGAAAGTGGAACAGCCGCTGGAAGCTCATGTTGACGTCGCCGTACACGACCAAGGGCTCCCGCTCGGACTCTGTCACCTCGCTTGCCTTTGCAGGCGCCTCTGCCGCGCCGGCCTCCGGCGTCCGCGTGCGCACCGCAAGTGAGACCTTGCTCGATTCTACCGCGTCGCCCAGCTCACCCAGCAAGGCGCTCGGCTCGAGTGCGGCAGCGCTCCCGGGGAGGAAGACGGCCTGCTGCCCCTCGCTCAAGTCCTTGTTCGCGCTATTTAGCAACGCCTGGACAGTGGCCAGGCTGCTCAGCTCCACCTCGTGCACGTCTGTGCCGTCCGTCAAGGTACACTGCAACGTGCGCGTAGCCGCCTTCCAGCGCGCTGCGGCCTCGCCATCGACGCTCACGTTCGCAACCTTCTTGCCAAAGCTCCTGCCTGCAATGGGCAGGCCAGAACCGCCGCCTCCGAGGTTGCTGCTGCGACTGCTGGCTCCGCTCGACGTGTTGTCAGCCGCCGCCGGCCAAGCGCCTCGGTCAGCCGACGGGCGTGCGACTCGCTGTCGCCCATGCCCCGCGCCCGCAACGGCCGCAAGAGCGCCTCGATTAGATCCGCGTCGCCAAGCTCTTCCAGCGCGGAGATGTCCACTGCGAAGGAGCGCTCTTGCCCCCCGCGCTGGATGACAATGCGCTGCGTGCGGTTGCTTTCACCTTCCCCGCTTGCACCGCTGCGGCCAGGAGAGCCGCCGCCGCCGCCGCCTGGCTTGGCCGCGCGTGCGGCTTCTTTGCGCTCGATACCGAGCAACGTCGCGGCTAGTTCCTTCCGTTGCTCGATGTTGTTCACTTCTGGCGGCACCAGCACCTCTGGGAGCTCAATCTTGAACGTCCCGAAAAGATTGCCCTTGCTGTCGAAGGACAAGTGGTACTCGGTGCCGGCACGCCACTCGTCGCTCCCGAAGCGAGAGCGCCAACCACGCTGGTTGGTACCACGAATAAAGCCAGTCTCCTTAAGCACCAGCTCGGGACCGCCCATCCATTGGCCTTGCACGGCGACCTTGGCTCGGAACTCGGGCAAGTCTAGCGTGCCACGAGCCGGCGTGCCGCGCTCCGGTGGAAACGCCTCGCCGTTCTCGCGAACGAGGCACAGACTCGCGCCAAGGCGAAGCCTGTCACCGAGCTGCGCACGCTGCGCCTTGTTCTGCTCCGGCACGGTACTCACCGCGCCGACCGCTTGACGTCGGAGCGCTTGCGTGCGGCGCTCGAGCTCGGCGGCTTCGCGAAGCTCCGACTCGGCCAGTCGCGAAACGCGGCCGGTCTCGTCGTCCAGCTTGACGGGCACGACCTCCCACTCGCCATCCCCAGTTCCCAGCTTGGTGTACCGGCAAAGCGTACGCTCTGTCTCCGAATCACGGTCAGTTGCTGTCGCGCAACTCGAGTCCTGTTGCTCGTGCGACGGGGTTTGCGCGGAGGCTGACTTTGTCGACTCGCTCTTGTCCTCAGCATTGGTCTCGCCCCCGCCGCTTTCGTCGTTTCCGTCCTGCTGGTCGGCCTCCGCTTCGTCCTCCTCCTCCTCCTCCTCCTCCTCCTCGTGATCGGTTGGAGGCGCGTCGTCATCATCGTCCTCGTCCTCGTCCTCGTCGTCTTCCGCGACCACGGTCCCTGTCTCACCAACCGAGCCGGGCTCCGCGATGGCTTCACGGAAGGCCTCCCAGTCGACCTGGATGCTGTCCGCGGACACCGAAGCGACGACGCCGATGCTTCCGGCGCCGCCGTCTTCGTCGGCTCCTGTCCAGTCGTCGGGCCCACGCACCACAAAGCTGCCCACGGTGATGTGCTTGAGCACAAGCTCGGCGAGCGTGGGGGGCGCCTCCCCCTCCCCACGCGGTTCGAGATCGATGATTGGAAGCTGCTCGATGCGGCCAGTTAGTACCCGTGGCATCGGCCCAACAAGGTCGTCATAGTCTGCCATCGCCGCACTGACAGGATCCTGCTCCAGAAGGCGTTTGGCGGGGTTGAGCTGTGCAGCTGTGGACAGCTCGACTAAAACCTGCACAAAGCGCGAGTGCACAGGAGAAATGGTGCCGCCGCGCTCCATGTACCGCTCAGCGAGCCTGCAAACGCGCTCCCGAGGCACAGAGTCGAGTAGGCGCGCGCAAAGTCCCTCCGCGCTGGCTCCGGTGGGCCTGCGAAGCAGGTCGCAGATCTGCCGCGCGGCGATGGTCTTAAGCGAAACGCCCGGGCTGTGCAGCGCCAGGTTCCACGCGCTGAAGAGGTCCACGATGACCTGCTCGGACACGCCGTCCTGCTCCAACAAGAAGAGCGTGAGCCACAGCGCCAGGCTGACGCTCGGCAAATGCGCGATAGTTTCGTCCTCGTAGGCCATGTCGCGGGCCTCCGGGGGTGGCAGCACCGAGGCAGCGTTGGCTCTTCGACGCCGTCCCACTTTGCACGCTCCGCAGACGTTTCTCTTGCGCGCGCGAGAACGCGCAGCATGTCATACTTCTTGGCCTCGTCAAAGGCCTGCGCGGTGTAGTTGCGAGCCTCCCAGTCGACGACGGCAAACATGCGCATGGAGGCACGCGCCAGCTCGCCCGAGACGACGTGCACGATGGAATCATGCATGTTGTCAAGATTGCACAGCAGGTAGCTCAGCGACGCGTGGAGGCGCTCCAAGAGCGGCACGTTGCGCACGCAGGCCCGCATCTCGGCGCCAAGCGCAGGGCCCTGGCTGGCCACCGTGTGGTGCAGCTCGTCGCCCTCGTCGTCCGCCACGGGCAACTCGGTCCAGTCCGCGACGTCGCCGCATGCCAGCTTCAGGAGACGCAGCAGAACAAAGTTTCCCTCCCGCGCGCCGAGCTCCTCGATCGCCTTTCGCACCGCCTCCTTGACGGGCTGCCCGAGCGACTCCCACTTGTCCAGCACCAGCATGACCGCAGTGCGCGCGTAAAGGCACGACATGGCGCGCGCCGTGGCGACTATAGAGCACTCGAGTTGCGTGAGGGACGCTTCGCGGAGCTTGCCAAGGGCCGCCTTGGGTGAGTTGATGGCCTCGCCGAGGGGGCATACCTGGCGGTTATCAGCTTCGCCGGGCGGCGCGCTTGAGAGGTCAAACACCTCGGCGGCGCCGTCGTCTGCGCGGCAGCGCCGCTTGCTTTTGGCGTCCCCGTGGCCGCGGTGCGTGCGCGGACTCTTGCCGCGCCCGCTGCGCTTGACCTGGGCCGTGGTACCCCCGCCGGAGGAGATAAAGTACCGCTCGCCGGCAAGGCGGGGCGAGTAGGCCGGGACCTCTTCCTCCATGCAATCTTCAACCTGGTGCGCACGAAAGTGCAACGCCGGCGTCGACCCCGGTGCGGCCTGCTCGATCCAGCGATGCGAGCGGGCGTTGTGCTCGCTCAAGAAGGCGTTTGCCAGCGGTTGGCAGCGCTCGCCAAGCTCGGCCGGCGGTTGGAACTTGAGCCGGGTGCGGCCAAAGTTGAACTGCATGCGCTCCGTGCGGTTAAGCGAAGCTGCCGGGTACAGGCCGCGGATGTAGTCCTTCTCGCTCTTGAGCCCGCGCACCATGCAGCCCATCCCGTCCGTGTACTCGCCGTTGAGACCAAACCAGATGTCCCCCGCGTCCATGTCGATCGCGGCACAAACCACGTCGCCGGTCTTCCACTTGCGGCCCCACGGCTCACTGCGCGAGTGCCAGCACAGCTGCCGGTATCCGTCGAACGACCACGAGCGGCCGTCGTCACCCACGCCGTCCCCCTCCGCCGCGTTCCCCGTGAAGGCAGCGTCTGCCCAGCCAATCTGCATGCAGTTGTCCGTCAGGAGCGTCACCTCAAAGTACCAGCAGCCCCCGGTCAGCAGCAGATCACGCGCGCCAACGCTGGGAAATCCATTCGAGGCCATCTTTGCCGAGATGGTGCCGTCGTCGCCAATGCAAACCGCCTCCATGCCCGACATGCAAGTCATCAAGCCGACCCCGGGCGGCAGCTCGATCTGCGGCTGCGCCGGCTCCTGCTCGTGGGCTCCCTCGGCGCTGCTGGCGGCGTCCGCCTCGCTTGCTGCCTGATCCGCCTCGTCTTGGGACTGGAGCAGCTCGCCGTTGCTCAGGATCCACGTGAGGGCGTTGTCAAAGTTCTCGCCCACGGTCGCGATGGCCTTCTTGCACCACTTCTCGGGGAAGCCCATCTCCACGAGCTTGTCAACAATGACAGATTGCCGTGTCGCGGCGGCATCCTCGCCTGCCTCCTCCTGCTCGATTGGTTATTGGCTGCCTCCACGAGCACGTCCATGTCCATGGCATGTTCGAGGCAAAACTCGATGGCCGCCTCCACGTCGTCGTTGCAGCGGCTGAGCGCAAGCCGGCATACTTGCTGCGGAAAGCCAAGGCCGAGCTCCATCATGGTGCGAAGAGCGGGGGACATGTCTTCTTCGTCCTCGTCCTTTTCCGAACCGGCGCTGCCGCTCTTTCGCACGGGGCCGTCGTCCTCCGACGCATCGCCGTCGGCAGCCGGGTCGCGTTGGCCTTGCGGCGGGCCGCGGCCCTCTTGCGAGCCAGCGCGGCGACCATCTCGGCATTCGCCTCGTAGTACTCTTGCACGAGAGCGCGCCACCAGTTCTCCAGCGCGCCGAGGTCGCGCACGCCTGCAGTCTCGGTGAACCGCGCGGCGAGTTCGAGGAGCGGCCGGAAGACACCGAGCTTGAGCATGTCTTGCGTGACGCTCGTCTTGGCGAGTTCCACCAGAGACTTTAGTGCCGCGATCTCCATTTGGGCTTCCGCCACGCACAGTTCGTTTGCGAGCCGCACGGCGGTCCGAATTTCGCCCGTCTGAGCCAGGCCAAGGTCGTCAGCGCCACCCTCGCTCGCGGCCGTAACAGGGACTTCGCATCGCCTCCGGTGCCGGTCTCATCATCGGCGTGAGCGGCTGCGAGTTCCTTGCGGCGCGCATCGTATTCGATTCGCTTCTCGAGTACCTGCGTCACGACGTTGCTCGTCTTGCGGGCAAACATGGAGGCCGAATTCTGGTCGAGCCGCAGGGCGCGCGAGACGTCCACCTCGGGCACCGGGACGAGCATCTCGACGTCCACGGTGGCCGACATGAGTCGGATGGACTCGCGGCCGCCTTGGCCTTGCGCGGAAGAAGCGGATGCTTGGCGTTTCGCGGCCGCATCTACTGCGGACTCCGGCCCCGCGCTGCTCGGGTCTTGCATGAGCACGCGCGCGGACTCTTGGTTTGGCCCACTGAGGCCCGCGAGCACGCCAGCGCGCTTGGTTAGCGACTTGAGGTCGTCCGAGAACGAGTCGTTCATCTGCATCAGGAGGACGGGCGAGAAGCGGACCTTGCCGCAGATACGCAGCTGTTCAAAGTGGCCGCCAAGCACGCAAAGCGACACCCAGTAATCGACAACATGGGCCCGATCGCCGCCTGGGGGCAGTGCGAGGGTGGAGCGGAGCTTGTGCTGGACCGATGGCGACCACCTGCGGTTGCAGAGCAGGCGTCGCAGGAGCGTCACCACGTCGCACGCCCACCCCTCCACACGAGAATACGAGAGCCCAGGCCGCGACGCTGTTGCTGCAATCGTCTGGGGCTGCTCGTCGCCGTCGCCTTCCACTTGGCCGAGCATCACGGCGGCCTCGGCGCCGCCCGCTTGCTCCTCCTCGGTCTCCTCGGCGACGCTCTGCGCGTACGACGGCGGAAAGGCCTGCGCCACGAGGGCCCAGAGCCTTTCGATAAGCGGTTGGTCGTCCTCGATGCTGCGCATCTCGGCGATACTCGGCAGCAGGCGGTTGAGCAGCCGCAGCGTGCGATGCTGAATGCGCGCGCTGCGCGAGCACGCTGCGCAAAGCAGCACCTCGATGCGCGAGGTGGTCGACAGGTAGCCTAGGCAGGTCTCGAGCCCATTCACCGAGATGGTGTACAGCAGCATAACAACCTGGAAGCAGTACTCCTCTTCGTCGATCGACGCCGAGCCCGCGAGCAGATCGCCGCTACCTGACGCGTCGCTGGACTGCATGCCCTCCAGCGCGGTCTCCAGCTCGGTGAAGAGCATCTCGAACACTGACTTGCCCAGCGTCTCGGCACCGGACGGCTTGGTGTGCTTGCGGAGGGTGTTGAGCAGCGAGGCGGTCGGCTTCGCAGCGAAAAGGTGGTCGAGGAGATATCCTCTGTCCACGCGCCGCTGTTGAGCACCACCTGCGACGCGAGGTGGTGCACGACGCGCAGCGTGGCCTTCATGACGCGCTGCTGCGTGGCAACCGTCATCTGGCGCGCGACCTTGCTGCACGCCTCGTCAGTGTCCGAGGCCGTGTCGGCGGTGCCGTCCTCGATCTTGGCAAGCGCCTGGCGAGCCGAAGTGAGAACCTGGTGAAAGATGCGAAAGATCCCGATGCGCGAGAGGAACTCGTGGTCGTCCGGCACAAGCGCAAGACCCCAAGTGTCGATGATGGCCAACTGGAGGTCTGCCGAGCTGCCTGCCGTGGCGCGCTCGAGATCAGCGGCCAGCGTGGAGAAGACCTGCTCAAACGCAGATCGGACAGTGCGCTGCAACATCCGCCCGCATCCACGCGTGTTGCTCAGGTAGTGCCCGTCGACGGCCTGGCTCGCCGAGGCCACCGAACCCTTCTCCTTGGGCACAAGGCCCAGATCCACAAAGTCGAGCGCGCTAAGCTGCGGGCTGTCCACGACCTTGCTACCGCCATGCTCACCGTCGCCATCGTGACCGCCGCCGCCGCGTACGTCAGCACTGCCATCGCCGCCCAGGCCTCCCGGCCCGGCGCCAAACCTGCCCCTGCCGCCGCTGCCGCCACGGCGACCATCGGCAGCTCCGAGGTCGTCGGCGCCCGAGCGCAGGTTCCCAGCAGACTCGCTGCGCTGCCCGTTTGGGGCCAGCGCCTCGAAGCGCATGCCGACGTCCACGCAGAGCGGGTTCGCGGGCCGATCGCCAGAGAGGGCGCGAGCCACTCGAGCACGGTCGCTTTGACCTGCGCCGAGGCAACGCTGGGGCTAGCGCAACCAAACAGCTTGGCGTTGATGTGCTTGTTGCGGTTCCGCGCGCCGACGAGCATGGCGAAGACATTAAGGCCCGCGGCACGCTGCAACGCCCGCCACGCGCCCTGCAGCATGAGGCTGCTGATCTTCTTCACGCTGTACTGGCCCTTGAGAAACAACACGACCGACTCGAGCGCCTTGAGTGCGACTTTGAGACTGGCATGTTGTTGCGCGTGACGTACTTGGCAACGCGCTTCCATTGCTCAAGCACTTGCAAGAGGGCGTGCGGTGGCTCGGACGGCCCCACCGGGCTGCTCGCCGCCGACACGCCTTCATTTTCCGCCATAAGCTTGGTCACAAAGTCAGCGGTCACCAGCTCGCCGAGAGACACGTCAATCATGCCGTCGTCGTGCGGGTGCCCAGGAGAAAACGGACCGCCAGTGTGGTCGGAAGTGAAGTCGTGTCCACGCGAAGCGACGTGTCGTAGCCCTCGCCCTGGATGGCGCCGCTGCTGATCTTCTTTTGGAGTGCCGGAGCGGAAAACTCGAGCACGGGCGCCGTGCCCGGTCGCACACGCAGCAGGAACTGGGCCTTGGCCAGCAGCTTTTCGGCGAGGACGGCGTACGTGCTGCCGCTCTGCTGCTTGGCGCGAATGGCCCACTCGATGACGCGCTGTGCCGCGCGCCACACACTGATTAGCATGCGCGAGGGCTGCGCGCCGTCCTCGGCGTCCTTGATCTGGAACGCTTCGTCGTGCGAGGTGCACCCGAGCCAAAGCCAGAGCAGGCGGGCCTCTTGCAACACGCCGGTGTGCATGATCATGGCCGCGATGGTGGCGAGCCGCGCAGCACGCATCGCTTTGCCGCCAACTGAGAGGAAGGCGCTCTTTCCGGCGAAACCGCATCATCCACTGGTCGAGCACGTCCACGCGCGCCCCTTCGCCCGTGATAAAGGACTGAAGGAAGTCTACGTCCTTGTCCGACTCGAGGCCCAGATCTTTGAGGCCGGCAAGGTCCTCAAGGAGGTTGCTCTCGGAACCGCGGTGGGCCACGGTGGGTCGCTCGGCGTCATCCACGGCGCCGCGGCCGGCCTGTGGGCCGGCCTGTGGGCCAGCCGCGCGGTACCCGGAAAGGACCAGGAGCATTTTGGCCTCGTCGAGATTGGCAGCGCGGTGCTCCAGGTAGTGGTCGATGGTGGCCTGCGGGAAGCCACCCTCGAGCAGATTGGACTGGAGGAGGTGTCCGTAGTCGGCCTCTTCGGCGTCGTCGCGCGGCTTCTCGTCGTCCACGCCCAGCTCGGGCGCGCTGTCGTCCTGTTCAACCATGGCGACCTGCTTGGACAGCACGGCGGCCATCTTGCCGCCCAGCAAGCCCAGGAGGCGCTTGCAGCTCGGGACTAGGCTGTGCTCTCCGGCGGCCCCGTTCCGAAGCCCCGCCAGCTTACCGTTCACGCCCGCCGTCCGCTTCCCGGAACCGCCCGAGCATCAGCTGCCCGCCCGGCATGACGCGCAGCGAGACGAATCGCTTCGGCTTCCCTGCCCGCGCGTCCACCAGTTCGAGGCGGTTGCCGCCGAGGTAACCGCTGATTCCGTGGTTGCCGACGACCGTGCGGCTCGAGGCGTTATCGCCGAATGGGTTGGCGCTCGTGGCGAGCGTTACCTCGTAAGCAGCGTCGTCCCCAGGTGTTTTGTCGCCAAGGTCCAGGCGCCATCTACCAAGCCCTCCGTCGCGGCGTGGGCCGAGAACGAAGGGAGCTCGAGGAGCTGCAGCAGCCGCCGCGGAGTACCTCGAGCGCGCTCGCAAGGTCCACGCTACTCTGCGGCCAAAGCACCAAAGCGGAGAGGGTCGGCGCGAGCATGCGCACGAGTAGCTGCTCCTGTGCGGGGCTTTCCCCCGCGGTGCCGAGTCCCTGCAGGCGATGCAAGAGTGAGCGAGCATCTTGAGGGCCTGGGGTGGAACTGGTGCGTCTAGGGTGCTAACAGCTCGGTTCAAATCGGCCATCGCGCCGATGCGGGTCTGGCACCACTGCTGGGGAGTCTGCGCTTTGAAGCGCAGGATGCTCTCGCCCATCGGCGGCTGCAGCTCGGCGCGCCGTGGGCGCCGGCAGCGAACCGCACTGCTGCTGCGGCGCTGGCCTCGTCCGTCTCGCTGCTGCTGCGCAGCGTCACACCGTCGCCCTTTTGATAGAGCGCGACTGCCGGGTGCAACGAGTTCTCGCCCGAGCAAAAGTCGCCGAGGCCGCGAAAGGCCACCCCCCAGTCCGTCCGTCTGCCGTGGTGCGTGCAGGCGTACGAGAGCGTGCCCTGGTTGGTGTCCAGCACGCAGTGCACCGTGTCGCCTGTGCGAAAGCCCGAGCCATAGGAGCGCAGCTTGCCACGGTTGTGCCAAAGCACCTTGGTGCCGATGAGGCCAAAGCAAGCCGCTCTTGTCCGCCCCAAATAGGCAGACGAGTTGGCCGACTTTAGAGCCACCCCAATGAAGACGTGGCCCTTCTCGCAGCGGTCGAGGTGCACGCTCCAGCGGTACACGCGGCGGTGCTTGCTGTTCATGGCCAGGTGCGAAAGCGCCGTGCCCCACTCCTTGTCAGACTTTTGCTTCCCCGAGCGGCCGTCGTTGAAAAGCTCGATGGTCTCGGCACATCGCGCCTCTTGCAGCGACAGCAACGGGTCGCCTCGTCTTGGCCAGGCGCGGCGCGCGAATCGCTAGAGCCCGTGCTCAAGTCAAGTAAGACGTTCTGCAGGGTGCGAAGCAGCCTGACGCGGAACAAGTTGCTCGGCGGCGGGGCTGGCGCGTCCTTGACCGGGCCAAGAGGCACTGTCGGGCTGCGGCGGCGGCGTCTCCGCGGCTGCTGCGGGCGGCGAGCTGTCCTTGGTGCTATCTTCAAGCGAGAGGCGCAGGGCCTGTTGTAGCAGCATCTCCTCCTCATCCTCAGTCGCGACGTCGGCCGCTTCGCTTGTACCTCCAGGCTCAGCTGCGGGCGCAGCTGCGGGCGCGGGCGCGAGCGCCTCGCCGGTTTCCTCTACGAGGCCATAGTGCTCGGGCAGGCTAAGGTCTGGAAAGTACAACTCGGAGGCGTACTCTTGGCTGGCCGTGCCTTGTACCGAGTCCAGGAGCACGTTGAACCACTCGAGGGCGCCCTTCCGGTGCTGTGCGGGTGTGCTTGTCCAGTGCCGTGTTGGCCCGCGGCGTCCACCACCTCGGTCGGCTCACTCGGGCTTGCTGTCGTCGGCGTCCCCGCCGCGGCCAAGCAGCGCGTCACACATCTTTGGCGCGGACAGACGGGCCGCAAGACACTCGATGAGCAGCGGGTTGTAAGCCGGCGGCGAATCAAGCAGGCTTCGCAGCATGCTCTCTAGTTGGTTGGCCTGCGGGTAAAAGGTATGGACGCCGAGGGTCCAGCAAAGCGTGGCTTGGTTGACCATTGAAGCGCGCGCGCGCACGAGCTCCGGGTCGTTGCGGGCCGTCTCGCACCACTCGAGAAGCGCCACGCGGTAAATAAGCCCCCCAAGCTTGTTGCAGAAGACTGGCGGCGCGACTGGCGGCGCTGCGCTGACTGCAGCGCGGTGAGATCCTCCATCGAGTTCGCGCCAAGTAGCCGCGCCGCGCTCAGCTGTGGCGCCGGGGCGGCGTTGTGGCCAAGGCCCACCGAGGCTGGGGCAATATCCGAGCAGGCCAGGTTGTACAGGTTGGCACTGATGATTCGCAGCACGTTGCGCGCGGCCGCCGCGAAGAAGACCGAGCCGGCCGCCACGGCTACGAACCGATACAGCAGCGAATAGAGGAGCAGAAAGGTTAGCGGGTGGCCAAAGACCACGGCCTTGCTCTTCTGCCCCTGGGTAGTAATAAAGTCATGCGCCTGGCAGCTTAGCGACTGCAGGAGCAAAGCGGCCACCTCGTGGGTGGTCGAGGCGGCGCCCGCGCCCGGAGGCACGCGCACGCCGCGCAGACGCGCGAGCGTCTCGTCCGGCACGGTGACGGGCACCGTCTCAGGCTCTCGCAGGAGGATCTGAACGGCAATAAGCTGTGCGTGCAGCGACTTGTCCTCTTCCTCTTCCAGCGCGCGCTGAACGAGCTCGCTCAGCAACTCGCTCGGCGGCGCCATTTCGTCGCTCAGGTCATCATCCTCCGCGTGAAAGGCCACAATTTGCTTGAGGTCGGCCTGCCGCAAGCGCTTCCACAGCTTGAGAGCCTTCTTCCTGCGCTGCGGCGTCGAGAGTTGGTGTCGCTTGCGCTTCTTCTCCTTGTCTTCCTCTGTTTCGCCGCTCTTGGCTTGATCCTCTTGCTGCTGTTGCTGTAGCTGAAGCTTTTGCAGCTGCGCGGCGGCCACGCTCGAAGTCTCCTCGCGAGCCATCTGCTCCGCGACGGCGTCAAGCTGTTCCGAGCTTGGCCGGCCGATGACGAACTCGTGGCCCAACAGCGCCGTCTGTAGCAGCGGGTCTCGGTGCGTCTCGTATAGCAGTCGGTGAAACACGCGCAGCTCCAGAGCCGGCTTGCCGCGCGGCGACGTGGCCGAAGCGGCTCCCCTTGCCCGCCTCGCCCCGAAGCGCAGGGCTCAGCGGGCCCGGGATGCGCAGCAGGCCGAAAAGCTCGCTGGCATCATGTCCGCGGTGCGTGTCGCGCTCAGTGCCCAGGTAAAGCAGCGCGTCGCGGTCAAAGCGGTCGTCCTTCTCTGCGCAGAGCTTGGAGAGCCGCTCCAGCTCGACGACACGCATTTTCCTTTCGCTCGAGCGGCTGGTGGCGTCCGCGACGCGGAGCGCTGCGCCCGCGCGCCTCGGCTCCTGCTCGCTGCGGCGCCGCTGCTGGCGCCGCCCTCTCTCGCTCTCGCTCTGCCCGCCCCGCGCCTTCCTTCGCGTCGCCGACGTTGGCGTTGTTCTTCGCGCAAGATTTTTGGGACGCTGCAACCCGAACGCGGACTCCAATTTTCATGCATTTTTTTTTGGGTCCCAATGCGCAGGCGAGAGAGGAGGAGGCGAGCTTTGGTTGCGCTCGCTCGCCTTGCGGCAACCGAGCTTCGCGGCAAGTGCGCGACCGGGATGGCCGTCGCTTTGTCCGGTCAGTTTCCCGAGGCTGCCACGCGACCCACGCACGTGTAGAGGTGCTGCGAGGCCGGGGGCGGCGCCTTAAAGTAGCGCACGCCTTGCGTGCCGTAGAGCCAGGCGGCGGGGCCCACGTCGAAGACGCGGCCGTCGGCCGCCGCCGCGAGGTGCGCCGCCTCCTCCACCTCGGCCTCGGCCAGGGACTCGCTCGCGCAAGGGCCGGCACCGGGGCCGGCCGCGGCTGGGTCGCCCAAGCGCGCCACGGCGGCGTACTTGGCAACAAAGTAGTGGAACCACTGCGTGCGCGTAGCATTTTGCTCGGGCGTCAGGTCGTGCAGGTCGTCCGACATGTCCGCCGGGTCAAGCGACGAGAGCGTAGGGCGCGCGTGATGGCCTTGCCCGCCAGCGCGTTATACGAGCCGGCCGGGGCGTACTGGCTGCGTGCTTCTGTCACGTCGAACACGAAGCCGTCCACCGCGACAAGCACGCTGCGGCGCTCGTCCCCAGCGCCGTCGTAGAACTCTAGCTCCTCGGTGCTCAGCACCTCGAGCGCGCGTGCGCGCAGAGCGTCCACCTCCTCGTCAACCTGTACGCTATCCAGCTGCAGCATCTTGGCCAAGTCCACTGCCGCGCCCGTCTCTGGCGCGCCCACCGACATCATGGGGCACTTGCCCTCGCCGCCGTCTCCGCCGTCGCTGCCACCGTCCAGCATCCCCAGGTGTCGCTTGGCGAGGCTCACGTGCGCCAGGAACTCGTCCCAGAACAGCGAGGCGAGCATGCCGCAGGCCGCCATGCCCAGGAGGGCCGCGCGCAACACCGGCGGAAGCCGCGCCATCTCGTGTGCTTGCTTGCGCTTGTTCATGCGCCCGCCAGGCTCCTTGAAGCACGACGCCTCGGCTGCATTGCAAGCGCCGCTGTCAGCCACTGTCGGTCAGGGGCTCTGGGCAGCGCACTTGGGCGGCTTGGCGGCCACTGCCGCGCCGCCGCCGCCGCCGCCGTCAGCCATCAACAGTCGCACGATAGCACCACTCCAAGACACGTTTTTGCGGTAAATAGAGGTCGATGTCTGTATTCGGCTCGCAGCTGCCGCGATACGTGCGACTCTGTCGGCGCCTTCGTCGCCCATGCCCTTCCGCACCACAAAGATTCAAAAGCTTCTTGGCAGGCCAAGGATCTTCTCGGCGATGTGCGTGAGGACCAGGTTGGACGAGATGGGCGCGATCCTGTAGGCGCGCCTCACGCCACTTGCGCTCAATGTCGTACTCTGACGCGAAGGCAAAGCCCCCGTGGGTTTGCATGCAGGCCTCCGCTGCGGCCCAGCTTGCTCCGAGGCCAGATACTTTGCCATGTTGGCCTGCGCCCCACAGTCAGCCCCAGACGAGTAAAGCGCCTCAGCAGCCTGGACCATAAGGGAGGCGGCCTCTACGCTGGCGAAGGCCTCAGCCAGCGGAAACTGAATGCCCTGGTTCTGGCCGATGGGCCGGGCAAACACCGAGCGATCCCGGGCGTAGGCCGAGGCGCGGTCAAGGAAGAAGCGCGCGTCACCAAGGCACTCGGAGGCGATGAGAATGCGCTCGGCGTTCATGCTGCTGAGGATGTAGGAAAAGCCGCGGCCCTCTTCACCAACGATGGCGCTGGCAGGAATGCGAAGGTCGTCGAAGAAGACCTGGCAAGTGTTGTGGTTGACCATGGTCTCGATCGTTTGATGGTCAGCGCGCCGGGTGGTCGCGTGCCGCTGCGCGCATGTCGATGAGGAGGTGCTGAGCAGTTTTGCGCGGCGTGGGCGCGTCCGCCGTCTTGGCCAGGAGCAGCATGAGATCGCTGTGCTCGGCTCGGCTTGTCCACAATTTCGTGCCGCTTACCACGTCTCGTCGCCGTCGCGCCGGGCCGTGGTTTGCAGGCTCAGCGTATCGGTGCCCGAGTTTGGTTCGGATACGCCAAAGGCCTGGAGGCCGAAGCTCGCGGTCGCGATCTTGGGCAGGAACTCGCTCTTCTGTTCCTCTGATCCGTGGCGCAATATGGTACCCATGGTATACATCTGCGCGTGCGCAGCGCCGCCGTTGCACCCGCTGCGATGAATTTCCTCCATCACGAGGCAAGCTTCCCGCAGGCCAAGTCCGCTGCCGCCATACTGCTCGGGAATCAATAGCGACAGGTACCCGCTGGCCGTGAGCTCCTGCACAAACTCGCTCGGGTAGCGCTTCTCCCGGTCGCACTCGCGCCAGTACGTCCCAGGGAACCGGTCACACAGCGCGCGCACGGACGTCCGAATCTCCTCGTCCTGCCGTGCGCCGTCGAGTCCTGAGCGCGCACCCGGATGCGCTCGCTCAGCGCTGGCACAGAGGCCACGCCTCGGCGCCACGCGGGCGTGGTGACCTTCCGGCCGAGCGGCCGAGCGCAGCGTGTGGCGGTCAGCATGCTGGCTGCGATTACGGCTGGCAACGCTGGCTGCCAGGCTCTGATGCACTGCCTCACAAAGATCCTTCTCTTCTCCTGTCCGATCCTTTGCTGCAATCGGACCGGGACGCTGTAAGGGTTTTAAGGCCGAGTATCGCACTTTCGCACCGGATGGCTCGTGTGGCCAAGCGGCAAGGCGTGACACTTGTAATGTCAAGATCACTGGTTCGATTCCGGTCTCGAGCATTTTTTTTTCCACTTCCCGAGCCACCACGGAGGCCGCCACGGAGGCCGCCACCCTGATGGCCAAGACAAGCAAGCGAGAGCGAGAGCTAAGGTCAAGTACTTAAGGTTGTCCTCGGCCTTGCGGCGGCCGAGCGCTTCCTCGGCTGTGCGGCCGCCCGTGCAGCGGACGGCAAACCACGGCCATTGGAGAGGAAGGGCGGGACACGAAACGAACAGCAGGGTTAGCTGGGCTATGCGACAAGCTGGCGTCGGGCGAGCCAGCCGGCGGCGACGAGCCACGAGTTGCGTGCGGCGTACCGCAGGATGATGCCCAGAGAGGAGATGATCTTGCGCAGGAGCTGGCCCTCCCAGGTGGGCTGCAACGAGGTGATCGAGCGCTCAAGCGCCGACTCAACTACCTGCAAGCGGCCCATGGCGGTGGTGGCGAGCAGGAAGGCGTGGCGCATGTCAGGGGCGGCTTGCGGCATGGGGCGCACCGGGTTGATCAGGCTGGCGACCCAGAGGGCGCGCGCGGCCGGGCGCTCGGGCTGCGGCATTAGCCCGAGTTCCCGAACCAGGCGCACACTCTGCTCTGCGGACAGGGCGCCGTACTTCATGGCAAGCTGCTGCCAGGTCACGCAGAGGTGGCCCACGCGACGCGCGAGAGCGCTGGCCTCTGGGTCGGGGTCGAGAGCCAGCTCCTCTTGGACTTCTGGCTCGATGATGCGCACGCGCGCAGTGACGTAACCGTCCGTGTTCCAGGCCTCAGTGATATGGAACACGCGGCGCGCCACGACCTCCATGAAGAAACGGCCGCCGGGGAGCTCCTCGCACTCCACGATCTCCACTTCTGTGCCGCAGTCTGCGCTGTGCCGCGGGACCATGCCGAAGCGTCTGGAGCCCTCCAGGCAGCGCTGCGTGAGAAGGCGGTACCGCGGCTCAAATATGTGCAGGCTCATGCGCTGCCCGGGCAGGATGGCCGTCAGCAGGAAGCACGGCAAGGCCGCTACCTCCGCCAACTCCGCCTTGCCTTTGGCCTCCTTTATTTCCTTGAGCTCGGCCTGGAGATCCTCTAGGCGCGCCGCGTAGGCCTCCGGGAAGGCCGTTTCCAGGGCGCGCGCCAGGTCCGTGGCCACCGCCAGCTTGTCGGGGCTTGCGTGCAGACACGTCCGGCACATTGGGCATTTGGCCTGATGCCGCAGCGCCTTGCCGAGGCACTCCCGGCAGAACGAGTGCCCGCACGTCGTGGTGCTGGGCTTCACCAGCAGCTTGAGGCACAGCGTGCACTCGAAGTCCTCCACCTCGAGCGCCATCCTCCTCTCTTCTTGACCAAGGAAGAGCCTCAGCCATGTCCCAAATTCCAGTGTTGCTCTTTCGGTTCGCGGAACGTTCCTAATATCCGTTCGCCTTTTTTTTTTCTTTTCTTTTCTTGCATCGCGCGGACGCAGAGAGCGGCGACGAGCAGTCAGAGCGCGGGAGGAGCAATATCTTGGAGCTCGAGCGCTCGAGGCCGGCGCCGAGGCCATGCTGAGGCGCACGGAGAGTAGCAGCGGCGTGCTGGGCGATGGCGACCCGCGCAAGGCGCTCATGCAGGCGCAGCGCCAGCTCATGCGCGACGGGGCGGCGCGAATCGGCGCGGGGCGGCCCGCGCCGCCGGCGGGCGCCGCGCCGGCGCTGTTGCGCCGCCAGGGCAGCGGTCTCAACCTGCGCGACTTTGAGCAGTTGCTGGAGCGCACGCGCGTCGACCTCGGCGCGGAGGTGCCGGTTAAGGAGGCGTATCAGCACTTTAAGCGCCTGGAGAGCTCGAGGATGCGCAACAGCCTAGACACGACGCCGGAGATCGTGCTGTCCATCATGAAGGACCAGATGACGCTCTCGGCGCGGCGCAAGACGGCTTCCGAGCGCGTCGTGCCCCCGCCGCCGACCATCTCCCGCGAGGACTCGGGCATCCAGCAGCAGCAACAGCAGCAGCAACAGCGTGCGAGGCGGGAGCAAGGCCCCGCGAGGCCAGAAGACGCACCGGAGGAGCCTGCTGCGAAACCAGTCTCTAACGCCCGCAAGGCAGATGCGCCAGCGAATAGCCGCGGGAGCGGCGGCGGCGGCGGCGGCGGCATTTCCACGGCGCCGTCGCTCGTGCCCAGCATGTTTCGTGGCCAGACAGAGTCGCAGCTCGCGGTGCAGGGCCCGACGGCGCCAGGGCTCTTGCTTCGTCGCGCCACAATTGGATCTCCGGTGCACAAACCGCCGCCGCCACGCGGACCCCCGCCCGGCCACGCCGGCGGCACCTTGAGCGCGAGGCATGTGCCACCGCAACAAAAAGCGCAGCAAACGCAGCGGCAGCGGCAGCCCCCCCTCCGGGCCAACTGCAGGCTTCGTCGACCGACACAGACCAGTCGGGGCTGCTGAGCCCGTTGCGCGTGACGCGACAGTCGACCGAGCCAAACCTCCACCGGGACCGACCCCCACCGCCACTTCGACGACACGCTAGCCAGGGACCAGTCCGAGCGCAAGCCTCGGGCATGCAGAGCGCAGGGGCGCGCGCCAAGGCGCTGCTGTCGCCGGCCACACAAGGCGCGGACCGAGAAGCGTTCATGCTGCGCGAAAAAGTGGCCTCGCTGGAAAATCAGCTGGCACGCGAGAAGGCCGACCGCGATCGGTACAAGGAGCACCTATTGCAAGCGCAGCGCGACCTGCACTTGAGCGAAAGCAGCTTGAAAGAGGCGGAAGAGTCCCTGAGTACGCTGCGCGAAAAAATGGCCGCCACAGAGCAGGTGGAGCGCAGTAACAAGGAAAAGGTCCGTGCGCTCCAGCTCGAGCACAAAACAGCCGCGCGCAAGAGCCGGCAGCGCTTTGACGCAGCCATCGACTTTATGAAGGGCATGCTCGTGGACGCGAGGTTCGAAAACCTGGTGCAGGTCATCAAGAACCGCCTACGCATCATCGTAGGCGCCGAGAAGACCGAGGTGTACGTGGTGGACCACAAGAACCGCGAGCTGCTCTCCTACCGCGAGAGGTCTGGGCAGAGCCGACGCGCGCACCCCACTGGCAACAAACTCTGGACCGGGCGATTCCCTCTCGACACGGGCATCGTGGGCTCGGTCGTGGAGGAGAAGGCCATGCAGGTGGTCGCCGACGTGGAGAGCGACGTGCGCTTCGACGCGCTGGTCGACGGCATCGGCAGCAACGGCGTGCGCAACCTGGTGGTTTACCCCATCCTCATGCGCGACAAGGTAGTGGCTGTGGTCGTGGTGGCCAACAAGCTGTCGCCCAACGGACGCATCGCCGGCGACGACTTTACGCCCTCAGACGTGGCCGCCGTGCAGGACTTCTCGACGCTCTCCACCCTCGCCTTCCTTCAGCAGCGCATCCAAAAGACGCGCGAGCGCGCAGACAAGCTCGAGGCTGGCGAGCAGGCCGACTCGGAGGGCTCTGGCGCCGAGGACGACGCGCCGTCGCCGCGGCAGCTGGCCTCGCGGCCACGCGGCGGCGGCGGCGGCGGCGGCCGTGGGCCCGCGTCATGAGCCCTGACGCAACCAAGGAGCCTGGTAAAAAAGATAATTTTTCTCGTCAGAGAGGAGCGGAAGCGGAAGCCGGGAAGGTGCCGTGGGAAGAGCGTGGATGGCGCCGCCGCAGGGCAGGCCCGCCGGGGCCCAGCAGGCGCAGCAGCGCGGGTCAGTACCCGACCGCCATGAGCGCGGATGACATGAAGCAACGGCTGCAGCAGGCGCTGCGCAGCGTGGAGGAGAACGCCTTCTTGATGAACCGCGCGATCGACTCGGGCAACCTGGACGAGACGCTAAAGTTTGCAGTCAAGATGCTGCGCGAGCTGCGCGTGGGCGCGCTGTCGCCAAAGTCGTACTACGAGCTGTGGATGGCCATCTTTGACCGGCTCCGGCAGCTGCACAGCCACTTTTTGGACCTCAACGCGCGCGGGCTGGAGATGGCTGAGCTGTACAAGAAGGTGCAGAGTACCAACCACATCATCCCGCGGCTGTACCTCATGATCACGGTGGGCTCGGCTTTCATCATCAAGCAGGAGGCCGCGACCAAGGACATTCTGCAAGACCTGATCGAGATGAGCAAGGGCGTGCAGCACCCGATGCGTGGACTGTTCCTGCGCAACTTTTTGCTCAAGATGACGCAGGACAAGCTTACCAAGGAGTACGACACGACGACCGAGTTTTGCGTGTCCTACCTGCTCCAAAACTTTAGCGAGATGAACCGGCTCTGGGTGCGCATGCAGCACCAGGGCAACCCCAAGAACCGCGCTAAGCGGGAAAAGGAGCGCCGCGACCTCAAGGTGCTCATCTCCTTCAACCTGGTGCGCCTCAGCGAGCTGGAGGCCATGTCGCTCGAAAAGTATCGCACGCTCGTGCTCGACTCTCGAAGATGTCGGAGATTTAAGGATCGCGCAGTGCTGGACGTCATGGTGCAGGTATTTCCATCAGGGTACCATTTGGAGACGCTCACCAAGCTGTTTGACTGTTTCGAGCATCTCGAGGACAAGGTGAACCTTAAGACCATTCTGGTGTCTCATGGAGCGCATCAAGTTTGACGAACCGGAAGAGGACGACGAGGACGACGAGGACGACGATGGTCACGGGAAGCCCGTTCAAGCCGCCGAAGAGCCTCCTGTCGCAGCCAAGGTGGAATCCGTCGCGTCAGAAGGCGACAAGGACGACGAGGCCGCAACGTCGGCCGTCGCCGTCGTCGACGCCGACGCCGACGCCGACGCCGACGCCGAGGAAGGAGAGGGCGAGCAAGAGGGCGAGAAAACCGCTGCTTCTCCTGACGACGGCGAGAGGGCCGAGGCAGCTTCGCCCTCGGATGCGCCCACCAACGTTGGCGACAAGGAGGCAAGCCCCCGCGTGTCCGCCGAGGCCTTTGAGACCATCAGCGCGTGCATCAGCAAGATCATCGCCGAGCGAACCGCAATGAGCGCGGAGGACACGCTCGATCTCCAGGTCGCGCTGCTCGACTTTGCCGTGACGTGCTACCCGGGCCAGCTGCACTACATCGACACGGTGCTGGGCTTCTGCGCGAGCTTTCTCATGGGGGCCGAAGCCAAGATTGAGGCAGAGGGGAGCGCCAATGTGGTGGACATTCTGGTGATGCAGCTGCTCAAGGTGCCGCTCCGGCAAAAGGAGCTGGGCTCGATCGAGTTGCTCAACCTGACGCACTTTCCGAGTCTGATGGGGCGGCTCACGTGGGCGAGCAAGAAAAAGGTGGCGCACGGGTTCCTGCAGCACTGCCTGAGCGACGACGGCCTGCTGCTCGACGACCCGGACAAGCTGACCAAGCTGCTCGCTTTCGTGGCGCCGCTTATCCAGGACGAGGAGGGCGCCGAGGAGCCCGAGGCACGCCGAGTCGCCGGCCTTTGTAGCAGCAGCAATCGGTTGCCAAGCTCGTGCACCGCTTTCGGCACGAGGACCCCCGTGTTGTTTCAGATTCTCAACGTGGCCGCAAGCACTTTAGCAAGGGCGGTGTGAAGCGCATCCGGTACACTCTCGTGCCGCTGTGCTTTCGCTACATCGTTCTTGCCGACGCGCTGCAGGAGGCCAAGCCGGCAGGCGAGGAGGCAGGTGGTGCGGACGCGCCGAACGACGGCGAGGACGAGGACCCGATGCAAAAGATGCTGCGCGAGCAGGCGGCGGGCTCGGTGAGCACGCGCAAGGTTTTCCAGTTTGTTCACGAGATCGCGTCGGCGCTGAGCGGCGTGGTCGAGCTGCAAGAGATGGCCCTGCGCATGTTCCTGCAAGCGGCGCAGGCCGCCGACCGGGCCGCCGAGCAAGAGGTCGCGTACGAGTTCATGGCGCAGGCCTTCACCTTGTACGAGGAAATCGCCGACTCAAAGGAGCAGCTGCGCACGTTGCCCGTGCTGGTGGGCACTTTGCAGCGACTCACGGTGTTTGACAAGGAGAGCTTTGAGACACTTGCGACCCCCCAGTACGCGGCGCGCCTACTCAAGAAGGGCGACCAGTGCAAGATGGTGATCCTGTGCGCTCATCTGTTTTGGTCGGTCGAGCCGGAGCGCGCGCTGCGTGAGGGGGAGAAAGAGCCTGCGCCGGGCAAGGACGGCGCGCGGGCGCTGGAGTGCCTGCAGCGCTCGCTCAAGATCGCCGACAATTGCGTGCCGAGCTCGCTGCACGCGTCGCTCTTCGTCGAGATCCTGAATCGCTACCTCTACTTTTACGTGGCGGGCATGGACAGCATCACGGCCAAGAACGTCAGCGACCTCGTGGCGCTCACCAAGGGCAACATGGACGAGCAAGCGGACGACGCGGCGCGCGAGTCATTCTTCGCCAACACACTGCAGCACATCCGCAACCTGCAGGAAAAGCACAAGGAGGACGACAAGTACGCGTCGCTTGCCATCTAAGAGTACATCCTCAGTTTTCATTTTCCGCGCTCTGCGCGGGTTGTTATTAGCTCCGCCTCGAGCCGCCGCACGGTCAGCGCGGCGCTGGCTTGGGCGCGCTCTGCTTCTTCGGCGAGCCGCTGCTTGTCCTCGCGGAAGCGCCGCGCCTGCTTCGCGTTCTCCTGCGTCGCGGCGGTTAAACGCTGCTCGAACGTGCGTTGCATGAGCTCCATCTCGGCGCGCAGCACGGCCTCAAAGTCGGCCGCGCCGCGGCCGGGGACGGTCTCTGCGCGGCCCAGCGGGGCGTGCATCGTCGGCGCGGTCGCTTGAGCAGCGAGCTGTGCCTCGAGGGCGCCAAGTGAAGTCAGGGCTTGGCTCAGCTGTTCCTCGAGCTCGCTCGCACGCCTCTCGGCGCGCGATTTCTGGCCCAGCGCGACTGTCACACGCTCGGCGGCCTCGTCGTGCAACGCCGCGCGCTCCTTGACGAGCCCGCGCCGCTCCGCTTGGACAAGCTCAAGTGCCTGCGTTTTTTCGACCTCCAGGTGCCGCAGGCGGGCCTCTAGCGTCGCCGCGGCCTTGGCATCGCCTTCGCGGGCGCTCTGCAGCGTGGCACACTCCGGGCTAGCGCAGCTACCTTTGCCGCCTGCGCCTGGGCGTTGGCCGCGGCTTGCTGCTCGTGCTCGGCCAGTTTAGCCGATTGCGTCTTCAGCCGTGCCTCGAGCTTGGACGCGGTTTCCGTGGCGAGTTGCAGCTCACTCTCCTTGAGCCGCAGCGCCTCTTTGAGATTGTCGGCCCTGCGCACGGCGGAGGCGACCTGCTCCTGGAGCCGGCTCTGCTGCAAGGATTGCTGGCTCGCCACAACTTGGGCAGCATGGAGCTCTCTCGCTAGGCGGCGCTGTTCCTGCGTCGCGGCCTCTATCGCTTGATGCGACGCCGCGGCCTTCTCCAGGGCCGAGCTGCGCTCGAGGGCGGCCGCATCGGCGGCCTGCTGGCGTAAGCGGTCAGCCTCCTGCTCGGACTCTGCGGCACGGTCCTCGAACGCCTTTACCTGGTCGACAAGGGCCGCGTTGCGCCGCTCGAGCGCTGCATTGGCCTCCTCGGCGCCACTGATGCGCCCTGCGCGGCCAGCAGCTCCGTGAGCGCGGCTTGCAGCTGCTCTTCGGCAAGGCGAGCCGTCGTTGTCGCGGCCGAGGCTTTACTGCGCGCCTCGGCCACGAGTTTCGTGCGCTGCGCATCCAAGTCCGCCGGCGCTTTGCTGTGCCGATTGCGCACTGCTAGCTGCGCGGAGAGCGAGGCGCAGCGCTGTTGCAGCGTCGCCGCGTGATCGTACACGCTCAGGAACGCCCCAAGCGAGGCGCTGCACCATCGAAGCGCAGAGTCGCTCTCACGGCGCTGCAGCACCGACGGCGCAGCCTCGCCGTCCGCAGCAAGCAGCTTGCGCTCGAGATCGACTTGCATTTCGGCCAAGTGCTCCATGACCGCAAGCCGCTGCGCGAGGAGTACGGCGAGCTCGCCGGTGTCGCTCGCGTCGTATCGGTCCAGCACGCGGTCCAGGGTCCCCACGCGCGCCAGCACGAACTCTGCCTCTCGGCGCCGGCGTAGCGAGTCGCGACGGGTGAGAGGCACCTCCGGCCCGCCTTGCGGCGTCGGCCGCGCCGGCGCGAGGCCTCCGGGGGCCTGGTTGCTCTCCAGGCGAAGTTGCAGCACAAGCAGGTCGTTCCTAAACGCGGTTAGAATCGCCTCGCGCGAAGCCGCATTGCTCGCGGTGAGCACGCGCTTGTGTAGCGCCGCGCGCTCGTCCCGTCGTGCGGCCAGCTGGTCCGAGCTGGCGGTCCTGCCGCTCGCAGCCAGGCTGGGCCCGCCCGTGCGGTCGAGCTTTGCCAGGCGCTTGACGCTTGAGCTGCGGCGCGACAGCCGCGGCAATACTCGCGGCAGGGCGCGCGCCGGGCTTGAGCCCTCTTCCGCCGCCCGCGCCGCCGCCGCACCCGCATGAGCCTGCCAGCGCAAAGCAGCGGCCGGCCGACCGCGCGAAGAACGATGAGCAGTAGGTGGCGGCGGAGGTGAAGAGGCAAGTGTGCTATCCCCAGCCATCCGTTGCCGCCGCCACGCGCCCCTCTACAAGGCCAACCGGCTTGCAGCGGCAGCTCGAAGCGCCACGGGCCTCTTCACCGCCTTGCAGGCTCCTCGTGCGCCGTCCACCCGGCCAGCCCTGGGCGTCTGCCTGGGAGGCCCTGGGCCGGCAGGAGCCGCGGCGGCGGCGGCGGGGCCAAGGTGGCGGCGGCGGCGGCGAGCGGCGGCGGCGACGGCGGCGGCGGCTTCGGATGGATCCATCTCGTTCGTTATGTCGCCAGATTATCGCCTGTTTCTCTCCTGTGGGCAAGTGCTGGGAGCGATGCTTGGCGCCGCGCGAGCCCAGCTGGACGAGGCCGCGGCCGCCATGCACGAGCTGAGCGCCGCGCCGCGGCAGCCAGGCGGCGGCCCGCAAGCCGGCGCGGCGGGCTTGCCGCTTGCGGTGGCAGGAGTTGGCCACGGACGGCAATGTGACGATGAGGTTGAGCACGACGGTGAGGGGCGACCTTGCTGAGGGGCGCGACGGGGTCGGGTGCCGGGGCGAGGGGGTGGGCCAAGGACACGGGGTGGAGGCTGCTAGCGGCAAGTGGGCCGAGCGCATCAGAAAGTGCTGCGAGAAGCATGGCGTGCGCTGCTTTATGTCAAGAGCGACGCGGTTTGACGGGTGGTTTCTCGTGCCGTGCTTTAGCGAGGCGCAGGCGCAGACCATCCTCTTGCGGCTCGGGCGGGACACTACCAGCAGGGCGAACCGCGCATGCAAGGAGCAGCTGGGCGGCGTGCACCACTTTATGTACCAACCTGTTCCGGCGGCACGGGCGCGGCGCGGCAAAGACCAAGGTGCCGTGGATACACGCGCTGTGTCGCGATGTCCTTGCCCGGCCGTCGCATGCGGGGAGCCCACGCGGCGGCGCGTCATCAGGGCGGCGCTCGAGCGGATGGACCGTGAGGTGGACCCCAAGGTGTTGCACGGCGGCGACGGGGTGCGCAGCGACATCCTGAGCGGCACACAGCCAAAGCTGAAGGGCTCGCTCAGCGAGGTGTCGTTCCTCGAGACCTGCAAGTCTACTTGCAGCGCGAGCTCGGGACTGGCGCTTCGGTGGCGGCCGGGCCGCCCGGTCCGGCAGGATCCGAGCCTGGCAGCTTTCGCCTGCGGCACACAGTGGCAGCGCACTCTTGTCGAACCAAGTCGGTCAAGCGCTCATCCCATAACAAGGACATGTGCCAGGGCGACGTTGCAGACCTGGGCACCATTCTCGCGACGGTTCGCGCCGAGCGCGAGAGCGCGCAGGCCCGCCCTCCCGAGCGCGTATTGCGGCACAACCAGATCGAGTTCAGGGACGACAACCGGTCGCGCGCACAGGGAATTCTGGAGCTGCACCGCACGGGGAAGACGGCCTTTGCAAGCGTCCCAGGCCACAAGGAGTGCGCCTTGAGGGCGACGCACGCTCTTCAAGAGCTTGAATCGCACATCGCCGAGCACGAGACTGGCAACCCGAGGGCGCGCTCGAGCGACGCAGGACGCCAGGAGGGCCACCCCCCAGCGACATCCGCTGTGGCAGAAAAGGAGCGCTACCTGTTCCTGCTCCACGCGCTTGAGGAGGAGACGCGTAGGCTCTTCGAGATCGCTCGGGCCAACCTGGAAGCGAGCTTCCCCGACGCCGAGGTCAAACATCGGGCCCTTTGCCAAGTTCAAGGCGCGCCCGAACAGCCGATGCAAAGAGTCGGTCATGCAGGGCTCTGATTGCCCGATGACCTTTCGCAAGGCCAAGTTTGACTCTGGCATGGTCGTCCTGCAGCTCTCTGCCCGCGGCCACACCTGCAACATCGAGAACGAGCCCAGGTTTCACCGGCTGGACCCGCACACGCGCCGTAGTCGTGGACCAGCTCGACCAGCTCGCGCGCTCGCTGCAAGAGGCGCATGAGCTTGTCCAGCGCCACCTGGGCGCTGCGCGGAAGCGCCGCGGTAAAGACATCAACCCTGGCCTCACCCCTCGACCTGCAGTCCACTGCAGTCAGCAGCACGTCGCGGCTGTACTCTCAGGTGCCAGGATGCCTCCCACCAGAGTCGGGTCAGACCAAGACACAAAGCGCCGCCGACGCAGCGCATCGCCGCTGCCGCCGGAGCCATCCGACAACGCCCAAGGCCCCGCCTAGGTGTTCGTTCATCCATCTCGCCCATCAACGCCCCTGAGGGCGGCCGAACAACCCCGGAGTGAAGCTCAAGCTCAAGCTCAGTCCGCTCGCGCGCACGAGTTTCGGTCCTCAGAGATCATGGACAGCCGGCCAGCTGCCTGCCTGCCTGCCTGCCTGCCTGCCTGCCTGCCTGCCTGCCTGCCTGCCTGCCTGCCTGCCTGCCTGCCTGCCTGCCTGCCTGCCTGCCTGCCTGCCTGCCTGCCTGCCTGCCTGCCTGCCTGCCTGCCTGTCTGCCTGCCTGCAGCCAGCCTGGCAGCCTGGCAGCCTGGCAGCCAGCAGCAGTCAAGTCAGCCAGCAGGCAGCCAGCTCGCGGAAGTTGATGTCCTCGTTTGTTTTGGCCACGCACCTGCAGGTGCAGCTGCCCCTGATTTGATGGATCGCCGTGGCCAACATTCACGATTTCAGCCCCCACTGCAGCCGCTCAACGGGCGTGAGATCTTCCTGTGGCCGACTACGCCCATCGGCAGCGCCGAGTAAACAAAGTGATTGTCTACGTAACGCTCTAGCTCTAGAGCCCACAATGGACTGATTTGCTTGCTGGCCCGAGACGGCAAGACTGCAACAGTGCTCGCGCTGTGCGTGCTGATGAAAACGATCGCCATTCCTGCCCGTCTTCCAGGCAAGCATCGTTTTGGTGGTCGAGTTCAGATGGGGCGCCGTGCCGAGCGACAAACGGCGGGTTGGCTTTGAAGCGCGCAGGAAGAGCATGGAACCAGCCGCGTGGGACGCATGTAAAGAACCGGGCCGGGAGGAGAAAACTCCGGTGGACTCTCAGTCTGACTTCGAGAGCGCTTCGTTGCGCAGAGTGCAAAGCGAGGAGAGAACTCACAGTCAGTCGGCCGCCGCCACGAGCTGTGCGTCGTCAACCCAGACAAACCGAAGCAGATGCATCTTGAAACGGGTGTTGCCACGAGTCCGAGCAGAGCAAACCGGGGAAGGAGAGTGACCGGGCACGGACGCGGCAGGCACACGGACTCGGCGGCAAGCGCAGGGCCCACCGTGGATCACTGGAAGGGTGTTGCAACCTGGTACTGGTACTGGTGCTACTCTGTCATCAAATAATTTACGTCGAATCCGGCACTCGAGCACGTTTAGAGCACATCGGCGGGTGTCGGGTAGGAACACGAAGACGTGACCTCGGAAGGGCGAGCGACGGAGCTGCCGTTGCTGTCGCTGGTGGGTGATGCCCAGCTTCCTCCTAATCAGCCTGCGCGTTGGCTGGTGGGCGTAGAGAAAGATTGAAACCATCGCGTAGAGAACCGACGTCGGATGAGCATCGCCACGAGCGCCGGGGGGGAGAAGCCGCCAGGGCGAAAAGGCCCGCCAACCCCCAGCGGGGATTTTGACCATGAAGAAGTGCAGCATCCGCTCAGCACGGTCCCAAACATGCCCACGATGACCCGGCGCGAGCAGCGCTTGATGGTGGCTTGCGTGCGGTGCGCCGCAGAGGTGGGCTTGGACCCAGAGCCCGACTTGGTGTCCTCGAACGACTCGCCACCCCTGCTGATGGCCTCGTTGAGCAAACCCACCATGCGGATCCTTCCCACGACAAAGAAGATGGCCAGCGCCAGAAGGAACGGCAGCGCGAGGGGTAATGACGCTTGCCCGATGCGCCCAGCCCGGTCATGAGAAACGCGAAAACGGCGCCGATGGCGATGCAGGCGGTCCGGTATTTGGAGACGTTGTTGACCATCGTGGGGGTCAGTTTCCTGGCGCGGCTCATCTCGATCCACATGACGCTCACGTTCAGCAAAGCCAGGTAGGCAAAGATTTGCGTGCCGATGATGACCACAGAGGTGGTGTCTTGTAGACGCTCACTTTGGTCCCATCTGCTTGAAACGCCACCGCGTCCCCCCACGGTGCCAGCAGCTCGTGCATGTACGACACCATCCACGCCGAGAAGAATCCGAGGGCAAACGTGACCTGCACCAGCGTTGTGAAGGCGGCACTGGCCTTCAGCCCGCGTCCAAAGACTCTCATGGTGGAGAAGATGTCCCGAAGCGCGGCCAGGGCAGTCGCCACGCTGATCAGAGGAGAATGCTGATCACGCTGGGCCAGGATAATTGCGTGGGGGCCCAAACCGAGGCAGTCGTCGCCGGTCTTGCCCCAAAAGTTCGAGCAGCCGCAAAACGCCTCCTCCTCGCTCCAGGACATGTTCACGTAGCACAGCTTGGCCCCAGGGTCCGCGTCGATCGTGCAGACGGGGTTCGCGGCGGTATCAGCATCCATGACGACCTCGTGCTTCTCGTCGACTGGACCAGCGTCGCTCGTGCCAACACGAAAGGGTGCTGCCAAAGGGTTTTGCCGCGAGGCTTTGCCCGTCTCGGCAAAGCCTCGCGCCCCCGCGCCTCTGTGGCCATGTGCCGAGCTGCATTCCCTGCTGCGTATGTCTACGTCCCTCGCTTTCAATTCCGGCAAGACCAGATGCCACCGCGGCGGGGGGTGCATGGAGAAGGGCGAAGCCGAGCAAGACGAACTGTGTGCGTTTGTTTGCTGGCTCCGAGTGTGTCAATCCCGGCTCGCCTTGCTCGCTTCCAGGACTCTCGCCAGTCGCCCTGGACCGTGCCTGCGGCTTCTTCCCTCGCCCGCATCATCAAAATCTCGGCGTCGGTCCCGCACGCAGTCCGCACTACCGTAATACGAGCACACCCCGTTCAGCATTCCCGGGATCTGGTCTGGTACGGCGACTGGTCCTGGCCAGTTCACATGTCACATGTCAGTCAGAGGACGTGCTTGCATCAACAGCGAGGCCGGGCATGTTCCGACTCTTTTCACATCGAAGCGAAGCGGTGGGCACCGATTCCTGCTTGCACTCGGACCGCCCTGTACCGACCGACTGCATCCCGTGTCCCTCGCACTGTACGGTACGGTACGGTACGTACCGGTACCGGTACGGTAGGTGCTGAACGAGTATGTCGCTCGTGGTCCGACCAAGCCACCAGGTTGAGCTGCCCTCCGGGCGAGGGCACTGTGAATCGCAATCTTTACGAGCAAGTCGGATTGTGTGGATCTTGCTCGGAGCCAACCCGGCGCGCTGGACACGCCCTCGGGACTGACAGGGCCCTGTGCGTGCTGTACTGAAGGACGGCAACATTAGGACCTATCAGCCAGGGTCCAGGTGCAAGGGCAAAGTGGCTGCGAGCAAGATGGTCCGCGCGGTTTGCTTGTCAATCTAAAAGCTGGAGTTTTCGATTTACTTTTGGCCCAGGATGGGCATGACGGTGCCCCACTTCTTCTGGTCCGTGCTGCTCGACCAGTTGGACGTGATCGACTTGATCTGCGTGTAGAACTGCACCGCCGACTTGCCGTTGAAGTTGATGTCGCCGCGAATGGAAGCCCGGCTGCCAGTGAAAGCAAAGGGGCTGAGCGGCACCGGGATGGGCACGTTGATGCCGACCTGGCCAACGTCGATCTCGTGCTGGTACTTGCGCGCAGCCGCGCCGCTCTGCGTGAAGATGGCGCAGCCGTTAGCCCACTGGTTGTTGTTGGTGAACTCGATGGCCTCGTCCAGCGTGTCCACCGTGACAATGTTGAGCACAGGACCAAAGATCTCCTCCTTGTACGCCGTGTGGTTAGCGTCGAGGTCCGAGATGATCGTGGGTCCCACGTAGTGGCCGTTGGGGTGGCCCCCACCTTGACGCCGCGGCCGTCCAGCAGAATAGTGGCGCCCTCGTCAGTCGCGCTCTGGATGAGCGACTCGATGCGCTGCAGCGCGCCGGCGTCGATCACGGGGCCCACGTCCACGCCCTCCTTGTTGCCAGGGCCGACCGTGAGTTCTTGGCACGCTCGACCAGCTCCGGGATCCACTGCTTGGACTCGCCCACAAAGATGGCAACGCTGAGCGCCATGCAGCGCTGGCCCGCCGCACCAAAGGCAGCGCCGACAAGCGCGTCGAGCGTCATGTCCTTGTCCGCGTCCGCCACCGTGCCGTGGTTCTTGGCGCCCATTGCTCTGCACGCGCTTGCCGTTGCGCGTGGCGCGGTCAAAAATGTACTCGCCGGCCTGGTTGCTGCCCACGAACGAGACGGCCTGGATGGCCGGGTGGTCGCACAAAAGTTGACCGTGTCGTGGGCGCCATGCACGACGTTGAGTACGCCGTCCGGCACGCCAGCCTCCTGGCACAGCTTGGCGAACATCATCGTCGCGCCCGGGTCCTTCTCGGACGGCTTGAGCACAAAGGTGTTGCCGCACGTGATGGCCAGGGGCGCCATCCAGCCGCACGAGATCATGAACGGAAAGTTGAATGGCGCGATGCCGGCGCACACGCCCAGCGGGGTGCGGTACGTGTACGTGTCATGTTGGCGGAGAGGTTCTCCAGCGTCTCCCCATCATCAGCGTGTTCATCGAGCACGCGTGCTCGATGGCCTCCAGGCCGCGGAACACGTCACCGCGCGCGTCCGGCAGGGTCTTGCCTTGCTCGAACGTCACGTTGGCGGCCAGCTCCTCAAAGTCGCGCCGCACGAGCTCCTGCAGCTTGAGCATCACACGCGTGCGGTTGGGGGTGGAACCTCGCGCCACGTCTTGAACGCCTCCTTGGCCGCAGCCGTGGCGGCCTCCATCTCCTCCTGGGTGGACTGCGGCACCAGGCCGATCACCTCGCCGTTGGCCGGGTTGGTCAGCTCGATCCACTCGGTCGCGTTCGAGTCGACAAACTTGCCGTTGATAAAGTTCTGCACCTTGGGCACGCTGCCGCTGCTCATCGCGCGCAGGCCGAGCCCGCCGCGCACCATGGCGCCATTCCGACCGATCCGGGCCAACATCTCGCTCCGCCGCTGCGCTGCCGCGCCGTGCCTCTCCTTCACCCCCCGCTGCCGCTCGCCCTCCTCGCGCTCTCTTTCCGCCGCCGCCGCCGCCGCCTGCTGCTGCGCCGCCGCTGCTGCTGCTTGTGCTCTCGCTGCTCTTCCTTCTTTGCTTTGCACGCAATCTTGGCCTTTTTGTGTCCCGTTTTGCGGCCCACCCTAACCCGGGCCCCCTACCCTAACCTGGGGAACGCAGTCCCCGGCGGTTGGCGCGAAAAGAGACAAGTCGAGACGCGAGAGCCGAGGCGCGAGAGTCGGGCGCGAGGTCGACGGGGACGGACGCGAGCATGGTGAGTGGCGGCGCTGGGGTGGGGCGGCGGCGGCGGCGGTAACGACGGCTGACGCGGCGCAGAGCCGGTTCGGAGGGCCCGGGAGCCTCCGAGGCGTATCGGGCCGCAAAGAGCGGCCTGGCGTCGCCAAGACGCAAGCCGCGCAAGCAGGCGCTCGACGAGGAGCAGCTGGGAGGAGCTCAAGGAGGCGTTCAACCTATTTGACACGGACGGCAGCGGTGAGTTGGCCCCGGCCGCGTGCGAGGCGGGCGGGCGGGCGGGCGGAGGGTGAAGGGGCGACGCTGACGACGCCGCTGTGCAGGCACCATCGACGTGCGCGAGCTCAAGGCCGCCATGCGCGCGCTCGGGTTCACCGTGAAGAAGGCCGAGATCCGCGAGATGCTGGAGGACGCGGGCCACAAGCTCGACGAGAGCGGCGGGGCCGTTGACTTCCAAGAGTTTTGCGACATGATGGTCGACAAGATGAACTCCCGCGACACCCGCGAGGAGATCATGAAGGTGTTTGCGCTATTCGACGAGGAAGGCACAGGTAAGATCACCTTCCGCAACCTCAAGCGCGCGTCGCGCAGGAGCTCGGCGAGGACCTCACGGACGAGGAGCTGCAGGAGATGATCGACGAGTCCGACCGCACGGGCGAGGGCGCCATCACGCAGGCCGACTTCTTCCGCGTCATGAAGAAGCGCGGCAACGACCCCCTGGACGACCTCAGCTCCGACGAGGACGACTGACTCCGCCCACACAGCACCCCCGCGGCGAATCCCATCCTAGTCTCCACGGTCGAATCCCATTCGCTGCGCGGAACGCATTTCCCCCACGAGTTGGATCGCGTCCGAATCGAATTTACTTGCGGAACGCATTTCCATTTTCGAATTTCGTTGTGGTGAATGAAAGAAAGAACGTTGCCTTTTCCTTTGGCGGCGCCAGAGCCCCAAACCATTTGAAGACGCCGCGCAAGTACCACGCAGCAGCAGCAGCGGCAGCGCCGGCGCCAGGACCTCCAGCAGCAGCAGCAGCAGCAGCAGCAGGCGGCCGTCAGCGCGCGCACGGACGCACGCCCCCGCCTCGGCGGATCGGCCGCTCGTGGGTCCTTCCTTGAACCATCCCCCCCCCAAGAGCCGGGAGGGCGGACGACAGCGCGTATGGCGCGGCAGGCGAGCGCGTACGCGGCGCTGGACGTGAGAGAGCTGCGCGGCAGGTGCCTTGAGCTCGGCCTCGCGCAGGACGGCGGCAAGAACGAGCTGGTCGGCAGGCTGGAAGACTTTGTTGCCGCTGGACATCGCCGACAAAACCGCCGCAGTGGCAAGTCGCGGCGGGGGACCTCAGAGCTAGCGGCGGCGGCGGGGGACCGGCTGACGCGCCGCCGCCGCCAGCACCACCGGCGCCGCCGCGCCGCCGCCGCCGCACGCCCCGAAGCAGCCCGCGAGAGGCCGGCGATCGAGCCTCCAGTGGCCGCCTCGGCGGCTCTGCGGCCGCGGCGGCCGCGTGCGCGACGACGCGCTAGCGGACATCTCCAACGTCCTCAGCGAGGCTGCGGCGCCAAGCGGCGCCAAGCTTCGCGGCACGCGAGATGCTAATGCCGACGACACTGAGATCGCCTTCGCGCTGCGCGCCAAGCCGCCCCTGGGCGCTGCGCCGCGCGAGGCGGGCGGCGCGCGCAGCGCCTCGCCGTGCCTTGGCGCGGCCCCCGCGAGCAACCCATTCGACGTGCTGAGCTTCCGCGAGCTATTGGACAAGGAGTTCCCGGACGAGGAGGCGGGCGCGGCGGACGCGGGCTTTGTGGTGTGGACTGCGCAGGTGACGACGGCGGCGGCGGCGGCGGCGGGTGGGCCACCCGTGGACGCGCCCGAGGCGAGCAGGACGGAGGTAGAGACCAACTTTCCAACGCTTGCGGCGGCCAATAAGTTCGCGGTGGCGCTCTTCTGCAAGCTGTGGCAGGAGGAGCCCTTTGCGGACCCGCTCAGCTCGGTGCAGATGCCCGCGGCGACTAACTGCGTCACGCTCTGCGCCAAGGTGAGCGAGACCTCCTTCAAGCTTGTGGGCGTGTCGCGGGCGGCGCCAACCCCGGGGCGCTGCACGTCGTGTCCCGAGACGGCGCTTGGGCGGCGGCGATTCGCGACGGGTTTGCGCCAGCGCCACCTCGCGTGCGCCCGCGGCGCGCCACGATGCTGACGCCGAGCCCGCGGCCGACACGCTTCCGGCGCATGGCGTCCACCAGCACGCTCTCAGCCTGGCGATGACCAAGGCGACGCCCTGATGATAGTAAACGGCAAGACAGTACGTACCGGTAGTGCGCTAACGACAAGGTCAAGGATCAAATGTTTGCTGGCGCCTCCTCCGCTTGCCGCAGCGCAAGCGGCGACGTTACGCGCACCGTGTGGCCGTGCGCCATGGTCTCGAAGAGCCCGCAGCAGTGCGCCTGCTCGTACTGCAGCAGCTGGCTGGGCATGCGCACGGGCACGAACCACACGTCCAGGCGCGCCGCGCGCCGCGCAAAGTCCGCGTAGTCGATGCGGGCCATCGCGTCGCGCAGCGCGGTGTTGATCGCCACAAAGGCGGGCCGAGCGCGCACGATCACGTTGGGCTCCTCCTTGTTCGGGAGCACGTCGCGAACCACCGCCAGCGCGAGCCGCGCCCAGCCGCTCATGCTAATCCCGAGCGCGCGGAACAGCCGCGTGAGCTGCTGCAGCAGGTTGTTGCCAAGCAACTGCACCCACATGCCGTCCCGCGTTGCGAACGCGTTGAAGGGTGGCATTGGGTGGGCCAGGTGCAGGTCCTGGGCCGGGAGCACAAGCGCCCGGGCCTTGCCGGGTCGCGGTGCAGCCAACCGAACAGCATCGGCATGCTCCACAGCCCGATAGCGTCGTGGAACACGCCCACCACCTGTCCCTTGCCCGCCCGGCGCTTGTGGAACCAGCCCAGCGAGAACGCCGCCACCACGTACAGGGAGCTCATCAGCTCGCACGTGGCGCGGCGGCGCCGGCACCGCGCGCGCCGGCCAGCCTGAGATGGACGTGAAGAGGCCCGTTGCCGCGTACATGGCGCCAGGCAGCCCTGCGCGGCGCTCGCCGCGTCGCTGCGCCGCGCGCGGTGCGAGCGGACCTGCACGATGAGCAACTCTGGGCAGCGCGCGGCGAGCGAGGCGCTGTCCAGGTTGTAGTGCGACAGCTTGGCCAGCGGCATGTTGGTCACTAGCGCGTGGGCGCGCTCTTGCAGCAGCGCCTGGACCTGCCCGTTGCCCTGGACGCTCAGGTCGCCGATCTGGAAGATCTCCTTGCCAGCGTTGTACAGCGTACAACTCGGGCTGCTCGCGGCGCAGGGGGTCGCCGCCCTTGGGCTCTACGCGGACCACCGCAGCGCCTGCGCCGCCAGTATCGACGTCGCCGCGCTCACGCTCACGTCCAGATTTGGCAAGCCGAGGTCCACGAGCTCGACGATGACGCACCCGGCCAGTGGACCCGTTGCTTGGCCTGTGCGGCGAGGCGATCGGCCGCTGGCAGCCGCACTCGCGCCGGCCGCGGGAGCCACCCCGAGGCCAGCACGTCCTCGGTGTGCTCGCCCTTGGCCGGCGCGCGGCAGCGCGAGCCGCGCTGCTGGCTGCAGGTGAACGAGTACGGAAGCCCGACGACGTATTCCATGTCCTCCACTTCCGATGGCACCGGCTCAAGACATTCTAGGAAGGCCGCTTGGTCCTCTGGCGAGACGCCCGCCGCACTCGCCCGGTTGTAGCCGCCGTCCGACTCGAGCGTGCCGCACAGCGCCAGCAAGGACTCGCACGACCGGTGCACGATGCCTTGCGCGCGCAGCGCCTTGGTGGCAGCGGCGAAGCTGGTTTTGCCGAGCGCGGCGCGAGCCGCCTTGAGCACCGTTGCGGCGCGAGCTCACAGTCCAGTTCCAGCGCGGCCACAAGCGCCCTCAGGCCGCCCTCCTGGCTTACTGCGCGAGAGGACATCGCCAGGCCTTGCTGGTGCCCCGCCACGGCGACGTGCTTGCCTTCGCTCGTGCGGTAGATCGTGTGCAGGGGGTCCTCCGGAGGCTGCTGGCTTGTGTAGAGCGGCGCCAGTGCGCCGCCGTCTCGCGATTGCATGTGCTGCCGCTGCGCCTGCACCAGGTACGGCGCCGTGCACCAGCTTCCGCAGTGCATCAGCGAGGTACTCACCTGCCGGCCAAGCCCTGTCTTGGCCCGCTCCGCGAGCGCAAGCATCACTCCGGCCAGCGCCACCTGCGCCGTCGTCACGTCGCCGCTTCCCGCGGGGTACATCGAGTACACCTTGGAAGCTTGGCCGTGCACGAGCGCGCTCAGCCCGGTCGCCGCCCAGAATGCGGCCACGTCGAGCCCCGGCTTGTCCTCGTCTGGCCCAGCCTCGCCCCAAGCGGTCAGGTTGGCGTAAACCAGGTGCGGTAGCGAGGGCGCCAGAGAGTCGTAGTCGAGGCCAAGGGCGCGGATCTTGGCCGCGCGAAAGTTGGTGACCAGCACGTCCGCGTCACGCAACAGCTCCTTCAGCTGCGCGCGGCCAGCCGGGGTCTTGACGTCGAGCGCGACAGAGGCCTTGCCAAGGTTTTGTGTCTCAAAGGCCGTACCGTGCCCGCGCGGCTGCTCGTACGCCAGGAAGGTCTTGCGCAGCGTGTCGCCCTCAAGCGGCTCGACCTTGATCACCTCCGCCCCGAGCTCCGCCATTATGCGGCACACTGACGGCCCGGCGATAAGTCCGCCAAAATCCACGACGCGCACGCCATGCAGTAGGCCATATCGTGCCACCGCGTCGGCCAAGTCCGCCTCCCCCGCGGCTTCCTGCAGGTCTTCGTCCTGGACCCAATCCTCGCGCGTCGTCTGCGGCGCCAGCTGCCGCGCGTTCGCCTTAGCACGGGCTCGCCGGTGTCGCCAGTTGAGCACGAGGGCCCCGCCGCCCACGACCGCCGCGGCCAGGGCGACGCCGACCCACGCGGCGGCCGCTCCACCCCGCGCCAGGATCCCGGCTGTGCCCCCCAAGCCTGACATTCGACGCTCGCCGCGGCGGCGGGGGCGGTCGCGGCGGGGGCGTCCTGGCGGGCCCCGCTGCCACCAGGGCGTCTCCGCCGCGACGGCGCTCTTGGAGAAGGTGGTCATGGCGCAACCGCTGCCAGCTGCTCGCCAGAAAGATCAAGTGGGAATTTGGCAGAGGCTCGTCGTCATCGCTTCTTCGGCAAGAGAAGAACGTGCAACCGATCGACCGATCGACCGATCGATCAAGGCTTGTGGATTCAGCATGCACCCTAGCTGTAGATCTGGTCCGCCTCGCGCGCCGCTCGCGGATGGCGGCGATCGCCTGTCGCCCTCGGCCTCCGGCCGCCGCCAAGTGTCGTCGTCGTCCGCGCCAAGCGCCTCGCCCAGAACGGTCGAGAGCGGCGCGAGCACTGCTTGCAGCGGCGCTGCCTCCAGCACGGACTCGCGCAGCGCGTGAGGAGCGAGAAGGCGGCAGGCACGTGCCGCAGCTGCTCGGTCAGCACGGCCGCCCCAAGGCCTGTGACGACGTTGCCCGTCTCCAGCGGTGGCACTCCGAGCGCCGCGCACGCCTCGCGCGCCGCGGGCGAGGTCGCCAGGTGCCGCAGCAGTGGCGGCTCGCAGCGCGCGCCGTCGCAAATGTACTGCGCGTCTTGAGCGAGTCGAGCACGACCAGGCGCGCGGGCCGCCGGCCCGAGAACGCCGACGATGGCCTCGGCCCAGTCAAAGCAGCGGTCCTCCGGGATGGGCTGCGCGCACTTGACGAGCAGGCCTTGCCCCTTGCCCAGCACGCAAATCGCAGCGCGCGCCACGTCGTCCTTCACCTCGCCCACCTCGCAAATCGCCCCCGCGCTCAGCGCCGCGCCGGCCGCCCCCGAGCGGCTGGCCGACAGCAATCACGACGAGCGTGGCCTCCTCGGGCTTGCAGCCCTCCCCAAGCTTCGCCACCGCTCGGTCAGACCTCGCTGCGACCAAACAAACCATGCGACATCCATCTCCACGGCCAGCAACCTACCACAATCTCGGGCTTGACCGCGGCCTCGCGGGCGGCCTCTGCCGCAGCCTCCTCCTCGTCGTCCAGCGTGTTGCGCGACCGCGGCGGGTCGCGCTCCGTGAGGCTCCACCAGCCCCGCCATCGCGCGAATGCTCTTCCGCCTTCGCAATGCGCTTCGCAATGGATCTTGGTGCGAGAACGTTCCCTTCGATGATACTCGACCGTTAGGCGCGGTCGAGTCGCATCGGTCACAGGGAACGCTTTTTGCGAATGGTTTGGTTGCCGCAGGGAGTCGAGGTCGCGCAGGCGGAGTCGCGATGGAGGACACGGTCTTCGTGCGCAACATCGCGCTGGGCGTGAACCACGACGAGCTGAACGAGGTCTTCGCGGACGTGGGCCCGGTCAAGTCGGCCTTCGTGGTGGTGGAGAAGGACGGCCCGCGCAAGGGCCAGAGCAAGGGCTTTGGCTTCGTGCAGTATGCCCTGCCCGAGGACGCCGAGGAGGCCGTGCGAAAGATGCAGGGCACCGAGCTCGCCGGCCGCTGCCTCAAGCTCGCTGGCGGAGAGGAAGGGCTTCAAGCGAGGCCAGGCCGCGCCGACGAGCAGGCTGCCCAGCCGCGAGAACGCGGCACCGCGCGACGCCGATGCGGTGGGCAGGGAGGGCCATGGGTCCGGGGCGCGGCTGGCCTTCTTTGACGAGCTGGCCAAGCTCTCCGTAGTGCGCAAGGGCTCCGAAGAGGACCAAAAGGCTAGTTTGGCAAAGACGAGCGAGCTGCTGCGACAGTGCTCGGTCGTGCTCTACAACCTTCCCTCCGACATGACCGAGGCGCAGCTGCGCAAAAGGCGGGCAAGATGGGTAAGATCAACGTGGTTGAGCGGCCCTTCCAGGCGGGCGACAAGGCCTTCCCGTTCGAGTCCCGCTCCGCGCTGGTGGTCTTTACCAAGCGCACGTGTGCGGCACTGGCCGCCAAGAAGCTCAACGACAAGACGTGGCAGGGCGAGACGGACACCGGGGTCATTGGCTGCCGTCGTTACGTCGAGATTGCGGCCTCGAGCCTCAAGCAGGCCAAGTGCCGTCTCATCGTGCGCAACCTTGCCTTTGGCTGCGATGAGGCCCTACTGGCCGAGACGTTCCGCAAGTTTGGCCCCTTGCTCGAGATTGTGGTGCCCAACCTGGATGCCGAGGGCCGGAAGCGCGGCTTTGCCTTCCTCCAGTTTGCGTGCCGACCGGACGCGCGCCGGGCGCTCGAGGCACTGAACGGGTCCAAGCTCAAGGGCCGGGCTATCGCCGTGGATTGGGCGCTCGACAAGAGCGAGTACGAGCGTCTCAAGAACGACCCGGAAGCGGCGCGCAAGGCCGCGCAGGACTCGGACGACGACGGCGCTGACGACGACGACGAGGAGGGAGAGGAGAGTGACAGCGGCAGTGACAGTGGCAGCGACAGCGACAGTGGCAGCGACAGTGGCAGCGACAGTGGTAGTGAGGAGGGTGAGGAGAAAGACCAGGATGAACAGAGCGACGAAGAAGAGGAGAGAGAGAGGAGGAGGAGGAGAGGCCGAGGCCGAGGCTGCAAAGCCTCATGCCGCCCGGCTGCACAAAGCGGACAGGAGATCAACCGCACGCTCTTTGTGCGCAACATCCTGTTCGAGACAACCGAGGACGAGCTGTTCCACGCGTTCAAAAAGTATGGACCGTCCGGTACGCCAAGATCTCCAAGCGCGACGACAACCGGAGCCGCGGCGGGCTTTGTGAACTTTTACAAGCCGTACGGTTTTGAGCGCGCGCTCGCCGCTGCAGAGGAGATTCCGCTGGGAAAGGACCCCAAGGACCCCAAGGCAGAGCGGCAGCGCGGCGGCAGCGGCATCTCGTTGAGCGGGAGACCGCTGATCGTGACCCCGGCTAACAAGTCCAAGGCCCGGATCATGGACAAGGCGTTTGGAGAAGAAGCCCAAGAGCGACAAGCGGCACCTGTACCTTGCGCGCGAGGGCCTGATCCACGCCGGGAGCGAGACACAAGTGCCCAAGCAGGACCTTGCCAAGCGCGAGCGCGCCGAGAAGGAAAGAAGACCAAGCTGCGCAGCCCGATGTTCTTCGTGTCCCCGCTGCGCCTGTCGGTGCGCAACCTCTTCCGCGGCAGCGACGACGGCCAGGAGGAGGAGGTCACGGAGCCGTGCTCAAGAAGGTCTTCCGCGCGGCGGCGCTCAAGGGCCTCAAAGGGCCTTGTGGCAGCAAGGAGGGCGACGCCACGCTGTTTCCGGCGGGCTGGCCCAAACAAGACAACCTCAAGCCGGCCGAGGTCGCGCAGGCACGCGTGCTGCACGAGGATGCTGCGCCCGTTGGCGAGGAGGACCAGCAAAGCATGTCCCGAAGCAAGAAGCGCAAGCTAAAGAAGGGCCGGTCCAAGGGCTTTGGATTTGAGAGTTCACTTCGCACGTGCACGCGCTCGCGGCGCTGCGCGAGCTCAACAACAACCCGGCTTATGCACCTTGCCGCTGGCGGGCCGCGCTCAATGAAGGTGCCGGCGGCCGAGCGCGCGCGCCTGATTGTCGAGTTTTCTGTCGAGAACGCCGCCAAGCTGAGCCTGCAGGCCAAGAAGAAGGAGGTCTTCAAGCAGCGCTCGCGGCTGCGAGAGAATGCCGAGCTGGCCGCCTCCTTTGCCAAGGGCGAGGACGGCGCGGCTCAGGCGCCGGCGACGGGCAGCAAGCGCAAGGAGGAGCGCCGCGCGAGGATGAAGGAGCGGCTTGACGAGCGCCGCGCCAAGCGCAAGGGCGGCGAGGTTGGCGGGGACCAGCAGAGTCCTGCCAAGCGTGCCAAATCCGGCAAGCCGCAGCCCAGCCAGGGTGACAAGAAAGACAGCGCCGGCAAGCCGCGCAACGACAAGGCCGACGCTTCAGACAACAAGGCGCCAAAGGCCAACCTGGGCGGCGACAAGGGCAAGAACAAGAACAAGAACAGCAAGAAGCGCGAGCGGCCGCCGCAGGGCCGCCGCCGCAGCCGCCACAGCCGCCCCTGACAAGGGCAGGAAGCAAAAGAAGCAAAAGCAGGCCGCAAAGACTAAGCCACAGGCTGCCAAGAAGGTGGGGCAGGACAGCGCCGAGTACCGCAGCCTGGTCGACAAGCTCAAGAAGGACATGTTTGCGGGCGCCAGCGCCCGCGCCGGCGCGGCGGCGCGGCACGGCGCAAGTGGTTGACGTGTGAGTATGGGTGGCAGGAGAAATCATTTTAAGTGCTGAATGCCTTGAGTGCCCACCAGCGGCTGGCGCTCCTCTTCATCGCCCTTCTTGTTTTCTCGGGAAAGCTCAGGTTCATGATCGAGACCGTCGAGCAGCACACCAGCAGCGTGCAAAGGCCGAGCAGCACAGACGCCGTGGCGCCAAGGTAGTACCAGACGATCTCGCCGCTGTCCAGCGCTCGCCGTCCTTGGCCTCGCCCGATCGAATCCCCGTTATGTAGATCCACGCGTAGTGCAGACTCCAGGCGCAGACGAGGAGCTGCGCGAGAGGTACGCGGCGAGGAGCAGGTTGGCGGCCCAGCGCGTGGCAAAGCACCAGCCGCAGCACTCGCGGAGGCAAACGAACACGCATCCGGCGGCGGCAACGACTGCCACAAAGATGAAGAAGGCGACGCCACTCGGCACGCCCTCGACCGTGCTCCGCGTCGCGTCCATTGAAGAGGACGATGGCCGGCACGGCCAGCACCACCTCCCACGAGAGCAGGTAGACGTGGGACGCGATGCCCATCCTTGCGCTTGTCGTCGGATCTTTTCCCTCAAGTCATCGGTAACGTGACTAGGGTCCATGTCACGTTTGGACCACGATGTCAGGTCACAGGAAGACGTCTGGGAATGACGCCCGGGCATCGTGGCTAGGTCATTGCGCAGACGGCGGCTTGGACGGGAAGTGGAGGGAGAGCGCGGCGAGAGGGCGATGGGAGCCGAGGGGGAGCCCGAGCCGATGGCCAAGGCCGCCGCCGTGCTGGAGCTGCCGGCGGGGTGGCAGGCCATGGAGAGCAAGTAAGTGGCGGCGCTGGCGAGCGTGGCGGGCGGGCGCGCGCTGACCCGGGCGCAGGTCGCACGCGGGGACCGTCTACTTCTTCAACGAGTTCAGCCGCGTGTCGCGGTGGGAGAAGCCGAGCAAGGACCGGCGCCTGCCGCAAAAGGCCGGCGCGAGGCATATCCTGCTCAAGCACAGCGGCTCGCGCAACCCGACGAGCCGGCGGACGAACGGCAAAATCGAGCGAACCGCCGAGGAGGCCATCGCCAAGCTCGAGGAGCTGCGAGCAGGTGTTGCAGGACAAGGGAAAGTTTGAGGAGCTGGCCAAGGAGTACAGACTGCAGCAGTTTCAAGCGCGGCGGCGACTTGGGCCGCTTTGGCAAGCGCAAGATGCAGCCGAGTTTGAGCACGCCACCTTTCACCTGGACGTCGGCGAGGTGAGCGGCATCATCGAGACCGACAGTGGCTTTCACATTTATCTTGCGCACATCCTAGCTCTAGTAGTTTCGCCCTCTGCACAGCTCCGTTCCCTTGCTTCGCCTGCTTGCTTCTATTCGAGTTCCACCTTGTCAACGAGCTCGGCGACGGGGATATGCACCGCAACGTGGCCCGCTCGGGCGAATTTTCATTGCCGCCGCCGCCGCCGCCGCCGCCGCTTCGGGGGCGCAGCTGCTTCCGCACTTGCACCAGCTGCCGCGACTTGCTTGTGGCCCGCGGTGGCGCGGATCCCTCTCGCTCTGCAGCGCGACGTGGGTCGCCGTGCAGGCCACGATGAGCGGCAGCAACACAAGGAACCCCGAGGCCGCCGCGCCAAGGCCATCCCGCCAAGTCGGCGGCTTGCGTGTGCCTTGTTGTCCGGCTGGACGCCGTCCCTCAGCCTCTGCACGAAGACCAGGGCGTGCATGGCGCTCCAGATGCTCACTGCAACCTGCGCGGCCGCATATTGCGATCACCATCTCGAGCGCCCCGCGCGCACAGCGGTCGAGAATGCGCCCCAGGAAATCAGCAGCACATTCGCGACCAATCCCGTTGCGGCCGCCACGCCGTGAACACCAGAAAGGTGAGCCCTCGCGTCCCGAGCGTCAGGCTGGGCAGCGCCAGGACCACCTCAAGGCTCAGCAGGCACGCGTGGACCACGGGCGAGTCGCCGCACGGCGCGCACATCGCCGGACTTGCCTCCCTCGTTCCTTGCGTTTTGCACATGTCCCACCAAGGGACGCGTTTTTCTCAACTGGCTGGCTGGCAGCTATGGTACCTTCGTGCCAGCTGGCTGACCGGCTGGCGCCAGAACGCACAGCGCCCCTCGCGGTGGCGGCGACGTCCCCGTTGACGCTGCGAGCACGCGCTGGCCAGAGCGCCGATTGAGTGTTGTGGCGCGCTCGGGCAGGCCGTGAGCGACACCGGCGGCATAGCAGGCGCACTTGCAGACGCGTTCGGGTCAACGGGTGCGCCGTGCCCGGCGCGGCGCTGCTCAATCCCATGGCGCGCTCGAACGGGGATGCACAGCTACTACTAGGCAGGAAGCGGCGCCTCGGAGTCGTCCACGGCGACAGCGGTCGGCATTGACGCGACAGCGACCGGCGAGGCATCCGGCTGCTTTGGGGCGGCCGCATGGCGCCGCGTCGCTCTCCGAGGCCACGCTGGCCACGGTGCACGCGAAGCAAAGGCACGATGATGAGCGCCACCGACGCGAACGCGCCCAGGCCGTAGAGGATATAGTCGCCCACCGTCAGCGGCGCGCCGTCCACGGCGCGGTCGTTGACGAGGCCGCTGATGTAGAGCTGCGCGTACACAGCGCTCCAAACGCTGACGCCCAGCTGCGCAACGCCGTAGAGGCCAATGACCTCCCGAGGCGCGGCGCGTGGTCTGCGTACACCAGCCAAACGCCACGCGCAGCACGTCGGCGATGATGCCGGCCGCAAACCACCACGCCGGTGTACACGAAGAAAGAGAGGCCAGGTCGGCTGGTGGCGTCCTCGCTGGTCGAGTTGAAGAGCGCAATGCTGGGCGCCGCGAGCAATAGCTCCCACACCAGCAAGCACACGTGGGCGAAGAGCGAGTTGCCGCACGGCGTGCACGGCGCTGGCACGCACATCCCGCGCCCAAGCGCGGCAGTCCACCTCCGCCGGCCCGCGTGCGGCTTGCTCGCACACCCCTCCCTGCCAACAACACACGCGCGCCCGTGTCCCAGGTCATAGGCGTTGACCTGTCGCAGGTCATTTGGAACCTCTGGAGGTGGTTGTGATGACCAGCGGGACGTCTGTGCGAAGGACGTCCACTCACCTATGGCAGCGTGAACACAACACCGACGCGATGCCGGCGCTGCGCCTGTTCCAGCGCCAGTTCTCTGTCGGCTCGGACGACCTCGCGCTGCCCGCGCTGCTCGGACTGCTCGTGCGCGGCGCCGTGCTCGCCTGCCTGGCCCTCGCTCTCGGCAAGCTCGATGGCTCGGCGCAACTGGGCATGGACGGACTGCGCTCGAGCGCGTACGCGCTGACGGGACGGGCACGCTGGCAGCCACGTGCGGGGTGCTGCTGGTGCTGCTGGTGGCCTCTCTCCGCGGCGACATCGTGGACGAAGGCGGCAGGTGGCTCGTGGCCCCGGTGTTGCGCCTGACGACGCTCATGCTCGTGGTGGAGGCGGCCGCCAACGCCGCCGCCACGGCCGTGGCCTTCCGCGCCGCATGCTGCGGCGACGACAGCCGGCCGGGCGTGCTACTGCTGCGCGCTTCAACGCTAGCTGTCTGGGCCCACCTGGCGCTCGTGTGGGGCTGCAGCTGGCTGACTATCAGCAAGATGCGTGGTGTACGAGGCTGCGCCGGGCTACAACGAGGCCTCGGACGCCGAGTTTGAACCCTCGGAGGGGCCCTCGGTCCTCCACGCGAGCGACGAGGAGGGCATGAGCTGGTCGGTGACGCGGAGCGACTGGGAAACGCGGTGCAGGCGCGGTGCTGCTGGTTCCAGGTGTTGACGTGCAACATCTTTGGCGGGTCGCACCGCGAGGCCTCCGACGAGACGTTCCGTAACGTGGCCAACGTTATGGCGCGCTTCTTTAAGGGCATGGACGTGGTGCCCTCGGACCTCATTGCCGCCCTGTGCCTCCTGCGCGCCGAGCAGCGTGCCAAGGAGGCGGACGCGATCCAGGCCTTGATGCGCTCGCGTTTGCGGCCCGACCTTAGCGCCGACTCGACGGTGGCGGAGATGGACGCGCGCGAGGCGGCGGCGGCGGAGGCGGCGGCAAATCGAACGGCGCACCACCGGCCGCTTGGCTCGCCGCTTGGCTCGCCTATGGCCTTTTCGCAGTGGCTATGGTCGGACCGCAATGCAAAGGAACGGGCGCGCACGCGGCTGAGAGTGCAGCACTTTCGCAGCTCGCACCTGGCCTTGGATGCGGAGGCCCGCACGGCGCTGCTCGAGGCGGCGCATTTTGCGCCGTTCATGGTTGGCATATACGGCAAGCTGCTCTTCACGTACATGAACCTTGTGACGGGCCCGTGCCAGCTCTTGTGTGCGCGGCGGCACGACCCGTTGGAGCTTCCCACGCCTGCCGTGGCCGCGGAGCGGCGGCGCACGGGCACGATGCAAGAGTTTGCGCCCAACATCATGGAGGACGACTGTTGCTCGCTCAATTACTCTGCGCTTCGCGCGAGCACCAGGCCGCGAGCAAACTCGACCATCGTGTTTGCCAGCTTTGGCAACAAGATGTACCAGACGCCCTATTCTATCGCCGTCGACCGGGATAGCGGCACCGTGGTGCTCTCCGTGCGCGGCACGCTCTCCGCCGCGGACTTTCTCATCGATGCCACCGTCACGCCAAAGCCGCTTTTGCCGGTTGCCAGGCAGTGGGGCTTTGAGCACGTCGTGGACGAGACAAGCTACGCGCACGGCGGCATGCTGCAGACCGCCCGCAACATGCGCCAAGACATCGAGTCTCGGGGTATCTTGCATGCCTTGCTCGGCGAGGTGAACCAGCACGCACCTGGGTATGGCAGCACTGGCGGCGGGAGGGCGCCGCGAAACAGCCGCGCTGCGGTTGACGTTTCGCGCACCACCGAAGAAGGCCGCGAGGCACTGTTGCAGGCTGAGGAGCGCGCCCGGGCGTGTTTGCGCACGACTTGGAGAGCCTGCCGGACTGCCGCGGCTTCAAGCTCAAGGTTGTGGGCCACAGCCTTGGCGCGGGCGTGGCCTCCATCCTCTCCCTCATGCTGCTTGAGCTCAAGCCAGACCTCACCGTGCTGGCATACTCGCCGCCGGGGTGCATTTTTGACCGAGCTCTGGCGCAGCGCTCCGAGGAATGGATCCACAGCGTCTTTTTGGGCACGGATATCGTGCCCCACGCGTCATGGAATTCGCTACTAAAGCTGCGCGGTCAGATGCTCGAGTGCCTCCGGCGCGCCAAGGTGAACAAGGCCGTGGCGGTGCGCTCAACTATCACTAACACGCACGCCGACGACCTGTTGTACCGAGAGGACGAGGTACCCAACACCTTTGCGCGCCGCCAGCTTGCGCTCAAAATCGAGCGCCTGCAGCGCCAGGCGGAGGGCAGCGATCAGCTGGCCCGCACGCCCATGTTTGCGCCTGGCAAGTTGCTCCACCTCATGCGCACCGAGACCATTGCTTCGGGTTGTTGCACGGCAAAGGACGTTACCAGGCAGTCTGGGTGCGGGACCGCACCGCACTTGACGAGTTTGTCATCTCTCGCAGCATGCTCCTCGACCATTTCCCAAACGTGATTGCCAAGGTCATCGCAGTGCTCGCTGATGAACAGCGGGAGCTGGACCTGGTGCAGGGCGGTCTGCATGTGGTTTGATCTTGATCTTGATCAACAAGAGGACGAAAGCAAGGTCAATCGTGCGAAACCAATAGCTGGTAGATTCAGTTGTAGTTTGCGATCCACGTGCCAGCAGGGCAAGCAGCACAGGCGCGGCGGCCATACGGGTCGCCAGGGAGTCGCAGTTCACACACTTGACGCATGCCTCCTGTCCCGGCTCGTTGGTTATCTCGCCCTCTGGGCACTTGGTGCATTCGATCGCGCCACTCCGCGAGAAGGTGCCGATGGGACACTCGCTGCACTCGCCCGCGCCCTCTTCGCTCCACGTGCCGCTGGGACACACCTTGCACTGCGTCTGCCCGGTCTCGTCCTGGAAGAGCCCCGCGTCGCACTGCTCGCACACGCCCTGGTTCACGGACCGCCCAAAGCTGCCCTTGGCGCACGGCTCGCACGCGGTGCGCGCCTCGTTCGGCTCCGTGCCTTGCACGCACGTTTCGCACTTGGTCTGGCCTTCTTCGGCCTGGACCTGTCCTCCGGGGCACTCGCCGCAAGTGCCGCGGCCGTTGTCGCCTACAAAGCCGTACGAGCCCGCCGGACACGCGTCGCACTCCTCGATGGAGCCTCCGCGTCCTTGTGAAAGCCCGCCTCGCACGGCGTGCACTTTTCGGCACGCGGGTCGGGCATGAAGGTGTCCTTGGGGCACGGCTTGCACTCGGCCAAGGGCTCGTCCGCGTAGGTGCCTGCTTGGCAGTCGACACAGCCAGTGCGAGCGGTGTTGCTGATCTGGCCAAGGTCGCACGCCTCACATTCGATGTTGTCGGTCGTGAAAAAGCCGGCTCCGCACAGCTGGCAAACGCCGCCGTCCTCCGTGGTGATCATGCCCTCGGGACAAGGCTCGCAGGCCGTAAAGTTGGCAATGTTGGTGGTCCCGCGGGCGCACGGCAAGCACGTTTCCAGACCGCCCGTGCTGAAGGTGCTCTCCTTGGAGCAAGGCACGCAGGCGGCGGAGCTGTTCTGGGCCGTGAGCGGCTGCTCGGTCCCTGCCGGACACGCCTTGCACTCGGCCTGAGCCCATCGTCCTGGTAGGTGCCCGCCTCGCAGGCCGTGCACGAGTCATGCGGAATGGGAAACGTCAGGAACTTCATGTTGCATCGATCGATCCTGAAGCCCTCGCGACAGTCGCACTGCCCGATATACGACTCCGCCACGGTGGCCGAATTGCAAACTCGGGCTGCACGAGAACGTCATCGTCTTGAGCTTCTCCGCCCACTCGAGCTGCGTGGAGACGGGCGCGAAGTTGCCGAGGTCGCGGAAGTTGGTGTTTCGGCCTCCTGGCGGAATCACTGTTGCCGTAGCGATGCCATCGTAAAACATCGTCACTGTCGTGGCTTGCGTCGCGGGCGGATCCAGCCTGATAACCACATGGACATGGCCCTTGACGTCCTGCGGCATGGGCTCGCCCTCGCGGTCCCCGGACTTGTACACCGAGCACACAGGCACCTCTTGGTTCGCAAAGGGTGCGAAAGGCCCCGTCCCTCCGAGCGTGAGCCCTCCACCCTGTGGTAGCACAGCCACGCCTCGGCCCCGGCCGCGGTCAGCAGGGCCACCAGCGCCGCCAGCGCCACGCGGGCCGCAAGCATCTTTAGCCTTCTGTGTGCGCACGACAATCCAGTTCGGGGCGCATTGTCTCCGGTTCGCCAGCGCACACCTCTTCGGGTACCGGCACTCTGCAGTTCGCGCTACTACTACTTGGTAGCTCGAGTACTCAGAGTACTCGAAGAACTCGAGTACCAGTACGTACCGAAGCCCAACCGTGGCTGGCACGTGGGCAGGTGCGCCTGATGGCTGTTGCGATCCACTGTCGAGCCAGGCAGAAACTCGCATGGCTGGCCCTCTCGCTCTCACATTCATCTCTCAACAAGCGGCAGTCACCGCCAGCCGTCTGCGTGGAGCCTGCCTCGCTTCCTTCACGTCAAGATGATCGATCGATCGTTCTTTGTCGATTTTTGAGATCCGAGGTTGATGACCCACTACATCTGGGTGTACACATAGGCGGCACCCACGGCCGTAGCCACCAGCTGCGCGAGCGGCTGCGCGCGGCTTGCAGGCGAGCCGGCAGGCCAGTCACGCACCGTGATGCGCCCGCCTCGGAGCCCGAGCCCTCCTCGCAGGGCTTGCAGTTGCGGCCGCCGTTCAGGGGTTGGTACGTGTTCACGGGACACTTGCTGCACTCGGTCTTGCCCGACTCGCTCTGGAAGGTGCCGGGAAGGCAGAACTCGCACTCGCCCGACCCCACCGGGGAGACCGAGCCCGCCGCGCATCGCTCGCACTCCGTCTTGCGCCGGTTCGGCGCGTACCCGGCCTCGCAGGCCTCGCACGAGCTCGACCCGGCTTGGGCTGGACCTCGCCAGTGGGACAATCCTTACACTCCGTGGCGCCCTCGTCAGAGAAGGTGCCAATGGGACACTCCTCGCACTCGCTGGCGCCAGTGTCGTCTTGGAAGGAGCCCGCCGCGCACTTGGTGCATTCGGTCGCCGCCGGATCGCTGCTGTCCTTGAAAGTGCCCGCCGAGCACTTTTGGCACCCGTACTTTTCCGGGTCGGCGAACTCGCCAACACCGCAGGCCACGCACTGAGTGCCGTCCTCGCTCGTGGCCTCGCCAGGAGCGCAGGCCGAGCACGAGATTGCCGACTCGGCGAAAGACCCGGGCGGGCAACGCTCGCAAGCGCTGCCCGCGGTGAGCGCCACCGTCCCGGCAGGACAGGCCGCGCAGCCGTCGCTGGCCGTGGTGTTGGTCTGGCCTGCCGGGCAGACCTTGCAGACGGTCTGGCCCGGTGCTTCGGTGTAGAATCCGTCGCCGCACGGCTCACACGAGGCCTGGGCCTCCAGGGGCTGTTTGGTGCCAATCGGACAGGCGTCGCATTGCGGCTGCGCCCACTCGTCCTGGAAGAAGCCCGCTGTGCAGTTCTTGCAGGATTGTTCGTTTAGAGGCCACGTTCTGGCCGTCAGATCGCACTGGTCATTTTGCTGTCCCTCGCGGCAGTCGCACTGCACCACATACGAATCTACCCTGGTGGCCGCGTTGCACGCAGGGTTGCACGTGAATGTCATCGCCTTGAGCTTCTCCGCCCACTCCACCTGCGTTGAGATCGGCTCAAAGCTCCCGAGGTTGCGATAGGCTGTGTTTTCCCGCCGGCGCGATCACCGAGTCCACAGTCCTGCCATCGTAGTTGATCCTCACCGCAGTGGACGCCGCGACAGCCATTCCATGGTGACGACGATCAGCACGTGGCCCTTGACGTCCTGCGGCATGGGCTCGCCCTTCCGCGGGCCATCCCAGTACTCGCCGCACACGGAGACTTGTTCGTTCTCAAAGGGCGTGAAGGGTCCAACACCGGACAGCGCTAGGTTTTCCACCCGCTTGTAGCAGCGCCACCCGTGCGCGGCCGTCGCCAGCAGCGCCACGAGCACGGCGCGCAGCATCGCGGTCATCTGTGTGCGTACCTGCTGGATATCGTGTTCTGGTGCAGAGGCAAAATGGACACCGAGATACGGACATTGCTTCATTACGACATCTGGGTGTACACATAGGCGGCACCCACGGCCGTAGCCGCCAGCTGCGCGAGCGGCTGCGCGCGGCTTGCGGGCGAGCCGGCCAGGCCAGTCACGCACCGTGATGCGCCCGCCTGGAGCCCGAGCCCTCCTCGCAGGGCTTGCAGTTGCGGCCGCCGTTCAGGGGTTGGTACGTGTTCACGGGACACTTGCTGCACTCGGTCTTGCCCGACTCGCTCTGGAAGGTGCCGGGCAGGCAGAACTCGCACTCGCCCGACCCCACTGGGGAGACCGAGCCCGCCGCGCATCGCTCGCACTCCGTCTTGCGCCGGTTCGGCGCGTACCCGGCCTCGCAGGCCTCGCACGAGCTCGACCCGGCCTTGGGCTGGACCTCGCCAGTGGGACAATCCTACACTCCGTGGCGCCCTCGTCAGAGAAGGTGCCAATGGGACACTCCTCGCACTCGCTGGCGCCAGTGTCGTCTTGGAAGGAGCCCGCCGCGCACTTGGTGCATTCGGTCGCCGCCGGATCGCTGCTGTCCTTGAAAGTGCCCGCCGAGCACTTTTGGCACCCGTACTTTTCCGGGTCGGCGAACTCGCCAACACCGCAGGCCACGCACTGAGTGCCGTCCTCGCTCGTGGCCTCGCCAGGAGCGCAGGCCGAGCACGAGATTGCCGACTCGGCGAAAGACCCGGGCGGGCAACGCTCGCAAGCGCTGCCCGCGGTGAGCGCCACCGTGCCGGCAGGGCAGGCCGCGCAGCCGTCGCTGGCCGTGGTGTTGGTCTGGCCTGCCGGGCAGACCTTGCAGACGGTCTGGCCCGGTGCTTCGGTGTAGAATCCGTCGCCGCACGGCTCGCACGAGGCCTGGGCCTCCAGGGGCTGTTTGGTGCCAATCGGACAGGCGTCGCATTGCGGCTGCGCCCACTCGTCCTGGAAGAAGCCCGCCGTGCAGTTCTTGCAGGAATTTTCGGGGATCGGAAAGGTCAGCCCGCCGCTAAGGTTGCACTGGTCGTTCTGCTGTCCCTCGCGACAATCGCACTGCACCACGTACGCCTCAACTTTGGACACCTTATCGCACGGCGGGTTGCAGGTGAACGAGATCGTTTTGAGCTTCTCCGCAAACTCACTCTGCGTCGAGATCGGCACACCAGAGCCGAGGTTGCGGAAGCCTGTACTTGTCCCGCCTGCGCCAATCGTGGCTTGAAGCGGCGTACCGTCATAGTTGATCGTCACAGCAGTGGTCGCCGCGGCAGCCTTGTCCACCCTGACGACAACGAACACGTGGCCCTTGGCGTCCTGCGGCATGGGTTGGCCTTCCCGCGGGCCATCATAGGTTTCGCAAGGCACGACCTCCTTGTCCGTGAAAGGCGCGAACGGCCCCGCTCCGCCCAGCGCCAGGTTATCCACGTCCTTATAACAGCGCCAGCCGTTCGCCGGCGCCGCCAGGAGCGCCATCGCCGCCGCCGCCGCCGCCGCCCGCATCGCTCGCGCGCTCTTTTACACACTCTGTGTTGTCCTCACTGGAGGCGATCAGTACCGCGGTACCACGTACCAGGTACCGGGTGTACCACCGGTTCCAGGAACTGGTACGGTACCGGTACCGCGGTACGGTACCGTACAGTGCCGTACATAGCGGGGGTACGATAGCGCAAGGAAGAGAAGAGAAGTCCAGAGCCAGAGCTAGAGACTGCCACGAGATGGTCACGGTGGTATGGTACGGCACTCGGGTCAAGTGGATTTCGTCACTGAAGCTCGGAGCAAGGAGCGAGGTGGACGACAGGCAGGATTTGTCTCACGCAGAAAAGGGTTGTTGATGTTGAGCTGCTACGTAGCTGCTCTAGAGGCCGGTGCTGCTGGTGAACAGTCTGAGATTAGGCTGTGCCAAAGGTGGCCTCGGACTCGCTGGCGATCTTGATGAAGACGTCCTCCAGCGTCGTGGCGCTGATTTGCCAGATGCCGTTGCTTTGGCCGCGCCGGCCGCCATGATCTCCCAGACGTCCGCCAGGTGCAGCGACGCGCTTGGCTCCATGCGGAATACCAGGCGCCGGTTCACTTGCGACTCCAGCTTGGCGCCCGACATCTGCGACTCGACAAAGTTCTGCGCCGCCGCGGCGTCGCTGGCGACCACGATCAGACTGAAGCCCTCGTTGTACTTGGCCTTGAGCGCGGCCGAGGTGCCGATCGTCTTGAGCTTGCCGTGCCATGATGCCAATGCGGTCGCTCAGCTTCTCGGCCTCGCTCATCAGGTGCGTCGTCAGGACCACGCAGCGCCGACGACGCTCGCGCAGCACCAGATCATGCACGTGGGCGCGCGTGACCGGGTCGACGCCCGTCGTGGGCTCGTCCAGGAAGGCCACCTTGGGGTTGCCGAGAAAGCTGATGGCGATCGACAGACGCCGACGCTGCCCGCCAGAGGTACTGCGATTGCTTGTCACCGTGCTCTTCCAGCTGCACGGCGCGGAGAGCGTTCTGCACGACGCGCTTCTCATCGGCGCGGCTCACGCCCTTGAGGCGCGCAAACAGCAAGAGGTGCTCGGCCACCGTCATGTCGGGCCAGGTCACGTCGTGCTGCGGACAGACGCCGATGCTATCGTATATGCTCTGCATGTCGTGGCGAATGCTCATGTTGTCCACAAAGGCGTCGCCGCCGCTGGGCTCAAACAAGCCGGTCAGCATGGAGATGAGCGACTTGCCGGCGCCGTTGGGGCCCAGCAGCGCGAACAGCGCCTTGTCCTGCATGTGCATGTCGACGCCGTCCACGGCCACAAAGCTGCCAAACTGCTTGCGCACGTTGACGACACGGATGGCGCGTCGCGGGCCGACCCGTCGCGCGAGCGCACCAGTCGGCGCTCCGCACGACGTCCGCGTCCTCGCCCGCCTGCAACGCCTCAAGGTCTTCGGGCACCGACTCAAAGTCGTCCACTTCTTCACCCAGGCCCTTGTCTCCCTTCCCACGGCTGCCCTTGGCCGCACCAAGCAGGTCCGTGATGCAGAAGAGCGGGCCGCGGCGCACACCAAACTGCTTGGGCAGCACTTGGTCCAGGTATAGCGTCGCAAAAGCACACAATGGCCTCCACGAACAGGTACAGCCACGTGAAGCCGAGCCGTCGAGGTCTCCCAAAAGAAGCTGCGGCTCGACAGCAAGAAGATGGCGCGGGAGTACGCAAACTGCGGGAACCACATCCACCACCCGGGCGCGTGCTCAAAGGGCCGCTGCGCAAAGTACTGCTGGTTGATGATGGTGGAAACCACCACCCTGATGAACACGATAAAGTAGAGAAAGATGCTCGAGTTGCGGGCTCCGCGAGAAGAAGGCGCTGAAGAGGAAGGCCAGACCGATCATGGCGTTGGCCCAGAGAAGTTAGCACGATGCCAAACTGGTGGTTGGCCATCACGTCGAGACCAAAGGCGGTGCCCAGGATAGACCAGCGTGAGCATGGTCATGGTGAGCGCCAAGTCGAAGACGTACTGCACGGCCCAGTAGACGCGCATGCGGAGGCCCATCATGAGCATGAGCGCGCGCAAATTGTGTTCCTTCTCGTGCACGATGTGGAAGGTGAGCACGGGCAGCAGCAAGGACGTGGCGAACGGCACCGAGAACCAGCGAGCAGTTGTTCACGGCTGCGATGCTCTCTTGCACATACAGGTTTGAGTCCCGCTCTTCGCCTGCTTCGGGAACTCGCGTTGCCCACGACGATGAATGGCTCCGTCGCGCCTCCCAGTGGGCTGTCCGCACGAGGCGTCGCAGTGCGCCGCGCCGCCGAAGCAACCACCCAGCACCGACTGTAATAGGCGAATTTGCTGGGCCTGCTTCCGTCTGGGCCGTACCTTAGAAATAGGCTCCCTGCCCGGAGACGGAAAGAAGGCACCCGGGTAATCGCTGCAAGGCGACGTGCCAACAATGTAGGTCTGGATGGTGAGCGAGAGAACGCCCTTGCCCACGTCGACGTCGTCAGATGAGCGCCACCGCTGGCAGCCAGTCGCTGATGAGGTCGCGCAGCGCCTCTTGCTCCTCAAAGGTCTCGATCGGCGTGGTCGGGTACACCTTCTGCAGCTCGGTCTGCGCGTTGAAGATGGCCTCGTTCACGATAAGGCTCTCGTCCTCGCGCCCGCGCGCCTGCTCGCCCAGCGTCGCCGTCGACGCAAAGTTGTCCACTGGGCACATGTTGGGGCCGATCCGCACGCGCAGCTCCGTTTCACCGGAGTAGATCGCCGCCGCATACGGGTAAGCCGCCATGAGACTGCTGCCCGTGGCCATGCCTCGAAGGCGGGGCCCAGTACATCGGTCGCCACCGAGTTGTTGAAGAACACGCACGAGCTGCTCGTGAGAGCGGGTTGCTCCGGCGAAGAGCCACATCGCACGGGCCCGCACGAAGGTTGCCATCAATGCGGGTCGCTCGAATTCGAGCATGACTCGCTTGAGATAGTGCCAATGTCGATGCTGCCACACCGCGACCCCACCTCGGCTTTGAGCGCGTCCTTTGTCGTGGCCACATCAGCTTGCGCTGCGCCGATGACGTCGAATAATCGGGTATCGCTTTGCACAAAAGGATGCACCCATTCGGCGTCGGCCTGCTTGTAGTCCTGGATGTGCCTTGACGCATTTGCCCTCTCTCGCATAGCGTCGCCAGCGGGTTCTGTTGGACATACTCGGGCCGCCACGCCGGGCCCAGCGCGTCCTTGGCGCTACCTTTGGAATTGTAGTTCTGCGTCGCTGCCGTAGGTCTCAGCGAGCGCGGCGTACTCTGCAAAGGCCGGGACGGTCGTCGCGTTCGCTTGGTCGAAATCGGGGCAAAAGTTGCAAAAGTCCGCGACATTGTCCTCCTGGTAGTTTGGCGCGTAGACGTTCGTGTACGCCCCGGCGTCAAATGCAGTAAGTGCACCCCAAACTCGTAGTCGTAGTCGATCGCACGTTGAGTCCGAACATGGGCCATCAGCAGCGGGGGTGAACAGTTGGCAGCACACCGTCTTGCGCTGCCGCATTTGCAGCACGAAGGACTTGCGGACAGCGCGCGCACCTGGCCGCGAGTGCTGCGATGGAACTGCACCGAGTCGTCGAACTCCTCCGCTTGTTGCAGCTCAACGTCCGCCGCGTCGGCCTTGGTGTCGACCGCCATCGTGGTCGCAAATTGCCTTGGAGCGCGCCCTGGGCCGGCATCGCCATCGGGATCGGCTGGTTCTGGGGCTGCTCGTTGAGGCTCACGAACACGTCCTCCAGCGACGTCTGCGACAGGCCCCAGTCTTTGGCCTCGCCGCTGGCCACGATCGCGTCCACCTCGCGGAACAGCGCGGGCGCGCCGCCGAACACGCTCGGCTTGATCGTGTACAGCATCGACCCGGTGTCGCCGCCGCTCAGGTTGTCCTCGTCCGCCACCACGCCTGGAAGCGCCGCCAGCACCCGGGTCTGGATCGTCTGCCGCGCCTCGGCGCTCGAGGGCGACACCATCACCTTGTAGTTGCCGCCAAACTTGGACTTGAGATGCAAAGGGGTGCCCAAGCGCCACAAGCCGCCCCTTGGACATGATGCCGATGCGGTCGCCCAGCATGGCGGCCTCGTCCATCAGGTGCGTGGTCAGGATCACGACGCGGTCCTGCTTGAGCTCGTTGATCATGTCCCCACACGTGGCGCTGGTTTTGCGGGTCCAGGCCGGTCGTCGGCTCGTCCAGAAACACGACACGCTTGTTGCCGAGCGCCGCGATGGCCATCGAGAGCCGCCGCTTCATGCCGCCCGAAAAGTTGCCCGCCACACGCTTGAGCTTGTCGAGATGGACCTGTTTCAGCAAATAGTTGCTCTGCTTGCGCACCTCCGATGCTCATGCCCTGAAAGTGCCCGTAGAAGCGCATGTGCTCGCGCGCCGTCAACTGCCCCACAGGATGTCGTGTTGCGGGCAGACGCCGATTTCGTGGCGGATGGCCGCCATGTTGTCGCGCACGCTCTTGCCAAAGATGGTGCAGTCGCGCCCGACATGGAGATCATGCCAGAGAGCATGTTGATGGCCGTGGTCTTGCCTGCGCCGTTGTGCCCGAGGAGCGCAAAGCACGAGCCCTGCTCGAGCGCGAGAGTGAGGCCGTTCACGGCGCGCGAAGGCGAGCCGCAGCAGAGACGACGGCCGCCAAAGTCCTTGACGAGGTCGCGGAGGACGACCGGGAACTGCGCGGGGTCACTGCGGTCGCCAGAGCGGATGGCGGCCTCCTCAGCGGCAACGTCGGCGTCCTTGTCGCCCGAATCAGGCGTCGGCACCGCGCCCGCGCCCGCGCCGCGCACGATCCAGCAGAGCCACCGATCCAGTAGGCCGGCGTGAAGAGGAACCAGGCCTTCGGGCTTGCCGTGGCCAAGGTGATGACCTGGCCCACGTACCAGGCAAAGCCGACCCAGAACAGGATGTCAAACCACAGCCAGCCCAGAGAGGAGGCGTCGAGTCCGTCTCGAATCTACACGCGCAGTATGTCGCCGTCGTGTTGTTCAATGGCATCGCCTGGGCCGTATGTGTCCCCTTCCAAGTACGTCTCGAAACTGACTTCCTTGCTCGTGAACGAGCCCACGGCGTCGCACCCCCCGTCGCGGAGTAGCGCCACACCTGGAACAAACGGCACTTCGGCACGAGCTGCGCTCCGCACACCCGTGGGCTCAGCACGCGCATCGTACCTCATAGGCGAGTTGTCGTAGCAGTGCTCTTGGTGCTGGTAACAAACGAAATCCATCCACATGAATGGTGACCGGAACCCGGCACACCAGGCCGACACAGTCTCGGATCGGTTGAGCTGGAACTCCGGGTGGTTGACATCAATGCTCTGGTACACGCCCGCCTGCGCGTCCGCGAAAGTGTAATCGCCAAAGATTTCCACCGTCTCGCCCTCCTCGTCTTCCTCGTACCTCGGCTTTATCATGCCCGCCACGTTGCGCTCCATCTTGTGAAAAGCAGCGGCGGGTACAGGTTGATCAGGTTCTTGGCCGCCGGCGGCATCACGAACGGGTCGCTGATGATCGTCATCAAGTTGGGGCTTGAGCTGACGGATCGGAAACACCCATAAAATGAACGTGATGCCCACGGCGAGCAGCAGAAAACCCACGGTTGAGGCCACTCGGGACGACGGATGACCGTGCTCATGGCCATGGCCAGTGCCATCATGGACAGCATGAACGAGAACAACAGCAGGAACAGCCACATGCCACTCGCGTGCACGAACGGGATGTCCATCGCAATGCCCGTCGCCACCATGAGGCCCGCGAGACGGCCATCATGACCGCGTAGTACACCAGCCAGGACAGCCAGTACACGCTCTCGTACAATCCCATCATGCGGAGGCCGTCCAGGATCTTGTCCTCTTCTCCTGCACGATCTGGCGCAGCGCGATCATGAAGCTCAGCATGATACCGACCATGTAGAATACTGAGCCGAACATGGTCACCTCGAGCATGAAGCTTTGCCACTCTCCGTCGCTTGCTTGGGCGGCTTGGGGAAGGCCCTTGAGCTGCAGGTCGATCTTGCTCTCGTCCGAGCCAGTGTGGGCCGCCAGGATGGCCTCGTTCACCGCGCGCTCGCAGCACCGTCGAGCTCAAGCCCGTGCCGTACGCCGTCGAGCTCAAGCCCTCGCCATCCAGCGTCGAGCTCAAGCCCTCGCCGTAACTTCTGGTCTGGAGCATGATCTCGTCCAGACCCCATTGGCCGAGAAACCTCCTTGCTCCACAGTCTGGTTGTACCACACCTCGTACGACACGACATGACGCCCGGGTCCGAGTCAAGCTTGAGGTGCGTGTGCGGGTGCAGCCGTCCTCGTACACAACGTCCTTGTAAAGGTTGCCGTCATCCGGGAACACACCGCTGCCGTGGGCAGATCGCCCGAGATGAGAAACTCGCGCAGCTCCTCCGCCGAGGCAAAGCCGCGCACGTCCTGCTCGTCCAGTTGGTTGCGCTTGGCCAGGTCGGTCATGATGGCCTTGATGGCCGGCGTGCTGGGCGAGTACACGAGCGTCTGGCACGGCGCGTTCTTGATGCGCCCGCCGTAGCCAAACCGGCCGCCGTACGAGTCGTACACGGCGCACCTGCCGAGCTCGCCGCCGAGCTCGCTGCGGATGGTCATGATGGGCTCCGGGTGGAGTACCGCCGTTCCCGAAGATGCCGCCATGAGACAGGCCTGGACATGATGACCAGCACAGCGGCGCAAGCAGGTGTACGCACGACGCAATGTACTGCCGCTTGGCCAGCACCGCGTTCTTGAACAGCAGCGCGTACATCTGCCACAGCATGGTCGCGCCCGAGCGCGGCGCGCGGCCACCATCAGCCCGCGCCATGTCCCCTTCCTGCTCCACTGAGGCCATGTTGCCGCCACCGTCGCCGATCATCTCGCCCGCGGCTCTGCAAGCGCCTGCGAAAGATATCTGTCTGACGCAGCGGTTGCCGCCACACGCGATCTTTGCAGCTTTTTCCCACCATGCAGGCCAACGTTGCAGCTTGTCTTTGAGGAGGTCGATCGTTCGCACCAACTTGCCCCGCAAACCACGATCAGCACCACGGACCACGTTCCTTCGCAGCGACGGCTGACAGAGATTCGGCCACGCTGACTGAACCAAGGGAGCCGGGCGCGACTCCAAACTCGGTCGTTCCCTGCCTCCACCGCCGGCTTGGTCATGCAATAGAAAACGCCCCTCACGCCCCCCTCTCCGCCAAGTCCCACGGCTTCCTCACATGTCACAAGTCAGTGTGGAGCGACCTGTTCGGATTCTGGTAACACAAAGCCACACCCACGGTCGAACCTCAACCCTGCAAATGTAGTTTGAGCTTGATGGGGCCAAGGTGGAACAACAGTGTCTCTCGCAGAAAAGGGTTGTTGCTGAGGTTGATGAGAGCTACTGCTAGGCCAGTGCTGCTGGTGAACAGCAAGTCTGAGTTTAGGCGGTGCCAAAGGTGGCCTCGGACTCGCTGGCGATCTTGATGAAGACGTCCTCCAGCGTCGTCGCGCTGATTTGCCAGTCCGAGATGCCGTTGCTTTTGGCCGCGCCGGCCGCCATGATCTCCCAGACGTCCGCCAGGTGCAGCGACGCGCTTGGCTCCATGCGGAATACCAGGCGCCGGTTCACTTGCGACTCCAGCTTGGCGCCTGACATCTGCGACTCGACAAAGTTCTGCGCCGCCGCGGCGTCGCTGGCGACCACGATCAGACTGAAGCCCTCGTTGTACTTGGCCTTGAGCGCGGCCGAGGTGCCGATCGTCTTAAGCTTGCCGTGAGCCATGATGCCAATGCGGTCGCTCAGCTTCTCGGCCTCGCTCATCAGGTGCGTCGTCAGGACCACGCAGCGCCGACGACGCTCGCGCAGCACCAGATCATGCACGTGGGCGCGCGTGACCGGGTCGACGCCCGTCGTGGGCTCGTCCAGGAAGGCCACCTTGGGGTTGCCGAGAAAGCTGATGGCGATCGACAGACGCCGACGCTGCCCGCCAGAGAGGTACCGCGATCGCTTGCGACCGTGCGCTTCCAGCTGCACGGCGCGGAGAGCGTTCTGCACGACGCGCTTCTCATCGGCGCGGCTCACGCCCTTGAGGCGCGCAAACAGCAAGAGGTGCTCGGCCACCGTCATGTCAGGCCAAGTCACGTCGTGCTGCGGACACACGCCGATGCTGTTGTACACGCTCTGCATGTCGTGGCGAATGCTCATGTTGTCCACAAAGGCGTCGCCGCCACTGGGCCCGAACAAACCGGTCAGCATGGAGATGAGCGTCGACTTGCCGGCGCCGTTGGGGCCCAGCAGCGCGAACAGCGCCTTGTCCTGCATGTGCATGTCGACGCCATCCACGGCCACAAAGCTGCCAAACTGCTTGCGCACGTTGACGACACGGATGGGCGCGTCGCGGGCCGACCCGTCGCGCGAGCGCACCAGTCGGCGCTCCGCAACGACGTCCGCATCCTCGCCCGCCTGCAACGCCTCAAGGTCTTCGGGCACCGACTCAAAGTCGTCCACTTCTTCACACCCAGGCCCTTGTCTCCCTTGCCACGGCTGCCCTTGGCCGCGCCAAGCAGGTCCGTGATGCAGAAGAGCGGGCCGCGGCGCACACCAAACTGCTTGGCAGCACTTGGTCCAGGTATAGCGTCGCAGCGAAGCACACAATGGCCTCCACGAACAGGTACAGCCATGTCATGACAAGCTCGTCCGAGCCGTCAAGGTCCTCCCAAAAGAAGCTGCGGCTTGACAGCAGGAAGATGGCGCGGCAATACGCGAACAGCGGAACCACATCCACCACCCGGGCGCGTGCTCAAAGGGCCGCTGCGCAAAGTACTGCGGTTGATGAAGACGGAAGCCACGACGCTGACGAGCACGATAAAGTAGAGAAAGATGCTAGAGTTGCGGCTCCGCGAGAAGAAGGCGCTGAAGATGAAGGCCAGACCGATCATGGCGTTGGCCCACAGAAAGAACGTCAGCAGCACGATGCCAAACTGGTGGTTGGCCATCACGTCGAGACCAAAGGCGGTGCCCAGGATATAGACCAGCGTGAGCATGGTCATGGTGAGCGCCAAGTCGAAGACGTACTGCACGGCCCAGTAGACACGCATGCGGAGGCCCATCATGAGCATGAGCGCGCGCAGCTTGTGTTCCTTCTCGTGCACGATGTGAAAGGTGAGCACGGGCAGCAGGAAGGACGTGGCGAACGGCACCAAGAAACCAGCGAGTAGTTGTTGCACGGCTGCGATGCTCTCACATACCGGTTCGAGTCCCGCTCCTTGGCCTGCATCGGAACTCGCGATTGCCCACGACGATGAATGGCTCCGTCGCGCCTCCCAGCGGGCTGTCCGCACGAGGCGTCGCGGTCCGCAGCGTCGCCGTAGCAACGCCACCCAGCACCGACTGAAAAAGGGGCAGATCGACTCCGTAGTCGTAGCTCGTTCCGTCGGGGCCGTACTCACAGTCATAAGAGTACTCTTCGCTGTCCCCTGGAGCCGGAAAGAAGGCACCCGGGTAATCGTCGCAAGGCCACATGTCAACAGGTCTGGATGGTGAGCGAGAGAGAACGCCCTTGCCCACGTCGACGTCGTCAAAGATGAGCGCCGCCGCTGGCAGCCAGTCGCTGATGAGGTCGCGCAGCGCCTCTTGCTCCTCAAAGGTCTCGACCGGCGTGGTCGGAACACCTTCTGCAGCTCGGTCTGCGCGTTGAAGATGGCCTCGTTCACGATAAGGCTCTCGTCCTCGCGCCCGCGCGCCTGCTCGTTCAGCGTCGCCGTCGACGCAAAGTTGTCCACTGGGCACATGTTGGGACCGATCCGCACGCGCAGCTCCGTTTCACCGGAGTAGATCGCCGCCGCATACGGGTAAGCCGCCATGAGACTGCTGCCCGTGGCATTCCATGCCTCGAAGGCGGGGCCCAGTACATCGGTCGCCACCGAGCTGTTGCTGAACACGCACGAGCTGCTCGTGAGAGCGGGTTGCTCCGGCGAAGAGCCATAGCAATCCACGAGGTCGCCCGAGCAGCCCGAGCATGACTTGTTTGAGATAGTGCCAATGTCGATGCTGCCACACCGTGACCCTCAGCTTTGAGTGCGTCCTTTGTCGTGGCCACCATCAGCTTGCGCTGCGCACCGATGACGTCGGAATATCGGGTCTCGCTTTGCACAAAAGGATGCACCCATTCGGCGTCAGCCTGCTTGTATGTCAGGTCCTGGAGGTGCCTTGGACGGCAACTACCCTTCTCTTTGCATAGCGTCGCCAGCGGGTTCTCGTTGGACATGTACTCGGGCCGCCAGGCCGGGCCCAGCGCGTCCTTGGCACTGGCTTTGGAATAGTAGTCCTGCAAGTCGCTGCCGTAGGTCTCAGCGAGCGCGGCGTACTCTGCAAAGGCCGGGACGGTCGTCGCGTTCACTTGGTCGAAATCGGGGCAAAAGTTGCAATAGTCCGCGACATTGTCCTCCTGGTAGTTTGGCGCGTAGACGTGTACTCGCTCCCGGCGTCCCAAATGCAGTAAGCGCACCCGGAAAACTCGTCGTCGTAGTCGTCGTAAGAACTTCTCTGTGTCAGCTGGTTCTCGATCAGCACGGTGAGGCCGAACATGAGGCCGATCATCAGCAGCGGGGTGAACAGTTGGCAGCACACCGTCTTGCGCTGCCGCATTTGCAGCACGAAGGACTTGCGGATCAGCGCGCGCACCTGGCCGCGAGTGCTGCGATGAACTGCACCGAGTCGTCGAACTCGCGCTTGCTGCAGCTCAACGTCCGCCGCGTCGGCCTTGGTGTCGACCGCCATCGCGGTCGCAAATTGCCTTTGGAGCGCGCCCTGGGCCGGCATCGCCATCGGGATCGGCTGGCTCTGGGGCTGCTCGTTAAGGCTCACGAACACGTCCTCCAGCGACGTCTGCGACAGGCCCCAGTCTTTGGCCTCGCCGCTGGCCACGATCGCGTCCACCTCGCGGAACAGCGCGGGCGCGCCGCCAAACAAGCTCGGCTTGATCGTGTACAGCATCGACCCGGTGTCGCCCGCTCAGGTTGTCCTCGTCCGCCACCACGCCCGGAAGCGCCGCCAGCACCCGGGTCTGGATCGTCTGCCGCGCCTCGGCGCTCGAGGGCGACACCATCACCTTGTAGTTGCCGCCAAACTTGGACTTGAGATGCAAAGGGTTGCCCAGCGCCACGAGCCGCCCCTTGGACATGATGCCGATGCGGTCGCCCAGCATGTCGGCCTCGTCCATCAGGTGCGTGGTCAGGATCACGACGCGGTCGTGCTTGAGCTCGTTGATCATGTCCCACACGTGGCGCTGGTTTTGCGGGTCCAGGCCGGTCGTCGGCTCGTCCAGAAACACGACACGCTTGTTGCCGAGCGCCGCGATGGCCATCGAGAGTCGCCGCTTCATGCCGCCCGAAAAGTTGCCCGCCACACGCTTGAGCTTGTCGAGATGGACCTGCTTCAGCAAGTAGTTGCTCTGCTTGCGCACCTCCGACATGCTCATGCCCTGAAAGTGCCCGTAGAAGCGCATGTGCTCGCGCGCCGTCAGACTGCTCCACAGGATGTCGTGTTGCGGGCAGACGCCGATCTCGTGGCGGATGGCCGCCATGTTGTCGCGCACGCTCTTGCCAAAGATGGTGCAGTCGCCGCCCGACATGGAGATCATGCCAGAGAGCATGTTGATGGCCGTGGTCTTGCCGGCGCCGTTGTGTCCGAGGAGCGCAAAGCACGAGCCCTGCTCGAGCGCGAGAGTGAGGCCGTTCACGGCGCGCGAAGGCGAGCCGCAGCAGAGACGACGGCCGCCAAAGTCCTTGACGAGGTCGCGGACGACGGGAACTGCGCGGGGTCACTGCGGTCGCCAGAGCGGATGGCGGCCTCCTCGGCGGCGACGTCGGCGTCCTTGTCGCCCGAATCAGGCGTCGGCACCGCGCCCGCGCCCGCGCACGATCCAGCCGAGCCACCGATCCAGTAGGCCGGCGTGAAGAGGAACCAGGCCTTCTCGGGCTTGCCGTGGCCAAAGGTGATGACCTGGCCCATATACCAGGCAAAACGACCCAGAAGAGGATGTCAAACCACAGCCAGCGTCAGAGTCCGTCTCGAATCTACACGCGCAGTACGTCGCCGTCGTGTTGACTTCAATGGCATCGCCTGGGCCGTATGTGTCCCCTTCCAAGTACGTCTCGAAACTGACTTCCTTGGTCGCGAACGAGCCACCCACGGCGTCGCATTCCGCCTCCGTCGCGGAGTAGCGCCACACCCTGGAACAAACGGCACTTCGGCACGAGCTACGCTCCGCACACCCGATGGGCTCCAGCACATGCGCATCGTAGTTCAAATAGCAGTCGAGTAATAATCGTAGCAGTACTCTTCGTGCTGGAAACATACTGCACTCCTCGACCTTTCTGTGGTGGTCAGAGATGTGGCACACCGGGCCGACACAGTCTCGGATCGGTTGAGCTGGAAGTCCGGGTCGTTGACATCAATGTTCTGGTACACGCCCGCCTGCGCGTCCGCGAAAGTGTAATCGCCAAAGATCTCCACCGTCTCACCCTCCTCGCCCTCCTCGTACCTCGGCTTTATCATGCCCGCCACGTTGCGCTCCATCTTGGTGAAAAGCAGCGGCGGGTACAGGTTGATCAGGTTCTTGGCCGCCGCGGCATCACGAACGGGTCGCTGATGATCGTCATCAAGTTGGCGCTTGGAACGGTGGACAGGGAACGACCGTGATTTGGAAAATGAGGCCCACGGCGAGCAGAAAGCCCACGATTGAGGCCACTCGGGACGACGGGATGACGTGCTCATGGCCATGGCCAGTGCCATCATGGACAGCATGAACGAGAAGAACAGCAGGAACAGCCACATGCCACTCGCGTGCACGAAGAACGGGATGTCCATCGCAATGCCCGTCCCCACCATGAGGCCCCGAGACGGCCATCATGACCGCGTAGTACACCAGCCAGGACAGCCAGTACACGCTCTCGTACAATCCCATCATGCGGAGGCCGTCCAGGATCTTGTCCTCCTTCTCCTGCACGATCTGGCGCAGCGCGATCATGAAGCTCAGCATGATACCGACCATGTAGAACACTGAGCCGAACGTGGTCACCTCAGCTCGAAGCTTGCCGGCTTCCGTTTGCGAGTTGGGCGGCTTGGGAAGGCCTTGAGCTGCAGGTCGATCTTGCTCTCGCCCGAGCCAGTGTGGGCCGCCAGGATGGCCTCGTTCACCGCGCGCTCGACCACCAGCACCGTTGAGCTCGAGCCCGTACGACCTCTGGTCTGGAGCATGATCGTCCAGACCCGCATTGCCCGAGAAACCTCCTTCCTCCACAGTCTTGTTGTACCACACCTCGTACGACACGAGCGACATGACGCCCGGGTCCGAGTCAAGCTTGAGGTGCGTGTGCGGGTGCAAGCCATCCTCGTACGCGACGTCCTTGTAGAGGCTGCCGTCATCCGGGAACACCACCGCTGCCATCGTGGGCAGATCGCCCGAGATGAGAAACTCAGCTCCTCCGCCGAGGCAAAGCCGCGCACGTCCTGCTCGTCCAGTGGTTGCGCTTGGCCAGGTCGGTCATGATGGCCTTGATGGCCGGCGTGCTGGGCGAGTACACGAGCGTCTGGCACGGCGCGTTCTTGATGCGCCCGCCGTAGCCGAACCGGCCGCCGTACGAGTCGTACACAGCGCACCTGCCGAGCTCGCCGCCGAGCTCGCTGCGGATCGTCATGATGGGCTCCGGGTGCAGCACCACCGTCTCCACAGATGCCGCCTTGACCACAAGCCCGAACATGATGACCATCACAGCTGGCGCAAGCAGGTGCACGCATGATGCAATGTACTGCCGCTTGGCCAGCACCGCGTTCTTGAACAGCAGCGCGTACATCTGCCAAAGCATGGTCGCGCCCGAGCGTGGCGCACGGCCGCCATCAGCCCGCGCCGTGTCCCCTTCCTGCTCCACTGAGGCCATGATGCCGTCCTCGTCGTCGACCTTGGCCATCATCTCGCTCACAGCTCTGCAAGCGCCTGCGAAGGGTGTCTGCCTGCCGCAGCGGTTGCCGCTGCACGCGTTCTTTGCAGCTTTCCAGCCCAATCCAAGAACGCCGCCACGCGTTCTTTGCGCCAAGTCAATCCAAGTTGAGTTTGCACGAGCTTGCCACCCGCCATCCATGATCACATGTCAGTCAGCCAGCACCAGCTTCATCAAACTTCGCATCAACCAAACACCATGCATGCATGGCTGGCTGGCGGCGCTCGTGCATGGAGGTACCGGTTTGCGTTTCGCATCTTCGCTGTGTGACCTGGGCAAGGCAGCGAGAAGTACGGAGGCGAAGCATGCCCAGTTTTGCACGCGAACATGTGTTTGCACGCAAATGCGTGGTCGTCCTTCATCGTGCATGGCGCCTGAAAAGTTCAGAGCCGGCCGTGAACTACAAGATAAGACGTGATCGCGAACTCTGTGGAAATCTAGTCTTGGGCCCGGTGAGGAGGCGAGGAGGAGGAGGGGGCGCGATGGCGCAGCCGACGTGGCTCGAGGCGTACAAGGTGACGGCGTGCGTGGGCGTGGGACTGCGGCACACGGTGGCGCTCACCGACAACTCGAGCGTGGTGGCGTTTGGGGACAATCGCCAGGGGCAGCTTGGGATTGGGGCGCGCAAGACCGGGGCCAAGCACGCCGCGTTCGTGCCCGACCCGCGGGGCAGCGGCAACTCGAGCTGGAAGACCGCGCCCACGCAAGTGGCGTGTGGAGCGCTGCATACCGTGGTGCTGGTGTCCTCGGGCGAGATCTTCGCCTGGGGCGCCAACGACTCTGGACGGTTAGGCTTGGAGGAGGACGGGGAGCAGCAGCAAGGGGGCTTTTTGCCGGCCAAAGTGCCCACCTTTGGCAAAAACTACCACGCCAAGTACGTGGCGTGCGGCACGGACCACACGCTGTGCATCGACACGAATGGCGACGTCTGGAGCTGGGGCTTGGGGAGCTATGGCAACCTGGGCCACGGCAGCAACAAGGACGAACCGCGGCCGCGACTTGTGCAGGCGCTGCGTGGAAAAGTGGCGCGCACCATCGCCGGCGGTGCCAAGCACTCGGGCTGCACAACGCGCAAGGGCGAGCTTTACATGTGGGGACACGGCGACAAGGGTCGGCTGGGCAACGGCGCGCAACGAGGCACTGCCAGCCCCGAGGTCATCCAGGCCATGGCGCAGCACTTTTGCGTGCTGGTGGCTTGCGGCGAAGCGCACTCGGCGAGCATCACGGACGCCGGCGAGCTCTTCACCTGGGGCGCTGGGAGCTACGGCCGTCTCGGGCACGGCGAGGAGAGCGACTTGATGCAGCCTGTCAAAGTGGAAACGCTTGTGCGCTCCCAGGTCGTGCACGTCTCGCTCGGCGTCTTCCACTCGGTTGCAGTCACCAAAGAGGGCAGCCTATACACGTGGGGCGGCGGCCAGTACGGCAAGCTCGGTCACGGCAGCAGCGACAACTTGCTCTCCCCGACGCCCATCCCAGCCGCTGCTTCAACGGGGTGCCGGTGCTTCAGGCCTTCGCGGGGACCTCACACACAGCTGTCGTGTGCCGTGACGGCAAGCTCTTCACGTGGGGCGACGCCGTACAGGGCAAGCTCGGGCACGAGGAGCTCAAGCGCTGCCCCGTTCCAAGCCAAGTTACCTTTAAACGGCTTGAAGGCGTTGTACGCATCGCGCCGTCCTCAAGCAAGGTGTTTGCGGGTGAAGAGACTGGCGCAGGTGGCGCCAGCGGTGGCCGCGTGGATAGCGTGCCAATGCTCAGCGAGCTAGCCGTCAAGCGAAACCTTGACCGCTCTTCGAATTCGATTCGGTTTGTTGCCGCGGGCGCCAAGCATTCCATGGCGCTCTCCTTCGGTGGCATTCTGTACTCCTGGGGCGGGAACGAGCACGGCCAGGTCGGCAACGGCACCCGAGAGGACCAGCCCGAACCTGTACGCATCAAGATCAACAACTCGACGAGTCACCGCATCGAGGCTATCGCAGCAGGCGCGAATCACTCGCTCTGCGCCGTCAGCCAGGGCGATGTGTTTGCGTGGGGCCGCGGGAACGAGGCCCAGATCGGCACGGGGTCCACCATCAGCGAGACCTTGCCGGTTCTCATTCAAGGCTTGCAAGGCCAGCGCATCGAAAAGGTATTTGCGGGCGAAACACACTCCGCGGCGGTGTCGGACGACGGCCGCCTCTTCACCTGGGGCGACCCAGACTTTGGCAAGCTCGGCCACGGGCGCAGCCTCATCGAGAGCGACCCTCACCTGGACACAGTGTCGCTGCCTCGTGTCGTCAAGGGCCACCTTTCCAACCAGCGCGTGGTGCACGTCTCGCTTGGAACCAGCCACTCGGCGTGCACGGATAGCGCTGGCGTTGTCTATACGTGGGGAGCCGGCTGGCAAGGCAAGCTTGGGCTCGGTGGCACCGAGAACAAGTACAGCCCCCAGCCCGTGCTGGCACTGCAGTTCCGCAGCTGTCGCGATGTGTCCTGCGGTGCTTACCATACTCTCTTCGTCACTGATGACGGCGACTTGTACGTGTGCGGTCGCGGCGACGCACGCCTGGGGCTCGGCGACATCGGACAAGCTCGTCCCTGAGCTCAACACCACGCTGCGCGCAGAGGCGGAGAACTTGATCGTTTCTTGCTGCGCCGCCGAGGACCACTCCATGGTGGTGACCAGCAAGGGCCTCGTCTGGGCTTGGGGCAAGGATCTCTATGGCAAGCTCGGCATGGGTGGGGCCAACGCGCGTAGCACCGACTTTGGTGGCGCCGCTGCCTCCCAGGGCGGCGCGCAGAATGTGCGCATCGAGTCCGTACCGCAGCTCATCGAGCGCGCCTCGCTCGACCTCGGCGCGGGGTCCGCCAGCACAGACGTTCGCCAGGTGGCCTGCTTTTCCAACCATGTGCTGGCACTTGCCCAGGATTCGAGTGTCTATGCATGGGGCTCTAACGGTGCAGGCCGCCTGGGTCTGGGCCGCCACCACACGGCCAAGCACTTTGTCGACTCCCCGCAGCACGTCGCCAACTTTGTCCGGCGTCACGACGCGGTGCTCACTGACTCGCTCGGCCCTACGACAACGGCGGTCGTAGTCTCCTCAGCTGCCGCCGCTGCCGCTTCCGCCGCAGGCAGCGCCGCGACCGCCGCCGCCGCAGGAGCTGGCGGTGCCGGCACGGCTTCTGCCGCAAATTCGGGCACCTCTGCGCTCGCGGCGAGTGGTGGGGCCAATTCAGTTGGGAGGTCGGCAACAGCGGCTTCGGCAGTGGCGGCGACGACAACATCGTCTGCTGGAGCACTCGGGGCGCTCGGGCTCGTCTCGGCCGAGCTCCCTCGATCGACCAGGCGAGCTGGAGGGCACACGTAATTACATGGAGACGGGCAAGGTCCCGCCACTGTACGTCATTCAGCTCTTTCTCAAGGCCGAGCCGCAAACCCGCCGCGACGACGGCATCGTGACGCACCGAGACGAACTCGACCACGCTGAACAGGAGCTTCACGAGATCCTCTTGGCGCTGTCCGCGCCGAGGAGTCAGTGCAAGACCTGGACTACGCCATTGGCCTCACCGTGGCGTCGACGCTGTCGCCTCCATATCCCTGGCCAATCTGCCGCTGCTGGTTCTTCCGGATTAACAGGCAAGCGCGACGGCGCCGAGGTCAAACTCGGGGAAACGCTTTTGGCCAAGATCCCGTCCTACGAGCACCTATTTCGTCTGCTTCTCGCCAACCCGCGTTACATGATCGGCCTGTACAAAATTTACGTCGCCGGCACAGCCAGCTCTGGCCGGAACCAGTCCGATGCAGACCCGGCTGAGGGCACCGCCGCCGCGGTTGCAGATCTTCCCGACTCGGTCGACTGGCCTGAGCTGTTCTTCGAGCTGGCGGGCGGCTTGTACCCCGCTGGCGATGCTCACTGCGAGCATCTCTTTCTCGTTTTATCACGGGCCGTCCTGCGCGCCGAGGTGGAGGCCTTCATGGACCTCGCCTCCTCCGGCGGATCCAAGACCGGCTCCTCAGCCGCGGCCTCTGCGGCGGCGGCTGCGGCTGCGGCGGCGGCGGCGGCGGCGGCAGCGTCTGCGTCTGCTTCGACGGGCGCGCCGGGCGTCGCGGGGTCTGCTGACGGGGACCGGGCGGGCGGGAGTGGCAACGTGGCCTCAGACTCGCTGGCTGTGTCCGGATCCACAGACGGCAGCGCCACGCGCTCGCTGAAACGTTCCTGCAGCCCAAGATGCACTGCCCGTCGTTTCTGCACCTTGCTGTCATGCTGTGCTCGCAGCCCGTGGTGACGCATTGGCTGCAAAAGAACTTTCAGAACAGCATCACCGACCTGTTTCGCGGGCAGCACTCGCGAACCAGCACTGGCGAGGAGATGAACCTGTCCTACGACCCGATCAAGATCTACCACGGCCTGAACGGGAGCGAGGACCAGGCCATGGTGGGCGAGCCGGCGCGAGCCGACTTGTACCGCAACGAGGTGTCTGGGTACCCCGAGGTGCGTCGCGAGCTGGAGAACCGACTGCGGGCACTGCGCGACTGCGCGCTCGAGTTCTTCAACCAGATTATCAAGGTGATCGGCGAGGTGCCCGAGCCTGTGCGCTGGCTCTGCAAGGTGCTGCATGTAGAGCTGCTGCGCGCGTTTGAAGGCGACGCCTCCGCCGCGCCCATCGAGTTTGATCAGGCCATCGCCAAGTTCCTCATCGACTACCTGTTCCGCCCGGCGTTCCTCTCGCCCAAGCACAAGCGCATCCTCCCGCGCCACTTTGGGAGCATCACGCAGCAGCAGCGTCGCAACATGGTCAACGTGATTAGCCTACTGCAGCATCGTCAGCGAGCGCATCTACACCGAGGAGTGGCTGGAGCCACTCAATGTGGTGATCCGGCAGCACCGCACTCAGGTGCAAGCTATGGTAAGCAGCCTGCTGAGCGTGCCTGGCACGCTGGCAGACAACCTGTACTCGGACATCTTCAACGAGTATCTACGGCCCAAGGAGGACCCGCTCAACTTGCGCGTGCGCGTGCGCAGCCTCAAATTTGTGCGCTATGCTTTGCAGCACGACTCGGTCTCGGCGATATGCAGCCCGTCGGACCCGCTGTACAAGTCCGCCTACGGCGCGGGCGGCGTCCTGGCCTCAGCGACGGACAAGATCGCCGCGGCGGGCTTTGTAGACGAGTATCCCTCGATCACGGCGGAGAGGAACTTTCGCGTCAACCTCGAGCTCGAGCTACGCTTCCTCGAGGTAGACGAAGAAGAGCAGCTTGGCGCCACGGAGCGGCCCGAGCTGCCCGCTGCGGCCCCGGGCGCCAGAGCATCCGATTCTTCTGGGCCGCAGCGCCCCAACAACAGTACCCGCAAGCGCCGCTTTCTCCGGGACGGTCTTGGGATCGATCCCATTTCGCAAGCGCCTCTTCCGCTATGGATGGTCCAAAGCGACGGGTTCTCCGCGGCCTTGCGGCCGTACGAGTTGGACGACGAGCCAGTCGACTCGTTTGAGCTCAGCCTACAGCGCGAGCTGGTCGAGCTGCCCGAGCTCAACGCGTCTTCTGGCCTGGTGGAGCTTAAGGCGGCGCTCGAGCGCAGGCTGCAAGACCTGGTCAACGAGGGCGACTATGCGCGCGCCCAAGAGCTCCACGACACGATTCGCAAGCTGAGCGAGCTTTGGCTCTCGCACGGCCAGCAGGGCTTTGAGGCGCAGCTCCGCTCGTGCCTCACGGGCCTCGTACGCCGCCGCGAGGCCGCCAACCGCATTGCGCAGCAGCTTGCTTCTTCCAAGGAACTCGGCAAGCGGGCCCGAGCCAGACTGGACGAGCTGCAGCTGCAGCGCGTTGCGCTAGAGGAGTACATGCGCATCATCCGCGGGGCTGAGGGCGGACCTGGCCCCGACAACGAGGGCTCCAAGCGCGCGGCGACCTCCTCGCTTGTTCTCGAGGCGCACCGGCCGCGCAGCAGCTTGGGCTTGTCCCGCTCCAAGACACAGGCTTCGCGCTTGCGCACCGAGTTTCACCAGGCTGGCGCCAGCATGGGCGCCTACGGCAAGTGCACTCTCAAACAGCTCCTCGACAAGAAGGTGGTCATTCCGCTCGCCACCGCGGCGTCCGGTGACGCCGTGCCAGGGCCTGACGGCGGCAAGCAGCTCGACTCCAAGGTTGTGCTCAAGAACAAGGCCAACATCCGATTCATCTTCACTTCGATCAAGACCGGCGTCTTCTCTGTCGCGGTCGTGCTCAGACAAGACGCCATCATCGACCAGTTCAAAGTCGTCATGGCGCGCCTCGTCGAGATGGAGCGCGTCATCACGACCTCGTACCGGCCCTCCCGCCTCCCGCTGCTCTTCTCGGTCACGCACCTCAAGCACCTCCTGGAGGAGATCACGATGCGCCAGCTGCTCAGCACGGACCTCCAGTAAAGGCAACCCCATTTCTTTCCCCTTTAACGCTCATCCATCCCCCGCGCCGGAGACGAGGTTCTCCAGGCGTTGGAACAGCTCGTTGGGCACCTCGGGGAGCCACCCGGCACGCTGGCGCGGTCACTTGGTGCGCAGGAGGCCGCTCAAGCCCCGTCGCAAGCAGCGCCCGAAGCGCGGCGCGCGCGAGGCCGAACCCGACTCGCGCAGGCGGACCGCCGGCAGGCCAAGGACCTGAGCGAACACCGCCAGCGTCGCCTCGCTCTTGCTGCCGCCGCCCGTCAAGATCACCCGCTTCGGCCGCGCGCTCATCTCGTGGAGATGCGACCGGATAGACAACGCGCGTGAGAAGATCACGCCGCGGACTCGCTGCTCCCAGGACAGCGAGTCCAGGGCCACTTCCTCGCCGGTCGCCGCCGAGAAGGCGCGCATGCACGGTTTGATTGGTCGCGGCGCGGTCTCTGGTTGCGGAAAGAAAAAGCACACGACGTCCTGCCCGCTGGCGCCCTCGCGCAGCAAAGCCGATTCCACATCGGCCCAGCTTTTCCCTCTCCTTCTCCTGAGCGCGCACTGCGCCGCCATTGCGATAACAGATCATTGCCATGGTCATGCCCGCGTCGAGCGGATGCGGGAACACCGAGACGCCGCCTGCACTCGTGTCCACTGCGCAAGCGCCGCTTTGTTGCGCGAGAACCGTATCGGAGGTGCCCAGGCTAATCACTACGTCCTCGAGCGAGTCTGTGGTGCCGGCGAGCGTAGCCGGATTGTCGCCTGTAAAGGCCACCACTGGGCACCCCTCCCGAAGCCCGTATCGTGCCACGGCAAAATCACTGACGGCGCCCACGGTCTCCACCGGCTCGCGGCACAGCGCGGCCTTAGCATCTAGGCCTGGGGCGTCGAAAATGCGCTCCAGCCCTGGCAGCCACTTGCGCGCGCGAATATCCATCATGTTCATCCCCGCCGCATCGGACAGGTCGGAGGGCACTGGGGCGCCAACCAAGACCGAGCAGTGCCGTGCTCAGCACTGCACCGCGCACGTGTTGCTCCAGACATCGGGCTGCTCACCCGCGATCTTGGCGATCTGGTTGCCGGTGAAGCGCTCCAACGCCACCGACCCCGTCTTGGCCGACATGGCCTCGCGCCCGCCGACACGCGCCTCGCTCGCCCGGCATTGGGGGGCCGTACTCGCGTCGGCCCACACGGGGCTCAGTTCAAGGGCCAGCAGTCCTCTGAGTTGCTCGTGCAGCGGGCGGGCCGGGTCCAGCGGCTCGCCCTTGGGCATTGCGCGCCACCACACGCTCTCGAGTGCTGCTGCGCGCACCCCGAAACCGCAACAACGCGCTTGAGGTCGACGCGCTTGGCGAGGGCGACCAAGGGCCGAGCGCCTCAAACCACATGAGCGCAGGCGCACGCACGACGCCCGCGGCGCCATCGACGACAATTTGCCCGTTCCTCGTCCCATAAGAAGCGAGCTGCGCGTCAAACTCGACGTCGTGCGAGGCCACAGGCCGCAGCAAGGCGTCATACACGGTTGCCTTCAGCGACTGCGTGCCCGCGTCCACGCCCAGCACGAGCTCAGCCGCCGCTCGCTCGCCCAGCCCATCCATCGGCAAAGACAGAAGATCTCCGCAAGATCAGAGATCGCAGAACGCGCAGCTGCGAAGACTTTTCGCCCAGCGCCAGCCGACGATCATGCTGCTCCTCGACCTGCCCGAGGAGGTCTTGCGGGCCGTCCTGGGCGGCGCTGATGCCGCTACGCTGGGCCGACTCGCGTGCACTGGGCGCGCCGCGAAAGATGCGGTGCTGGGCCCGCGTGGGCGCTGTTTGTGGCATCAACTTTGCGTCACGGAGTGGTTCGGGCGCGACGCCCGCGTTGAGCTGCGCGCGCAGGACATTGCATATACAGACGTGCTGCGCTGGATGAAACGCCAGCCCGAGGCGGCGCGCCCGCGCTTCTCGCCCCAGGCAAGCTGCTTGGAGACTGAAGGGAAGGAAGCTTTGGGACGGACTCTGAGGGCTTCACCTGGTTCCGGCCCGGGCAAACGCAGGTGCAGCTGGGCGGCGACAGGTGCTGCAGGCACCCACGCGTGATGCGGGTGCCGCTGGAGATGGCCATCTTTGGTCGCCAGGACGAGCACGGCAACGTCGAGGTCAACGAGCGGGGCGAGGTCTCATGGTCTGTATGAATCAACGAGTCGCCTACTTTGAGACCACGCTGCGCGCGCCCGGGTGCAATGCGCCGCACGGAAGGCTCTTTCTGGAAGGAGTGCATCGTTGTCGGCTTTGCCACGCCGCGACACAGGCTGCGGGCGTGATGCCTGGCTGGGACCGGCACGCTCTGGGGTGGCACTCCGACGACGGGGGCTTTTTCTTTCACAGCATCAACCCGCAGACCTCGTGCAACGTTTTGGACCCGAGGACACCGTCGGTATCGGGCTCCGGGTCCTCAGCGCCAGCAACCACAAGGGCGCCACCACTGGCGACAGCGAGAATGCGCCTGCCGAGATGGACTGGGCGCTAGCGTTGGATCCTTCGGCCGCGCACGGCAGTGGCACGAGCAGCGACGCATTGTCGAGCTCAGAAGACGAGGGGTCAGGCTCAGAAAGCGGGGAGTATGAGGCGGAGGAGGAAGATCTTGAACACGAGTTCGACGACTCTGACGACGACTCTGACGACGACTTTGTCTTCATCCACACCGCGCGATGCACCGTGGCTCGGAACCCACCTACACGGTGGAGCTCATCTTCACGCGCAACGGCGCGTTGCTGGACGGCCCGAAGGGTCGGCAGCTGACGCTGAGCCAGCACGCCTGGCGCGAGTTCCACCCCGTCATCGGCGTGGACTCGGGCGACGGCTTCAAGCTGTCCCTCGATGCCTTCCGGTTCGACCTGCAGGCCCACCTGGCCGCTGCTGGCAGCTCGTCTTTGCCTCGATCTTGATCACAACACGTTGTCGTTCATTCCTCCAAAGATTATCCGGAAGGCGGAGAAGCTCGAGGAGGACAGGTCGAGCGCGGACATGGCGGCAATCGTGTCCGAGGCGGACGCGGGGCGTGCGCAGCTGCTCGAGCGCGCCGCGACCAAGATGCGCGAGACGCTGGCGGCTGGCGTGGAGCCCGGGCTGACGCGGCACAAGATGCCGCTGGCCTTTGCGTCGGATGACGTGCAGGCGAATGTGCTCGCGGTGCGCGCGCTGCTGGACTTTGGCAGCGGGTACGAGGAGCTCGTGCAGGGACAGATGAACCGCAGCGTGAAGGAGACGCAGACTTTTGGCGTGATGCACATGCACATCTGCGGCAAGGAGCTGGACGCCGAGTTTCTGAAGAGCGTCAACTACGTGGGCGTGGCAGAGCACTTTGCGCTCAAGGGCGTGACCGAGGAAGAGGAGGTGATGGGCGGCGTGTACAAGGAGGTGCACGGCCCGCTCATGCCGTACGCCGCGCGGCTGGTGCGCGTGATGAACGACACGGGCGAAGAGCTGGAGCGGCTCGGCAAGCCGTCGCTGGGCGCCTTTGTCATGGACAAGCTGCGGGCCGGCGCGAGCTGCCGAGAGCTGACGAGTGCCCTCGCAGACTCTTTCGCGGGCTTTCGCGACAGCGCCACCGACGCGGCGGGCGCCGAGGTGCCGCTGCGACGCAAAGCGGTGCTGCTTGCGCACGACCTGGCGGACGCCTTCGGGGAACGGTACGGGGCGAGCTTTGCGGACCTTGCGGAGCTCCCGGCCCCCGTCGACGCGGACACCGCGAGCGCCCTGGCGGCGGCAGGGCTGCTGGATCTCTTGCCGGGGGACGGCAACACGGTCCAGGCCGACACTGCGGAGGGCCGCAAGGCGGAGCAGGCTCTGCGGGTAAAGGCCGCGGCGCTTGCGGACGAGCTTCGCGTCCTTGTGCCCGCCAAGGACCCGCGCGAGGCGGAGACGCTGGCGCGCGCAGCGTGGCTGGGCGATGCCCCCAGACGGCTCCGCGTGCAAGGGACAGTGCACTACTAATTCGTTTGACAATTCTTTTAATTAACGGCGCTTGCCGCCCTTGCCGCCCTTGCCCTTGCCGCCCTTACGGCCCTTCTTGCGCTCGTTGGCCGCGCGGCCGCGGCCCAAGTCCGCCTTCATGCGGCGGTCCACCACCTTGACCTTTTTGCCCTTGGTGTTGCCCGCGCCCTTGGACACGCGGCTGCCGCCGGCCCTGCTCGCGACGGCGTAAACCGAGCCGGGCTTGTCGATCTTGGCGCCCTTGTAGAGCTTCTCGATCGCCTTCATCTTGGACCTGGCAGTAAGATCCGGCTGGTCACCACCGCGGCGGCCTGCTTCTTGATCTTCTCCACCTTGGCCATCAGGCGGCGCCGCTTGCGCGCGCGCCTCGGCCACCTTGTTGATGGGCTTGGCCGCCAAGTCCTTGTACCGCGCCTTGACAGCCTCAACCATCTCCTTGGTGATCGGCAGCTGCGGCCGGTTGTGCTTGTTCTCATCCTCACAAACCAATCGGGCAGCTCGTCGTCGTTGAACGCATCCGGTTGTAGGCCGCATCCAACAACTTGCGCCGCTTCGACTTCTTGGTCATCATGGACCCGAGCACGAGGTGCTGGGCGCGGGTGTCCACGTCATAGTCCTCGCTGTTGTAGGCCTCCTCCTCCTCCGCCTCCTCCGCCTCATCGTCGTCGCTGTCGACCTCGGCCCGCTCCTCTTTGGGGACGACCTCGAATCCGCTCGCCTCCTTGACGTCGCCGTTGCGGCCCAGGCCCTTGCGGATCATCTTCCTGGCCCAGCGCGACTTCTCCGTCGTGGCGCCGCCCTCGTCGTCCGAGTCCGAGCCATCCAAATCCTCGTCCTTCTCGAGGGGCCGCTTGGTGCCGGCGGCCCCGCCCTCGGCAGGCGCGGTCTCGAACTCCGAGGTCGCGATCGAGTCGAACATGCCGGTCTGATCAATCTTGAGCGCCTTGGCCTCCTTGGCGGCCGCCAGCTTGCGCTTCTCCTCCTTGCGCTCGTTGCGCCTTGAGCTTGAGGCGCTTCTCACGGCGCTTGGCCTTGTCAGTCCGCGCCGATGGCAGGCCCATCTCCTCTCATCGCTCTCGCTCTCGCTTTCATCTTCCTCGTCGCCCTCCGACCGACATGGCCATGTCATTGTCTGATTCGCTGTCGATGCGCGGGCCGCGCTCATCCTCCGAATCGCTCTCGTCCGTCTCAATGTCGTCAAACACGCTCTGCTTGAACCAGCGGTCGGCGCGCTTGTTCGCCGCGACGACGGGGTCGGTAACCTTTTTGCCCGGCAGCGGCTTGGACCATCTTTTCCCCCTCACTCGCATCGCTCTCGCTGCCTTCGTCGTCGCTCGCGGCGAGCATCTTGGCGTAGTCGCCACGGTCCACGGCGGCGGCTTGCTCAACCTGCAGCGCGTTGGTGAAATCCTGTGCTGTGAGGGCCTCCAGGGTGCGCTTCTTCATCTTGGCCTTCTTGTCGGCCGTGATCTGCTGGCGGCGCTGCTGCACCGACAAGGGCTCGGCCGACTCGAGGGTCTTCTTTTTGCCCGAGTAAAAGTGGGCGGCTTCGTCCTCCAGCCGCGCCAGGTAGGCCGCCTTGGCACTCGCCGGGTCGACCGGCTCATCGTTGTCGTCTTCTTCTTCTTCATCCCCACTGCCGCGCCGAGTTGTCGTCATCGTCGTCGTCCACAGTGACCTTCTTCGCCGCGACATTTGCCTCCACTTCGCCCAGCTTGCGCACGGACTTGAGGCCCATGCTCTTGGCGCTAAAGGGCCCAGACTCTTCGTTCAGGTCGATCGCGTATTCGTTCTCCATGCCGAGGTCCACGCGGCGCTGGAACTTGGCCCGCTCGCGGCGCATGCGCTTGTCCTCGCGCTTCTCGCGCGGCGCAGCTTGCTCTCGCACCTTCTTGATCTCGGCCTCGATGTCCTCAATGTCGCTGCTGTCGCTGTCCTTGGCGTCCTCCTCATCCGCCCCAGCGCCGGCCTTGACCCCATCATGGCCCGAGCGGCCGCCTCGGCGGCCTCGCGCTCCTTCTTCAGTTGCGCTTGATGTTGGAGCCACCGCAGCACGAGGCGAAGCTCCGGGTTGCCGAGCACCTTGAGGTCGGAAAGGCACTCCTTGATCTCCTCCGTGGTCAAGCGGTGCTTGAGCAGCCACTGGGACTCGTCGTCCTTGAAGTGGATCTCGTTGGCGCCTGCCAGCATCTGAATGGGCTCGTCCGTAGCAAAGTACTCTTGCGCCGAGAACGAGCGGTGCAGGGTCTGGCCCGCCGACTCGTCGTAGCCGCCGCGGTTCTTCTTCTGCTTGTTCTTCTGTGAAAGAGGTCGCCCACCGCGCTGGCCTCGGTCGACTTGTCCTCGCCCTCCACCGTGTCGAGGACAAACTTTGGGTCCAACATCGCGCGGTCGATCTTGGTCGGCGCGAGGTACCCGGGCACACCACAAAGATCTCTGCCGAGACGTTACGCGACGAGGGCGGCTTGGTCGCCTCCACCTTCCTAAAGAGCTGGTTGAACGACCACATGAGCGCGTTGTAGTCGCTCGAGCGGAACACCTTGGTCACGAACACGCCGCCTTTCACGAGGTGCTCGCAGGCAAACTTGAGCGCGTGCACCGTCAGCTCGTTCTGCACAAAGGGTCCTTGCTGTAGTCCCGCGCCCACGTTGGGCGCACCATCGCAGAGCACAACTTGCGCCTTGAGGCCGCCCATCTCCTTGCGCACCAGGTGCCGGCATTCCTGCGTCGTGATATCGGACTGGAAGGTCACGCAGCCGCGGATGGGCTTGATGGGCATCAAGTCCACGCCGATGATCTTGGTCTCGGGCGTCTTGGGCATGCTCTTCACGCAGACCTGGAGCCAGCCGCCAGGCGCAGCGCAGAGGTCGATCACGCGGGTGGCCTTGCCGAGGAGGTCATACTTGCGGTTCAGCTGCACGAGCTTGAAGCTACTGCGCGCGCGGTACCCCTGCTCCTTGGCGAGCTTGTAGTACTTGTCCTGCACGGCCTGCTTCTTGCGCCCCATCCTGCTGCGTCCTGCGCCTCCTCGCTATACACTCTTCTTTTGGCAACCAGCCATTCGTGCGCGATCAGACAGGGCCGCGGGAGAGAGAGGGAGCGCCAAGGTCGCCACTGTGGCGCCATGCCTGGGGTCGCGGCGTCCATCGCCGGCACGGTGGCCGGCTTGGCGCTGGCCGCCAATGTGGCCCTGGTCGCCTCCGCGGTCCCGGCGGTAATGGGTAGGGGGCGCCTTACATGCCAACCTTTCGTCGCGCGCTCAACGCGATCTTTGACCGCGCGCTGCCCGCCGCGCTGGATGATGTCGAGGCTGCGCGCCGCGCCGCCAAGACAACTGCGCGTGCGGGGCCGCCGCTCGTTGTGGACCTTGGCAGCGGCGATGGCCGCGTCGTCATCGAGGCTGCAAGAAGGGGGTATCGCGCAGTTGGCTACGAGATCAACCCCTTGCTCGTGGCCGTCGCCTCGGCCTGGGCGGCTGGACCGCAATATTTTGCCGCGCCTCGGTCGCCGCCCTGCCTGGAAGCCGGGCGGCTCGGCGGCCTTCTTCTGCCGCGACCTCTGGACGCTCGACTTGACCGGGACGGACGTGGTCTTCGTCTACGGGCTCAGCCCCATCATGGACCGCCTGAGCACCAAGCTGCACGCCGAGGCGCCCGGCGCAGTTGTGGTCAGCAACGTCTTCGAGATGAGCCCGCGACTCTGGCGCAAAATCCACTCCTCGGAAGAAGCCCACCTCTACGTCAGGGCCTCCGATTCCGAGGGCGCCGCGCTTTCGCCCGCGAAATCGACGGCAGCACCAGAGTGAGAGCAGAGTGCATGCCACAAGGTCCCAACGTTGGCCGAGGCAGGCCCTTGACGGCCCTCTCGGGACGCAACACACGTCGCACACGCCCGCTTCCCGGCGCGTGCCTGCCTGAGCTGGCGGCCAGCGCCTGCACCAAGCTTCGAGCCAGCCAGGAACACAGAGCAGCGACGGTTCGTTGTGCGTCCGCTCGCTCTGGCCTTGGCGGTCCGTCCGTCCGTCAGGGGGATCTTGATTGTGAATCTTGATCTCGTCAATCAACTTGCGATGATGAGAGCCGCACCCCCGAGGCATGCCGTGCCGAACGACCCGACCCACGACCCTTCGGCTCTTGATTGACCAGCGATAGAGGTGCGCGAACCTCGAGCAGAGCCTTGTCCAGATCCACCACGACGTCGTCGACATTTGCACCTTCATTGCCAACTTCCAACTGCGCCGGCTGCGGCGGGGCTGGCTGTGCACGGCACGCGCTGGGTTTCTTGAGGGGATGGCTATCGACAACGATAGGAGTTGCTAGGATCGAGGCCATGTGCGCACTCCACGCAGCCGCACCTGCTGGTCTTCGGGTGGCTTTTCCGACCGCGGCTTGGCCTCTTCTTGGCTTGGCTCTTGGGACTCTCGCCGCGGTCGTGTGGCCGAGGTTTGCGCAGTGCCTGAACCGCTGCTAGCCGGCGCTTGATCTGTGCTCTTGGTGGACGGTGGGTGGGTGGGTGGGTGGGCGCGGGGTGGGTGCGACCGCGAGATGGCCGAGACGACCCGAGAGATCGCGCCGCACGCTGGCGCCTCGTTCGACGAGCTCGACGGGACGCTCGAGAGCGGCAGTCGCCGATCGATCTGGATAGCGAAAACGCGGTTGTGAACGGCGAGGCGCGACTTGGAGAACGCGCAGAGAACGCCAAAGCGGCAAAGGTGCACCAGAGCCCCGCTGGCAAGCTGCCAGAGCTGCTGCGCATTGCTGCCGGCGACCTGGCCGGCACCGCGCGCAAGACCGAGTACACGCTCAGCACGGCCGTGCGGCCTGGCGCCAAGGCGCTCTTCCGGGGAAGCAACTATGAGCTGGCCGAGTTTCACTTTCATTCGCCCGCAGAGCACACCGTCGACGGCGTGCGCCACAACCTCGAGCTGCACCTCGTGCACCTCGGCAAGGGCGACGACAAACTCGTGGTCGCCGTGCACTTCAAGGTCGGCGACAGCGCGGACCCCCACCCGTTCCTGGAGCGCGTCTTTAAGACGCTGCCCGAGACCTTCGAGGACACAGTGCCACTCAGCAACCTCAGTTTGCTGTCGCTCGCGCTCGGAGGCGGCACGTTCTTCTTCTATGACGGCTCGCTCACCACGCCGCCTTACACTGAGGGCGTGCGTTGGTGCGTGCTCCAGCAGGTGCACGAGATGAGCGCGGCTCAGCTCGCGCAGTTCCGCACCGTGGTGCCCTTCGACAACTTTCGCGAGTTGCAAGAGCCGAACGGCCGCGCGGTGTCGTCCGGCGCGGCGACGCTGGCGCCGGCGTACAAGCCCGATGCAGCTGCCTGGGCTTTTGATGATCTACTGTTGACTGACTGTGACAAGCAATGCAATTTCTGTTCTCCCATCCCCCGATCCGCCGCCGCTGTGCTCGAGCGCCGGTCGAGCGCCTGTCGAGGGGCGCAGGCAACGAGCGTGAACGACAAAGGTTGGATGCTTTTTGTACAGAGTTTGAGGTTTATTTACAGGCACGCCCGGTGCTGGTCTGCGCACTTTGCGGTTGGTTAGCCGCCGTTGCCACCACCATCGTCCGTCCGACCGTCCGTTCCTCGCCGTCCGCCCGCCCACCCGCCCGCAGCGACCGCCACGAGGTCGATTACCGTACTACGACGACGACGACGGCGACGACGACGACGATGATGATGATGATGATGTGTGTGGAAGGGGTCAGAGTGTTTGATGGAGCAGCGTAACAAGGTGTATACGCTCCGTTTTCGGCCACAGAGATGCCGAGCAATATAACTCATCATGTAAAAAAAGAACCAGAAGGTCCTACCACGTTGTGGCACACGGCCTCCAGCCGCGCAAGGTCGTGCCGGCACGAAGCCGGACGCCTGCGCGACATGCGGAGGCGATGCATTGCTGTCGCACTTCTAATGACTCTAGCGAGTGGGTTGCATCCGTGAGGATTGCCCGCGTCGAGAGATAAGAAAGTGCTTGCTCCTCCTGCCAGCTCCCAGCCCGCGCCAGCTCCCATCCGTCACTACGCGCCCTGTCTTACCGTGCAGTCAAGGCCCGTGCGCGCCATTGCGTGGGCGCCGCCGCAGCAGCAGCAAGCGGGGCGGCATCGTGCTCGCCGCCGCCACCGCCGCCGCCGCCGCCGCCGCTGCCGCCGCCGCGCTGGGCGGCGACGAAGGAGGTCTGCCAGCCAGCCTCAGCTCTGGATCGCTTCTGCTCTGGCCACCCCAAATCGGATGCGCGCGATCCGGTATCTTTGGCGTGGGTCGCTCATCACCAGACCCGCGAGAAGCGCTGCAGAAGCGCTTTGCAAGCGATGAAGCGAGTGGCCAACGCCACCGAGACGGCCACCGAGGCGGCCACCGAGGCGGCCAGGCGGCGAGGGCGATGGAGGGCGCAGCGAGGACGCGACGAGCGCCGGCGTGCCAAGCGCCGCCGGGGAGAGCCGGGCCGCCAAGCGCCGGCGGAAAAAATCGCGAGAAGCGGCAACTGAGCAAGGCCAACCTGAAGATCGCCCTCAGCAGCAAGAAGGACGACACCGAGCAGGAGGAGCAGGAGCGCGAGGAGGCCGCGCCATGGAGCGGGAGGCGGAAATGTCCGCCGCGGAGAAGCTCTTGCAAGAGGCGATGCAAACGATTGGCGGGCGCGACGGCACGTTGTCGGACTGGCTCAACCCTGCGCACAGGCACTATTGGAAAGAGCTCAAGCGACTCTGGAAGAAGGTGCCAAAGCGCAAGCGGCAAGCGCTCATCGATAGCGATAAGGCCTCGTGCGACAAGATGCGGGTCGCAATCACGCACGCCTTTCCTACCGAGAGCGACGACCACTGCGAGACCGCACCAGAGGCCTACAAGGACATCGCCGGCCTGCTAGAGGCGCTGGCCACGCAGCTCGGCAAGGCCAAGGCCGACCTCCGCATCTACGACCCGTACTACTGCTCCGGGGCCGTGGTGCGGCATCTGGGCGACCTCGGCTTCACCAACGTGTACAACCGCAACGAGGACTTTTACCAGGTCGAGAAGCACCCCGCACGACGTGGTGGTCACCAACCCGCCGTACTCGAGCGACCATGTGGCCCGGCTTCTCAAGTTTGTCGAGAAGAACGCCAAGCCGACGCTCATGCTCATGCCAAACTACGTCAGCACCAAGTCGTACCTGCCAAGCGGCATCACCTTCGTCGCGCCTTTCCGGCGCTACATGTACTGGACGCCCAAGGGCCTTCGCACCAAGGACAAGACGCAAAACCACGTGTCCACGCTCGGCGTGCGCACCTCGCCGTTCGTCTCCCTGTGGTACTTGTACGGGGTGGACACGCCGCTCGCAGAGGCCGCCTTCGCGGGTTCTGACACCTGCCGCTTTGCCGAGACGACCGAGGGCCTGCCTAGGGGCGTCATCTCAGCCAAGGAATAGTAAGTAACAAACGCCTGCCATTTGTCGAGGCACTGGGGGGGCAGCCCCCTCGCATGCCAGTCGAGCTCGTCGTCGCGTCGCGCCCGACCTCCCTTGCCTCGTCGTCGGCCTCGGCATCTTGCTCGTCATCGCGTCGTGCCAAAAAGGTCTGGGACAGACTGACATGTGAAACAACCCACAGCCGAGCAGCGCAGAACGGTTCGCGGGAGTCGAGTCCGAGCCGCGGGCAGAGCCCAGGGCGCCAGCGCCGCCGCCGCCCGCCATGGCCACGCTGTCGCGCGAGGACGAAGAGGACGCCACCGCGAGAGAGCCAGCGGTGGCGCAAGACGCTCGCCAGGAGAGCGGGGAGACGGGATTCTCCGCCCTGGCCCCCGTGCCTGTGGACATGCTCTTCCCCGAGCAGGAGGAGACCTTCACAGACCCGCGCGAGCTGGAAAAGGAGCTGCCAGATATTGACGTGGCGCTGGAGGGGCGCGATGCTGGGGCCAGCAGCAGTAGCATGGAGGCGGCGCGGGCTGCCGATGGGGGCGTTGAGGACAACGAGGAGGCCGTTGAGGCCAACAAAGAGGCCGTCGACGCGACGCAAGCAATGTCCCCCGCCGCCGCCGCAACAACCTCAGCAGCAGCACAAGCAGAAGCAGCAGCGGAAGCAGCAGCGGAAGCAGCAGCGGAAGCAGCAGCGGAAGCAGCAGCAGAAACAGCAGCAGAGGGGACAAAGTCGGGGCTCTCCCTCTTGCGCCTCAAGCCGAAACGCGGTCTGCAGGCGAAGCCCCCACCCTGCACTCCCCAGTTGCGGAACCAGATGCTGCGCAACGACACGCAGCAGAGGCGAACAGCACACCGCAAGTGACAATTGCCAACTTGCGCCCAACGCAGCCGGCCCGCGAGCGGCTGTACCCCGACGAGAGCCGGCTGGAAGCCCCTGAAGAAAGGCGCCGGCAGGGTAGCGCCCCGGTGCGCGCCTCTGTGGTCCCACTTGGTGCGCTATGCGTGGACACGGACGCCCAAGCCGAAAGCACCGCCGTGGCAACACCAACCGCGCAGGTCAGAGTGGTGCCAGCCGAGCTTGGCACACTCACCGCTACCGCGGACAACGGGCGCTACCTCACCCGGTGTCTCTCCCCAGAGCAGCTCGACGCTGTCGTGGCGGCATGTGACGCCTCGACCTTTAAAGACCCGGTTCTCGAGGCAGAGAAGGCTCTTCAGTTTGAAGCAGAAGCAGAGGACGTCGACGTCGAGCGCGCTCGCGGGCGCTTCATCGGCATCCTTCGAAAGTACCGCGACGCCGAATCGGCCCTAGACACTTGCGTGGATGCCACGCGACACCTCACGGAAGAGTGCAAGCAAGCGCAGGTGGCGGTCTGGGTCAAAAAGATTGCCATCGAGGAGAAAACGCAGCCCGCGAGAACTGGGATCGGCACGGTGCGCGCGACGGTCAACTACGAACAAGCGCAGTTCTCGCGTACCTTGGCCAGCTCGTTTGAAAAGGCGCTTGCTCGGCTTGGCGGGTTGCGCACCACCGACATTGCGCACGAGTTTTGAGCGAGCGTCCTCCTTTGATGCCGTGGAGCAGCACATCCGAAGCTGGCTCGACGCTATGCCAATCTCGCCTCCAATACCAACACCAACACCAATGCCGTCGCTACGGCAGGCGCCGAGGACGCCGCAGCGGCGGTGGCAGCGGCGGCCGATGAAGACAGCGAAAAGGACCCCAACCTGTGGCGCGTCGAGATGCACTTTTCCGTGCTGCTCTCGTTTGAGCGGCGGCTTCCGAGCAGGTTCAACTTGAAATCGGGCAGCACGGTGCCACGTGGTGGCAAGCCCGCGTTCTCGCGTCCGTGAGAGGCTGGCTTCGCCACCTTGGCGTGCGCTGCTTGCATCGGGTCTGCGCCGGCTCCGCATCTTCATGATTCGGAACGTGACGGCCCATCGCGGACTTGGCAGCGAGCGCGGCCAGTGGGCGCTTCAGTCATCCAGCTCGGCCCCGCGGGGTCCGGCGCCTCTGCGTGGACCACTCAAGCCCTCGATGATTTTGCCGGGGCTTTCCGCGTGGCCCTGCAGGCCTCAGAACCGCAGGCTGCGGCAACGGCGAGCGAATCCGGCACCCGCGGCGGCATGAGCGAGGCCGACGTCGTGGCGCTGCTTGAGCAGTGTCCGTACCAAGAAGCCTTTCGCCACAACTTTGTCAGCGCGGCCGGCGCCACGCTGGAGCGCATCACGTTGGACTTTGGTCGCGCAAAACACATGCTTGCCACGCTTGGCGGCGCGAGCGGCGCCTACGAGTGGTTTCCGCACGTCGGCAGGCTCTTGGCGCGCGCAACGTGTCGCTTGCTGTCGTGCGCAGGTGACTTTGTCGCCGCGCTCGAGACGGGCAACTCGGATATGCAGCTGTGGGCGTGTGCGCAGGCGTTATTCGATAAACTGTGCCTGGTCTCCGCGCAGGACCTCCGCAGCAGCAAGAACAGCAACCTCCACCTCCTGGCCTCCGGCTTGCCGCTGGGGGCTTTCCAACGAGGCGGCTTGGCGGCTCTTTTTGGCCCTCTTTCTGGGCTACAAGAGCAACATCGCCGACCCGCACCTCATATTACAAGGGCGCGGGGACCTACGGCTCGGGCGCAGCAACCATCATGAGCCCCCGCGACGACCTATTCACCGTTTCCAGCACGTGCGCTCGCTTTGTCGAGTGGCGCAAGGTGATTGCCGCCGAGCCAGCGTTGCGCGCTGCTTTTGCCGGCGCACAAGAGGTGGGCGGCCAAGAGGCACCGGTCGCTGTCAGCGATGCGTCCCAAACCAGCCGCGTGCTGCAGCGGCTGGACGTGCTGGCCAAGCTCGGCGCCCGGTGTGACCTGCAGCTTGCCACAGCGGTGCTTGACGAGATTCTCCATGCCGGCTTTGTGCACGAGGGCTCGGCCCTCAAAGCGCAGCCCCTCGTGGATTCGATCCGCGGCCTCGTCGCAGAGCTGTGCGAGGCCCATCCCCCGCTTGTGCACCGCGTGATTGACGCCTTCGCGGAATACCCGGCCGCCTTCCGTTCCACGGGGCTCGAGCTCGTACAGGCGCTCCCCGCTGAGAGTTGGCGGCCTGGCCCGGAAGACATTGCCCTTCTTGGCCGCTGGCTCATGCCCGGCAGCGCGGAAGCCGGGCCGGACGGCGAGCCGCAGGACACGGCGAGCCGCATGCTGCCGCTCCGCGCGCGAGTCGCAATGAGCATCCTGGAACGCCTGCGCTGGGAGCGGTCCGGCGCGGGCCCCGGCTCCGCCGGGACAGGGCAGCTCCAGCTCCCACTCCAGTCGCACTGCGACGTTGCCCTAGCCGTGCTGGATGCGTACATGGAGCGCTGCGTCATCCTGCAGGTGCGGGCCGTGCAGCATAGCGGCGCGTGGGCAGTCTCAAGCGCTGGATCCCCCTCACGCAAGAGTACCAGGACGACCGCTCCATGGAAGCGTACGAGGCCTGGGCGTGGCGCATGCTCTTGCGCTTGCAGGTGTTTGAGTGGGACTCACCGGGCACGCACGAGCGTCCCATCGCCTTCGCTGCCGACCCGGTCGCGAGCGCCGGCGCGGGCGCCGAGCGAGCGAGCCGCGCGGTGCGGCATCACTGGCAAGCCTGTCTCGAGGCGGCGCGCGGCGAACAACCTTCATCCGCATCCGCCGCCACCGCCGCCAGCGGCGGGGAGGCCACCGCGCCGAGGGCGAGCAGTGCAGCCGCTGCTCTTGCCGGCGGCGCCGCGGACGTCAGCCCGCAGCACGTGCCGCCGCTCGTGGCCTTTTCTTGATGCGCTGGACCGACTATTGCCAGGTCGAAGGCTGGCTCCCGCTGCGGGTGCTGATCCACTTTCGCGGGCCCGGCGCTGCGGCACAGCAAGAGCTGGTGGAGCATGCACTGTTCCAGATGCTCTACGAAGTCGTGCCCGCATACGCACCAAGTCGACGGCGAAGCGCCCCAGGTCTTTCGGCAGCGGTTTCCACCCGCCTCCGAGTGGCTGGCACCCCTGCTTGCCGAAGAATACAGCGCCGGCACCCGGGGCAAGGCCGGCCTGATCGGCGACGTGCTCTCGCGGGTGTGGGGCGGCGGCCCCGACGCGACTGAGAGCGCCACGGAGCGTGAGACGCTTACGCCACAGTCCGCGAGCCAGAGCGCGCCGCGGGCGACGGCGACGGCGCACCGCCTGGCGCAGCTTGTGCAGGCGCAGCTTGTGCGCTGCAGTCGCGAGCCCGAGGTCGCGCTGTGTCGGGCCACGCTGCGCTTCTTGAGCAGTCTCCTCGAGAACCGCGCGTGGGCCTCCCGGCGCGCGTACAGGGAGGTCCTGGACGCCGTCGTGAAGGCCAGCGTGTGCATCGACAGCCGCGTGCGCGACCTCTTCCTGGTATCTGAGGTCGAGCTCGCGCTGTGCAGCGAGGCAGACCGCCTGGTACGCTTGGGCAGCAAGAAGAAGGGCGCCAAGGGGGACGCGACGAGCCTGTCCCTGATTCCCTCGGAAGCAGCCGGGGTCGGCTTTTCGCCAAGTCGGACGCCGCGGCCGCAGTGCCCAACTGCGACTGGGTCTCTTTACGCGCTCCTTGTTGAGACGGGCCGCGAGTACCCGCTGTGGAACGCCGTGGTCACGTGCTTTGCTCGCCCATGCGGCGGCCAAGACCTGGACGAGCTGCGGCCCGCTCTGGCCGACCTGCTGGTGGAGTGCGGCGCCAGTCAGAGCGCGGCCACGTACCTGCACGTAGACCTCAAGCGCCTGTCGCAGTTCCGCGTGTACCGCTGGGCGAGCTACGCGCTAAGCGTGCCTGCGACGCACCCGCTGCTCGTGCTGTACTGGCAGGGCTCATGTGCCTCCTCTTCTCGCAGAGCGGAGGTCAGACCTTGGGTTTCGCTTTCTGAACCGATCTAAGCGCCAGTCGCGGCGGTCTGCGTTGCGAGAGCAGCTCCTGCTCCGCGCCAAGGACCTGGCTGCGCGCTTCGCGGAACGCGCTGCAGCACACAGTGTCGCCGGCACCGCGGCCGCCAGCGCGCCGTCGCGGGACGCTCAACTCGGTGAAACTTTTGCGGCCTTGCGCTGTGGCTGCGCGAACCATCGCCGGACTGGGCCGCAAACGTTCGCGGCTCGACGCCGACTACTTGACGCCGCGGCTCATCTCGGTTGTAAACGGCCAGCTGCTTCAGGCAGTGCACGCGCAGCTTGGGCCAATGCGGGACCTGGCGGCCAACCGCGCGCGCGACCTGGCTGGCGTGCGGCGTCACTTTTGGCTCGACCTCCTCGACCTGGAGGCGGCCTCTCGCGAGCTTGACCTGGATGTGAGCGATACGGCCGCAAGATCCTTGTCAAGGCCGCCCCACGCGGCCCACGGGCTTCGCTGCGCCCGCGCTCGCCCACCAAGGGCGCAGTGCGCACCTCGGCAACGCGTGCACGGCGCCCGGCGCCCGTGTACGTGCACAAGCCGCCGCGCGATGGAACTGGACCCCAACTTTCTGCCCGAGCAGGTGGACCCCGATGCGGCCCAAGCCCCTGGTGCGGCGCGCCGAGCTGTTTGCCGAGAAGGAGAGCTCTTCGCGAGGTGCTGCGGCAGCTCCTGGCGTGCGCCCCAGAGCTGTACGTCAAGAAGCGGCGCACCAAGAAGGTCGTTGTCCAGCCCCGGGTAAGGAAAAGGAGCCGTACGAGTTCGAGATTGAGTTCGAAGAGTCAGTCAAGTGCTCGCAAACGGAGACGCGGATGGCCGAGCTCTGGAGCGAGTGCCAGCACATGTGCTTTGCCGTCTGCCCGGACTTGGTGCGCCACATCACCGAGGCAACCGGCTCCGGGGACGCGGTGCGCACGCCCGCCGGGCTAGACCCCACCGTCGTGCCGTCTGTGAGCGACCAGGAGAGCGAGCTGTGCCGCGCCGTTTCGCTGGTGACCCACACGGTGCGCGAGCTGATGCGAGACTATGACAATTTCCAGCGCATGGGCCCGGCGCAACGCGCCGAGTGGGGCGGACATGACCTCGTGGTCCAAGCGCGCGGCCGAACCTGGTTCGCGCGCTGCTAGCAGCGGAGAGCCGAAGCACGCGGCGGTTCCCGCCTTCTCAAAACTGCTTGTGGAGGACCATCGCCAGCGCAGGCCGCGCCTTTGCTGCCGACTCCGCCGAGACGTCTGCAATGCTGCACAGCATGCTCGAAGACCCCAGCCGTGTGCACCTACTGGCCCGCGTCTTCAACCCGTCCCAGCGGCCCGAGGACATGCTCGCACCTACACTGTCCTGTGGGAGTCGCTGCCGCATCTCCATGCCGCCGACGCCATGCCCGTCCTAAATCGCTTCGACTTCACGGGCTGGCTAAACGTGCCGCCAACGAGCGAGCTGCGCAGCCGCCTGCTCAAGATGGTGGGCGGCGTTCTCCGGCAGAACAGCTGGTGCGCAGCAGCGGGCCTGAGAGCAGCTCGCGCCCGAGCTGGCGCACGGGCCCAGTCTTCGAGTTTCACTGCCGGCTTTTCGAGGCCATCTGCAGCAAGGCCTTCGCGGAGCACTTTGTGCAGGCGCTCTGCATCGCGGTGGGCGCCAGTGCGGACCTTGTTGCGCGCGGGACAGATCGCGGCGCGACAAGAGCGAGCCTCGGCGCGGGTCTGCACGGGTCGCAGCAGCAGACTGGCGTGGCCACGCACCCGCGCGTTTGGGAGGTGTGCTAACGCTCCTTGACGAGCACGCCCTGGACCTTGGCGTGGGCGCCATCTTGGATGCGTGCGGTCTGCTGGGCGCCCACTTTGAGCTGCTCCGGCTTTCTGGAAGCGGGAGCGCGATGGCGATTTGCACCGAGGCCGGCAGCCTGGTCGCACAGTGGCACGGCATCGGCCTGATCGAGTGGTTCCTTCGGCTTGCAAACAAACTTGTCTGCGCCCTATGCCAGCACATCGACGCGAGCGCCGCGGATGAGAGTACACGGCAAAAGAGCTGGTGCGCAAGGGGTGGCAAGCCATGGTGGACATGTTTCGGCCCTGGCTCGCCTCGGTGCAAGTGGACTCGCGCGGAGAGATCCACGCGGACCCGGCGTGGCCCCTGGACCTCAACGAGCACGGGCGCGTGCTTGTGGCCGGCTTTGTACACTGCGTACGGCGGCTCGAGCGCAGCAGCGCAGACGTCGACGCAGTCTGGGTCCTGGACCGCGTCTGGTTTACTTTGACACCATCGTGCCCGGCGCTCCGTGCATTTGCTCGAGACGGTCTGCGACGAGTTCCTGGTCATCTCTTGGAGCAAGTGGCCTCTGAGCGAGGAGGCGCTCACGCAGAGCGCCGCCGTGGTGGCGAGCACACAGTCCCGGCACCCCTCGTTCCGCCTCGTGCGATCTGTCCTGGAACGGCTGAGCTGGCGCGAGACGGAGCAGGCCTTTGCCCATGGCGGCGCGAGCGCCCAAGCAGAGCGTGCCGCGCACTTTTACGCAAGCCTCTTGCGGCTGCTGTGCAAAATGATGGCCAAGCACTCGCTGCCGGTCCCCGATGCCTTTGCGACCTTCTCGCAGAGCGTCGCGCCAGGCTTGCCATGGGCTTGCGTCGCGCGCCAGCCACGTTTGCGCAAGTCGCGGTTGAGGTGGGCGCCTACATCCGGGCAACGCCGAACGACGAAGAGCACTCGGCGAAACGGCAACAGAGTCTGGGTTCTCGCGTGGACACGAAAGAGAAGCGTGCACTGTGCGTCTTGCGGCTCCTTGGGGCCGCCACAGGACTGAGCGAGGCCCAGCAGCGCGCCTCTCCGGACCGGCAGCGACGAAACGACGCCTTTTGCGCCGCGATCTGCCGCGAGCAGCACTACCTCGGGATGCTCCGGGCCTACATGCAAGCCTTGGCAGCCCAGCGGCAGCAATCGGCGGGAAGCGCCGGCACCGACGCCGCCGCCGCGGGCGGGGCACCTCCGGATGGCGTCCGGCATGAGACATCCGCTAAAGACGCCGGCGTGGCCAGCCAGGCGGAGCAGCTGCAGTCGAAGCACAGCAGCGCACTGGCGCTCTCCCCGGGCGCCTTTGTGATGCTTACCTTCGAGTCGCTTCAGCGTGCACGACTTTGCCTGCGGCGCGTTCGCCGCAGGGGCCGGAGAGCGCCGGGGCGTGGCGGCTTCTGACGAGGGAAGAAGGTTCCCCCGAGGCCGCGCTTCGCCGCTTGGTGGGCGAGCTCGTCCGCATGCTGGACGTGCCCAGTGTCTCGTTTGGTGGGCTCGCGCAGGAGGCGCGGCGCCGCGCCTCGGCTGCGGATCAGGGCACCACGGACGCGGTCTTCAATACCCTAGAGGGCCTATTGCGGTCAGTCGCGTCGTCGCTTCCTCCCGCGCTCCGCGCTGATAGCGGCAGCCCGCCGCCGGTAGAGGGGCCGTCGTCGGCGCTGCTGGAGCCAGAGCGGTGCTGGACATCGTGGCGCGCGATGTGGCGCGGGGTGCTGCCAGTGATGCTCGCCGCGACGCAGGTCTCGCCGCCCTTTAACCGCTTTGAGACCGAGCTGGCCGCGCTGCCGCGCGAGCTGGGCAACTCGCGGAGGCTTATGAAGCGGCGGTCCAGCAGCGGCCCCTCGGAGGCGGGCGAAAGCAAGGGGCCCGGCGCGGGCGTGCTCGTGACTGGCGCTGGCTTTGGCGCCGTGTATTTTTTGCTGACACTCAGCCTTCCCGCGCTCGCTCCGGCGCAGGTGCGCGTGGCCTTGGAGGCAGGCCTGGGCCCGTCACGGTTCGTGGAAATGCTGGAGTGCTGCGTGGAGAGCTGGTTGCGCGTCGGGGACAACGACCTGGCGCCGCTAATGGATGGGCTCGGCGAAGGCCTGCGAGCGCAGCCGGCGAGCGACGTGGCGGGAGCTATTGATGCGCTGCAGGACGAGTGCGTGCGGCGGGGCGCCTGGCTTGGCCTGCACCTCCTGCTTCTGTATCAGCTCGGGGACGGCAAGCTGTCCGTGGACGAAGTCTTTGTCCGCGTGTGCCGCTTGCTGTCCAAATGCGCGCAGGTGGAGAGGCCTGGGTCCTTTCTCGCGCCGGCGCGCCGGCGCGCTGTGCCGCTAGTGGCGCTCGCGCTCGAGCTCTGCCTGGCCTCGGGGCTTCCCGCTGGGGTCAAGGCTGAGCAGCTCGTGGTTCTCGTCGAGGCACTGCATGCGCTCTCCGAGGAGCGCACGGGCATGTTTTCCTTGGTGACCAGCGCCCTGCTCAACCGGCTCGGCTCGGTGGCCGGCGCCGCCGGCAGCATCGTGGGCCTCGGCAGTGGACAACGGCGCCGGCAGTGACGCCCAGCGGTCCGGGCGACGGGGGTGGCGTCGGGGTCGCCGAAGAGGGCGCCGCGGACGACGACGCCGACCCGGAGGAGTCCCCAGAGCTCCGAGGAGCTCGATTTTCGCCTATTGCGCGCGCCGTCGCGGCGCTCGTTCTACTCAACTCGAAGCGCAGCACGCAGTTCGTGCGCGAGGACGCCTCCGCGGCGCTCAACTTGGGCTCCAAAAAGGCGCAGCACGCGCTGGCGCAGCTCCAGCAGGCCTTTCCAGGCCACCGAACGGCGCAGTGGGCGAGCACGTTCTGCCAGGACGCCCGGCACTCGCTCGCGGACGGGCCGGCGCTGGTCGAGGAGCTCGCAACGCGGCTCTTCGGGCAGTGGCCATGGCTGCGGCGGCCGCGCGGCGAGTGGCGGCGGCCTGCGCGCGGCGAGGCTTTGTGACAGCCAAGAAGCAGCCGCGGCGGCGGCGGCGGCGGCGGCGGCAGTGGCAAGCGTCAGCAGCAAGCGTCAGCAGCAAGCGGCGGCAGCAAGCGTCAGCAGCAAGAGGGGGAGTGTGAAAACACGGTGAGTCTCCTCCACAATCACTTGATCTTCTTGAAGATCTGCGGCGCGATGCATTTGTCAAGGCAGTGCAGGTAGTCGAACGACTGGCCGGTGCAGTGGCCCTCGCCCTTGCTACGCACGCGCTCCACGCACGCCTCGTACTCCTTCATGTACGACGTGCACTTGGGCTTGCACGCCTCCTCCAGTGCCGGCCGCGGGTCCACGGGCTCGTCCGCCATTCTGTAAGACCTAGCGAGTGCTGCGCCGACCGTCAGCGCCTCCGCCGCCGCCGCCGCCGCCGCCGCCGCCCGCCGCCTCGCGCCACTCACCTCTCCTCCCGTCCGCACGTCCGTCAGACTCTGTCCTTCAGTCACCCGGGAAACCCTAACCGAATCTAACCTCCCAAACCCAACCCCTTCATGCGACCTGAACGCCAACCCCTCGAAATGTGAAACACGACTCGGACGCAAACCCCGCGATGAGCTGCGACTTGGGCGAAGACTCGGAAAGAAAGGATTCGAACGCGGACTCTGTGGGACGCGGGGGACGCGATCGGCAACGGGCGGGCGCGAGCGGTCGATGCTGGCGCCGCGCGCCACGGGCCGCGGGTGCGGCGTGGCCGCTGGGCGCGCTGCGCTGCGCGGCGTGCTGGCTCGCGAGATCGCCTTCGCCGAGGCGCTGTACGAGCGCCGGATTGAGGCGTCGCGGCTGCCGGCATGGGCCGCTCTGCCGTGGCGGGAGGCGGTCCTGGCGGTGGTGGCGGGCCGCGAGAGGGCCGCGAGGAGGCGCGCGTGGGCGCGATGGAGAGGCGTGTGCGCAGGTGAGCGCGCTCGGGAGGCGCTTCGGGCGTGGGCGCAGCAGGCAAGGCGCGAGGCCGCGGAGGGCGAGGCGGTCGTGCGACGCGCGAAGGGCCTGAGGAAGATTGCGCTGCGTGGCAAGTGCTGGACGCGGTGGCGCGAGGCGGTTGCTGACGCCCGTAGGCAGCTGGCGGCAGCACGCCGGGGCCGGGCGAAAGCCTTCCGCCGGGAGGGCTTGCTGCGCCGGGCACTTTGTGCTTGGCGGACTTGCGTGGGCTGTCGAGTAGCCGAATCGGATGCTGTGCGTCGCGTGCTGTTGCGCCTGGCTCTAGGCGCTCTGCGGGCCTTTGCGCGCTCGATGGGAGCAAGGCTCGCCCGACTCACAAGCGCTGCACAGCTCGTCTGCAATCGGCACCTCCTTGCGCGCACATTTCTCGCGTGGCGCGGCCCGCGAGAGGCGTTGCGGCCTTGGCTGGGCAAGTGGAGAGCCTTTGTGGCTGATGGCAAGCCTGGGCCCCGGAGCACCGACGCCTTGCCCATCCGGATGGAGGTCGCGGTTGAGCAGCAGCGCACGCACAGCGTTGACAACAGCGCCCTTGTCGAAACCGACAGTGGCAGCGACGGCAGCGGCGGGGGCGGCACATCAAGTCACGGCATCTCATCGTCCTCAGACGACGACGCAGGGAGCGAACTTGGGAGCGACGTCGAGAGCGACATGCACCTGTTTCGTCGGCGCGTGCAACGGCGCGCAGCGCGGCGGCGGCACGAGCGACACATGGCCGGCGACGTGTACTATGATCTATTCAAGGACGCGTCTGATGACCCACCTCCCGCCCCGCCCAGCTTTGAACACGAGTACGCTGCAAGCGCGGCGCACAAGGCGGAGCGAGCGAATGAGAAGGTGGTGTTGCGCGCCTTGGTTGAGAGCCTCGCCGATCGTCGCGCGCGGCGCGACAAGGAACAGCACGAGAAGCTCATGCAGGACCTGGAGCGGGTCTACGGCCAGTTGCGCGCGCACGAGCTCGGGGACGCATACGAGCGCCAAAGGGTCCCAAAGTATGCCGCGTTCCACGCTCTCGTGGCTCGGATCGAGGACGCGCACAACGCGGCCGCGCTCTGCGATATGGAGGCGCAGGTGCACCTTGGCCGGGCGCACCGTGACTTTGCGACCATCGAGCCGCGCAAGTCGCCGGTGAGCCCAGGCGCGGCCGGTGGCAGCAGCTTGCCAGGCAGCGGCAGCTCGTCAAGCAGCGGCAGCTCTTCAGGCAGCGGCAGCTCGTCAGGTAGCAGCTTTTCAGCAAGCGACGACTTTTCGGCAAGCGACGACTTTTCGGCAAGCGGCGGCTTTTCGGCAAGCGAGGGCTCATCGACAAGCAGCAGCTTCGATATCCGTGTTAGCTTTAGTTCAGAAGGGGCTCAATGACCTCGTTCATGTCCGTCACAAACCAGTCCGCGCCGTCGCGCACAACGTCGCGCACGGCCACGCCGCCAAAGCCGATGAAGGCGTCCGCAGGCGGGCGCGCCTCCATGTCAGTGGCGCCGTCGCCCACCATAAAGATGGGCGAGTAGCCGTGCGTGTCCTTGAGGTGCTGCACGACCTTGGCCTTGCCGCCCGCCCGCGAAGTGGGCTCCTCCGTGTCGAAGCCGGCGTACTTGCCAGCGTCGTCGAAGAGCAAGTTGTTGGCAAAGATGCGCTCCTTCTGCACGCCCAGCACGACCGCCAGCGGGTCGATCATCTGCCGGAACCCGCCGGACACAAGGTACACGTGCACGTCGCGGCTGTGCAGCGTGTCGATGAGCGTCTTGACGCCCGGGGTGAGCTGCAGCGGGTGCTTGCGCAGGCAGTCGTCGATGTCCTGCCTGGAGGGCTCGAACAGCTTGAGCCGCTCGGAGAGCGCCTCGTGGAACGGCACGCTGCCGCCCATGGCCTTGGCGGTCCAGGCCGCGACGGCCTCGCCGGCGCCGCAGTGGTCGGCGAGCACGTCGATGCCCTCCTCCGTCACGACGGTGCTGTCCACGTCAAAGCACACGGCGCGCACCGAGCGCCACATTTCGAGCACCTCGGGCATGGGCACCTTGGCCTGTGTGGCCAAACCGCGCGTGGCCATGCTGCGCATGGCGCCAGAAGCCGCGAATCCAAGCATAGCGATGTCGAGTTTCCGCCTCGCGTCCTTCGCCTCACGATTATGGCACGTCGACGGCAGTGGCAGAGTGGCAGAGTGGCAGGCCACGAGGCAAGGCGGGCGAGGCAGAGCACCGCCATGGCCGAGAGCGGGGCGGCGCGGGGCCGCAAGCGGGCGCGCAAGTCTGCGCCGCGCTGGAAAGGCCCGCGCGGCAAGCAGGTTCTCTCCCAGGCGGCGGTGGTGGCCGACTTGGGCGGCATCCCACGCAAACTGGCCTCTGAGCGCGCGCTGGCCGCCGTGATGCGCGACCACTGTCCGCATGGCCTACGCACGCCCTCCCTGCTGCGGCTGTACCCCAAGGCCCGCCGCCTGCCACGCGAGCAGGGCGGCCAGTGGCAGGGGCGAGCCGTGCTGGTGCTCGAGTCCGGGGCGGACCTCGAGGCCCTGCGCCAGGCGTGGGACGGCCGCGAGCTGGTGGAGGGCTTCACGGCCAGCCTCCAAACCGCGGACAAGAGCGAGTTTGCCAACCCGCACGGCGAGGAGGACTGGTCGCCGGAGGGCGACCCGCCGGTCATAGACCAGCTGCGCCCGCTCAAACCGGAGGAGGTCGCGCGGCGGGTGGGCGCCGCCGCGGAGGGCATGACGCCCGGCGAGGCCATCAAGACGCTCGAGGCGACGCTCATTGCCAGCCCGCGGCAGGTGCGGCGCGCGGCGGGCGCGCCCGTGCCGCCAGAGCTGTTGGCCGAGCTGCTTGTCGCGCTTCGGCAGGCTGCGTGGCCGGCGCTCTCGCACCGCGGGGGCGTCAACGCGGACAACTACTTGGTGCTCCGTGTGGGGGCGCGGCAGCAGGAGCACGATCAGCTTCGCGCGGCCTGCCTACGCGTCCTGGAGTGGGCTGCCCCGAGCTACCCCGTCAGCGCGATTGCCGTCACGCGGAACTTTCGCTCGTCGCCGCACATCGACCACCGTGACGTGCGCCACCAGTTCGCGCTCAGCGTTGGCGACTTTTCCGGCGGCGAGCTCTGCGTCGAGGACGCGGCCGACCCTACCCACGTCTGGCTCGTGGACACGCACAACCGCATTGCCAAGGTGGACGGCCGCTTCGTGCACTGGGTCCGCCGCCACACGGGAGGCGACCGCTACTCGGTCATCTATTACTGCAGCGTGCCCGATCACCTCGAGCCAGCGTCCGCCTCGGTCGACCCGAGTTTCCAGCCGGCCGGCGACCCGGCCCCGGCGCCACCAGCAGCCCCAGCAGCAGCAGCAGCAGCAGCAGCCCCAGCAGCAGCAGCAGCAGCAGCCCCAGCAGCAGCGCCAGCAGCACCAGCAGCCTCGTTCGACAGTACTACGGGATAGCTCGCTGACGGGCGGTGCAGCGGCGTCCCAGCGGCCAAGAAAGCAAGCAACGCGACGCAAGCACAAGCAGCACCAGCAGGGCCGCCAGCAGCACCAGCAGCGCAAGCAGCCTCGCTGACGGGTGGCGCTGCGGCGTCCCAGCGGCCAAGAAAGCAAGCAAGCAACGCGACGCAAGCACCAGCAAACCGCAACCAACGCCTGGCACAAAGTTCCACTCGATGTTGCAAATGGTTGCAACGCGTCATCCATGAGAAAGCGTCAAAGGGTCTTTGGAGGTGCATTCCACGGAACTCTTATTTTTCTTCGCGGCGCGGCAGCCAACCGCCATCCACGAATCAGATCGCAGATCGCAGGTGCAGGCGCAGGGGGTGCAGGAGGGGCCACGGTCGGGAGAGCGCGCAGCAGGATGATCGGCAACGCGGCGAGGCGCGCCGTGCGACAGGTGCAGCAGCGGCAGATGCAGCAGCAGTGGCGGCAGCAGCAGCTGCGCCTGCTGAGCGGCGCGCGGAGCGGCAAGCTGGTGCTGCCGCCGATGGTGTACATCAAGGGCGAGGAGATGACCCGGTACGCCATGCAGATGATCCTCGACAAGTGGATCGAGCCGCACTGCGACACGTCGGCCTGGGAGTGGTACGACCTGTCGTGCGTGGCCCGCGACACGACCGAGGACCAGTGCCTGCGCGACGCGGTCGAGGCGGGCAAGCGCGTCAAGGCGATCTTCAAGGAGCCCACGGTGACGCCGACGGAGATCCAGAAGAAGCAGCTCGGCCTCAAGCGCACCTGGGGCAGCCCCAACGGCGCGATGCGCCGCGGGTGGAACGGCATCACGATCTCGCGCGACACGATCATGATCGAGGGCATGGAGCTGGGCTACAAGCAGCCTGTGCTGTTCGAGCGCCATGCCGTGGGCGGCGAGTACAGCGCGGGCTACGCCACCGTGGGCAAGGGCAAGCTGCGCACCATGTACTTTCCCGAGGGCGTCTCGGTGGCCGACACCGCCGCGGCGACCCTGATCGACGAGCGCGAGCTCGACGACTCTGCCAACGCCGTGGTGACCTACGACAACCCGCTGGACAACGTCACCGACCTGGCACACCACTTTTTCGCGCTGCCTCAAGGCGCGCGTGACGCCCTACGTCGTGACGAAGAAGACCGTCTTCAAGTGGCAGGAGGGCTTTTGGACGCGCATGAAGGACGTGTTTGACCAGCACTACCGCGAGCGGTTCATCGAGGCTGGCCTCCTGGACCGGACCGGTGGCGAGCTGTGCCACCTCATCTCGGACGCGGCCACCATGCAGCTGATCCGGTGGACCGAGGGCAACTTTGGCATGGCCGCGCACAACTACGATGGCGACATGCTCACGGACGAGCTGGCGCAGATCCACCGCAGCCCGGGCTTTATTACCTCCAACCTCATCGGTAAGGCCGAGGACGGCACCATGATCAAGGAGTTTGAGGCGTCGCACGGCACCGTGTCGGACATGTGGCTCGACCACCTCGATGGGGAGGAGACGAGCCTCAACCCGCTCGGCCTCGTCGAGGCGCTCATCGGCGCGATCAACCACTCTGCCGTGCTGGCCAACACGGCCGACACTACCGCGATCCTCAACTTTACCAACCAGATGCGCTCCACGATCCACCGCGCCTTTGTGCTCGGCAAGGGCACGCGCGACATCTCGGGCCCGCAGGGCCTCACCACGGAGAACTTTACCGACCTGGTGGCCAAGGCGCTCAACGGCGACGATTCGGAGCTGCAAACGGCGGCGGACAAGCCGGAGAAGGTGCAGCCCAAGACCAACCCGAGCTTTGACCTGGCGGACAAGGAGGCCATGCGCCTCTTCTTCGACGCGCTCGACAAGGACAAGAACGGCGCCATCGACTACCAGGAGTTCGAGCAGGGCATGGTGCGCCTCAACGTCTTCCCCAAAAAGTACTTTCCGTCGGGCCCGCCCAAGTTCTAAGCGGACCGCAGGGTCGCGCCAGGCAGAGCGCGCTCGCGCGCGCTCATACACGCACACACATACACACGACGACGCAGACCAGTCGACAACGCCAGCAGCACCACCAGTAGCGATGTCCATCTGCAACAACGTCAAGCTTGAGACTTTTGACTCCCTGAGCGTCCAGAGCAGTCAGTGGGGTCGGGCGGCAGGAGGTTGTCGTATTGTCATGCTGCCCCTGATACATCCAACTCGGGAATCAGGAACTCGTGGTTGGCCGGACCCAAAATCGCAATCGCCGACAGCAGGACAGGGACACGGCGCAAGCGCAGGCCTCGAGCGCGAGGGACGGGCCATGGCGGGAGCGCTGAGCACGCGCGGCACGGCGGCGGGCGTGCTGACGGCGTTTGGAGGCGGGGCCGCGCTGGCGACGCAGGCCGCGATGAACGGGCGCTGTCCGTGCCGCTGCAAACGGCATTTGCCGCCACGAGCGTGAGCTTCATGGTCGGCAGCGCGACGCTGGCGTTGCTGTCGCTGCACCCGCTGGGGCTCAAGAAGGCGCCGGTCAATGGCAAGCCGGTGCGCTGGTGGATGTGGGTCGCGCCCGGCGTGGTGGGCGCCTATTTTGTGTCCATGGGCACGCTCTTGGGCCCGCGCCTCGGGTTTAGCCTGCTGTTTGTCTGCGTGGTGCTCGGGCAGCTGGTGACCTCGCTGCTCATCGACTATTTCGGCATGCTCGACATTCCAAAGTCGCCCATCACGGGCACGAAACTGGCGGCGATGGCCGTTGTGCTCGGCGGCGCCGTTATGGCCGTCGTCGAGCGCCTCGAGGTGGGCAGCTCGCCGGGCCTCACGGTGGCCTACGTGGCCCTCAGCATCTTGGCTGGGGCTTCGACCTCGATTCAGGTGCCGATCACCGCGGCCTTCACCAAGCGAATCGGCACGCTTCCGCACCGCACCGCTTGCCTGGCCTTTTCGGTGGGCTGCGCCATCGTCGTCGTGATCTGGGCCGTGGTCCTCGCCGTCGACGAGTCAGCGCGCGAGCTCACTCTCGAGGGCGCGGAGTGGTGGATGTTTGTCGGCGGGGCCTTGGGCGCTGGCTACGTGGCGGCTTCGGTGGCGCTCGGCCCGGTGCTTGGCATCGCGCTGTTCTTCATCAGCGTCGTGGCGGGCCAGCTCACCATGTCCCTATTGATCGACAGCCTGGGCCTGCTCAACACGCCGTCCATTCCGGTCACGGCACTGCGCGTGTGCGGCGTGGTGCTCGTCTTTGTGGGCGCGGCGGCTTTCCGCTTCTTGCCTGCCGACCTGTTCCAGTGCAGCGGCAAGGGCAAGGGCAAGGGCTCTGCTCGCAGCAGTCGTAGCAGTCGCAGCACAGGTAGTGACGCATTGCCGATGTCAGCTTCGCCAGGACTTGCGGACGGGAGGAGCTTTGCCTTTGCGACGGGAATGACGAGGAGGGCGAAGCGCGCGCGCCTGGCGCGGCGCTTGAGAGCGCTCTATAGCTCCACCGGAGCAGCTCGAGCTAGCTAGCTAGTGGTAGAACGGACGGAACCAATTTTGCAGTCCATGTTGCCAAGGCCAAGCGGCCTCGAGGCGATCGGATCGCTCGTCATGACTCACAAGCCTGGCGTCGGCCGTCGAGTCGTCGTCGGCCTGACGTGGGTCTCAACACCAGCCTCGATACGTAATCTTGGCGGCTTGACGGCGTGGACCAGCCTGGGCAACGATCTCAGCGTCGGTGCTCGGCTCTGCCAATCTGGGCGACCGCTTCAACATCAGGTGCGACCAACCATCAACCAACCTGCACCGGCGCCTGAGCCGACGCCACAATCTCTCCAACAACAAGCTAGCTGAAGACTCGCCGCCACACAACATATCCTTGCGTGTGTTCTACGTGAGGCCTGAACGACCTGCCGCGCCACCAGGAACGCACGGGCCTGGACCTGCACAACCCGCCGGTGTCCTTCGAGCAAATGCGCAGCGACCTGAGACGTGTCGGGGCCTGATCAAATGCGAAGAGCCAAAGACGCGCTCTGCTCGGGGCGCCGCCGACGCGAGGTCATCGCGTATGCTAGCAGGCATTTGGCGGTCAGGTCGTGTTTTGTTTCGCGGCGTTTGGCGGCCAGGTCGCGTCTTGTCGAGCCCCAAAAAAAAAAAAAAATCAAAAACTGGAGGAGCGAGCAGAGGGCGGCGGCGGCGCAGGACAAGAGCAGGCGCGGCGAGGCGGAGGTGGACTCGAGGATGCCGAGCACGCGCCGCCCTTGGCGGGCGCCATGGCGCCGCCGGCCGACCGCCCGCGCGAGCAGCCTGTCAACGCCCGCGCCGAGATGCTCAGCGACACGCTGCGCGATCTGCTCTACCAGTTCGACGAGGCGGAAGCCGAGCTGCTCCGCGGCGACGAGAGCGCCGCGCTGGCCGGCGGCGACGAGGAAGGCGCTGCATATGACGGCACCCAAGGTGGCCGCGACGCCTCTCTGCACGAGGCCTGCGCGCACGTCGAGCGGGCCGAGAAGCACGGCCTGCTGGTCGAGGTCGAGCAGGACCTGCTCGTGCAGTTCGTGCGACTGCTCGATGCGAGGATGCGCGCGAGTAAGAGCGCGCAGGAGGCCCTGCGACTGGCACAGGTGGCGCTCGTGGTCATGACCGCCGACGGCGTGGACCAGCGGGCGTTGTCCGGCGAGGTTCTGGACTATGCCGTGCAGCTCTGCCGCGAGGCAACACATGGCACCCTGTTTCCTGCAATCGAAGCCGGCTTCGCGGCCAAGGTGAGCCTGAGCGCGCCGGTGCGCGGCGGCAAGTGGGCGAAGCGCAAACGAGGCAAGGGCAAGGGCAAGTCGAGCTCCAAGCGACGCAAGCAGGCGGCAGGCGCGACGGCCATCGAGCAGGAGGACGTCCGGGAGGAGGGCGAGGAGGCGGATGTGGCGGCCGAGCGTGTCGCAATCGGGGCGCGCGAGGCCGGCGAACTGGTGCAAGTCGTGTGCAACGTCCTGCTCCTGCTGGACCGCGTGCTGGCCAAGCTGGCCAAGCTGGAGGACGAGTTGCTGCTGCAGCTGGCAGCGCTGTGCGTGTCCGCGCTCTTTGTCGATCCGGACAAGGGCAGTGCGCTGGGCGGCAAGCTGGCCTCGGTGCACACGTCTGCATCGATCTGCTACGCGGGCTGTTCTGGCGCTACGCGGAGCACCGGTCCTTCGTGCTTGACGAGCTCATGGACGCGGTCTGCAAGCTGCCGCGGTCCAGCCGCTCGCTGCGCACCTACCGCGTCGCGGACGGCAGCATCCAGATGCTCACGGCGACCTTCTTGGAGCTAGCGCAGAGCGTGTGCTGCTCCTCGAGCGCCAGCGAGGCCGGGCAGATCCCAGCATCGAGGCCAGCCACAACGTCGTGCGCAACTTCCTCATCAAGCTGCTGGAGCGCTGCGCGTCGCCGCACGAGCACGCGGACGAGGAGGATACCAAGCAGTTCCGCGTCTTCCTCGCGCACTTTGTGGAGGACCTCCTCGAGGTGCTCTACCTGCCAGAGTGGCCCGCGGCCGAGCCGGTGCTCAAGATGGTGGGTACGTTCCTCTCCAATCAGTTGCTGCGCCACAACAACAGCAAGCAGACGGCCAAGGACGGTGCCAAACCGCAGCGCTTTTCAATCCAGGCGCTGACCTTGCTCGGTCAGCTCCTCGCGCGCGTGCAGAGCGAGGTGTCCCGCGCGCGCTCCAGCCGCCTCGTGCTACCTACCGGCCGCCGCGCGCCGCCAGGCAGGCTTAGCGACCGCTGCCCCGTCTGCACGCCGCTCGCCGAGCCGCCGAGCGCCGACGATCTGCCCGGGGCGAACGGCCACGGCCAGCTGCCCGAGGACGGCAATCTGGCCGAGGCGAACGGCCATGGCCTGCTGCCCGAGGACGGCGAGACGCAGGACGCCGAGGCCGGCCGCGTGCGCTGCATCTCGTGCAACTACCTGTTCCACACGGCCTGTGCGAACGAGCCCGAGCAGCTGGGCGCCTTCTCCTGCGACGACTGCGTGATGCGGCGCCAGCTCGAGGACATCTCCACGACCTACAGCTACAAGGACAGCGCGCTGGACGACCTCGCCGCCTTCCGCCAGCTGTACTTGGCCTACTTATCGCGCGGGGCGGCCGGCGGCTCCAAGGCCGCGCGCTTCGCCTACGAGTACTGCGTGTCGCTCTGGCACGCCGCCGACCAGCGCGCGGGCATCGCCGCAAGCGCGCCCGTACTGCAGGCGCAGTGGCTAGCGCGCGGCGGCGCGGCGGCGGCGGCGGCGGCGGCGGCGGCGGCGGCGGCGGCGGTATCTCGCGGTTCGCGGCTCGGGCCATCGTGCAGCACCTGGCGGCGACCAGCCCCTCGGGACTCTGCACGCAGGAGAACAGCGAGGTGATGTTGGTGCACCTCCTGCGCGTCCTGGGCACGGGCCAGGCCAGCTTCCGCGCGCGCGCGATCAAGGCGTTGGCCGCCGTGGTGGAAGCCAACCCGGAGCTGATGACGGACCCCAAGGTGAAGGGCGCCGTGGAGAAGCGCGTGATGGACGAGGCCATATCGGTGCGCGAGGCCACAGTCGATCTAATCGGCTGCTACGCGTTGGCCAACCCCGAGCTGCTGCGCGTGTATGAGAAAACGCTGCTGCAGCGGCTGAGCGATCTGGGCCTCTCGTGCGCAAGCGCGTCATGAAGACGCTGCGCAGTGCGCTGCTGTGCCGCCAGGCGAGCGACTTTGACCGCTCAGCTATCCACAGCGCGCTCGTGGACCGCGTCGTGGACCCGCAGGAGGAGGACTCGGTCAAGACCTCGGCGTCTCCATCTTCCGCGAGCTGTGGTTCTCCGAGACTGAGGTCGACGCTGCAGCCGCCACGCCCATGCGCGCCACGCCCATGCGCACGCCGGGCACCAAGCTCGGCGCGGACACGCCAGCCATTACACCCAAACGCTCGCCTCAATCGCGCTCGCCGCCATCGCGCTCGCCGCGCTCGCCCGACGGCACGCCAGGGCGCTGCAGCATGCAGACGCCCATGCAGGCCGTGCGCACCCAGCTGGCGCGGTCATCGAGCTCGCTCGCGCAATTGCAGGCCGAGCAAGTGAGCGAGACTCTGCCCCGCGACGAGCGCGTCCGCGGCAACGCCCGCGACATCATGCGGCTCGCGGGCGACCAGGAGCACGCTGACTGGCTGCGCACGCTGCTGGACGAGATCCTGGGCGGCAAGAACGCGGAGGGCGAGTCCAAAGTAAGCAAGCTGCAGCAGCAGAGCGCGCGCAGCATGTGCGCTGCCCTCGTGGAGAGTTTGGTGGCGCAGCTGCTAGAGGTGCAGGACGAGGACGCCGAGCTGGTGCAGCTGGATGCAGCGGGGCAGCAGGTGGTGGTGGACGTGGAGGGCACCACCCTGCAGGCGCTGCGCACGCTGGATCTGTTCTGCGCGGCGAGCCCCGAACTGCTGCAGCAGCACGCCGACACCCTCGCGCCCTACCTGCGGCCGGACGCGCTGCAGCTCCACGCGAAGGATCGCGCCGAGGTGACGTGCATGCTGCTGCGCACGCTCTCGGCCGTGCTGGCGCTGCCGTGCATGCCCGACATGGAGCTCGTGCGCAGCGTGAGCGCCGAGGCCGAGCGCATCGTGTACCGCGGGTCGCCGCCCGAGATGCTGGCCGCGGTCCGTTGCCTGGGCGTGATCGCGCGCAAGGTGGTGCGCAACGAAGAAAAGCTGCTCGTGATGCTGCGGCGCTTCGTCAACTTCTCAAAACCATCGCGGGCAAGCCCACGCTGGCGGACCAGCCCGGCGGTGTAATCTCTAACGCGCAGCGCGCCGTTTTGGCCTGCGGGGCGCTATGCCTGGCCATGGAACAGCCCAGCCAGGAGCTGCGCGAGCTCTGCCTGGCCTTCATCGTCGCTCACGCCGCCGACCGGGAGCTCAAGTCCTCGCGCAGCAACGCCATGCAAGCCCTCGGCCTTTTGCTGCAGAGGTCACAGGCGCTCATGACGCGGCCGGAAACGGACGCGATGATCGAGCGGCTGCTCACGCAGGAGCCCGAGGCCAGCGTGCGGGCGCAGGCGCTGGCGTCCCTCTGTGAGCTGCTGCAACTCGGCGAGGCGAGCATCGAGGAGGGTAGTGCCAAGCGCGAGCTGGAGACGCGAACGTCGCGCGCCGAGCGCGTGATCGGGGACCAGGACCAGGACAGCGGCATCCTGTCCTCGCTCATGCAGCGCCACGCCCGCTCGGTCATGGGGCTCCTGTTCGACCCTGCCACCAAGGTGCGCACACAGGCGGTTGTCCTCGTCGGCACCATGCTGCGTCAGGGCCTGGTCAACCCACTCAACTGCATTGAGCCCATGGTGGCCCTCGAGGCGGACGACAAGTGGATAGTGCACCAAACGGCGCACCAGTTCCTCGTCGACCTGGACGAGCGCCATCCCGAGTTCCTCGTCACGCGGATCATCCAGGGCATCATTCGCTGCTACCGCTACAAGCGCGACACTGGCGCAGTGCCGTCAGCAGCGCCAGCGGCGTCACAAGTGCTGGCCGTCGTGCCGGCAAAGACCGTGCCGCGCACTTCACGGTGGGCCCGCTGCAGCCGACCTTTTCCATCTTCTCGCGGCTATACCGCTCCTGCCTCTCGCGCAACGCCGTCCATCGCGTGCGCTTCTTTCAGTCAGCGCTCGCGCTGCTGCAGCCCGACACGGCGCGCTTCGCCGAAGCGCTGCCAGCCGATGCTGCCATCGACGCCGCCACCGATGCTGCAGCGGCACCGACCGCAGCAGCGACGGCGACGGCGGCGGCGGCGCCTCGCGCTCGGCAGGAGGAGCCGCTGCGCGTCCTGCTGTTCGTGGTGGAGACGCTGGCCACGCTGCCGTACACGCTGAGCGAGGAGCCGCTGTACCTAATCTACCAGGTGAACCGGCTCACGCTGCTGCACGGCGAGACGGTGGCCGAGCTGGCCAAGCGGCTGCTGGGTAGCGGCGGCGCTGGCGTCTCGGCAGGCTGCCTGCACGCCGTGCTCAAGGCCGCCGCGCAGTTCACGCTGCTGCTCAACCTCAAGCGGTTCCTCAAGGCGCAGTACCACCTGACGGACGCCAAGTGCCAAAAGTTCAACCCCAACGAGGCCACCGCCAAGTCGCCCGACCGGCAGCTGTCGAGCACGCCGACCGCGCTGGCCTGTTTCCCCGCGCCGCCCGAGGCCACGCTCGCGCTCTTCGACGCGCCGCCCGCCGACCCCGCCGCGCCCGCGACGACGCTGCCCGTGGCGGTCTACGCGCCGACTCTAGCGGCCTACGCGCAGCTCTTTTCGGACGACCCAGACGACGCCGGCGAGTACACCACCAAGGCCGCGCTACGGCGCCGCGCCAAGGCCAAGGCCGCGCAGCAGGACGCTGACGGCCCTGACGCGGCGATGCCTGACGCCCTCGACGCCCCGGACGCCCCGGACGCCCCGGACGCCCCAGACGCAGCGATGCCTGCAGCGGCGTCGCCCTCCGCCGCGTCCGGCTGATGTCGGTTCGAGTAGCACGCACGCAGCGACAGCACTGGCAGCGGCAGCACTGGCAGCCGCAAGGGCAACAGCAGCGGCCCAGGTCGGGCGGCGATGGCGATGGCGATGGCGATGGCGATGGCGATGGCGATGGCGATGGCGATGGCGATGGCGGCAACAAGAGCGCCCAACAACGGCAAGGCCCAGCTAGCTCGCTCACGGGCTCGTCGTCCTCGACGGTGAGCGAGGAGGTGTCCGTGTGTGTCAACATCTTCTTTTGCTTGCAGGGTGGGCGGCAGCGAGCGCCGCGGCTGCCGGTTGGCGGCGTCGATGCTCGCGGCGGCGACGGTCTCCAACTCTTCTTGAGGGCTACTCGTCGCACTTGCACCTGGTCAGGCACGCCAGTTGGGCGACGAGCGAGATGGCGGGGGAGGAGGAGGAGGGCCTCGCGAGCGAGCTCGACGCGTGCGCCAGGGAGATGCTGGCCTGCCTGCAGGCGAGCGACCGCGCCATCAGCTCGGCCGCCACGCGCGTGCGCTACGATCCAGAGCCGAGCGCGCGACGCCGAGATGCGATGAGGCGGTTGGCAAGCATGCTGGGGCGCTGCTCAACCGTGGCACGCGAGCGGCGGAGGAGGACGAAGACGAACGCGAGGAGACGGCGTCCACGGACAGCTTCTTGCGAGCGCTGCGGGCGGAGGACGACGAGGCGCTGCTTTTGCGCTGGAAGGCTCAGCACGAGCGAGCCGTCGAGTCGTTTAAGGAGCTGATGTCCGACGACGACGAGACGGGCATTAGCGACGTGCCGAGCAGAGGCTACGGGACGGACCGCTCGGCTGGCAGCAGGCGGGAGCGGTCGCTGTTGCGAAGGTCGCCAAAGACCGCGCTCCGAAGACCGCGCAGTCGCAGTGCCAACTCGCGCAAAAGCGCCAAGAGCGCCAAGAGCGCCAAGAGCGCCAAGAGCCAAGAGCACCAGGTCTAGAAGCCGCAGCGTTGCCTCGCGCAAGAGCGCAACCAAAGCGCGCCGCCGGAGCGCAAGCAAGTCGCGGCGACGTACGACGGCCGCAGCAGGGCGCAAGACTGGTGCGCCAGCGACGCGCCGGGCGCCGGCTGGTAAAAGAACCCCTCGGCGTCGCACCCCACGTGCCGCGGGACAGCGCACGCACGAGCTGTCCAAGAGGCTCGAGGACGCCGAGCAGCGCAAGGTGGCACTCGAGAACGAAGCCGCGGCGCTGCGTCGGCAGCTCCGCGTCTCCAGCCGAAAGACAGCTGACGCAGGCAAAAAGCTCAAAGCGAGCGCCTCGCGCATTGAAACGCTGCAGCAGGTCGTGCAGCAGCAGCGGGAGGAAATTGTGCGCCTCAAGCGTACAAAATCCCAACACGAGGACGCCACCAAGCTGCGTGCGCAGCTCGAGGAGGCGCGCTCGGACCTGGCAGCCAGCCGCAGGCGAGAGCGCGAGCTGGCCACTCGCGTGGCTCACCTGGAGAGGAGCAAAGCCAGGGCCATATCGCCAGTGCCGCGCCGCCGCCCTGCCTCCCCGCCACCGCCGCCGCCACCGCCCGCCGCCGCCGCCGCCGCCGCCGCCGCCACCGCCGCCGCGCCCAACATCGTCGTCTTCGCCCAAGGCGCGACGCGGCGCGCCTCCAGGCAGACTGCAAGTGCGGCCGAGCAGCTCCAATTCCAGCGCCCGACGAACCAACACCAAGCGCGCGGGGGGCAGGCCGGAATCTGCGCGTACCGCAAAGGAGCACGCGCAGCGCTCGGGGGCCAAGCGCAGAGTCATTGTGGAGAGCAGCACGGGGAGCAGCTCTTTGAATGAGTCTACAGGGAGCGACAGCCGAGCTGGAAGTAGCAGCAGCAGCTTGAGCAGCTTGGACTCGTTCGACTCGAGCAAGGTGCGCTTGGTCCCTCCCGGGTTGCGGGAGGCCAGCAAACCCGAGTCGCAGCGCAACCAGAACGCCTTCGACCGGTACCGCCAGCTCAAAGCCCTGTACGCGAGCAAGTACCGGTAGAGCCTACCGTGCATTAGTCAGCCGCCGCCGCCAACCATGGCGCGCAACTTGTTCGTAGAGTCTTGCATGCCGCCCTCGCGCGATGTTGAAAGCCACAGCGCCTGGAAGCGCTCTACCACCAGCGCGACGCGAGCGTGGTCAAACTCGCACTCTGTCGCAGCCCGGTGGATGCCCTTGCTCAGCGCTCGCGCCACACGTCAACTGCCAGGAGCAACAAGTCGGCCGTGAACCGCAGCTGCTGCGCCACCGCTCGTCCTTGCATGTCGAAAACAGCGTCGTCTGCCGGCAGGCAATCGCTCAACACCGCGCGCACCTCGGCCTCAACGCGGTCTAGGCGCTGACGGCGCAAGACGGCGTTGCGCATGACCCAGCCGAACGCCGGCCCGAGCGACCGGAGGAGCGACCGCGGATATGGGAGCCCGGCCAGCGTCTCTATGGCAAAGCGCACAAGGTGGTTGTCCTGCAGGGGATGTGGCACCGCAAGCACTAGCCATAGCAGCGACATGTTTGGCGGCGTGGGAAGCAGTTTGTACACATTCCCCAGGCGGAACGCGGCCGCAGTCAGCGCGGGCGTGCCGAATAGCCCGTCAGATTGGCCCACGCCTGCAAGTCGGCCATGGTCGGGCCCCTCTCGTGGTGTGCCGGCGACCAGGCGTGGACGGCACCTGTCAAGTATCCCAAGTAGGAGACGCAAGGCTGCTGGTGGTGCCCATAGTCGCCCCAGTCCGCGACTATAAACCCGGAGGCGCCGGCCGCCGCGCCGTGCAGGGCGGCCTGCCGGAGGTTGCGCTGCGCATTGTCGGTGCGCCCCGCAATCGAGCACCATGACGAGGTCCCCGGTGCGACAAACACGCGATGGCCGTGGCGGCGCAGCTCGCCGACCCGCGCCGCCCAACTGTGGTCCGCCTCGTAACCCCACTCGACAAGCGTCACATCCGCCGGGATTGAAACCAGGTTGCGGCAATCCACGCCGTCTGCCCACATGACCATGTGGGCGCCGAGGCCGCGCACCAAGGCCTCCATAGTGCTGGCATACTTTGCAAGCGCAGGTCCGGCCGGTCCGCTCGTGCGGCCGCCGGCCCGGCCCAAGTCGAAGGCTTCGTCGAGGTTGACGTTGACCAGGGGCCGGGAGCCGGCCATGTTGGTCCCAAAGTGGGGCAAGAGCTGGCCAAGCAAGCCCACAAGAGCCCAGAGCGCTCGTCAGACGGGCACAGGCTGAAGGGCTCGGTATCGGGCGAGAAGGGGTGCACAACACCCGCAGGCACCTCGGCAAGGGCGTTGTACTCGGGGCGGCTGAGCCAGCGGCTCATGTGGCCAAGCGTGTTCTGGCACGGTACGAGCGTCACGCCATGCAGGGCGCAGAACCGGTCCAGCTCCTGCACATCTTCCGCGGTGAAAGGCGACGCCGTCGCCCACACGGCCTCGTGGCCCTACGCAAAGGTGTGCTCCATGTAAAGCTGCAAGTGGTTCACCTTGACCGCGCTCAGCAGCCTCACGAGTCGCTTGACAAAGCCCAGCTGGGGCACGCGGTCCCGGCTAATGTCCAAAAGCACGCCGCGCGTCTCAAACACGGGAAAGTCTTCGACGCGCAGCCGCCCAGCAAACCCGCCGCGCGTCTGGCGCAGCACCTGCCGCAGCGTCTGCACGCCCCACAAGCACGCGCGCGGGCTGCACCCTTCGACGCTCGCCCCGTCCTCGCGCGAGCACTCGAGCACATAAAACTCGTCGCTCGCGTGTGCCCCTGGTCGGCACCGCACGCGTACGCGCACGCACCTGTCGCCTTCCTCAACAGACCTCGGCGGCGTCGGCGATGGCGGCGGCTGCGGCGGGCGCACCTCAAGTCCGTCCTGACGCATCCACTCCTCCAAGATCTCCCGCCACGGCTCGAGCTCGGAAGACTCGAGCTCGAGCGTGGCGCAAGCAAAGCGCGCGCCGCGGGGGTCGCCGGCATGGGCGCCAGCCGCGACCACCACCCGGCGCGGCGCGGGAACGATCAGCGGCGCGGCGCCGTCGCAGTCCATCTTCTCTCCAGGCTCCTTGGTGGCGACGATTCGGGAAATCGGCAACGAGATGGGCGGCGGGCACAGGACCAAGGCCTCGGCGGCGGCGGCGGCGGCGGCCATGGGCGCGAGCGGGTTTGTGGGCTTCGACGCGTTTGCCACGGCGGACACCGCCCAGAGCAGCACCGTCGCGGAGGGCCCTTCGCCGTTCTATGAGGGCAATCACGAAGCTGCCCGCACGGCGTTCAAGGCGCTGGGCAAGAGGGACGCTTTGACCAAGCTCAAGGCGCTGCAGGAGCTGCGGGCCATCGCTCACGATGAGGGCACTGCGCGGGCTGAGCTGCGGCCTGTGCTGCGCCACTTTCTGTACCAGTTCACGCGCATTCTGACGAGGGAGCCCAGCCCGCACGTGCGAGAGGCTGCCTGCCTGGTGCTGGCAGCACTGGCGCAGCGCGTGCCCAAGCTCGTCCGCAAGAGCGCCGCGAGCTTTCTCGGCGAGCTGCTGTGTGCGGCGGCAGATCCGGGCAGCACCGAGGTGAGCCGCGCTGCGCGAGCGGCCCTGGAGCAGGTGCAGCAGGTGCAGCAGCAAGAAGGCGCGTCTCTCCTTGAAGAGCATGCCGCTTCCGTGGGCGCGGTCTTGCGAGAGCGGCTGGCGGCCAAGGGCGACGAGGAAATGCAAGCCGTGCTCAAGGGCGGTGCACTGGGCGCGCTGGGATTGCTTGCGAGCTGGCCTGGTGCATTTGCAGCGGCCGCGGGTGTCGTGATGAAGCCCACGCCGTCTGCGACGTGGAAGGCCGCGTTTAGTGACGCGTCGCCCAGCGTGCGTGGCGCAGGGCTTGCGCTGCTTGGCAAGGTGGCGGGCGAGGGGCTGTTTAAAGTGGGCGCGGCCGTGACGGTTGACGAGGGCACCGTCGCGCTGCTTTGCAAGATGATCGGTAACGAGGACAACGCGCAGGTGCTGCAGCGCCTCATGGACGCGCTCCTGACGCTTCTGGTCGCCCTGCGCGATCGGGAGGACGGCCCCGGCTTCTTCGACCTCGTCGGGGACTACCGCAAGGCTTTCTTCCCGCAACTTTGGAAGCTCCTGGGCGCTGGTGCGCGTGGCGCGGGCAATAGCGTCTACCCGACAATGCTTCCGCTCGTCTCGCTCGTTCCTGAGAACGTCTGGGAAGCGTACGGCGCCGAGGTGCTCGCGACAAAGTGGCTGGAAGCGCTGCGGTCGGGCGCAGACGACCAGGAGGCGCTCGGCGCCCACAACATGCCCGCGCTGTTGCGCGCGGAGCTCGAGTGCATGGCCTTCATGGTGCGCAACGGCAAACCGTTCCCCGACGCCATGCTCGTGGACATCGTGCGCCTCTTTTTCCGCGAGACGCAGCGCTTCAAGCTGGGCCAGGACCTTCCGGCCATCTTCAAGCTGCCACTCGCGGGCTGCGCGAAGATGCGCCGGCCTGGGATGCCCTGCACGCGCTGTGCCGCGAAACCTTTTTCAGTGCGCCAGCACCAGCAGTGCGCGTGGCGCAGCTCTTGCGCGCGGCGGGCAAGCTGCCGCGCGCCCGCGCGATCGCGCAAGAGCTCCTGGAGCAGAGTCTGGGCGACACGGAGGAGGCCTGTCTTTCAATGGAGGCGCTCTCTCTGCTGGTCTTTGAGGGCACGGCGGTGCCGACCGCGGGCGAGGCCCTCATCGCGCGAATCCGCGCAGCGCGGGACTCGACGGAAGCCGGAGCGGCCTTTGGCCTATTGATTCGGGTCGTCGTGCTCGCGGCTTCCGAGCCTGCTGAGCAGGCGCGGATTTGGGATGGGGCCACGCAAGGCATGGACTGGGAGAGCCTGCCAGCGTCCCAGACGAGCGCGATCGCACGCGCGCTGGAGGCTGTCGCGGCGGAGGAGGCGGGTGCGGCCCGCGTGGACCGCGTGACAGAATGTCTCATGCAGGCGCCGTCCCGCGCGACCACTGAGGCCCTGCACAAGCTGGGCTGGCTGACACCAGACGAGGTAAAGGCGGCTAGGGAGCAGGCGGTGGGCATGCTCCAGGAGACCGTCGGGGCGGCGCTTGCGGGCGGCGCAGGGGCCCTGGACGCTCACCGCGTTGCGGAAAGTGCAGCAGTCGCGCGTCTGCTTGCGGCAGATGACGATGCTGCTGTGCAAGGTGTGGCCACTGTGGCGGACGAGCTCCTTGGGCTTGAGGCGGGTGCGCCGCCTGGGAGCGGCACCATGTCGCCGGCGGCAAGGGCCTGGCTGGAGGCCTGGCTGCGCGATGCGATCGCCAAGCGACCCGAGGTGGACTGGACCGTTGCGGCGCGGCCCTCCGAGCTCTGGGCGCGCGTCGCACTTCGGGCCGAACTAGTCGAGACCGTCTTTGGGGGGCTAGACCACGCCGCCCTTGGCCGGCGTGGCGTCATGGTGGCGATGCACGTGAGCGAGGACATGCCTGACGGCGCCTGCCTCGGCTTTGACGAGCCCCCCGAGCTTTTATGCCACCTCCTTCACGCCTCCGACTTTGTGGCCGACTGGCGCGAGGCGGTGCTCGTGCCGTACGTGACCATGGACGCCGAGCGCTGCTTGCGCACCGTGGCGTGCGCGGTGGCGCGCGGCCAACTCGGGCCGCAGGAAGCCTGCCTCGTGGATGCCGTCGCCCAGGATGGCGAGCTCTTTGACTCGTGTCTGGAGTCTACGTTTCTCCCAGCGCTTACCGCGCCAGTTGGGGACCCTGCCCTGCTCCAGGTACTCGTGGAACGCGCTTGAGCAGCTTGATGCCGCGGGCGTTCTTGAGAAGCTCGGGGCGCTCTTCTGCGAGCGCGTTCTCGCCGCTGTGCCCGAGTCGCGGCGGCAAAGCGCGCAAGACATCGCTGAGCGCTTCGTGTCAGCCGCACGCAGCGCAGAGGCTGGCGACAAAGAAGACGACGAGGCTGGCGCGGAGGCGGGCGCAGGCGAGGGCAGCGGCGACGACGAGCAAGAGGAGGAGGAAGCGCGCCAAGCTACAGCTGTCGCGCCGACGGTCAGAACGCCTGTATTCAAGGAGGACGAGGAGATCCTATACATCAAGGAGGGCGGGCGTGACGCCGGCGTGGTGAAGGGTGTGCACACGGACGACCCCGCCGAGCCGTACTATACCGTCAAGCTCTCTGGCGGCCGCGAAGTGCAGACCACAGAGGCGCACCTCCGCCCGAAGAACGTGACGCCCACGACTCTGACCGAGCTCAACGACTTGCTTGCCGCGGCACGGCGCGCCGGTGACCACAAGGAATCGCTGCGGCTGATGAAGCTGCAGCCCACGCTCGTGCCCAAACCGGTCGACTCGGACCAAGCGCGAAAGCAGGCTCTGGACGCTGCGCGCAAGCGGCGCGAACGAGCCCTCGAGCGCCTCGCGGCGTCCAAGCGTGCCGAAGGCGACGCGGAGCCGCGGCGCGGCGCCGCAGCCGCGGAGGAGGACGGCAATGCGCCGCCCCGCCGAGCAGCGGTGGCGGTAGCCGCGCGGCGGCCGCCGCGCAGCTCGACTGCCTCGCGATGCTCCTCCTGCCGGGCCGAGCCGCGCGGCCAGACTTTGAGGAGATGGGCCACCTGCTCGCCGCAGCCGCGTGCTTGCCCGCGCTGGCACCGCCGCAAGCCGTTGCGCTGCTCTTTCGCCAGCAGTTCAACGCCAAAGACCCGCTCGTGGCGCTCCTTGGCGGCGCGCTCGGTGTGCTGGACGCTCTCGCGGCGCACCTGCAGTTCGACTTGTTGCCGGACGAGATCAAGGCGTACTTGGAGCGCATCGTGCTCACGTGCCTAACGCAGGGCGCGAGCGCGCCCGAGCTCTGCGCGCGGGCTTTCGCCGTGTCGGCGCGCCTGCCCAAGGACGACCCCATGATGGACCGGGTGTACGACGCTGCCCTTGCGGAGGCGCGCAGCCGCGTGCTGCACGCGTCTGCGTCCGCGACTGCGCCGCCCCCTGCGCTGGGCGTGCTCCTGGCACGAGTCCCCGCAGCCCACGTGCTTGAAGACGAGCGCGAGCGAAGCGAAGCTGAGCGTCTGCCGCAGCTCCTGGTCGCGTGCAGCGACAACGACCCGCACGCGATCAATCTGCTGCGCCTCTTCGGGCGCTGCTGCAAAGAGAGCAACGCCCTGGTCAAGCTGTGGTGGCCCGCGAACGAGCTCCTCTTCGACGCCGTTGGCAGCTCCAACACAAGCACCGACGCCAAGAAGGACCAGGAGGAGGAGGAGGAATGGAGGAGGCCTGCCTTTAGCCTCATCGCTTGGTGCGGCGCGCTCTATCTCGTGCGGCGCATGCGCGTTCTCGATCCCACGGTCCGCGAAGGCGCCGCCGAGCGCATCCAGGCCATGGGAGTGGCCGAGGAGGCTCTGCGCTGGAGCCTGCTCGGCGAAACGTCAGAAAAGGACGAGCTGGGCCCCCTCGTGGCCCTTCTTACGCTGCGAGCGCTGCCGGCGCTCTCCCGGCGGTGGTTCACCGACAGCAATGAGGTGAACCGGTCGGGCTTTGCGCGGGTCAAGCGGCGCATGGCCAGCAAGGTCGGCCCGCAGATTGTCGAGGAGGAGATGGAGGACGTGGAGAACGCAGAGAAGCTGCACATGTTTGAGGCGGGTGCATACGGCGACCAGGACCAAGAAACCACCGGCGATGGCGCCGAAGAGCTCGAGTGTGGCACGATCAAAGTGACGGCGAGCCGCAAGGCGCGCACTGTGACCGCACTGTACACCAAGGAAGACTGCGAGGTGGAGATCCAAATAACTCTGCCGGCGACTTTTCCGCTGCAAAACGTGGACGTGCAATGCACGCGGCAGGTGGGCATCAAGCGCGAGAGGTGGCGGCGCATGGTGCTCCAGATCACCACGATGCTCTCGACGCAGGACGGCACGCTGCTGGACGCGATCACGTTCTGGAAGTTCAACATGGACAAGGAGTTCCAGGGGATGGAGCCGTGTCCAATTTGCTACGCTGTCGTGCACGCCAACGACGGCTCGCTTCCCAAGCTGCGGTGCACGACGTGCAAGAACGCGTTCCACGCCAAGTGCCTCGTCAAGTGGTTCAAGACGTCGCACCAGAACAACTGCCCGCTCTGCAAGCAAGCCTTCTAACTAATAACAATTCATTGCTGGACGAGATCAAAGTTGGCCAGCAGCTCGGTGCAGGCGCGCTCTCGCGGTGCCTGCGCCGCCCAAAAGTCGTGCGCGTCCTTGTGCGGGCCGGCCGCGGCCCACAAGAAGGCGTCACGTCGCGGTGCTGCCAGCGCCACCCGCGGGTAAGTCGTGTTGAGGTCGCTAAACTCGGCCAGCGTGCGCAAGAGGCCGCGCGCCTCCGTGCGGTTGCCCACCACGTCCGCGTACAGAGCGTACGGCGACGCGTAGATCTTGCGGTCGATGCGGAGCTCCGCGCCTGGCTCTGCTGCGAGTGCCAGGAACGAGCCGGCCTGCATCGGAAGCGGCTCGGGCAGGTCGAGCTCCACGTGAGCACGCTGCGCGCCGTATTGAACCTTGAGCGGGCCCGAGCGGGCGAGGACGGTAAATCGAGTCGCGCCGTCTCCGCGGCGCTCTTGTGGCCGAGCCACGATCACTTCGACGGTCTTGGCTAGGCCTTGCCCGCTCCAGGCGGTCGGCATCCAGCGGAGGCGGGCGACACGGCCAAAGCGCACGCCTGCGCCGGTGGGTAGCACCACTAGCCCCTGGGCCAGGCCACATTTGGCGTGGCGCAAACTGGCGCCCAGCCCGGTGTACGACGCTTGGAGGTGCTTGGAAAGCTTTGAGGCGGCGCCGCGCGACGCTGCGCCCAGCTGCATGGTGTTCTCGCCGATGGTGACCGCCCCAGCAAGGGTGCGCGATGGCCGAATATCCGCGCCCTTTACGAACTCCCGCACCGCGAGCATCTCCTTCTCGGTGAGCCGCATGGCGCGCCCCTGCGCCTCGTGCCCACTGCTGGAGCAGCCTTCCGCCTCAGTGCCCACGAAGCGCTGCTGCACCATGAGCTGACCCTCGTCCCAGCTCGGGAACAGGGTGCACTTGCCGTCGTGCGGGTGCTTTAGCGACAGCTGGTGGCCAAGCTCGTGCGCCCAGAGCCTGGCGCCCACGCGGCCCGTGAGCCGTAGCTTTTCGTGCCCGCGCTTGTACGGTTTGCTCTTGAGCGCCTGTCGCTTGCTAAGATCGCCCTGGAAGCGGCGACAGGTGATCGGTCCCAGGTCTTCGCCGGTGGCAGGGTCCTTTGCGCGTTTCTCGTGCTCCCAGCAGGACGCCGTGCGCAGCACGACGCGGCCCGAGCCGCCAATGCCGTTCAGGTTGTGAAAATAGTGCACCGGGAACAGCGCCGTGGAGTGGACCATGTCCCAAGGCGTCAGCCACATCGGAAAGCCGAGCGCCCAGTCCAGGTAGTCTTGCTCGAACATGCTGCGCACGCGATGCGAGTCGGCTTTGCGCTGCCCGCGAAGCAAGTCGACAAAGTCGACGCCAAAGTGCTCCTGGTTGGCGCGCTTTGCCCAGTCCTCAAGCCGCTTCCGGCCGGCCGCCGCCGCCGCCGCCGCTGCCGCGCCGTCGTGCGCAGCTGTAGCTCCTCCTTGTCGGGCCCTTCCAGGTAGTTGAGGTACACGAGCGCGCTCTTGGTTGGCAGCTGGTGCGTGCGCACCTCGTCCAGCGCAAAGCGAACATACACGTTGGCGACCGCGAACGCGTCCACGACGTGCTGCAAGATCTCTTCGAGCTCGGCGGCAGAGTACATGTCGTCCACGAGGCCGAGCTCGTCCCGCACGCACCAGGAGGACGTCGTAGTGCAGCCGAGGCGCGTCCCGCAGCGTCGGGTGGACGCGAGAGGCGTCAAAGGGCACGAACAGCGCCCCCGGGTCCTCCGTGGCAGGAAAGGAGACCGGGCGCGAGACGCGAGGCCCCGCGGGCGGGCCCCAGCGCCGCTCCCAGTGCCACCCGCGCGGCGCCTCAGCGCCGTGGCGCGTCGCCGACGGGCTCGAGCTGGCCTCGAGTCGACCGTGCTCATGCTCGACACGCGTCTCGACAATGTGCAGCAGCTCGACTGGCTGCCCGGCCTCCAGCAAGGGCAACACGTGCTGAGCCCAGTGCAGCGTGGCCAGCGCGCCCAGCGCCGCGACTGCGAGCGCCGCGGCGCGTGCAGGCGGCGACCGCCCATCGTCCAAACGGAGCCTTGGACGTGACAGCGGGCCCTCTGGTCACGTCATTTGCGTCCATGACGTGTGGATCCGTTGGTGCGGTCGGTCGGCCTCGATGCGGGCGCTCGTGCGCCACGAGAGCCGCCTAGGCTCCATCGAGGATGGCGATGTGCAGCACACGCACGCCCCTGACAGCATCCGCGACGACTTTCACCCTCGTGCGCGCGCGCGAGCTGCGGGCGCAGCGCATGGAGAAAATGCGGCTGGAGGACGCTGCCGCTCGCGAGCACAGGCGCGTAGAAGTGGAGCGAGCGGCTGCTGAGGTGCGCACGCGCCCCCTGGCCATGCCCGAGTCGTTGCGCCTTTGGCACGTCCACAGCGAGTCGCCAAATGCGCTGCACAACCTGCTCGGCACGCAGGTCCGCCTTGCATGCAACCTTGTCAAGGCCAAGGCGATCAAGCGGCCGCGGAGGCTTTGCCGCGAGCCGTGGGACGGCTCTGTGGTGGCGCCAGCGCTGACGGCGGCGCCCAGGAAGCAGGCGGTCACAGAGCGAGGGCCGAAAACGCGGCGGAAGCGACTTCGGCCGACGGGCCAGGGCGAGACGACGCGCAGAGAGCGAGCCAAGAGGACCTTGCCGCCGCTGCCATCGGCCAAGACGCCAGTGCCACTTGCTGAAGGCGAGGAATGGCCTTCGGGCGCTGCGCCAAGCCAGGGTGGCGCGCCGTCGCCGCAGCTAATGACGACGACCACCACCGAGCGCGAGCTGGATCTCGAGATTGCGAGGTGGATTGTCATCCGCGAGGATCTGCTGGCCTTTCTACGCCGCGGATTGCCAGCTGCGCTGGACCGCGAGGACGTAGAGGCCACGCTGGCGGACCTGCGCAAGGTGGGCCTGCGCGTGGTGGAGTGCCTTGGGCGATGGCGGCGCGCACAGCCTTTGGAGGGTGAACAGGCGTCCAAGAAATGCCGGTCAGCGCGAAGCGGAGACGTGGAAAGGCCGCTGAGCCCGGCAAGCTTGGCAATAAAGGCCGACGCGAGCGCGGTCCGGTTCGAGTGGAAGGGGTGAACTACCTGCACAAGATGGCAAACGACCTGAACGACTTGGACGAGCTCGTTAGCGCCGCCTTGGGCCCTAATGCCGGCGCGCCGTCACTGCGGCGCAATCCGCTGCTGCTGGGCGTGTCGCTCGACGAGCTCGCTGCGCTGGTAGACTCGCTCGGCCTTGTGCACCCGCAGGCCGAGATGTGGAAGGCGGCTCGAGCAGCTGGGCCGCCCGAGCTGCTCACAAGCGACGCAGACCTTCATGAGCGCACGGAAGCTTACACAGCGGCATACCGCATCATCCAAGAGGAAAAGCAGGTCACGCCCAGCCAGGTCGACGAGCAGGAGCCAGCGCGAGCGCCGGCGTCAGAGGCAGACAACGAAGAGAGCCCCAGAGCGGTGCTACGGGCAATCATGGGCGAGGAGATCGCCCGCGTGGCCCGGCACAAGGGCTGCTGGAAAAGTCGGCGCCTCGCACCTCCGATCGAGAGAGCACCGGACAGCTTCAAGAGCCCGGCGGTCCTCAGCCGCGCGCGCTTGCGCTTCCGAGAGCGCATCGCCGAGATCGAGCGCGCCAGGGCCAGGAGGCCGAGCGCCGACCCAGCGCTGCTCGAGGAGGCTGCGCGGCGTATCCAGCGGCGCGTGAGGGTCTTTCTCGCCACGCGACGACAAACCGTCGTCAAGCGCCAACGGAGGGTCGTGGTACGCGTCCAGAGCATGCTCCGCGGAGCCCTGGCGCGCCAGCAAACGCGCGCGCGGGCCTGGAGCGCATCGATTCCATGCGCATCGAGCCCGTGAAGCGCTGGCTAGTGGGCGCCGAAACGGCGGCCTTGCGCGTGCAGTGCTGGCAGCGGCAGCGCGCGGCCCGGGCCATGGTGCAGCGCGTCCGCGAGTACGCCAACGCGACACGCATTCAGGCGTGGTACCGCAGCAGGAAGCAGTGGCACGACTATCGCCTGTACATCGCTGTGCGGGCGCTGCAGAAGGTCGCGCGCGGGCGCATCGCCAGGCACTATGCCGCGGCAATGCGCCTGGACAAGTCGCAACGTGCAGGCGCCATTAAGGTGCAGCGCATGTTCCGGCAGGTTCAGGCCGAGCGTGAGGTGCGCAAGATTCGGTTCAACAACGCCGCCACCAAGCTGCAGGTTCACGTCCGCGGCAAGCTGGCCAAGAACATGCTGTTCAGGATTACCTGCGCGCGGCGCGTGCAGGCTCGAGTGCGGCAACTTCTTGCGCGGCGCGAGCTTGCGCGGCGGCGGCGGCTCATGCACGCCGTGAAACGGGTCCAGCGGTGGCGGCGCCTCAACAACGTTGTCAGCCAGGCCGTCGCGCACAACAAGCTCGTGCAGTGGCGGGCGCGCACCAGAGCCGCCATCGGCGGTACCCGGGGGCGTGGACCCAGAAGCACGCCGTGGCGTTTCGTTCCACCTGTGCGGGCTGTACGACCGCCTGGCGGTGTTGGAGCGCAAGGTGGCGCTGCTGCGTCGCACGGAGCCCGCCAAGGCGGCACTGGCCCGTCTGGATGCGCGGCTAGACGCGTTGCGGGCGCGCCGTGCCGGCGGGCACCCGCGCTCGCCAGCGCTCACGGCGCTCGTGCGCGTGCGGAAAAAGTACACGCACCTGCTTCACAAGACCAACCACCTCACGGATGCGGAGAGGCTGGAGCTGCAGCGGGACACGGAAGCCGCGCTCGCGGCGGTGCGCGGTAACGTGGCGCTGGTGGAGAAGCTCGCACGCGAGAGCATGGACGCGCAAGCGTACGCGGCCAAGGCCAAGAACGTCGTGGACCCAGAGTCGTATCTAAAGGTTATGGACCCGCGGCAATTTGCGGCCTTTGAGCGCGAGTACGCGCAATCCAAGCACCGCAAGAACGTGCTAGAGCGCCTCGACGACCAGGCCGCCGCCGCCGCAGCGCGCGTCGGGGTCGCGCTTCGGACGGCAGAGTGGTCGCAGCAAGGCGCGCTCCAGGCCGATCGCGAGGCGCAGAGCCGCGTCAGCGGCATCGTGCGCAAGCGGGAAGCCGCGGCATGCGCGCGCCAGCTCGTGGCGCACATCTCTGCCGGCGGCAGGGGCTTCAAGCGTGCAGCGTTGCGCCGCGTTCACCGCGCCGAGGAGCTTGCCCAGCGCGAGGCGCAGGCCAGGGACCGCGCGGGCATGGAAGCCGAGGACGCGCATGCGCTCGTGCACCGGCCCTACCTGGCGGCCTCCAGGGACACGCTGGGCAAGATCCGGGCCAAGTTTGCCGCCTTCGATCCGCGGGGCACGGGCGAGCTCGGGCCAGCGGCCTTCCAGCGCCTGGCCTTCGACATGGGCGTCGCCGTGGGGATGGCCAAGGTGCGCCAGCACTTTGCAAATGCGGACGCCGACGGCAACAACCGCGTGGACTTTGACGAGTACTGCCTGTGGTTCCTGTGTCACAGCGAGGCCGACCGCGCGCGCTTCGTCCCGAGCTGACCCGCGGCGCAGTGGCCGAGTCGCTGCACACGTCGGCGCTCACGATCACGCTGCGCGTGGACCAGGGCGCGCGGCGGCTGCGCGGCGTGCTGGGCCGTCGCCGCTAACTCGCTATCGTTGCTTTCCTTCTTTCTTCCTTGCTCATGCACGTCTTCCACTCGCGCACCAGCGTCTGGCACTTGCCCCAGTCGCGGTCGTTGTCGGCCAGGCACAGCTGCAGCGCTTCGAAGGGCTGCGCGCAGCCGTGCCGCGCCAGCTCCGCGTCCACGTCGACGTCTGACATCCTATCCACCCGCGACAGCTGCCTAACCTGACATGTGACAGTCTTCTGAGAGACGTGACTTGGGGGACCATGTCACGTCAACCACTTTCATTGCTCTGTTGATCAAAACGGAGAGGCAGAATATAGTGGTCTAGTCTCTATTCTTAACATGTCCGCGTGGCGCAATTGGATAGCGCGTCTGACTACGAAGTTCTAGGGTTTTCAGTAACCCACGAACGCAGCCGATCAGGAGGTTGTGGTTTCGAGTACACCGTGGATACTTTTTTTTTTTTTTTTTGTTTGTTCTGCTGGGCCAATGTGGTCGGTCGTGTGGTTGCTGTGCAGCCCGAGGCCCACTCGGCTGCGGCTGCGGCTGCGGCACCCTTGCTGCATGCAATTTCAAGATTGATCTTGCTGGCCCCATTTTCATCATCTTGTTGAGATGATCAAGACCAAGTTGAGGCTGGCGGCAGCGCCAAGTGGTGTTGCAAGTGGAAGACCAAGCGACGACGAATCAATCAATCTTCATTCCAAAATTAGGTTCGGTACGGCTGCACGTACCGGTAGTACGGCGGTAGGGTATAGTGGTTGTGGCGCTGCTGGACCGCGCTACAAGGCGCCGAGCAGCTCCTTGGTCTTCTCCACGCCAAGGAATAGCGCCGCGTTAGACGGAAAGGCCCGCAACGTGACAGCGCCGAGCCCGCGGTAAAAGCCGCGCATCCCCTGCGTGGCCGCGATCTCCGCGGCCGCGCGCGAAATGGTGCTGCTGCTGCTGCTCATCGGGAAGGCCTGCTGCTGCGTCTTAATGGCGTCCGCGGGCAGCGCGACGACCCAGAACGCCGTGCCGCCAAGGCCGCCCGCGAGGAGCACCTGCGAGGTCTCGGAGCCCAGGCACGACCAGAGGCCGCTCTCCAGGGCGTATGCGACCCCTGGCGACGGCTCAGCGGCGGCGAACGCCGCGCAGCGGTCACGCAACAGGGCGCGCGAGGCCTCATACACGCCAAAGAAGGCCAGGTTTCCCGGCACTTCACGCAGCGGTGGCCCCAAAGCCGTTCAAGAGCCCCGCCGCGCCCTCGTTGCGCACGATGTTGGCGGCGCAACGCAGCGTGGACCCAGAGGCGTCGCCGGTCTGCAGACGCACCTTGATGAGCTCGATTGGTCCCAGGACGACGGAGGCCACCACGGCAGCCATCGTCGCGGCCGTGCACGCAGAGGCCGCGGCCGCCATGCTCGCCGCGCTGCGTGCCCGGGAAGGCCTTGGAGGCGCGTCGTCCGTGACGCTCTTGATCATGCCGTACGACATGAACAGCAGTGCGTTCTCGCTAGCCGTTGGCCGCGAGGGCGGCACCGCCACCCGCGTACCACCCGCGCGCCACGCCACGCGTGCGCAGCAGCGACACGAGGCACCCGAGCGTGCTTCCGCTGCGGTGGCTCGTGGACGCCTGCGCCTGCAGGAGCACCTTGGCCGTGTCCAGCGGGTGGCCGACAAGGACGCACGCGGCGCCGCCTACCGTGCCAGCGGCGGCATCCGTGGCGGCCAGGCGCAGGCTCTCCAAGAGCGCCGCGAGCCGAACCCAGATGTGGTCGTCGAAGTGGCCAAGCCGAGGCCGCTCACGCGGTCGCCGCCGGAGGTCGAGGTCATAGCTGTGAGTGGGCTGGAGGTGCGCGGGGCCCGCCTTATGCGCTGCTGCTGCTGCTGCTGCTGGTGGTGGAGTGGCGTTGAGGATCTGCTGGGGAAGGAGGTCTGCAACCAGCTGCTTGTTGTGTCCACATGGATGGATCGTCGATTGATCGCCACAGTTTTTGCAGTGTCAGATTTGCCAAATCTGCGTCCATCCATCGTTCACAGCGCGGTAGGGCCCCAAGTGACGCCTTGCAGACGTCACCCGACGTCCAAAGCGTGACAGGGGTGCGATCGCGTGACATTACGGACGTGAAGAGGTGGTGATGTCACCAAATGGCGTCATCGCCAAAGATCGATTGTGACGGCGACGACGGGCGGCGACGGCGATGGCGGCGATGGCGGCGGCGGCGGAGACCAAGGCGATGGGGTTCAAGTACTTTGACGTGATGGCCCGCGGGCTCGCGCCCGTGCTGGGCGCTGGAGCTCAGCAAGCTCGAGTGGAGCGCCTGCCTGTGGCCGAGGAGGGCAAGACCTGGCCGGAGGTCAAGCACGACACAGCAAGCACCCCTTCACGCAGCTTCCCGTGCTGGAGGATGGCGAGATCGTGGTGGCACAGCTCGGCGCCATCATGCAGCACATTGGGCCCGTGGCAACATGCTGGGCGAGGGCGTGGCTGAGCAGGTGCTGAGCGACATGCTAATGTGCGAGACCGAATCGTTCTTTGGCGTGATGGACCGCTACGTGCCGACGGTTTACGCGGCCCTTGGGAGTGCCAAGAAGGGCGACCGGGCTATGTACGACGACGCGGTGGGCAAGCAGCTCCCCGCCAAGCTCTTGCTCGTGCAAAACCTGCTCAACAAGGAGACCTGCACCTTCACCAAGAGCGGGACGAGCATCGGCGAGGTCATGTTTTTCGCGATGCTGCACCAGCTCGTGCTTGCGAAGGCGGGCATCCTTGAGGGCGTGCCGGAGCTGGCCAAGTGGTACCAGGCGTTCCTGGCGCGGCCCGAGGTGGCCGGCGTCCTTGCCGGCACCAGCAAGTATGGCGCCTTTAAGCAGTACTACATTGCGGCGCCGGCCGAGGAGGCGGCCTCTAGCTCTAGCTAGCTAGCAAGCTAATCCCTGCGAGTAGAGCTTGGCAGTTCTATCTCTGCGCGTTTGTCGTGGTGTTAACTAAACGTCAGGCGTTGGTCACAATGCCGCTCTGCCCACGGAGGTGCGCTGCCGCACGAGCAGCTTGGCGCGCGGTTGCAGTATCGAAACCTCAGCGGGCCCCCCCCTCGGAAGTCGGGGAAACCGCCGAAGAATCCTCGTCCTCCGTCTCGACAAGAACCCCGCCTGCGGTCTTCTTGTCAAGCAGCACCGTCAGCACTGCCGCGGTAAAAGAAAAGCATCGCGTACACGGTCGCCGCCGCCTCGAACGAGGCGCGCTCGTCCAAGACCGTGAGCAAGAAGGGCGAAAGACCGGCGCCGCGCGGTGCGCGAGCTGGCACATGGAAAAGGCCATGACGCGCACCTCGGTCGGGAACGCAATGGGCGAAAAGGTGTACTGGCCGTGCATGACCATGCTGAGCCCGATGCGCTGCAGTACAAGCAGGCCATAAATCGATCCAGTGTTGCCCGCGCGAGAGCTGAGAATGCCGATAAGCAGGAGCGTGGCGCCGAGCACCACAGAGCCTGCGCGAATCTCGACGATATACGGGAGGCGGAAGAACAATGTGGCGACCAGCACGGCGCCCCCCCACTCGCCTACCTGGGTGACCAGCGCCACACGGAACTGCTCTCCGTCGCCGCCCAAGGCGCGCGAGAGCTCGAGGGGCAACCACATGGTGATGGCCAGGGCGAACGAGTTGACAAACCCATGAGCATGAGCGGCAGCAGCGTGCGCAGCGTGTCGCGCTGCGCTAGCAAAGCAAGCCCGGGCCGCGGACGGAGGCGCGTTTCCTTGGAATAGGCGACCTCCCCCGAGTCGGTGCTGCGAATGCTTGTGCCGCGAATGCCGCCTGCGAGATTGGCCTCGGTGAAAAAGCCTGGGAGCTCGGCGCCGTTCATGCGCGCCATGCGCTGCATGCCAGCGACGGCCTCGGCGTAGCGGCCGCGCATGACGCAAAAGCGGACGCTCTCGGGAACGATGGCTCGCAGGCAGACGAGCACGGGAAGGCCAACGAGCGAGAGATGCGCACCATCCAGGCCCAGCCCACAGAGTCCATGAGCGCCCAGCTGAGCATCACGATAAAAGTGCTCCCGGCGCAGAAAAAAGAAGCCCAACAGCCCGCTGGCCCAGGCGCGCGAGCTGCTGGGCACAGACTCGAGCAGCAGCGGCGAGGCGTTGACCAGCGCGCCGCCGTAGCCGATCCCGAGCAACAGGCGCATGGCGGAGAAGGTTACCACGCCAGTCGCTAGCGAGCTAGCAAGCCCGAAGACGACCGAGAGCAGCACGCTGCCCTCGTAAACCAGCTTTCGTCCCACTGCGTCGCTGAGCCGCCCGCCGCCCGTGCACCAATCACCATGCCGATGGCCGTCCAGCTCTGCACGATGGACAGGTCCGTCTCGGACACGCCCCAGTCCTCAATAAAGGCGGGTAAAGCAGGCTCACGATGGTCATCTCGGCCGCCTCGACAAATACCCGAGGGCCGGTGACCCCAATCAGCAGGTACTGGAATCGCCCCGTCCCAAGCGCGTCCATGGCTTCATCCAGCAGGCGGTACCGCTCCGCATCCGTGCGGCACGCGCGCGCCTCGCCGTCCGCCTCGCTCGCGCCCGACTCTCGCACTCGGAGCCGCACGGCCCTCGTCATCGTCATCGTCATCGTCATGGCGCCTTTGTTGGCTGGGTCGCTCGACGCCAAGTTGCAGCTCAAGATACTGCCCGAGCGGCCGCTCACGTCTCGAGACGCCGCTTCGGCCGCGCCTCGCCGTTCAGCGGCCGCAGGGGCCAGGCCCGGTCGCCTGGCGCTGACCACCTCGAGCGAGCTGAACTTGGGTATTCGCAAGTCGGCGAGGAGCCTGGACCTGCTTGGCGCTGTCCCAAAGTGAACGCATACGGGTGTGGGTCCACACTACTTGCACTAGGGTACGGTACTACGAACACAAGTCAGGCGCGGGCGATGCTGGCGCGCCTATGGTCATGCAGAGCAGGTGCGCTTGACGCGCGGCCCGCGCTCGGGCTCGTCTGCGTCTGCAAGTGCCCCGTCTGCCGTGCGAACGCGCTTGAGCGGCCCTGGCGGGCGGGCGGCAGCGGCAGTTGGGGCGAGCGACAGTGGCGTGGGGTCGCCGATCAAGCTCCAGGCGGCGACTCGACGGATGGCAGACCTGCGCTTGCGGCGGGCTGGTTCCTGCACGGGTGGGTCCTGCAGGCCGAGGATGATGTCCATGCCGCAGTCGCAGATGACGCCCGCAGTCGCACACCGAGCTTCGCCGGAGAGGCTCGCAAGGGCGACTTGGTCCTGTCGCTCGCGTCAAAGTAGCTGTCGGCGGAGGCGGAGGTGGGTTTGTCGGGACCGAGGGATCCATTTCCGCCGGTGGCAAGCAGCTCCATGGCGTCCGCGACGGCAGCGTCCCAATCCGCGCTGCTCATCTGCAGGGCCTTGCGGCCTGGGAACGCCGAGGCCATGGTGTCGCTGCTTGACTGCACTCGCGAGAGCCAGGTGATGAAGAGCGGAATGCCGCCCGAGGCCTTGCGCAGCATGTTGTTGCTTGTCCAGACGTAGTCGATGAGGGCGTAGTGGGAAGTCGGCGTCATCACAGGCCTCGGCGCCGCCGTGCTCCTGCTCTAGTGCTAGCAGGCCATCGGGCCCGAGCTTGAGCGCAGCCTCGCACTCCTCGTCAACGGGCCCCAGCATGGCCAGCTGCTTGAGCAGCCGCTGGTTGGCCAAGCAAAGTCCTGGCGCCGCCTAGTATCGCGTTTCGCGCCCAGCTCGCCGTTTGTGGTTCGCGCCCTGCGCCCGCCGCGCTGCACTCGCACCAGCGCCACCCCTGGCACTTTGCGGCCCATCATCTGCACAAAGCGCTGCGTCACCAGGTCGGAGAGCAGCACGTTGAACCCGGTTGTGTGCCGCAGTCCGGGGGCGTGCCCGGCGGGCTCATCGCCCGCCGGCGGGCTGTTCCCGTGGCCCGCCTTCTCTTGGGTCAGCCTTTGCAGCTGCTGCAGCTCGGGCAGGTTCATCATGCAGGCCGCGAACAGGAAGGGCAGGAACTCGCGCAGGAACTCGTCCTTGCTCATGCTGCGCAAGCCCGTCAGCCGCACCACCGGTGGGCTCACCCGCGAAGACTTTGGCATGCTCTTGCTCCACGACCGATCCTTAAATTCTGTTCCGGGACTGTCGACCGAACCAGCGCCGAACCGCGCTGCCAAACGAAAGGCAAGCAACGGGCTTCGTTGTCGCCGCCCTGCGTTTCCCACAGATTCTGCCTGGGCGGGGGCGCCCTGGCACAATCTCTCGACCATTACCTCCATTCTCATCTCGCCGCGTTTCTTCTGGCGTTGCGTTGCCTGCGGCCATCCAAGGCATTGCGTCACACAGCCTCGAGCTCGACCAGTTCCCGCCACAAAGCAGCCGCTGCCAAGGCAATGCCAAAACCATCGAGTTGCCGTCGAGGTTCGCGTTGCTCTAGCTCTCGCCGTACGTACGGTATCTCTGCCGGCCAAAGGGCCCAAGCAGAGCGTTCGTAGTTGGTTCCGCGGTTCCGCATGCACTTGCACTTGGCAAAGCGGGCCTTCACCACCCTGGGACTAAGTTTTTCCTAGGGTCGCGGAAATCCGGGGAGGCGACTCGAACGCAGGAAAAACACCATCTGAACGCTGATTGCCTGGTGGACGCGGAAGCGGTGGATGATGCCTTGGTCGACTACGGCTCGGCCTCGAAGGCCAAGGTCTCGATCAAGATGAAGGAAAGGAAGATACTTGTTTTGGTTGGATCCGGCGGGTTGGCTACGAAGGCGTGGGGCTGTTGGCGTGCCGCGTGATCTCACAGTCTCGCGATCAATGAGCCCTGCTCGCTCCAAAACGCTGTCGAACCTCGCGGCGATCTGGGTCTTTCCGGGTCTTTTTGGCCAAGCTGAGGAGGCAGTCCTGCTCCCTGACCTTGAGGCCGAGCAGCCTTTGGAGCCTCGCGACCATCGTGAGCTCTGTCCTGCCAAGCATGTGCGTCAGACTTCCGAAATCGATCTCGAAGGTCTGCCACTCGCCTTGGTCCTCGTCGGCTTGAAACACGACAGTCATGGTCACATTCGTGCGGCTTATCTTGTTGGTCTCCGCTGGAGTATCGAGACGAAATCTAACCCCATGCAGGTGATGAGCAGGGCTAATCCTCGCCACCTCCTCTTCCTGCTTCCGCTTGCCCCGCACTCGCTGTCGCGCATAGTCACAATGTCCATCCTCGGCTCCTTGGGGGTGCCGAACGAGCAGCAGGCCCGTACGATGCTCGAACTGGTCCGCGCCCGGCTTGCGGTACGAGAAGATGGGGATCCTCCGGCCCTGCCCAGACTTGGGCACGACCGGCATGCCCAAGTTGCAGAAGATGCCGTCGCCCAGGAGATAGTCTGCCCTGCATGCGGGCTTCTGCCGGTGAGTCGCAAGGGCCTTATCGACGAGCTCGCGTGAACCCAGTACCGCTGCTAATGGATACGCGGGAGAAGGCCCCGCCGCACGCGCTTAAAGGGAACCAGAATCCTCGCTTCTCCGTGGGGCATGGCTGCACCTGAAGCACATCGTCCACGAACAAGCTTATCTTGTACCTGCCCGGCTTCTCCTGCGCCATAGCGCCAGCGTGAGTGTCCGAAAAGGCTTCAAACCGCTCGAGGATGGCCCTAAGGTGCAGTTCCCCCGTATCTGACGTCAAGCTGCCGCTCAGCGTCCCCACGAGCGCCCCAACCGCCCGCGCCCGCGTCCTTCTGCTTGCGCCCATCAATTTTGCTTGCCCAAGTTCGGATTAGGCCGTTGGGGGCGCAAATCTGGCGCCAGATTTGCGCCTGATAGGGCCCGCAAGCAGGGGCTCAGGACCCTAGGCGGATTGTAAGGTACCCTACTGGCAAAGGCCCGCTTACTTGGAGGCTGCTCGGAAAGCCCGCAAAGGCGGCGACGAGGCAGCCTCTTGGTGGGTGGCGCTGGCGCTGCGCTGGAAACGCTGGCTTTTTCGTTCCTGGCTTGCGATGATCGCGTTGTGCACATGCCCTGATCGCGGCAAGCGAACAACAACAAACGAGCGGACCAAGACTTGCGTGGTTGTGTGAGGCTGGAGGCCACCAGGCAGGCAGGCAGGCAGGCAGGCAGGCGGGCAGACAGCGCGTTGTTCTTGCTCAATGAAGGCCCAGGGAAGGCGCTGAAGAAAGATCGTTCGAGGGCAGCCGCGATGCTTGGTACGCTGCCGCCGCCACTCGCCACGTTCCGTCTCGCAGCGGGTTGCGCCGAGTGTTGCACCCGCCTGTCTGACACCACGCTGAGCTCGACCTCGAGCGCGCCTGTCGCAAGGCTATGGTACGCCAGGACACCAGACAGGGACTTGCCAGCGCTTGGCGAGGTGCTTGACTTGCCGCCACGGCAGCGGCTGGCGGTCGGGTCGCGCAGGAGCGCTCGGTAACCGAGCGCCCGGTGGCAAGCAAGCAAGCCAGCAAGCCAGCAGGCGCCAGCCAGCCCGCCAGCCAGCCCGCCAGCCCCAGCCCGCGGCGGCGCAGGCCGCCGCTCGCGTGAGGAGTGGGTGTGGGCCTGCTGGCTATTGGAGGTGGTTTGGCCCGGGGTTGGTTTGGGGCGTTGGCGCAGCCATGGCGCCGCAGGCGCGCGCGGCCCAGCCCGGGCGAGCGCGGAGGGCGGCGCGTACGAGTACGAGTACCAGCGGCTGGAGAGCGTCCTGCGCGAGCAGGATGCGCCGGCGGGCGGCTGGTGGGCGACATTGCGCTGGATTGGCGCGACCCGGCGCAGCGAGAGCTGCGCGTGTGGTGGTCGTTCGCGTGGCCGACGATGGTGCTCTTCTTCAGCACGCAGTCGTACTCGTTCATCGACATGGCCTTCCTCGGCCACTTTGGGGACAAGTCGAGCGACTACCTGGCGGCATCCTCGCAGGCGGGCATCCTCTTTGACATCTCGTTCGCGATCTTCACGCGCGGGTACCTGCAGGTGCTGACGGTGCTGTGCTCGCAGGCCTACGGCGCGGGCAAGTTTGAGCTCATGGGCAAGTGGCTGCAGATGTGCCTCATGGTGTGTTTGGTGTGCGGCGTCCCGGTTGCCGTGCTGTGGTTTAGCGCGGACGTCATCCAGACCCTTTTCGGCCTGGACGACAAGCTGCGCGGCCTTGTCCAGCAGTTTTCGCGCTGGTCCATCCTGCGGCTGTGGCCGCAGCTGTTCAGCGGGAGCGTGCCCAGTGGTGCCTCGCGCAAAAGGTGATCCGCCCGCTCGTGGTCGTCTCGGTCCTGGGCTGCTCAATGTGGCGCTCAACCAGGTGCTGATCCACGGCGTGCTGGGCTGGGAGGGCCTCGGCTTCAAGGCTCCCCCATCGCCACCGCGACGACCAACCTGGCGGTGCTGGTCGTCACCGTGGCCTACGTGTTTGGCTGGCGCGAGGACACCAAGAAGACCTGGCCGGGCTGGTCGCGGGACTCGTTCAGCCTGCCGCGCTTCAAGGAGTTTATGCGACAGGGCCTTCCGCTTACGCTGGCGACCTGCCTCGAGGACTTTCAGATCCAGGCCATCTCGGCCATGGCCATCAAGCTCGCGCACGACTACGACGGCGACGGCTGGATCATCGGCACGCACAACGGCTTGCTCAGCTTCTTCCTTTCCATCATGGCCTTCCAGTGGGGCGTCATGAAGGCCACCTCGGTGCGCTCGGCGCACTACATTGGCGGCAGGGACGCGATGCACGCCAAGCTCGTGGCCAAGATGGCCTTCGTGGTGTCTGTGGTCGTGTCCATAATCAGTGGCGCGGGCCTCATGCTGTTCCGCCACAAAGTGGCTACCTATTCAGCAACGACGTGCGCATCGCGGACGAGGCCGCCAAGCTCTGCGCGCCGCTTTCCGTGGCCTACATCGCGCTGGCGTTCTTTTACATCAGCATGGCCATGCTGGACAGCCAGGGTCGCCCGGGGGTCGTCGCCGTGGGCTTTGCTATCGGCGCCTGGGGCGTCTCAGTGCCCCTCGCCTACCTCCTCGGCATTACGCTCAGCATGGGCCTCATGGGCCTGTGGCTCGGCCTCCTCGGAGGCTACGCGGTAATCACCTTCATCCTGTGCTACTACGTCGTCACCACGGACTGGCACAAGGTCCTCGACGACGCCGAGCTTCGCAACAGCTTAGGAAACGACGACACGCCATCATCTCCGCCGACCTCAACCCCTTTCCGTCCCCGCTGCTGGCCTCGCCCGCGCCCAGCACCGCACGGAGCGGCGAAGGCTCCTAACAACAGTAAGACGACCTCGCTTCACCACCAACCCTCACATCCCCCCCCCCCTGTCCAGTGTCAAAGCCTGGAGCTCGCCTTGCCTCCGTCGCCAGCGTCGTCGGCGTCGACCGCTTGGAGGACCACCGTCTCGGTCTCGTGTCGACGACCTACACATCGCCTGCGGTCGATGGCGGACGGATGGGGCGACAGCGACATCGATGACGCCATCGAGCACGAGGCGGAGCAACAGCACCACAAGGACGCGCCGCCAGAGGCCCCACAGCTGCAGCCGCTCGACGGGATCGAGCGCGCGCAGCAGCGCCCGGCAGGACGATGCGCAGGACGATGCGCAGGACGACATTGAAGATGCACTCGCGCACGAGGCCGAGGAGGCCGCGCTCGCTGCGGCCGAGAGAGAGCACGCGCTCCAGCAGGCCAGCTCGCGCTCCGGCGGCGCGGACGCGACGCCCGGGTCGGCGTCGCAAAGGCCGGTGTGCCAGGACTGCGGCGCGATCTCGGTTGACAACCGCCTCCTCGGCACCTTTGGCGAAGCCATCTGCGCCGAGTGCAAGGCCGAGCACCCGGGGTTCCAGACGCTGACCAAGGGCAAGGCAAGAGAGCAGTTCCTGGTCACGGATGACGACATGCGCAGCCTAAAGTTCCTGGCCGCTGCCAACCCGCGCCGACCCGGCTGGTCCACCATGAAGCTCTACTTGGTCAAGCAGGTTGAGGCGCTCTCCATGGAGCGCTGGGGCTCGGCAGAGGCCCTCGAGGCAGAGCGGGAGAGTCGCGCACGGGAGCGGCTCAAACGCCGCGAGCTGCGCGCCAGGGAGGCGCAGAACAAGTCGAGCCGTGCCGATACCGCCTCGGCGTTGCGGCGCAATATTGACAAGCTGCGCGGCGAGTTGGGCGACGCTGAGCGCAAGCGCGAACCAGCCCCTGCCAGCCAAGCCTCGAGCAAGCGGCGCAAGAAGGGCCGCGGCGGCGGCGGCGGCGGCGGCGGCGCAGGAGCGGCCGCTGGAGCAGGGGGAAAGGAAGGCGAGGCAGACGCCGAGGCGGCCTTCGTGCCCGCGAACGAGCGCTACCATGAGCACGTGTTCAAGGCGGCGCAGCCCGTGCCAGGGCGCGAAGCGGACGACCTGTACAAGACGTGCGGCGAGTGCGGGTTCCAAGTGCAGTTCGAGAAGCTATGAACGTGATTGTAACAAAGACCAGCCCCGGCCCTCCAAAGCCCGGCCGCCCTCGCAGTCAGGCCTCCCAGCCCACTGGCTCGCGGGTGAACTCGCTAGACGTAAACACTCCGCTGCGCCGGATGGACGTCCGTGACCGCGCCCGCAGCTTTTGCTCGAGCGACATGGCCTCCGAGTCGAAGGCCTGGCGCATGGACTTGCGTCGCTCGCTGTGTTCGGGGGCGCTTCCCCCGGAGGGGGGCGACTTTGGCGTCCTAGCACTCTGCGCATTCCCCTCCACCTCCTCCTCGAGCTTGCCGCGTCGGGACACCGACTTGCGGGAGATCGACTTGCGCGACAGCGACTTGCGCAGGTAGTTCATCTCGTGCGCCCCCGGCCTGCTCGCTCGCTCGCCTGTCCTGCTCGCGCCCGCGATGCCACTTCCCGCTTTGCACACACTCGACTTTCTTGTCGTCGATAGGTTAAGAGGACATAGAGTGGAAGGAGAAGATGATGATGGTGCTGAAGATGACCTCGATCGCAGGGCCAGCTGCAGCCGGCCTGGCGCGCCGCCTCGCTCGCCGCGCGGCCGTGGCGCTCGCAGCGATACGCTCTGGCAAAGCGCCGTCGCAAGGTGGCCCCTGTCGATCGATCGAGAGTTGCGCGCTGCTGGCAGGCTACACGCACGCTCGGGTCGAATAGCTTGGGCACGCGGCGCTCGCGCGTGGACCGTCGCGGCGTGCCCACCATTGCGCTGTCGCCGCCGAGCGCGCTGGCGCACGAGCGGCGTCTCCGAGCGCTGCTCTCGGCGCGGCCGCGCTTGGGCGTGGCCGCCACCGCCTTGGCGCCGCGCGCCGCGCCCGACTTGGTGCCGCGCGCTGCGCCCGCGCCGTCGTCCGCGTCGTCGCTCGCGTCGTCGCTCGCCTCGGCGCCTTGTGGCGAGTCCGCGGCGCGCGCGGCGGCGAATGCCGAGGCGGCGGCCCGCGCGGCAAAGCCCGCGCACGCGGCAGCGGCCGCCGCAACCGCGATCTGCCGGCGCTCCTCGCGCATCTCGGGCGTCGGCGGCTCGGGAATCTCCAGCGGCTCGAGGCCGCCGCTCGCCTTGGCCGTCGCGTCAGCCAGCTTGCCGCTGGGGACGATCTCCTTGGGCTGCAAGAACGCGGCGCCGACAATGACCACCACGGTGAGCGCGGCCACGCACGCTGACGCGAGGAGGCCGAGCGACACCGCGTCGAGGGCCTCAAGGCGCTGCAGGGCCCGCTCGATCGCCTGTCCCAGCGGCTGGGCGACATGCATCGTCATGTGGTCGGACATGTGTTTGCGCGAGAGCTACCGTGGCGTTGCGGCCGTCGTGCAGCAGCGTGTCCATGTGCTGCCTCTCCTGTCTGCGTGCGAGCGTGCGTGCGTCAGCGTCGATGGCCGCGGAGGGAGGTGGGAGGGAGGGAGGTGGCCTTGCGGTTGCTCGCGCTTGTGCTCCAGTGTGTTCGATGTCTGTGTGACAGTTTGACAGTTAACCTTTTTGAAAACTCCACGCGGCCGAGTCGCATTGCGCGCCGCGATTTGCAGAAAGCGAACTTACAGTGCGAAAATGGTCGCCGACGACCTCCTGACGCGCGCGCCCAACGCCTTTCTCGTGGAGCTGGCATTGCAACAGTGAGGCCATGCTGCTGTGCAGCGACTCAAGACGTGACAGCGACTTTTGACCATACTACTACCGGGGAAGAAGCACCAGCCGCTCCATGAGCCGATCAGTACCGGAATACCTTGGCGAGCTCCATCACAATCTTGGGCACGTTCCAGCCGTGCAGGCGCGGGCCAATGCTGAGCAGAGTCTGGTGGAACCCCTGGTTGGGGATCTCGCGCTGCACCTTGGCGATGTTGGCCCGGCTGACGCCCATCGCGAGGACACCGCCAGAGGCGTCGATCCAGTCGCCGCGGCGCACGGCGTTCACCACGGCGGCGTTGTCTCCGCGAAACTCGGTGATCTGTGGTGCTGCACGATAATTTCGCGCACCAGCTCCAGCTCGTCCTCCTCCAGGCTGCCCGCGAGCGCGGCCTTGGCGCGAGCCCACGACGGCTCGAGGTAGCTCAGCTCGCCGTCCGTCCAGAGCCCGATGTCGTGAAACACGAGGGCGGCCTCGATCACCGCGCGGTGCGTCTCGTCGCCCTTGAGGATGTGCATGGCGTACGTGAGCACGCGGTAGACGTGCCCGCGGTACCCGGCGTAGTCGTCGCCGATCGTGTCCTTGTGCTTACGCAGGTGCTTTTCCACCGTGCCGGAGCTCTTAATCACATGGATATCGGCCGGCCCGCCCTCGCGCCCGCCTAGCAGCGCCGCAGCGACGGCCAGGAGGGCCACCACCAGCACCCAGGTCTTCATCGCTCTCGCCCTCTGCGCACGGTCCTCGCCCTCTGCGAAGATAAGATCAGGCTTCCTGATGCTGGGGCCTCGGCGGTCGCGCCTGGCCGCCTGGCCGCCACCGCTGCTGCTGGTACTGCTGGCATTCGCCACCGCGCAGGCCCCGCAGGGCCTCCTCACGCGCCACCTCCTCAGCGAGCTGCGAGGCGCGCGCTGCGGCAGCGCTCTCGGCGCCCCCTCGCGGCCCATGCGCTTCTGCCGCGCCCTCCTGGGCCCCGACAGTCCGCTGGCGTGCTCGCTAGAGGCCGCGCAGGCCGTGGCAGGCGCCGGCGCGGCCGGCGCCAGCGCCGCGGAGGGCGAGGCGCTCTTCGACTCCCTGGAGGCGCTCTGCCGCGCGCAGGACGCGCCTGATGAGGAGGTGCTGAGGCAGGTGCTGACGCGCAGCGCGCTGTTCCTACGCGACGTCAAGCACGACCCGGGCAAGGCCGCGCGCAAGCTCGAGCTCTTGCGCGGCGGCGCGCGCTGGACGCGGAGGAGGCCAACAACATGGTTGTGCTTTGGTTCGAGGCGGGCCGCGCCGACAAGGCTTTGGAGGCCTTCGAGGCGCACCGGGCGCTGCTCGGCACCGACGTGCGCGCCGTGCACAACCTCGCGCGCGTCCTGCACGGACAGGGGCGGCTCGAGGAGGCGCGACTCGCTTACCGCGACGTCCTGCCGCCGGGTCTCTTGGCCCTGCGGCAGGACCAGCAGGACGTGGTCCTGGCGCTCGCGCTCCTTGATCGGCTGCCGGACGGCGCCATGCACCCTGTGCGCTGGCTCAGCAGCGAGTATGGCGTCAGCGCCGAGACGGTGCGCGCCCTGCGCGCGGACCTGCACCGAGTAGGCCTGGAGGTCGTCAACCACCTGGCCTTGTTGCGACTGGACGAAGGCTCGCCCGAGCTTCTGGGCGCGCCGCAGCTCTACCAACCGCTGCTGCGCGTCGAGTCGAGCGAAAGGTCCAGCGCGGGCGCACCACCGGTCCGCATTGCCCTAATCGTGCAGCTCTACGCGGGCTCGAGCGACGAGCGCGCCGCCGAGATGGCCGAGGCGCTGACCCGCAACCTGGCGGTTGCGGAGATCGACCTCGTCGTGGCCTTTGTCCCCCGCGGCGTCTGGTGGGGCAGGGCGATCGAGCCCCACGCAAAGCTGCGGCTGGTGCCCACCGACGACGACCGCCTCTCGCTCGGCTTCCTGGTGCGGTACGGGCTGGCGATGCTGCCGCGCCACGCCGTGCTAGTGGCCAACGCGGACATCTACTTTGACGGCTCGCTCAGCTTGCTACGGGCCCTGGACGAAGCGTCCGAGGACCGCCCGCCGGCAGTCGTCTCGCTGCTCCGCCGCGAAGGCGCTGGCGCCGGCGCGCGGCTCTTCCCGCGCATCGACTGCCAGGACGCCTGGTTCTTTAGCACCGTGTTCTGGGCTCGCGCAGGGCGCGACCGGCGACGCGCGCTGCTTGGCGAGCTCGACAAGCTCTATCAGGGCCGTCCAGGCGTGGACAACCGGCTCACCGCGCTGGTGCGCGCGCACCAGCTCCGGGTGCTCAACTTTGGCCTCTTCGTCCGAGCCTTCCACTTGCACGCGGCGCGCGGCCGGTCGGTGACCAGCCGCGACCATGTCGCGGGGGAACTGGAGCACGCCCTGCTGGCCACGACCGTGTTCGTGAGGCGATGACGATAGCGCCCTGCCTTGCTTTTTCTGTCAAGTCGAAGCCGAGGCCGGTGCCGCGGCTGGGGCTAGAGCCGGGGCTAGAGCCGGGGCCGAGGCTGGAGCCGGGGCCGGGGCTGGCTCGGGCGGAAGCGCGGCGTTCACGAGGACCTCCACGCCGGCCTTGCCGAATTCAAAGCGATGCATCTCAACCCAATAGCGCTGCTCTTGATCGCCGGCCTCTTGACAGCGCAAGCGTTTTCGGAAGAAGCGTTTGGCCAGCTTGCGGTTGGTCATGGTGGCAATGGGCGGCAGCGGCGCGAGGTAAGGCTGCCGGCGCACTACCGCTCTAAGCTTGCGGCCCTCTCCCTCGAGCTCGACCCGCAGCTCGAAGACCCCGGAAGGCTCGCTGCGGTGAAACACGCTCGACGCGAGGCGCGCGACGACCACATAGTGCTTGGTCTCGCCGAGCATGAGGCTCGTTTTGGCCTTGGCGACCCCCGCGAGCGACAGAGTGGTAAAGGGCTGGAACCGGCGCTGCAGCCCAAAGGTGAGTGGGCGACAGCCCAGCGAGGGCTGCCCTGCGTCCCTAGTCATTAGCTCGAGGGTGACATTGGGCGTGTCGCTCGACAGGACTGGCAAGGGCTTGCGCCGCTTGGAGGCGCGAGACTCCTTCCGCACCGTGCCACCAGCGCCGGTTCGAAGGATGTCAGAGCCAGGGCCGCGCGGATCCAGAGCCGCATCGGCTAGCACGCCGTACATGGCAGGGGCCGCGGCCGCAAAGTCTTCCCCAACGAGCGCCTCCGTCTCGCCGGTTGAGCGCAGGCATGCGCCTTGGCGGTCCAGCCCCGAACAGAGCGCGAGGCGCGTAAGGAGAACCACGTCGCCGAGGGACATCCCGAGGAAGGCGCGCTCGTTCGCGTTGGCGAAAAGCTGCACGACGGCCTCCGTTTTGGCGCGAGCCTTCTCGCGCAGGCGAAGCCATCGGAACTCGAACATGCCGCCTGTCTGCGAGCGCATGACCTCGCGCCGCCCGAGCGCAACGATCTGGCCCGCGACCGTGTATCGCCGCGCAGCCGCCCCGGCAACCTTTCGAGAGAGCCGCTCGGCCTCGCGCGGTAGCTCCCGAGCCGTGAGCCACTCGGCCAAGCGAATACCTCCGATGGCCCTGCGCGGCGAGCCCGCGGGATTGCGCGGCGCCGGGCCGGCGTCGACGGCGCGCTGCCGCTCCCTGAGCGCGCGCAGCCACAGCGGCGCAGCCGCAGCGCTTAGTGGCACCAGCGCTGGCACTCTGTTGCCACTGTAGGCCTCGCGCGCCGAGGCGGAGGCTGTGCCCTCGGACTCGTCCGGATCGCGTTCGCTGTCGTTGTCCGTGGCGGAGCCGACGTCATCGTCTTCGCCGCCGCCGCCGCCGCCGCGGTAATCAAAGTCGATGACCGATACCGCGGTGCGCGGCAGGTCAGACAGCTCGGAGACCGGGCGCACGAGCGGCGAGTCGAGGACGAGCTCAAAGTCATCCGCGCCGAGAAGCGGCATGACGGCGCCTGGCGCCATGCGGTGCAGCGCCTTGCGGCACTTGAGGCGCGGGTGCGGTAGCAGCACAATGTCGCCCACGCGCACGAGCCGCAAGAAACGCGCGCAGGCGCGGTTCCAGCACACCACGTCCAGCTTGGCCGAGCCGTCGGCGATCTGGAAGGTAAACTTGACGGGCCAGCGCAGGCCATCGTTCGCGGGCGACACGATGAGCGCGGGCGCGCGCTTGAGCGTAACGAGCCCGGCGACGGGGTGCACGGTGACGCTGCGCCTCGGCTGGCCGTTGGCCCACGTGGCTCGCAGCGCAGTGATCGCGTCCGCAAGGATCTCGCGCAACGAAAACCTAGGTGGCACCGCGGGCGACTTGGACACTGGCGAGAGCCCAGCCCACCGCAGGTCTGGAAGCAAACGCCCGGCGGCGAGGGCCTCGGCGTGCTTGTCGAGGCCTTGCTTGTCGATGCAGCCGGCGGCCTCAAGCTGCGCGCGAACGGGCCATGCGCCAGCAGGGCTGTACGGCGCCGGCATCTGGGCCGCATAGGCGAGGCAGTCGTCGTTCCAGAGCGGCACGTAAGAGCCACGCGACCTGTCCCGCGGCTGCTGCGGCCGCCGCTGGTCTCCAATAACTTTGTGACGCGTTATTGTGTCCGCGCCAGAGTCCCAAAGCACCACCTCTGGCCGCGCCTCAACCGTCAGCGCCGTCGCGACCACAAGCTGCGGCTGCCGCGGCCCAGCGCGGACCACGGCCACGAGCACCACTCGAGCGAGGGTCAAGTCGCGCAGCACGCCGCTGCGCACCATGGGCGCCAGGTCCGCGGCAAGGACCGCCGTGAACATGTGCTTGCCGTCGCTCAGCACCAGGTCGAACGCGTCTCGCGGAGTTTCGGCCAGCGCCAGGTTCGGGTTGAGTTTAGCCTCGTCCAACTGCCCGCTCTGCGGCAAGCAAGCCGAGCGGCGGCACGGGCAATCTGCGCGCGTCAGCGTTCTGCGTGCCCGAGGCGATGGCCTGCCCGCGACGGCTCGATCTTGCTGGCGTGTGGCGCTGGGCATCGGATCGTCAACTTACATCTCAGGATGGCAAGGACTTGCAGCAGCGGCTGCGACGGGAGCAGGAAACGTCCGGGCGTCGTCAGCGCGCCCAAATCTCGCGCCAGCGCGTCCACGGCGCCAGGCGTGAGGCCCGCGGGCGCAGCCTTGGCTTGCCGCGCGCGCTTCGCCATATCGTTGTCGTGGCCGCCGGGCTGTTGCTTTCCGCTTTTTTTTTTCCTCGTCTTCTTTTTTTTTTCTTGTTTGATTTGGACACACAGCCCGGATCTCCACGCGGTGGAATTCTGGGCTGCACAGCTTGGCGCTCCAGGGAGCGGAATCTTGGGCTGCCACGGTGACCCCGACAAGAAATCTTCTCCAGCAGAAGGAGCCGGGAGGGCGAGGCGGTGAGCGCGGGCGCGATGCCGGTCAAGCGGCCGCAGATGGGCGCAGAGCGGGTCGCCATGCTCGGCGGGCTGCTGGTCAGCAGCGTGTTCGGGCCCGGGTTCCAGGCCGTGCCAGTCCTGACGCTCGTCAACCTGGTGCTCGGACTGTCGCTGCTGGACGAGAGCGAGTCGTGGGCGGACCTGGCGCTGCTGCTGGCGGTGCAGACGATTGGCATGTGGCTCGCGTACCTGAACATCTTTGGCAGCGGCGCGGCGGTGTTCGCGAGCTTGGGCCTGGCACTGGCTGGCACGGTCGTGTTTGGCCTCTTCTTCGCGGCGCCCTTTCGCCAGCTGCGCACGCGCTTCGAGGTGTTCCAAGCGCGCGAGCAGGGCGTCATGCTCACGCCCGTGTGCTTCACCGCCTTCTTTTCCATCGTGACGGCGGCTTCTCCCACGGGAAGCTGGGCCAACCCGGCGTACGCGGCCGTGGAGCTCGGGGGAATGCAGCCAGCCGTCGCGCTGTTCGGGCTGGACGGGGTCAACTTTATGCTGGCTTGGGCCGCCTCGCTGGTTTTCCATGCGCTCAACGCGCGCCGCGCCGGCGCGGATTTGGCAGATGCTGCCGCTCGCGAGGGATACGTCTCGGTGGGCGGCCCCGGCCCACGCGGCGGGGTGCCGCGGCGCGCGCTCGTGGCGTTCCTTGGCACGACGGCGGCCCTACTTGTGTTCTGCGGCGCCTACGGACTCGATGCGCACGGGCGCTTCTTTCAGAGAAATATCGAGGACTGGAAACAGGACCGCTTGAAGGCCGTCTGCCTTGCTGGCTACAGCGAGGGCTCCTCGGCCGAACAGCGGCTGGCGCAGACCCAGGAGGTGGTCGCACAAACCATGTTTGTGGGCGACAGGCTCGAGCCCGAGCGTGCCGATCTGGTGATGTGGTCCGAAGACAGCGTGCAGCTGGACTCGGACGCAGCAGAGGACGCGTTCCTGGGCGAGCTGGGCCGCATAGCCAACGAGTCAGGCACCCTCATCGGGGGGCTACTCGGTGGACCTCAAGCACCAGCGCAGCGGGTTTGAGCGCCGAAACATGTTTGCTCTCCTGCTCGCGGACGGGACGCTGGGCTTCAAGTACCAGAAGATTCACCCGGTGATTGGGGTGGAGCGCGAGGTCAAGCCTGGCGCCCACGTCGTCTCGCCGGTCACGACCGCTTTTGGCCGCATCGGCGCGGCTATCTGCTTTGATTTCGACTTTCCCAACCCCCCGCGACGCGGCCTACGGCGCGGCCATCATGTTGCAGCCCGGCTGGGACTGGGGCCCCATCGGCGTGCTGCACGCCAGGATGGACGCGCTGCGCGCGGTGGAGAACGGCTTCACGCTCATCCGCTGCAGCAGCGGTGGCGTCTCGGGCGTCTACGACCCATACGGCGGCGTGGTCACCGAGACGGTGCTGGGCACGAGCACGGACGACCTGGCGCAGGCCACGCGCGCCTACACCTCGTACGTGCCGCTCCACGGCCGCGTCCGCACACTCTACTCGCTGTTTGGCGGCGCGCTGGGCTACCTCTGCTTTTTGGCGTGGCTGGCCTTGCTGGTGCTAACCTTTGCCCCGCTGGGCTGGGTCGCGACCAACGACACGCTGGCGCGCCGACTACGGCCAGTGGCGCCCGTGCAGATCTAGTAGCTAGAGTCGCGGCGGACGCCCAAAGCAACGCAAGCTTTAAGCTCTTGTCGGTCGTCGTCGCCTTAGCCAGGCTCCTCGTCGCGCGTCATTGTGATGGTGTGGCTTGCGGCGCTGGTCGCGGCTGGCGGGGCGGCCGCCGCCGCTTGGGCGCTGGGACCGCTGGCGCAGCGCGTGGCGCGCATCCGTGCCGAGCATGTGCCGCCACAGCGCAAGCGCGCCGGCGCGCTGCGGCTCGGCTTGCTGGGCGCGTCCGACATTGCAAAGTTCGCCGTGGTGTTCCCGGCGCGCAAGAGCGAGGGCGTGCTCGTGCAGGCGGTTGCGACGCGCGCCGCGGGCAAGGCCGAGGCGTATGCCCGCGAGCTAGGCATCCCTCGCGCGCATGCCAGCATGCGGGATCTCCTCGAGGACGACGGCCTCGACGCCATCTACGTGAGCGTGCCCAGCGAGCTGCACCTCGAGTGGGGGCTCAAGGTGCTGGAAGCAGGCAAGCACTTGCTGCTGGAAAAGCCGCTGGCGATGACGGCCGCGGACGCGGCGCGCCTGGAGCGCGCTGCAGCGGACCGCGGCCTCGTCCTCATGGAGGCCATGCACTACCAACACCACCCGCTCGCCAAGCGGGCGCACGAGATCGTAAGCAGCGGCGAGCTGGGCGAGCTGCGCAACATCGAGTCGCGTTTTACCGTGCTGGACAAGATCTCCTTTGGCCTGGGGCCGGCGCGCACCGCCGAGCAGGTGCGCATCAAGATGTTTGACCGCTGGGTCTACTGCGTCGACTTTATTCGCCTTGTCGCGAACGCCGCCGCGGGCTCGGCCGCGCCGCAGGAACCTGTCGTCCTCAGCGCGCACCAGGACGGCCACCACGTAGAGGCCACTCTTGCCATTGGAGACGTCCCGGCCCAGTTCGTCGCTAGCTCGCACGCTCGGCGGCTGTGGGAGTGGGACCTGCGCGTAACCGGCGATCGGCCGAGCTCTTCATCAAAAACTTTGGCTTCCCGTTCATCTACCATCGCCTCGAGGTCCGCGATTTCACCACAGCGACAGTCCGCACGGAGAAGCTCTACGGCGCTGGCGAGAGCACGTTCGAGCTGCAGTTGGAGGCCTTTCGCGCGGCTGTCCAAGAAGGCGGTCCAATCCTCACGACTGCGTCCAACGCTGCACAAAACTTGCAGCTCGCAGAGCGCGTCTTCGAAGCCGCAGCGACAGATGTGTAGCAGTCCAGATTCTCTAAAGAGTGGGGGTCGGTGTTGCTGTTGCTGCCGTTGCACCATCAACCATGATCGCCCGCGACAGAAACGCGCGTCGCCATCGAGAAGGCGGTCCCAAACCAGATGGAGGCGCGCCAAAACATGACGTCAAAGCCCCGAGCCTCCACATTTCCGCACCAATCGTCTGGGCAGCAGGGTCAGCCAGGCACGCCTGGCACGAGGCCGGAGTCTCCCAACCGAGTGGTTGTCAATGAGAAGTCGCAAGGAGCCCATGAGAGGTTGCAAGAGCCAGCCTGTGGCTGCTGGTGGCTGTGCAGGTGCAGTTGTGCTGTGCAGGCAGTTGTGTGAGCCACCCATTCGAAAGTGCGTCCGGACTCGGCCGCGATGAAAGAGATCTTGGGTTGGATTTTTTGGTGGCAGAGCCCTAACGCGGAGGAGCAGGAGGGAGAGGAGAAGGAGAGGGTTAGCGACGATGACGCGGCGGTCGACGCGCAGCGGCGCGGCCGCGGAGAACATGGTGGCCGGGTCCGAGTCGGCGACGCTGGAGCCCAAGGGCCAGCAGGGCACGCTGCGGTTCGAGAGCGGGCTGGAGGTGACCGGCACCTCGTTCGGGGCGGACACGTCCGCCGCGGGCGAGATCGTGTTTAACACCGGCATGGTCGGGTACCCCGAGGCGCTGACCGACCCGTCGTACTGCGGGCAGATCCTGGTGCTGACGTACCCGCTGGTGGGCAACTACGGCGTGCCCGGGGACGAGACGGACGAGCACGGGCTCCCCAAGTTCCTGGAGAGCGAAAAGATCCACATCGCGGGCCTCATCGTGAGCGACTACTGCGCCGCGCACAGCCACTGGAACTCGAAGCGGTCGCTGGGCGAGTGGCTCAAGGCGCACAACGTGCCGGCCCTGCAGGGCGTGGACACGCGCATGCTGACCAAGATGCTGCGCGAGCGCGGCAGCACGCTGGCCAAGATCGAGTTCCCCGGGCAGGAGATCATGTTCCACGACCCCAACACGGAAAACCTGGTGGCCAAGGTGTCGACCAAGGAGGTCCGCGTGTTCAACGAGGGCGGCAGCCCGCGCATCCTCGCGTACGACTGCGGGATGAAGTACAACATCATCCGCGAGTTTCTCAAGCGCGGCGTCAAGCTGACGGTGGTGCCGTTTGACTTTGACGTGACCAAGATGGCGGCGAGTTTGACGGCCTCTTCCTGTCCAACGGGCCGGGCGACCCGACGATGGCGAGTGCCACGATCGAAAACATCAAAAAGGTGATGGCGATGAACAAGGAGAAGGAGACGGAGGCGGGCGCACCCAGCCGATCCCGATCTTTGGCATCTGCATGGGCAACCAGCTGCTGGCCCTCGCGGCGGGGGCCAAGACGTTCAAGATGAAGTACGGCAACCGCGGGGCCAACCAGCCGTGCATCGACCTGCGCACGACCAAGTGCTACATCACGTCGCAAAACCACGGGTACGCGGTGGACGACAAGTCTCTGCCCAACGAGTGGAAGACCTTCTTCATGAACGCCAACGACATGACCAACGAGGGCATCATCCACGAGCAAAAGCCGTACTTCAGCGTGCAGTTCCACCCGGAGGCGTGCAGCGGGCCGATGGACACCTCGTTCCTGTTCGACACCTTTGTGAACGGCGTCCGCGAGGAGATGGCCATGCACACGCTGGTGCCCTCGGTCATGTACAACGTGTCCTCGGTGCGCAAGTGCGTGCTGGTGGGCTCGGGCGGGCTGAGCATCGGGCAGGCCGGCGAGTTTGACTACTCGGGCAGCCAGGCCATCAAGGCGCTCAAGGAGGAGAACATCGAGGTGGTCCTCATCAACCCCAACATCGCCACGGTGCAGACCTCGCGCGGGTTTGCCGACAAGGTCTACTTTCTGCCCGTCACGCCCGACATGGTCCTGAGCGTGATCAAGAAGGAGCGCCCGGACGCCATCCTGGTGTCCATGGGCGGGCAGACCGCGCTCAACGTGGGCGTGGAGCTGTACAAGCGCGGCGAGCTGGAGAAGCACAACGTCAAGGTGCTCGGCACGCCCATCCCGGTCATCATGGCGACCGAGACCGCCAGGAGTTTGCGGACAAGCTGGCCGAGATCGACGAGCACACGGCGCAGAGCATCTCGGCCGAGAACCTGGAGGAGGCCAAGATCGCGGCGGCCAAGATCGGCTTCCCCGTGCTGGTGCGCGCCGCCTTTGCGCTGGGCGGGCTTGGGTCGGGCTTTGCCGCCGACATGGCCGAGTTCGAGGAGCTGGCCAAGAAGGCGTTCGCGGCGTCGCCGCAGATCATCATCGACGAGGACCTGCGCGGCTGGAAGGAGGTCGAGTACGAGGTCGTGCGCGACTGCAAGGACAACTGCGTGACAGTGTGCAACATGGAGAACTTTGACCCGCTCGGCATCCACACGGGCGACTCGATCGTGATCGCGCCCAGCCAGACGCTGTCCAACTCGGAGTACTTTATGCTCCGCGAGACCGCCCTCAAGGTGGTGCGCCACCTGGGCGTGGTGGGCGAGTGCAACATCCAGTACGCGCTGCACCCCACCTCGGAGCGGTACTGCATCATCGAGGTGAACGCGCGCCTCTCGCGCTCCTCGGCGCTGGCCTCCAAGGCGACGGGCTACCCGCTGGCCTACGTGGCCACCAAGCTGGCGCTGGGCAACCTGGTCATGGTGCGCAACTCGGTGACCCAGACCACCACGGCCTGCTTCGAGCCCTCGCTGGACTACGTCGTGGCCAAGGTCCCGCGCTGGGACCTGAAAAAGTTCCACCGCGTGTCCGACTCGCTCGGGTCCTCCATGAAGTCGGTCGGCGAGGTCATGGCCATCGGCCGCAAGTTCGAGGAGGTCATCCAGAAGGCCGTGCGCATGGTGGACCCGTCCCTGCCCGGCTTTGAGTCCTCCGCGCTGGACAAGAAGGACGTCCGCCTGAGCATCAAGAGCGAGGAGGACCTCGAGAAGCTGCTGCGCAGCCCCACCTCGATGCGCCTCTTTGCCGTCGCCCGCGCCCTCGAGCAGGGCTTCACCGTGGACCGGCTGCACGCGCTCACGCGCATCGACCGCTGGTTCCTGAGCAAGCTCAAGAACATCACCGACATGTCGCGCGCCCTGCGCGAAATGGGTTCGCTCTTCCGCATCAACCGCGACATGATGACCAACCTCAAGCGCCACGGCTTTTCGGACAAGCACATCGCCAACCTGGTCGAGGCCGAGGAGGTCGCCGTGCGCCGCCGCCGCGTGCACGAGCTCAACGTGACGCCCTTTGTCAAGCAGATCGACACGCTCGCGGCCGAGTTCCCGGCGCAGACCAACTACCTCTACATGACCTACAACGCGTCGGAGCACGACCTGACCTTTACGGACAACGGCGTCATGGTGCTCGGCAACGGGCCGTACTGCATCGGCAGCTCGGTCGAGTTTGACTGGTGCGCGGTCTCGTGCGTGCGCACGCTGCGCAAGACGGGCATCCCCGCCATTGTGGTCAACTACAACCCGGAGACGGTCAGCACCGACTACGACGAGTCGGACCGCCTCTACTTTGAGGAGCTCAGCTTTGAGCGCACCCTGGACATTTACGAGCTGGAAAAGTCCATGGGCGTCGTCGTCTCGGTGGGCGGCCAGATCCCCAATGCCTCGCGCTGCCGCTCTCGCAGCAGGGCGTCAACATCCTCGGCACCAGCCCGGCCTCCATCGACTGCGCCGAGGACCGCAACAAGTTTTCGGCGCTACTCGACACCCTCGGCGTGGACCACCCGCCTGGGGCCAGGCCACCAGCCTCGAGGCCGCCGACGCCTTTGCCCAGGAGGTCGAGTACCCCGTGCTCGTGCGCCCCTCGTACGTGCCCGGCGCGGCCATGCGCGTCGCCTCCAACAAGGACCAGCTGCGCGACTTTCTCGAGACCGCCGCGGACGTGTCGGACGAGCACCCCGTCGTGGTGTCAAAGTTCATCCTCAACGCCAAGGAGATCGAGTTTGACGCCGTGGCCAAGGACGGCGAGATCATCAACTATGCTATCTCGGAGCACGTCGAGAACGCCGGCGTGCACTCGGGCGACGCCACCCTCGTGCTGCCCGCGCAAAAGCTGTACACGGAGACGCAGCGCCGCGTCAAGCGCATTGCCGGCAACATCGCCGCGGCGCTCAACATCTGCGGCCCCTTCAACATCCAGTTCATCTCCAAGCAGAACGACGTCAAGGTCATCGAGTGCAACCTCCGCGCCTCGCGCTCGTTCCCATTCGTCAGCAAGACGTTCAAGACCAACTTTATCGACCTGGCCACGCGCGCCATGGTCGGCCTGCCCGTCTACAAGGCCAACATCAAGCTGCTCGACCTCGACTTTGTCTGCGTCAAGTCGGCCATGTTTAGCTTTACGCGCCTCCAGGGCGCCGACCCGACGCTCGGCGTCGAGATGGCCTCCACCGGCGAGGTCGCATGCTTTGGCGAGGACATCCACGAGGCCTTCCTGCTCTCGGCCATGTCGGCGGGCATCAAGCTGCCCGTCAAGGAGAAGGGCATCCTCTTCGCGGTGGGTCCCCTCGACACCAAGGAGGCGCTCGTGCCCCACGCGCGCACCCTCGTGCGCCTCGGCTTCAAGCTCTTCGGCACGGAGGCACCGCGCTGTACTTTAAGGAGCGCGGCGTGCCCTGCGAGCCCCTGGCCAAGCCCTCGTCGGACAAGCACCCCAACGTCAAGGACATGCTCTCCGAGGACAAGATCGGCTTTGTCGTCAACATCCCGGACGCCATGAACCGCGTCGACGAGTCGGACGGCTACCGCATCCGCCGCACCGCGGTCGACTATGGCGTCTCGCTCATGACCAACGAGAAGTCGGCCATTGCGCTCATCCAGGCCCTCGACTCGGTCAAGGAGATCCCGTGCCTCTCCATCCAGGACTTTTACGCCATCGGCGGCGCCACGCTCTCCTACAACAAGCCCACCCACCGCCTCTTCCGCACCGCCCCGGGCGAGGACGCCAAGACCCCGCGCGCCGTCGGCAAGTTTGACTTTGTGGAGTCCAACTCGCAGGTGCAGCGCGCCAACCAGGAGGAGACCCTCATGCGCAAGCGCGCGCGCACGGGCGGTCACCGGCCGCGACGAGGCGCCCGAGATGATGGCCATCCAGTAGAGCGCGAGCGCGCCGCGCGACATCAACGGCGACGACAGCAGACAGAGCTCACCACGGTAGACGCCCAGATCGATCAATGAAAACGACTCCCCTGTCGACACCCGCCGTCCCGTGTCTCGTCTCGTGTATTATATATGTATATTCATTTCGTGTTCTTCGTGTTTCGTGTTCGTCGTCGTCGTCGTCGTCGTCGTCGTCTTCGGCAGCGGCGGCGGCGGCGGCGGCGGCGGCTTCGTTCATCCTGGTCGGCCTGACGTGAGAAAAAAGCCAAGCGAACTCACAAGTCAAGCAAGGTGCGAGCGGAAGCAACCACGGCGGCTCGGGCGCCATGCCCTGTCGCCCTCTCTCGGGGCATGCCGCCCGAGCAAGCAGCTCGTCGATGCCACTCGTGATGTTGGAAGAAGGCGGAAGGCAAAAGCCAAAACAAGAAAATCTAGTGGTCATCATGGGTCAATCAATCGAAGGGCAGCGCTCCCGCGCTTCTAAGAGCCGAGAGTGCGCCCTCGCTAACTATGTGTGCTGTTGTGCGTGCCCTTGATCAAAACTCGGGCGCGTCGAAGAGGTCCAAGTAGCGCATGTACTCCGAGTCGTCCACGAAAAGCTGAAAGTCGACGAGCGAGCAAAAGGCGCTCTCGAGGCGGTTAACCTCCAGACGCTGCACGCCGCCGACGCGGCTCCAAAACTCGTTCGAGATGGGCCGGTCCTCCGTGAACTTTGTCGCCACCAGAAAGCCCGCCAGGCAGAGGCGGGGATGTTGCGCCGGTTCACGATGTACTCGGGCCGCAACTCCTCGAGCTTCTCAAGGTACAGGATCATCATGATGGCCGCGCGCACGCCGGCCGACTCGGCGCCGCCGGCGTGGCCGCGCCACACGTTGATGTAACGCGCCAGACGCGCCAGGTAGTCAAACAAGCTAACACTCGGGACCTTGCGCTTGCTAAAGGCGTCCGAGGCGTTGAGCCGGTCCTCCACGGCCAGCTTTTGCTCGAGCGCCTGCGCGATGTTGTCGATCACGCGCACGCCCTCGTTGTTGAGCGCGTTGCTCTCCCGCAAGGCCGCGCCGCGCGTGCTGCTCAAGTCGCTAATGTCGCTCGGAATGCGGCGCTTGCTCTGGCGCTTCGGCTGGAGCTTGCCGCGCAGGCCCTCCACGCCGCGCGACAGCCTCTTGAGCGAGATGCGTCGACCGCGGGCCTCCATTTCGTTGATACCCATCGCCGGCGCAACTCGAGCTCTCCGGCAAACAAGATCTGCTGCACCGCATCGCGGCGACGACTTCCTGTCGCGCGTCCACAGAACGGCATCAGTCGGCCAGCTTGCTTGGCGCTCGCCAGCTCGCGCCAAAGGCTCGCGCCGCGGTGCGGGAGTAGGCAAGGCCTAGCCGACTCCTACCGCCGCACGCCATATTTTGCACGCCGCGTGCATCAGTCAGGCAGGTCGCGGTCATGCATGCATGCATGCATGCCAAGTCAGCCAACGCTCCCGACCAGATGGAGCCTTGCGCTTGCCCTTCTTGCTTGTCGCCAACTCGTCACGCGTTCGTTGCAACTTGTTTCACATGTACCTCAAGGCTGATGGAGGCAGCGCCGGCAGCAGCCAGCAATGAGAGGTGGTGACTGACGCCAGCTCTTGTCGCCGTCGAGGTGTGAGCATCCCCGACACGAGGTCGGTATGTGCACGCGCGCGAAGGGGCGAGGGCCCCGCGTGACGCGGCTGGGTGATCGCGTCGTTCGGGTCCAAGGCCGCGGATTTTGTAGTGCAGTGATCGGATGACGATCGAAATGACGTCGGACCCCTGTCACGTGTGGGGGTTGACCTCCACATTCCCAGGGGCCCCAAGTGACGTGTATGCGTGATCAGATCGGTCCGGCTCCCGGTGGAGCCGTCATGCCGGCTTGGTCGGGTCACGGCGGAAATGACGTTGAGGGACCCAATGTCACGTCTGAGACTGGACGTCTATCGTCCACGCGGGCAGTGCCTCAAAACGCGAGAGAAGGCAAGGGAGGGCGAGCCGGAGCGAAGGCGATGCACCCGCCGCTGCTGCGACCGCACCCGCGGTGCCAGGACGTGGTGGACAAGCTGATGATGTGCCACGAGGAGCACAGCGTGAGCAAGTACTGGGGCGCGTGCAACGAGCACAAGGTCGCTCTCGACCAATGCTTCCGCCTGGAAAAGGAGGAGACACGTAAGAAGAACGCGGACGCCGCGCGCGAGCGCCGCCGCCGCTTCGAGGCCTCACGAGTCGCACAGGCCAACCCCTAAGCGCGCGCCCTCGCGCGCCCCGCCCTCGCGCGCCCCGCCCTCGCGCGGTCGCGGGGACGGCGGGCCTGCCTGCGCGATGGAGCGCCATCTCGCGCCAGGCTCGCAGCAGGCGTGCCGACCGTGCGCGGTGCGCGGTGCGCGGTGCGCGGTACGCAGTGCGGTGCGGCGCGGTGCGCGCGGCGCGGCGCGGCGCGGCGCGCACGGCGCTCTCGCGACCGCCGCGAGCCCGCTTGCCACCTCGGCCTCTCGGGATCCGCAGGCGTTCCGAAAAGGTTCTCTCTCTTTTTTTTTTTTTTTTTTTTTTTTTTTTTCCCTTTGGGAAAGAAGAGGTCTTTGGCGACGGAGACGGAGGGAACGGCGACGAGCGTTGGCGGCTGCGGGCGGGCATGGAGGACGAGGACGAGGACTTCGTGGGCGTGCGCGCGCGCGGCGGCGACGACGGCGGCGCGCCGCGTCGGTCCTCGCGAAAGCGAAACCGCGCAACAAGTACTTTGACGACGATGGCGACGATGCCGATCTGGTCGACTCGGAGGAGGAGCGCGAGAGCAAGCGGCTGCTGGAGGAGGAGGCGGAGGAGAACAAGAAGCCGCAGATTGACAAGCTTCTCGGCATGCGCAATGCCCCGCAGGGTGGTGTTGAGATGCTGGTAAAGTACCGGGACCAGTCGTATCTCCACGTGCGCTGGATACACGAGGACGACCTCAAGGCCACGTACCGGCGCCAGGTCAACAGGATAAACAAGTTCAAGGGCCGCGTGCTCCAGGGCAAGGTCAGCTTTGTCAACAGCGACGGGGAGGAGGAGTTTTTCGACCCGACCTTTACGGACGTAGACCGCATCCTGGCCGAGGAGACGCAGGTCGAGGAGCAGGCCATGGAGGAGATCGACGCGGACCTGCGCTGGTTTCACTGGCTAGGCGGCAAGCTGGCCAGCAAGGGCGGTGTCGGAAGCGTGCGGCTCGGTGGCAGCGGGGACGCCTCCGCCCGCACCAAAAAGGTGGTGCGCCGCATGTTTCTCGTAAAGTGGCGCAACCTTTCGTACAAGGAGGCGACCTGGGAATACGAGGAGGACGTCCAGAACGACTTTAGTGTCGCGCTGTTCCACCGCGTGAACCGCGTGCCAACCTCCATCAACTCCACCAAGAACCGCGACGCGGAAGAGGACAGCCTGTGGCCCGCTCTGGCACAGCCCGCGCAGCCGCTCATGGGCAAGGGGAGTGCCGCCGCCGCTTCCGCCGTTTCCGCCGCTACCGCTGCAAAGGAGGAAGAGGAGGAGGAGGCGACGGCCACAAACCACTCTGCCGCAGGGACCACGGGAGCCGCCGGCGCAACGCCGGCGCCGGCGCAAGTGAACTTTCAAAGACTGCGCGGTTGCCGCCAGTGGCCGCGCGGACGCTGTCAGGGACCAAGGCACGGTCAGCAGTGGTGATCCCACCCTTCCTGGACGGGTTCGCCCTCCAGGGTGAGATTTGCGGCGTGCTGCCAGGCGACGAGATTATCGCAGTGCAGGAGCTGAGCGTGCAAGGCGAGGACCTCTCAAGCGTGACGAGCCACATCACCGCGCGCGCGCGAACTGTCCAGCCGCAAGATCGACTCGCTGATGCTGACCGTGCGACGCTTTGTCAAACGCATGGACAAACCGGGCGACCCCATCGAGACGGTGCTGTACAATGTGCGCTTTGGCCTTGGCCCACTGGGGATCCTGCTCAAGACGCTGGAGAAGGCATGTTCCGCGTGGTGCCGCGGCCGCGTGCCGCGATGAGCCAGCCCGTGTACGTTGACGACCTGCTCCGGCCCAACTCGCCGCAGTACGCCAAGAGCGCTGCCGACCATGGCGAGCCGTGCGCCAACCAGTCGCTGCGGTTGCTGTTTTGGGGTTTTTCAGCAACATGCACTGGCACTGCTGGGCGCCCAAGGGCCACAATCATGAGCGAGGCAACGTGGGTAAGCTCGCGGACATGATCTGCATCGACAAGGAGCTCTTGGTCAAGTGGCTCATGTCGTGGCGCGTCGTGCGCGACGCCAACGGCCGGATGGACATGGGCGAGCTGGCCGTGGTGGAGAGCGGGCTGTGGGACTGGCTCTTCCGCTCACGCCACGTCCTCAGCTTTGCCACCTACGGGCGCGTGTCGCAGGAGCGCCTGGAGCGCTCCTCAAGGGCGGCCTGAACGGCGTGGCCACGGCGCGCCGCGTGCAAAACCTGCTGCGGGCCCTCGAGGTGTTTCGCATCCACGACGAGGAGAAGCGTCGCGCGTTCACTAGCGCCAGCAGCAAGCGCCGCAATCAGCGCCGCACCGAGGACGCGCACGGCATCAACGACAATTTTCGCATGCACAACCTTGTCAAGGTGGCGCCAGTGCTGGACAGCATCATTTCCAAGATTGAGGACGAGCATATGACCAGCACCAGCAGCGGCCAGGCCAAGAGCGGGGCCGAGGCCGAGGCCGAGGCCGCAGAAAAGGCGGTTTTTGAGGCGCTGCGCTCCGAGCCAGAGGACGTCCGTTTTGACGGCGGGCCGCGAGACCCTCCCGAGCCGGAGCACGAAACGGTGTCGCGCTGGATGAGCCAGGCGTGCCGCGCCGTGTCGTGGGTCTTCCTCTTACGGCAAGGCATGCCAATCGACGCCGCAGAGGCGCTCGAGTTTCAGAGCTACGTCGCTCAAGAAGCGGGCCGATCAGATGCAAGCGGCGCGGATGTGGGAAGAGGGGCAACGCCGCAAGGCGTGGTGCAAGCTGGTCAGCGAGATGCCCGCCGCGGAGGCGCCCTTCCTCGGCGACGTGCCGCTCACGTTGCAGCGCGATTTGCAGCGCAAGGAGCAAGAGAAACGCCTGCAGGGCAAGCGCGGGAGTATGAACGAGGTGTCTACTGCGCATGGAACGTTGCTCGGGCACAAGATGCGACGGCGGCTGCTGACGCGCCTGCGCTCGACGCGGTTCGTGCCTTACACACAGCGCAACCAGCCGCGCTACAAGCACGGCAACATGCTGCGGTCGTACCAGCTGAACGGCATCAACTGGATTCTAGAGCACTGGTACCAGGGCGTGAGCTGCATCCTGGCGGACGAGATGGGCCTCGGCAAGACGGTGCAGGTGGTGGCCACGCTCGAGCACCTCCGGACCAAGGAGAGCCTGCGCGGGCCGTTCCTTATTATCGCCCCTCTGTCCACGATCGGGCATTGGCACCGGGAAATCGAAACGTGGACGGACATGAACCTGTGCAAGTACTACGACACTGGCGGCGCGCGCGAGGTGATCCGCACGTACGAGTGGTACTACCCGAGCCTGGCAGGGCGCATGGACTTGCTCAAGTTTCACGTGATGGTGACCACGTACGAGACCTTTATGGCGGACGTCGAGCACCTGGCGGCGCTGCCGTGGCTGGGCGTCGTGATCGACGAGGGCCACCGGCTGCGCAGCTCAAAGTCCAAGCTACTCGAGATGGTGAACCGAATCTCGGACGCGCACCGTTTGCTGCTGACCGGCACGCCGCTGCAGAACAACATTGCCGAGCTGTGGAGCCTGCTAAACTACTGCAGCCCCGACACGTTCCCGGACCTGGACTGCTTTCTGGAAAAGTATGGCGACATGCAGAGCAAGTCGCAGCTGGATGAGCTGCAGGCCGAGATCGCGCCCTTTATGCTGCGCCGCGTCAAGGAGGACGTGGAGAAGAGCATCCCGCCCAAGGAGGAGACCATCATTGACGTGGAGCTCACCATGCTGCAGAAGCGCTACTACCGCGCCATCTTTGACCGCAACCGCCAGGTGCTGTACCGCGGCTGCAAGTCGGGCAACAAGCCACAGCTCATCAACGTGGAGATGGAGCTGCGAAAGTGCTGCAACCACCCGTACCTCATCTCGGGCGTGCAGGAGAACGAGGAGGGCAAGCTGCACAAGGACCTCAAGCGCAAGCTCCGCAATGTGGACGACCTGGTCAAGCAAGTGGAGGCCAAGGCCAACGGCATCAAGCCCGAGGCCGGCGCACGCAAGGGCGGTGCGGACGGGTCGGGCTCCGAGTCGGGCTCCGAGCCCAACGCGGCCGACAAGGACGACGACAAGGACGACGACGAGGTCGAGGCACTGGACCGCCTCGTTGTGAACTGCCACAAGAAAGGCCTGGACCGCGGAGCCACGCGGGCCCAGGCCGAGCTCGAGCAGGCGGTGCGCATCTCGGGCAAGATGGTCCTGGTCGACAAGCTGCTCCCCAAGTTGCGCGCAGAGGGCCACAAAGTGCTCATCTTTTCCCAGTTTGTCCGCGTGCTGGACATGCTGCAGTACCTGTGCCACGGCCGCAACTACCCGTTCGAGCGCATCGACGGCAACGTGCACGGCAACCGGCGGCAGGCCGCCATCGACCGCTTCAGCAACCCGAACAGCGGGTCGTTCGTCTTTCTTCTCAGCACGCGCGCAGGCGGCGTGGGCATCAACCTGACGGCGGCTGACACGGTCATCATCTTTGATAGCGACTGGAACCCCCAGAACGATGCGCAGGCCCAGGCCCGCGTGCACCGCATCGGCCAGAAAAAGGCCGTAAAGATCTTCCGCCTCGTCACCAAAAACACTTACGAGGAGACCATGCTGCAGCGCGCCGCGCTCAAGCTTGGCCTCGAGCGCGCCGTGCTCGGGAGCGTGCACGAGAGCAGCAGCAAGGCTGGCGCGGGCGGCGACCAGAACAAGGGCGTGAGCGGCCGCGACCTGTCGAGCAAGGAGCTTGAAAAGATGCTGCGCGAGGGCGCGTACCACCACCTTCAAGAGGACGACGGCTCGGCCGCCAAGACCTTTGTCGGAGCCGACATCGACGACCTGCTCAAGACGAACGCCCGCACGGTGGTCTTCAAGAAGATGCCTGGCGAAGCGGAACCCGGCAGCGGCGCCCTTGACAAGCTCAAGCACAACACGGTGAATAAGAGCAGCTTCAAGTCGGAGCGCGAGGATGGCGTCGACGTCAACGACCCCGAGTTTTGGGCAAAGGTGCTGCCCGACATGGTCACGCCGGACAACTTGCTGGCCAAGCTCAACGACCAGGGCGAGGCGGCCCTGCTGGCCTCGAGCAGCGACAAGCGCAGAGCCTTTATGGACGACGTGCGGGCCCTCGTCCGCGACATCGTGGCGCAGCGCAACGGCGGCGAGCTCGTCAACGAGCACGACATGGAGACTTCACAGGCCCTGCTCGTGCAGATCAGCAACATGCGCACCACCTTTGGCAGCGACTCGTTCTCGGCGGCCAACAGGCTCAAGAAGCCCTACACGGACCTGGCGCACCGCTGGCTCAACCGCCTCGAGAGCCTTCGGGAGCGCCGCGCGCGTCGCTCGGGCGCGGCGCTGCCAAGGGCGACGAGTCGGATGACGAGCTCTTTAGCGGCGCCGAGAGTGATGGCGAGGAGGCGCCTGTCGCGTCGCCGTTGGCGGCCCGTGCGACGGCCGGCTCCGAGGGCGACGCTCCTCTCAACAACGGGCGGTCCAAGTACGCCGAGTGGGACGACGATGATCCGGACCTGCTCATGTCGGACCAGGAGGCCGGGGCAGGCACCGAGCCCGTGCCCTACACGCTCTTGCCGGACCACATGACCGAGGTCTGCGCCCTCTGCGCCGACGGCGGGGAGCTTATCGTGTGCGAGGGCCCGTGCAAACGCGCCTTCCACATGAAATGCCTCGACGAGGCCTCGCGCAACAAGGCGGACACGCAGGAGGAGTGGCTCTGCCCGGACTGCGAGTCGGGGTACCACAACTGCCTGCTGTGCGGCGAGACGGGCTTTGCCGGCGTCGAGTCGGGCGTTTACGAGTGCTCGGAGCCGACCTGTGGGCGCTTCCACCACGTGCGCTGCATCAAGCAGTCCGCCAAGGGCCAGGTGCTGGATGCGGCCAAGGGCATTATCTTGTGCCCGCTGCACCGCTGCGAGGTGTGCGCCGTGGACACGGAGGAGCGGCCTGTCACTGTGCACTGCATTCGCTGCTTTCGCGGCTTTCACGCCGAGTGCCTGGACCCGACGCGCACGATGCGCTTGCACCAGAACCTGGTCATCTGCGCCGAGCACTTGGACGGCAAGAAGTTCCCGGCAGAGTCCCACTTTCCCTTTGACCCGAACGCCAAGCTCCGCCTCCAGAATAACGTCCGGCAGAGCCGGCGGGCCTCAGCGCGGCGCCGCTCGCGACGCGCGCCGGACGAGAACGAGGCCCCGCCGCGGCAGCCGCCAGCGGACACCAAGGCCAAGCGCCGGCCCGCGCCGGCCGGGCCCGACCGGACGGACATCGACTGGCGCAAGACAGACGGCGTCGACCCGTCCGCGGTGGTAATCCAGACGTGCGCGCTCTGCACCCAGGACGGCAAGGTGCCCCCAGCCTCGTCGGCCGCGACGCCCGCGCCCGCCGATGAAACCCCCATGGTGCCGTACCCGTTCCTGCAGCCCAAGGGCAAGAGCTTCAGCGCGTGTGGGTACATACCTTGTGCGCCGCGCTCAGCCCCGAGGTGTTTGTGGACGAGCAAACCAGTTCCACAACGTGCTTAAGGCTGTCCGCCGCGGCCGCTTCCTCAATTGCGAGGACTGCAACCAGCGCGGCGCACCTTGGGCTGCTTAATGTCCAAGTGCAACAAGAGCTTCCACGTGCCGTGCGCGGTCGCGCGGGCTGGGACCCCAACGTCGAGGCCCGAGTTTCTCTGCGAGGCGCACCGGCCCAAGCGCAAGGGCGTGACCCGGAGCAGCCGCAAGTCGCGCGCCGTGCTGCCGCCGCCAAGACGCCGGCCAACGGGGCGCGCAAGCGCAAGCGCGCGTCCGGGGCAGCGCCTTCGTCGAGCCAGATACCGAGTATGGTGCCGACGAAGCTGGCGATGGCGAAGAGGACGGCGACGACGACGACGACGAGGATGCGGAGGAGTGGGACGGCGGTCGCCGTGGCTCCTCCCGTCGGGGCAGCCGCCGGGCGCCTCGTCGCTCGGGCAAGCGTGCTGCGCGGCCACGCCGGCCACGCCGGAGGAGGGGCCTGTGGAGCAGCCTTTGTCAAGAAGGCGCGCATCGACGACACCACCATCGCAGTCTCCGTTCGATGCGGCGCCGTGCAGGCCAGCGACTTCTTGACCCCCAAGGGTAGCATAGCAGTGTCGAAACCCATGAGCAAGTAGTTGTAAGAACGTGATGAGGCCTCTTTTTTTCATGTTTCCTCGCTACTGGCAGCTGGAGCTAAAGCAGGTCGAGCTGCAGCTGCTGCGCACGCCGCACCTCGTCCAGCTCGCGCTCAAGCGCCGCGATGCGGTCCTTCTGCTCCTCGATGAACATGGCCAAGTACGTGTGCGTCTCCTCAAGGTACTCGTTGTCGTCGCGGAGGCGCTGCTCAACCGCCGCGGCGCTCGCGCGCACCGTGCGCTGCAAGCCGGCGATCTGGTCGCCGTAGAGCGCCTGGAACGCCACCGGCGACAGTCCGCCAAGGCTGCGGCAAGGCTTCCAGTGGCCGCGCCCGTCGCCTGGCGGGCCCAGGAGCTCTGCGAGCGTCGCAAGCCGCGCGATCTCCGCACCAGGGGCCACGTCACGCGCCTGCGCATGCGCCTCCAGGCTGCGCAGCGGCGCCGGCGCCGGCGATTCGGCCGGCGCGGGTGCGATGACCGAGAGCGCCGAGTCCTTGAGCGAGGCGGCCCAGGCCCGCGCCGCCGTCACGTGCACAGAGGCCGCCTTGTGAAAGCGCCGCGCCGCGGCCGGCGCGGCGCGCGCTAGGCGCTGCACGAGCGACTTCTCCGCCACCGCCGCCATCGTCGTCGTCGTCGTCGCGCCTCCAAAAGAAAGGAGAAGTTTCTTCCCATTCGACACAAGAGGAGGCCAGGCTCCTTGATCACGCCGCGACAGCGTGGCGCCACGACGCCGCCACGATGGCAGCCACGAGCGCCGGCGCGTTCGCGCTGGCGGCGGAGCAATCCGCGTTGGTGCACTCGATGCATGCCTCCTGTCCCGGCTCGTTGGTTTTGTAGCCGGCAGGGCACTTGGTGCACTCGATTCGCGCCACTCCGCGAGAAGGTGCCGATGGGACACTCGCTGCACTCGCCCGCGCCCTCTTCGCTCCACGTGCCGCCGGGACATACCTTGCACTGCGTCTGCCCGGTCTCGTCCTGGAAGAGCCCCGCGTCGCACTGCTCGCACACGCCCTGATTCGCGGACCGCCCAAAGCTGCCCTTGGCGCACGGCTCGCACGCGGTGCGCGCCTCGTTCGGCTCCGTGCCTTGCACGCACGTTTCGCACTTGGTCTGGCCTTCTTCGGCCTGGACCTGTCCTCCGGGGCACTCGCCGCAAGTGCCGCGGCCGTTGTCGCCTACAAAGCCATACGAGCCCGCCGGACACGCGTCGCACTCCTCGGTGGAGCCTTCCGCGTCCTTGTGAAAGCCCGCCTCGCACGGCGTGCACTTTTCGGCTCGCGGGTCGGGCATGAAGGTGTCCTTGGGGCATGGCTTGCACTCGGCCAAGGGCTCGTCCGCGTAGGTGCCTGCTTGGCAGTCGACACAGCCAGTGCGAGCGGTGTTGCTGCTCTGGCCAAGGTCGCACGCCTCACATTCGAGTTGTCGGTTGACCGGCTACGCCCGCACAGCTGGCACGCCCCCGTCCCGTGTGGATCATGCTCGGGGACTCGCAGTAAAGTTTGGCAATGTTGGTGGTCCCGCGGGCGCACGGCAAGCACGTTTCCAGACCGCCCGTGCTGTAGGTGCTCTCCTTGGAGCAAGGCACGCAGGCGGCGGAGCTGTTCTGGGCCGTGAGCGGCTGCTCGGTTCCTGCCGGACACGCCTTGCACTCAGCCTGAGCCCACTCGTCCTGGTAGGTGCCCGGCTCGCAGGCCGTGCACGAGAATTCGTTGAGAGGCCAGGACGACGCTGCCAAGTTGCATTGGTCGTTCTTGAACCCCTCGCGGCAGTCGCATTGCACGACGTACGAGGCGACCTTGGTGATTTTCGAGGAACTCGGGTCGCAGGAGAAGGTCATCGCCTTGAGCCTCTCCGCCCACTCGCGCTGCGTCGAGACAGGCACCGAGTTGCCCACGTCAAACCATCCCGAAGCGGTGGCCTGGGCCGGCAAGACCACTTCGGTCAAAACAGTCTCGCTCGCGTCGTCCGGCTTGTACAACACGCTGATGGTCGTCGGGTTCGGCAGCGGCTCGAAATCCAGTGTAGCTTGACGTAGCCCTTGATGTCCATGGGCTTGTCCTGGTTGCTGCGAGGACTGTCCTCCGCATAGAAAGGGCACAGGTTCACCTCTGTGGCTCCAAACGGCGCGAACGGTCCTGTGCCGGCCACGGAGATCTGCACGGAGGTGAAGCAGCGCCAGCCGTGCGTCGGGGCCGCGGCCAGCAGCGCCACGGCGAGAGCGGCGCCCGCGCGAGAGCCCACCATCGCAGACTTGAGGATCGATCGATCGATCGATCTGCAACTGCTGCTAGGCTGCCTGACACAGCTGTGCTTCTGAGACCTGGGAAACCGGACCCAGAGTCAACCACCCTGATTCGAGCGTAGGAATCGCGCCGTGCCCGTTGAGATATTGCAACAGCGCACACCCTACAAGTTGCCGCCCGGGACTGTGTGGCGGCGAAGTGCCCTTCAGTTTGAAGTGGAGCTTTGCAAGAGCGATAGGAAGCTCCAGTGGGCTGGTCACAGTCAGGCGAGGGGGGCTCGCGACTGCCAACGCTGGCAGGCTCGGCGCCCGGAGTTGCGCGAAGCCGAGCTCCGAGCAATGGCCAACTCAAGCCTTAATGCAGCATTGAGGAGTTGAAAAGCGCTCAGCACAACTGACGTTGCCAATGGCCTCCTCCTCTTCGGGTTGTGCCAATTGAACTGATACCAGGCTTCTTTGGCTGTGACTGGCCCTCGCAAAAGATTCAAGGTCGGCGCAGTTCCTCGCTCAAGCTCCTCTAGTAGACTTCGTGCAAGGCAGCTCGAACAACAGGCTTTCGTTGTGGTTTAGTTTAGGTTTGCAATCCACGTGCCAGACAGGGCAAGCAGCGCAGGCGCGGCGGCCATGCGGGTCCCCAGGGAGTCGCAGTTCACACACTTGACGCATGCCTCCTGTCCCGGCTTGTCGGTTATCTCGCCCTCTGGGCACTTGGTGCATTCGATCGCGCCACTCCGCGAGAAGGTGCCGATGGGACACTCGCTGCACTCGCCCGCGCCCTCTTCGCTCCACGTGCCGCCGGGACATACCTTGCACTGCGTCTGCCCGGTCTCGTCCTGGAAGAGCCCCGCGTCGCACTGCTCGCACACGCCCTGGTTCGCGGACCGCCCAAAGCTGCCCTTGGCGCACGGCTCGCACGCGGTGCGCGCCTCGTTTGGCTCCGTGCCTTGCACGCACGTTTCGCACTTGGTCTGGCCTTCTTCGGCCTGGACCTGTCCTCCGGGCACTCGCCGCAAGTGCCGCGGCCGTTGTCGCCTACAAGCCATACGAGCCCGCCGGACACGCGTCGCACTCCTCGGTGGAGCCTTCCGCGTCCTTGTGAAAGCCCGCCTCGCACGGCGTGCACTTTTCGGCTCGCGGGTCGGGCATGAAGGTGTCCTTGGGGCACGGCTTGCACTCCGCCAAGGGCTCGTCCGCGTACGTGCCTGCTTGGCAGTCGACACAGCCAGTGCGAGCGGTGTTGCTGCTCTGGCCAAGGTCGCACGCCTCGCATTCGATGTTGTCGGTCGTGAAAAAGCCGGCTCCGCACAGCTGGCAAACGCCGCCGTCCTCCGTGCTGATCATGCCCTCGGGACAAGGCTCGCAGGCCGTAAAGTTGGCAATGTTGGTGGTCCCGCGGGCGCACGGCAAGCACGTTTCCAGACCGCCCGTGCTGTAGGTGCTCTCCTTGGAGCAAGGCACGCAGGCGGTGGAGCTGTTCTGGCCGGTGAGCGGCTGCTCGGTTCCTGCCGGACACGCCTTGCACTCGGCCTGAGCCCACTCGTCCTGGTAGGTGCCCGGCTCGCAGGCCTTGCACGAGAATTCCGGGATGGGGAACGTCAGGGTCGTCGACAGGTCGCATTGGTCGTTCTTGAACCCCCCGCGGCAGTCGCATTGCACGACGTACGAATCAACTCTGACTGCCTTGTCGCACGCCGGGCTGCAGGAGAAGGTCATCGCCTTGAGCTTCTCCGACCACTCTGGCTGAGTGGAGACGGGCACCGAGTTGCCAAGGTGGACCCAGCGCGTATATTGGTGAATCCTGCCGGAATCTCTGATTCTGTAACGATGCCATCGTAAGTCATCGACACGCTCGTCGCCACAGCGACGGGCTTGTCCATGCCGACAACGACTTGGACATGACCCTTGAGGTCCTGCGGCATGGGCTCGCCAACACGCGGCTCATACCAGTAGGTCGGGCACACAGGCACCGCGTCGTTCGCAAAGGCGCAAAAGGCCCGTCCCTCCGAGCGTGAGCCCTTCCACCCTCCTGTAGCAGCGCCACGCCTCCGTCGTGTCCGCGGTCAGCAGGGCCACGAGGGCCGCCAGCGCCACGCGGGGTCCTCGCGCGAACGCCACCATCGTCCTCAGCCTCTTTGTGGCTTTGCGCAGACCCAGGACATGCCTCCGGCTCGCGCAGCTGGACACGTTCACGCTTTCACGCCATCAGCTCTTCCTCGTGTGCCGAGCACGGTACCGGTACCGTACTCTAGTACTGGGGTACCTAAAGTAAAACAGCCATACCGGTATGTGGCGGGTTTCACTCTATCATGCGGTCACGGCGCACGTGGTGGCCACGACGGCAGCCAAGAGCGTCGGCGCGTTCGCGCTGGCGGCGGAGCAATCCACGTTGGTGCATTCGATGCATGCCTCCTGTCCCGGCTTGTCGGTTATCTCGCCCTCTGGGCACTTGGTGCATTCGATCGCGCCACTCCGCGAGAAGGTGCCGATGGGACACTCGCTGCACTCGCCCGCCCCTTCGCTCCACGTGCCGCCGGGACACACCTTGCACTGCGTCTGCCCGGTCTCGTCCTGGAAGAGCCCCGCGTCGCACTGCTCGCACACGCCCTGGTTCACGGACCGCCCAAAGCTGCCCTTGGCGCACGGCTCACATGCGGTGCGCGCCTCGTTCGGCTCCGTGCCTTGCACGCACGTTTCGCACTTGGTCTGGCCTTCTTCGGCCTGGACCTGTCCTCCGGGGCACTCGCCGCAAGTGCCGCGGCCGTTGTCGCCTACAAAGCCATACGAGCCCGCCGGACACGCGTCGCACTCCTCGGTGGAGCCCTCCTCGTCCTTGTGAAAGCCCGCCTCGCACGGCGTGCACTTTTCGGCTCGCGGGTCGGGCATGAAGGTGTCCTTGGGGCACGGCTTGCACTCGGCCAAGGGCTCGTCCGCGTAGGTGCCTGCTTGGCAGTCGACACAGCCAGTGCGAGCGGTGTTGCTGCTCTGGCCAAGGTCGCACTTCGTGCATATGATGTTGTCGGTCGTGAAAAAGCCGGCTCCGCACAGCTGGCAAACGCCGCCGTCCTCCGTGGTGATCATGCCCTCGGGACAAGGTTCGCAGGCCGTAAAGTTGGCAATGTTGGCGGTCCCGCGGGCGCACGGCAAGCACGTTTCCAGACCGCCCGTGCTGTAGGTGCTCCTTGGAGCAAGGCACGCAGGCGGCGGAGCTGTTCTGGCCGGTGAGCGGCTGCTCGGTCCCAGCCGGACACGCCTTGCACTCGGCCTGAGCCCACTCGTCCTGGTAGGTGCCCGGCTCGCAGGCCATGCACGAGTCTTTCGGGATGCCAAACGACAAAGTCGTCGACAGGTCGCATTGGTCGTTCTTGAACCCCTCGCGGCAGTCGCATTGCACGACGACCGAGATTATTCGGATTGCCTTGTCACACGTCGGGCTGCAGGAGAAGGTCATCGCCTTGAGCTTCTCCGACCACTCTGGCTGCGTGGAGACGGGCACCGAGTTGCCAAGGGGGACATAGCGCGTGGTTTGCTGTCCAAGCGGAACCTCCACTGTCGTAGTAACGCCATCGTAAGTCATCGACACGCTCGTCGCCACAGCGACGGGCTTGTCCATGCCGACAACGACTTGGACATGACCCTTGACGTCCTGCGGCATGGGCTCGCCAACACGCGGCTCGTACCAGTAGGTCGGGCACAGGCACCGCGTCGTTCGCAAAGGGCGCAAAAGGCCCTGTCCCTCCGAGCGTGAGCCCTTCCACCCTCCTGTAGCAGCGCGCCACGCCTCCGTCGTGTCCGCTGTCAGCAGGGCCACGAGGGCCGCCAGCGCCACGCGGGGTCCTCGCGCGAACACCATCGTCCTCAGCCTCTTTATGGCTTTGCGCAGGGCTGTCTCCGGCTCGCGCAGCTGGACACGTTCCGCTTTCACGCAATCAGCTCTTCTCGCTTTGCACCAAGTACCAGTACCGTACGGTACCGTACCTGGTACCGTACCTGGTACTAGTAGAGTAGTACCTTGGTACCGGTACTTCCATGGGGTGACGTGGAGTCAAGCCTATCCTTTTTCGTCTCAATCTTGAGGAAAGCGCGGAAAAAAGTCGAGTCAGTCGGCCTCTCCTGCTTGCGCCAACCAGAATGTGTTGGAGAGAAGCGGGTGTTTGGTGTTTTGTTCGTGCCAGGGCGGCTCAGAGGCAAGGGCCGGTGCCGGCAGCGGCTCTCCGGCGGCAGACATGTCCGACAGGTTCATGTCAGCCGTGAAGCGCTCCAGAAGCGCAACGAAAGGCCCTTTGTACTTGCTCAGAGTCCTGCTTACGTTTTTCGATCAATATGTCTTAGGAACAAGCAGAGGTGGTGGACAAAGTGATACATGACAGCTTCGAAGAAGCTTGTTGTTGCGCTTCTGGAGCGCATCGCGGCTGACATGAACCTGTCGGACATGTCTGCCGCCGGAGAGCCGCTGCCGGCACCGGCCCTTGCCTCTGAGCCGCCCTGAGCACGAACAAAACACCAAACATCCGCTCCAACACATTCTGGTTGATACGGCGCACCGAGACTATTGCTTCGAGTTGTAGCACGGCAAAGGACGTTTACCAGGCAGTCTGGGTGCGGCACTTGACGAGTTTGTCATCTCGCGCAGCATGCTCCTCGACCATTTCCCAAGCGTGATTGCCAAGGTCATCGCAATGCTCGCTGATGAACAGCGGGAGCTGGACCTGGTGCAGGGCGGTCTGCATGTGGTTTGATCTTGATTGATCTAGATCAACAAGAGGACGAAATCAAGGTCAATCGTGCGAAACCAATAGCTGGTAGATTTAGTTTAGGTTTGCGATCCACATGCCAGCCAGGGCAAGCAGCGCAGGCGCGGCGGCCATGCGGGTCCCCAGGGAGTCGCAGTTCACACACTTGACGCATGCCTCCTGTCCAGGCTCGTTGGTTTTGTAGCCGGCTGGGCACTTGGTGCACTCGATCGCGCCACTCCGCGAGAAGGTGCCGATGGGACACTCGCTGCACTCGCCCCGCGCCCTCTTCGCTCCACGTGCCGCCGGGACACACCTTGCACTGCGTCTGCCCGGTCTCGTCCTGGAAGAGCCCCGCGTCGCACTGCTCGCACACGCCCTGATTCGCGGACCGCCCAAAGCTGCCCTTGGCGCACGCTCGCACGCGGTGCGCGCCTCGTTTGGCTCCGTGCCTTGCACGCACGTTTCGCACTTGGTCTGGCCTTCTTCGGCCTGGACCTGTCCTCCGGGGCACTCGCCGCAAGTGCCGCGGCTGTTGTCGCCTACAAAGCCATACGAGCCCGCCGGACACGCGTCGCACTCCTCGGTGGAGCCTTCCGCGTCCTTGTGAAAGCCCGCCTCGCACGGCGTGCACTTTTCGGCACGCGGGTCGGGCATGAAGGTGTCCTTGGGGCACGGCTTGCACTCGGCCAAGGGCTCGTCCGCGTACGTGCCTGCTTGGCAGTCGACACAGCCAGTGCGAGCGGTGTTGCTGATCTGGCCAAGGTCGCACGCCTCGCATTCGATGTTGTCGGTCGTGAAAAAGCCGGCTCCGCACGGCTGGCAAACGCCGCCGTCCTCCGTGGTGATCATGCCCTCGGGACAAGGTTCGCAGGCCGTAAAGTTGGCAATGTTGGTGGTCCCGCGGCGCACGGCAAGCACGTTTCCAGACCGCCCGTGCTGTAGGTGCTCTCCTTGGAGCAAGGCACGCAGGCGGCGGCTGTTCTGGCCGGTGAGCGGCTGCTCGGTCCCAGCCGGACACGCCTTGCACTCGGCCTGAGCCCACTCGTCCTGGTAGGTGCCCGGCTCGCAGGCCTTGCACGAGAATTCCGGGATGGGGAACGTCAGGGTCGTCGACAGGTCGCATTGGTCGTTCTTGAACCCCCCGGCAGTCGCATTGCACGACGTACGAATCAACTCTGACTGCCTTGTCGCACGCCGGGCTGCAGGAGAAGGTCATCGCCTTGAGCTTCTCCACCCACTCGAGCTGCGTGGAGACGGGCACCGTTGCCAAGGGGGACATAGCGCGTGGTTTGCTGTCCAAGCGGAACCTCCACTGTCGTAGTAACGCCATCGTAAGTCATCGACACGCTCGTCGCCACAGCGACGGGCTTGTCCATGCCGACAACGACTTGGACATGACCCTTGACGTCCTGCGGCATGGGCTCGCCAACACGCGGCTCGTACCAGTAGGTCGGGCACACAGGCACCGCGTCGTTCGCAAAGGGCGCAAAAGGCCCTGTCCCTCCGAGCGTGAGCCCTTCCACCCTCCTGTAGCAGCGCCACGCCTCCGTCGTGTCCGCTGTCAGCAGGGTCACGAGCGCCGCCAGCGCCACGCGGGGTCCTCGCGCGAACACCATCGTCCTCAGCCTCATTATGGCTTTGCGCAGACCCAGGACATGCCTCCGGCTCGCGCAGCTGGACACGTTCACCCTTTCACGCCATCAGCTCTTTCTTGCTGTGTACCAAGTACCGGTACTGGTACCGTACCGTACTCTAGCTAGCTAGTAGCTCTCCAGAGTAGTACCGGGGTACCTAAAGTAAGAGTCGCAACGTATGGCAGCCATACCGGTTTGTGGCGGCCGACCGACAAGGCCGCACTTGTTTCACTCTATCATGCGGTCACGGCGCACGTGGTGGCCACGATAGCCACGAGCGCCGGCGCGTTCGCGCTGGTGGCGGAGCAATCCGCGTTGGTGCACTCGATGCATGCCTCTGTCCAGGCTCGTTGGTTTTGTAGCCGGCTGGGCACTTGGTGCACTCGATCGCACCACTCCGAGAAGGTGCCGATGGGACACTCGCTGCACTCGCCCGCGCCCTCTTCGCTCCACGTGCCGCCGGGACACACCTTGCACTGCGTCTGCCCGGTCTCGTCCTGGAAGAGCCCCGCGTCGCACTGCTCGCATACGCCCTGGTTCACGGACCGCCCAAAGCTGCCCTTGGCGCACGGCTCGCACGCGGTGCGCGCCTCGTTCGGCTCCGTGCCTTGCACGCACGTTTCGCACTTGGTCTGGCCTTCTTCGGCCTGGACCTGTCCTCCGGGGCACTCGCCGCAAGTGCCGCGGCCGTTGTCGCCTACAAAGCCATACGATCCCGCCGGACACGCGTCGCACTCCTCGGTGGAGCCTTCCGCGTCCTTGTGAAAGCCCGCCTCGCACGGCGTGCACTTTTCGGCTCGCGGGTCGGGCATGAAGGTGTCCTTGGGGCACGGCTTGCACTCGGCCAAGGGCTCGTCCGCGTACGTGCCTGCTTGGCAGTCGACACAGCCAGTGCGAGCGGTGTTGCTGCTCTGGCCAAGGTCGCACTTCGTGCATATGTTGTCGGTCGTGAAAAAGCCGGCTCCGCACAGCTGGCAAACGCCGCCGTCCTGCGTGGTGATCATGCCCTCGGGACAGGGCTCGCAGGCCGTAAAGTTGGCAATGTTGGTGGTCCCGCGGGCGCACGGCAAGCACGTTTCCAGACCGCCCGTGCTGTAGGTGCTCTCCTTGGAGCAAGGCACGCAGGCGGTGGAGCTGTTCTGGGCCGTGAGCGGCTGCTCGGTTCCTGCCGGACACGCCTTGCACTCGGCCTGAGCCCACTCGTCCTGGTAGGTGCCCGCCTCGCAGGCCGTGCACGAGAATTCGTTGAGAGGCCAGGACGACGCTGCCAAGTTGCATTGGTCGTTCTTGAACCCCTCGCGGCAGTCGCATTGCACGACGTATGAGGCGACCTTGGTGATTTTCGAGGAACTCGGGTCGCAGGAGAAGGTCATCGCCTTGAGCCTCTCCGCCCATTCGCGCTGCGTCGAGACAGGCACCGAGTTGCCCACGTCAAACCATCCCGAAGCAGTTGCCTGGGCCGGCAAGACCACTTCGGTCAAAACAGTCTCGCTCGCGTCGTCCGGCTTGTACAACACGCTGATGGTCGTCGGGTTCGGCAGCGGCTCGAAATCCAGGTGTAGCTTGACGTAGCCCTTGATGTCCATGGGCTTGTCCTGGTTGCTGCGAGTCCTCCGCATAGAAAGGGCACGGGTTCACCTCTGTGGCTCCAAACGGCGCGAACGGCCCTGTGCCGGCCACGGAGATCTGCACGGAGGTGAAGCAGCGCCAGCCGTGCGTCGGGGCCGCGGCCAGCAGCGCCACGGCGAGAGCGGCGCCCGCGCGAGAGCCCACCATCCCCTTTGCCTGTTCGCGGCTCGCAAGCTCTTGCTTCCTAGGTTGATTCCAGAGTACACACCCCCTTGGGCGTGGGCGTGGACCCGGGAAACCAGACACAGTGTCACAAAACACTATGTATGCTGCAACCAGACCGTGTCTGTTGAAGTCCTCTAAGCAGCGCACACCCTACAACATTTTGTTGCAATCTTGCAGGTCATTTCGAACAAGGTCAACAGCACTTTCAACAGCCTTTCAAGATTCTTGATCTTGATCTTGATCTTGATCTTGATCACGAGCAAGATCAAGATCAAGATCAAGATCAACACGATCAAGAGCAAGAGCAAGAGCAAGAGCTTTGGGGGTTTGGATCGATACGTGGGTCGGAAAGCGGCAAGCGGACCGCAATTTGCGGTCAAGCATGCGACCGTTCGTCTCACAGCAGAGCCCGCAGACCCTGGAGGAGGCGGCAAGGCGGAGAACTCGGCACGCAAAGCGATGCGCCTGCCAGCGTGTCCGGGCCCGAGGCAGGAGGTGATTTTTTTTGCTTGCTGTGCCCGATATTGGGCCCGCTGTGTTTTGCGGCGAACGTTCGCCAGAACGGCAGCGCCGGTTGCCGCGCGCGCACGCTAGAGTTGCTGGCGAAGACGCTCGGGACACTGTGCCAGAGACGGGTGCGGTGGAATGCCCAGCTGTCGATGATGTTCGAATCATGAGCGAGTGCGCACTTTGACCTGAAAGCCGCCCGCCACCTCTTGGTCCGACACGACCATGAGAAAGCCGCCCCCGCAGCCGGTGAAGAGACAGCCGTGGCTCGTGGCGCGGTACGGCGCGCACCATTCGTCGCTCGGGCTGCGGCACGGTGAGCGGCAGGATGGCGCGCCACGCGGCCATCGTTTCGCTGAGCGCTGTGCCAAGGAGCGCCGCGTCGCGGGTCTGGATCGCGTCCCACGCTTTGGCGCTCGCGCGCGCCAGCAAGGTCACGTTGGCCTCGGTCAGGTGCTTCTCCAGCAACGGGTCGTATCCGTCGGCGCGGGAGGGCAGCGGGACGAGCCACAGCACGCTTTCAAGCCAGCGAGCAGCCGCCTCGACGTCATCGCAAGCCACGACCTCGCGCGGCCAGAATGACCCGTCATAGTCGAGGCGGTTGATGCCGGGGAGCATCAGGCCGAGCGCGTCCTGGGAGCCCGCGACGTACTTTACGCCTGGTGGGTTCTCGGCCCCAAATAGCATCTTGGCAAGGGCAAGCCGGGACTCGCCCTCGGGCGGCGCCCCGCCGCGGAGGGTGCCCCAGAGTCGGATCCCCACCTGGCGCGTGCTCGTGGCGAGGCCGGATCGCCGCTTGAACATGGCGTGCGGCTCGATATTGACCACAATCACTGGCCCGGGGACCACCTCGGAAACCCAGGGCTGGTCTAGCCAGCCGCCGGCGAGGCAAATGCGCCACGGGAAGGCCATCAGGTCTGCCATCTCCTCCGCAGAGAGGCCCGGCATGGCCGGCGGCGGCGCGCTCGCTTTTAGCGCGGTGGAACTGCGCGCATCCAGTCCTTCGGCTGGTACGCGCGTGCCAACAATGTAGCGGATGCCACGCTTCTTGCAAGCCTCTTCCTTGCTCTCGCGGTGCCCGTCCTCGTTGACGAAGAAAATGTCGGGCTGGATCACGTCCAAGTCCTGCTCAAAGTCGAGCATGCCGCTGCCGCGGCACACGCGGGCCTCGCTCACGCTGCGCACGCTACTCACCAGCCGCCGCCGCTCCTCCTCAGAGAAGAGCGCGGAGTGCTTCTTAAGCAACTCGATGTTGGCGTCACTGCCAACGCTCACGTAAAGATCGCCCAAGAGGCTGGCCCGTTGAAGAAGGCCACATGGCCAGAGTGGAGCAGGTCGTAGCACCCTGACACGAATACGACTGGCCGCCCCAGCGGGCCGCGGCGCGGCGAGCCGCGGGGTCTCCTGCTGGGGCGGGGACGGCGGCGACGGCGAGGCGTTTCGCGGGGGCGGGGTTTCGCCCCTGGCGCTGCGACGAAGCATGTCGCGTACCTCCTCGGTTGTTCGAGCGTCAGGCACGACGTCTAGCACCTGAAACTGCACGCCGCGCGCCTCGCATGCGGCTCGGAGGCTCGCGTCCTCGGCTTGAGCGACAAAGATATCGGGCCGCCAGTGGTCGAGATTGTCTCCGCACTCCACGCCGCCCGCCTCATCACCGCGACAGAGCTCCACGCGCGCCACGCAGCGCAGGTTTTGCAACATAAACTGGCGCTCCTTGGCCGGGTAGCTCGGCGCGAGCCCTTCCGTCGCCAACACCTGTTCGTCGCGCCGCACCGCGACGCACAGGAGCGCGTCCGGGCCGCCGCCGGCGGCCCGGGCGCGTTCAAGAAAGTCCACGTGGCCAGCGTGCGTCAGGTCGAACGACCCGCACACCGCAACCACCCGCATCGCCCGCGATCGTCACCGGCCACCGCTGCTGCCTGTCCCAAACAAGGAAGATCTTGCAAGATTGGCAGGGAGAGCTAGCTTTCGGTCGCAGCAAGCCGCGCCGCAAGGCCTCGGGCGGCAGGCAAGCAGCGCCGCAGGTAGCAAGCGCGGGAGGGGTGGGGCATAGCTGCATGCCATCCTTGAGCCGGCCCTGCATGCCTGAATGTCGGCCGTCAGTGAGCCAGGCGGCCAGGCGTCGCAAGAGTGGGACGGCCGGCAGGCAGCAGCTGCCGGCCGGCGGAATTGCATGGACCCTGCCTTACCCCGCCCGCCTGCCCTGCTGCGCCTGTTCGGCTCGCCCTGGTGCTCTGCCGTAGTGCGGAGTGAGAGTACGAGAACCTCCGCGTAGTCGACTGGGTCGGACATGAACGGCTAGGTCCTCCCGGCGTGGCAGGCAGGCAGGCAGGCAGGCAGGCAGGCAGGCAGGCGAAGGCCGAGGAGGCAGCCGCGCGGTCGGCGGTGATGGCGGCCTGCGCAGTCTGTCCTGCGTGGACGGCGCTGGCAGGAGGACTGGTAGGCGTGTTGGTGGTGGCGCTCGCGGTGCTGGTGGAGGGCGTGAGGCGAACGCAAGCGAAGGCTAGCGACGTGCGCAAGGACGCGGGCACGAGGACGGAGCTGCTGCAGACGGGGCATCATGACTTTGTTGGTGCGGCTAGACGACTGGTGAAAGGCGCCTCGGGGCAGACGGCACGGAATCTAGTGCGCGTCGGCGAGCGCACCTCCGCGTTGCGGGACACCGTGTCTCGGATGACGCCCAAGGTGAGACCAGACCTATTGCATCCGCAGCCACGAGCTCGCGGCGCCAATGACTGGGAGCTGTCGTATAAGGAGGTGCAGATGGGCCGGCGCGTCGCGGGTGGCTCGTTCGGGAGATCTTCAAGGGCGAGTGGTGCGGCATGACGGTGGCCGTCAAGGTTCCGAACAGGGACATTTGGACGGATGCTTCAAAAGTTCAAGGTGGAGGTGAACCTGATGACGAGCCTGCATCACCCAAACATCGTGGTGTGCCTCGGGGCGTGCCTTACGCCCGGGCATATGATGCTCGTGATGGAGTATGTCTGGCGCGGCTGCTTGTATGACTTTTTGCAAACCAACGACGCCGAGAGGATTCTTACCTACAACATGGTGCTAAAGTTCAACATCGACATTGCCCGCGGCATGCGCTACCTGCACCACCGCGCCAACGTGATCCAGCGCGACCTAAAGTCTCGCAACCTGCTGCTGGACGAGTCGTTCAACGTCAAGATCTGCGACTTTGGCCTCTCGCGGCTGCAGGCGACTGACGTGACCATGACCGCCTGCGGCACGCCGTACTGGGCCGCGCCTGAGGTCATCCTCGGCGAGGCGTACGACCAAGGCGGACGTGTTCAGCTTTGCCATCGTCATGTGGGAGCTTGTGACGCGCGATGAGCCGTACGACGGCAAGCCAGGGCTCGACACTGCCCGTCGCGGTGGCGCACGACGGGCTGCGGCCGAGGCGTCCGCAGTTTTGCCCTGACGCGTACCGCGAGTTGATGGAGGAGTGCTGGCAGCACGACCCGCAGAAGCGGCCGGGCTTCCCGGCCATCCTGGAGCGCTTCCACGAGATGTATCGCGCGGACAAGGCGCAGCGCTCCACGCAGTCGCCCAAGTAGCAGCTTTAGTGACCACAACCGTGTCGTTCGTTACGAGTTTGTCCGCCTTGCCCGCGCTCGCTTCAACCGCAAGGAGAGCGGGCATGCCCGGCAGTGCCAGGCGGCCATCGAGGGCCCTGCCGCGAGCTCGGGTCGATCGGTCGTGGCGCCTCCAGCTCGTCGGCGTCCTCAGCACTCAGCCGCGGCTCGATCGCAAGCGCGCAAAAAATCGGGCGCACGTGCACAAAGTCGTCGAGGACGAGGAGGAGGAGGAGGAGGAGGAGGGAACGAGCAGCGAGCTCAGGGGCACGAGCGGCAGCGGCAGGCGGGCAGCAGCGATGGGGCTCCGTGCGACGCTGCTAGCGCTGTGCGTGGGCGCCGCGTGCGCGCAGCAGGAGGTCAAGCAGTTTGGGACGGGCATCGGGGACATTCTGGACAAGATGTTCACCTCGTACGACGAGACGTTCGCCTGCACGCGCGTGCTATCCGTGGACGGCGGCACTGGGTGCGGGTCGCGCGACGACGGCGCGGCGCCGGCTGGCGGCGTCATGGTCGAGGTCGAGGACGAGGCCGCCCTAGACGCGCTCGTGGCAAACCCGCCGGGCGTTGGCGCCGTGGCCATCTTGATCGGGGACAAGAAGCTGACCGGGGCGGTGCTGCGCAAGGCGCTCGCGCTCGACGAGAAGATTCCCGTGAACGCGCTGGTGGTGCTGGCCGGGGAGGGCGGCGAAACCTGCCGCCAGGCAACGTCTTGCCGCAGTCCACGTTCAACGCGGCCGGGTCTGGCGAGCTCGACCTCTTCGTGCCGTTCCCCGTGGTGTACGCGCGGCGGGAGGAGGACGTCGCTTCACTGCGCGAGAAGGCGGCCAAGAACGTGGAGATGGGCTTTGAGGCCGCACCGTGGTCGTACGCAGTGCGCGGGCCCAACTACCAGGGGCGGTCCGAGGAGGTCGACTCGATCGAGTGCCTCAACAAGGGCTTTTGCAATGAGGTGGGCGGCTACAGCGTGTGGAGCACCATCGGCGCCCCTGTGCAAAAGGGCCAAGAGAAGGTCTTGATCACGGCCAAGATGGACGCGCGGGCGCTGTTCCCGGATCTAGCGCACGGCCATAACGGCGCCGCTTCGGGATCGCCGCGGTGCTCTTGGCCGCGCGCGCGCTCGGCGAGCTCGAGCCCGCGCTCATCGAGGCGCTGCCCAAGCAGCTCGCCGTGGCCCTTTTCGGCGGCGAGGAGTTTGGCCGCGTCGGCTCGCGCCGCTTCGTGCACGACATCTCGCTCAAGAACGGCTGCGAAAAGTACCTCGACGGGTACCAATACACGGCGTGCGAGAGCCCAGGGTGTTTGCGAACGAGTGGGAGCGCCTGCGCCTGCAGGACTTTGGCTCTGTCATCGCCGTTGACCAGGTTGCGGTGGGCACGGGCGCGGGCACCACCTACCACACGCACGTCGTGCCGGGCAGCGACGCTAGCGCGGCGCTGGAAGCCCTGGCCACCGCGCAGGCCGCCGCGGCGGGCCTGGAGGTGCAGACGTCGACTGTGACCACCGAGCTCCCGCCGACGTCGCTGGACTCGTTCCTGGAGGGCACCACGATGGATGGCGAGCCGTGGGCCGGCACGGGCATTGTGCTGTCGGGCTACGACAAGGATTACACGGATACCAACCCGATGTACGGCACGCGCTTTGACACGTCGGCCGGGCCCGGTGCCGAGGAGAACGCGACGGCGGTCCGCATCGCCGGCGTGGCCACCCTGCTGGCGCGCACGGCGTTTGTGGAGGCTGGCGGCGCCGAGGCAGACCTGGACGCCATCCAGGTGGACGAGGAGCACGCCGTGGAGCTGTGGGGCTGCCTTGTCAACGACTTTGTCTGCCCGCTGGCGCTAAAGACGCTCAACAACGAGACGGCGGAGCGCCTCGAGTTTGGGGTCAGGGCTGCCACGCAGGCCACGCGTCTCAACGACGCCGGCAGGGGCGTGCCGCTGCACGCTGCGGACTACACGGCCTTGCGGTCGAAACCACCGTGGACCGGACGCTCCAGGGCCTGGGCGTGCCGCTCATCTCGTGGTTCTCGCGCCTCTACTTGGTGCGCACACCATGTTTGGCAAGTGGGCCGAGGCGCCCGAGGTCGAGGACGATGCGTGCACGCGGGACTGGGACTGCGCGCAGGGCCTCACCAACACGAGCACGTTCACCTGCGCGACGGGCCGCTCCTCGTCGGTGTGCCTGGACAAGCAGTGCCGGTGCCCGTACTCGTTCTACCACGACGCGTCCTCGCCGGACCTGGTCAAGGACGACCAGAACGTTGTCTCGCTCAAGGAGGGCTCCACGGACAAGTTGTACGCCCGTTTCAATAGGAACCGCGCTGTGACGCTCACGGTCTACACGACGGCGTACGCGTCCGCCACGACGGTGGCCATGCTGGTGACGGGCCTCGTGTCGACGGGTCGCCACTGGCCTGTGCATGCGCCGCGTGGCAACCAAGCTCAGCGGCTCGCGCCTCAAGCTCGAAGTGACGGACGGACCCACCAGCCTGCCTGTGCCAGTGTGACAGAGAACCCCACCCCATTCAACCACTACCATTGCTCCATTTCTTGCTCACTGCCGCTACTGCCGCTACTGCTGCTGCTGCTGCTGCTGGCCGTCGTCCTCCGAAAGCTCAAAGTTGGTCTGCAGCTTGCTTGTCAAGTGGTCCGAATAAGTGCGGCCTTGCCACACGGGGCGTCGAGGTTGGGCTCGAAAAAGAAGGGCAGGCAGACGCGAGGCCGTCGTCGGCGAGCGCACGAGGTGCGGCGTGGCCTTAAAGTGGCCGTCCGTCCAGGCGTCGAGCACATCGCCGACGTTGAGGACAAAGCAGCCCTCCACGGGGTCAACCTGAACGAGCTCGCCCTCGCGGCGGATAAAAAGGCAGCCAGCGACGTCCTCCTGCGCAATAAGCGTGAGAAGACCATAGTCCGTGTGCTCGCCGCAGCCTTGCGTCGGCGTGGGCGCCTGCGGATAGTGAATGGCGCGCATCGCCCAGAACGGGTCGTTGTACAGCTCGCGCGGCAGCCTGACGCGGCCCTCGGTCTCCTCCTCGACGCCCAAGGCAATCGTCTCCATCACCTCGCGGCCGACGCGCAGCATCTCGTTGCGGTACGGCTCCAGCGCCTCGCGCGTGACCGCGTCGGGCCACAAGTTGCGCCCATGAAAGCAGGCCGTCTCCGGCACGCCGTCCTCGCGCATGAGGTCCAGCCCCTCATGGCGGTCGCCCACGCCCTGCGTCACATTCTCGCCAAGCGCCTGGTACCCGCGGAAGCCCGTCGCCTGTCCGCGCAGTCGCGCGCGGCGCTTGGCCGCCTCATCCCCGCTCTCAAAGAATGCGCGCGCCGCGCCCAGCGCGCGCTGCGTCACGCCCTCGGGCACGCCGTGGCCGGCGAGGTACGCAAACCCGACCTGCCGCAGCTCGCGCACGAACGACCGCGCCTCCGCTCGACCGCCGCCCGCGCGCAGCACCGCCAGCGTCCGCATCGTCCACGCCAGCACCACCGTCCGCCCGTGTACCGGTACCGTGCCCCAGTACCGGTACCGGACCGTACCGTCTCTGCGGGTACCGGTACCGGTACCGTCTTTTAGTACCGTAAAACGTACCTTCTGTTGCAACAACTGCAACAACTGCAACAAAGGAGTGTGGACTGGCTTGCGCAAGTACATCCGACCTCCAGGATCAGGATGAAGATCTTGGGGCGAGCTGGGCACAGGCAGATGACTGTGGGATCTGACGTCGATCAAGACGCTCGAAGCTGGCCAGGACCGACTGCAAGGCGAGGCGATGGCCCGGCGGTGTGGCGTGCAGCGGGCCGTGGGGTGGCTGCTTGCGCTCGCGCTGGTGGGAATGAGCGACGCGTGGTTGTGCTCGAGCGAGATTGGGGCGCTCGCGCTTCAAGGGGTGGGCCCCTTCGCGCCGTTCGAAGGGGTCTCGGTGGATGCATGCGCGCGCTATCCGCCGGGGTCCAGGCGCGCGGGCGAGCCCATGCCGCAAGATGCGCCCGGACATGTCCAAGTCAGGGTCAGCTTCCAGGCCGCGCTGGCGGAGCCAACAACCGTGACGTTCAACTACAACAGCGGCACGTCGCAAGCCGTCGCACCGGCCAGCGCGCAGACTGTCGGATGGCATGACGTGGCGCCTTTGTTCCTGTCTCGACGCAGGTGGAGTGGGCCGCACTGCTGCCCGGCATGACGGTCGCATGCAACCCAAGCTGCACGATCGCCGCAGTGGAGGCGCGCGTGATACAGTGCGACTGCCGCGAAGGCGAGGCCAACGACGCGTGCGACCTCGCCGCCGCACCGCAGAGCGACGACGAGTCGTGCAAGAACTGCACGGCAGGCTTCTTCCAGGACGAATGGGCGCAGCCGGCTTGCGAGGCGTGCCCGATCGGGACAAAGCAGCCGCTGCCGACCCAGGCGGCGTGCGAGCCGTGCGGCGACGGGTTCTACACCGACGCGCCGGGCCAGACGACCTGCAAGGTGTGTCCGGCGGGCCAGACCAACAACACGGCTAGCGACGGCTGCGCGGCCTGTCCCGCCGGCACGGTGGCGCTCGTCGCCGGAAGCGCCTGCGAGCGCTGTCCGCCGCAGCAGGTCGCTGCCTCGGCCACTGAATGTGTGGTGTGCTCCAATCCTTGGGAGACCGCGAGCGAGGACGGCACCCAATGCGTTACGTGCGGGCCTGGGTGGTGGCCCGACCCGGGGAAGCAAGGGTGTCAAAAGTGCGCGCCTGGGAGCTACAGCGACGGCGAGCGGCAGACGGTCTGCTTTCAATGCCCACGAGGGACGTTTCAGGACGAGGAGGGCCAAAGCGAATGCAAGGTGTGCTTCCCTGGCACATTCGCAGGCTCGGAGGGCAGCACAGAGTGCGCAGTGTGCCCGCCTGGCGAGGTGCAGCTGGGCTCTGGAGGAGGGGACTGCAGGCGCTGCGCGCCCGGGTATGCCGCGAACAAGCTCAAGACGAGCTGCGTGCTGTGCGCAGCCGGCTCAGCGGGCCCGGTCGGCTCCGACGAGTGCCAGTTCTGCGAGCCGGGCACGTACCAGGGCGAGCCCGGCCGCGAGGAGTGCCTGCCATGCCCCGTGAATACGTACCAGCCGCTCAAGGGGGCCCGCGACTGTAATCTTTGCGCCGAGGGCTCGGGCGCCGAGGCGGGCGCGACGCGCTGCACGATGGGCCTTGTGGTCAGCGGCGCCCAAGCTCTCGCCGCTGGCCCGCTGCTGCTGCTGCTGCTGCTACTACTGTTGGCCACTTGGTCCAGCAGCTCACCACGGTGATGCCCGGCTGAGCGGCACGTGATCCTCTCCGGTTCGCCGTGCTAGTCGCGAGCAGCCGTGGCGAGGTGGCTTGGTCGTTGATGTCACGAATGCGGTGTGAGTGTCCAAAGAATCCGAAGGTCCAAGTCTCATTCACGTGTGCGCGAAAAGCAGAGCACGTTTTGTGCTCGGTCGGCTTGGCTCTGCCTGTCCCTACTCGACGTCCGCGCAGGCGCAGGCAGGCAGGGACAAGCAGGCGGACGGCAATGCGAACGCGAGCAGCTTTGGCGGCGCTGGCCGCGGCCCTCATGGGCGTGGACACGCACGGGTGGGTCTGTGACGCGGCGGTGAGCGTCGAGGCGAACGTCGCGGCGCCTGTTGCGCCGTTCCAGGGCGTCGCGGTGAACGCCTGCCCGACTTACCCGGCCGAGAGCAAGCGCGCGGGCGAGCCCATGCCGCAGGACGCGCCCGGCCATGTGCAGGTCAAGGTCAACTTCCAGGCCGCACCGGCGGCGCCGATCACCGTGACGTTCAACTACAACAGCGGCACGTCGCAAGCCGTCGCGCAGGTCAACGCGGAAGGGGTTGATTGGCACGACGTGGGCGCCTTTGTTCCTGTCTCGACGCAGGTAGAGTGGACCGCGCTGCTGCCCGGCATGACGGTTGCGTGCAGTCCGAGCTGCTTGGTCTCCACCGTGGAGGCGCGCGTGATACAGTGCGACTGCCGCGAAGGCGAGGCCAACGACGCGTGCGACCTCGCCGCCGCACCGCAGAGCGACGACGAGTCGTGCAAGAACTGCACGGCAGGCTTCTTCCAGGACGAATGGGCGCAGCCGGCTTGCGAGGCGTGCCCGATCGGGACAAAGCAGCCGCTGCCCACCCAGGCGGCGTGCGAGCCGTGCGGCGACGGGTTCTACACCGACGCGCCGGGCCAGACGACCTGCAAGGTGTCCGGCGGGCCAGACCAACAACACGGCTAGCGACGGCTGCGCGGCCTGTCCCGCCGGCACGGTGGCGCTCGTCGCCGGAAGCGCCTGCGAGCGCTGCGAGCCTGGCTCGTTCGCCGAGTCGCCAATCTCGTGCATAGAATGCGCTCCTGGCGAGGCCACGAGCGAGGACGGTGCGCAGTGCGTGGCTTGCGGCTCTGGCGAGTTCGCCGACCCGGCAAAGTACGGGTGCCAAAAGTGCCCAGCGGGCTCGTTCAAGGCAGCGACTCGGGCCTCGCGTGCGAAGCGTGTCCGGAGGGCTTCTTCCAGGACGACGAAGGCAAGACCGAGTGCGAAGCGTGCCCGATCGGCACCTTTGCTGCCGGCGAAAGCAACACCGACTGCACCACGTGCCCGGCTGGCGAGGTGGCGGCCGAGGCCGCTTCGGGCTCGTGCGTGCGGTGCGACCCGGGATACGCGCCCAACAGGGACAAGACGGCCTGCTCTCTGTGCCCTGCTGGCTCTGTGGGCGACGGCTCTGACGAGTGCCAATTCTGCAAGCCCGGCACATACCAGATTGAGGACGGGGAGGCGGCCTGCATTGATTGCCCTGCCAACACGTACCAGCCGCTCAACGGCGGCCGCAACTGCAAGCCTTGCGAAGAAGGCTCGGGTGCGTCGCGGGGGCTACGCGCTGCACAAACGGCTTTGACGGCTCCCCGGCCGCGCCGCTCGTGCGCGCTTCACTCGTAGCCCTTGCGGCGCTCGTCCAGCTTTGGTCGCCACGTGACTCTGATCTGCATGCATGCATGCCATGCATCGTCTCCGCCCGGCAGCTCGGGCGCGCATGTGCCAGCCAACAAGCCGCAGTCAACTGGCCGAAGCTTGTTCCTCAAATTCAAAGCATCGCCGTGCTCGAGCACGCTCGTGTTCCACCCTTGTGCCCTGCCACTTCCTTGGTCGTCACGCCGGCTCGCCGCGTCCAGCCGCGGGCGCCTGGTCTCCCGGTTAACGAACAGCCTGCAATCCCTGCGCCTTGTGGCCGCGCAGGCGGCGGCCTCAATCCGAGCTGCCATCACTCCGCCCGCAAACGCTGTCAGAAAACCTGTCGTGCATGTGTCGTCGCGGGTCAGCGCAACCAAGAGCCCCTGGCCCTTGCCGACTCGGCGCCACGGCGCTCACAATCGAGGCCGACATCACCCCGATCGCCCGCCGGTCCACATTCAGCTCGAGCAAGTGGCATTCCCCCCTCACATGCCATCATCGAGCGCCGTGGCACTTGGCCAGCGGCAGCCCTCACAGCGCCCTCGTGCACAGACGGTCACTGCGTTCCCGCCGAGTGGCGCGGACATCTGCACCTGAAAATGCCAGCGAGAATTCCAGCGCCGCGGCTTTGGCCGCGTGGGACACAGACCGCGAGTGTTTTGGCGCGGCGCGGCCCGAAACTCCACGAAACTCCACGAAACCAGCGTCGGCGAGGGATAGGGTGTGCTCGAGTGCAGAGTGCAGATCAACCGACTCTGGTGCGCTGTGCAAGTCGGAGGAGGGGATGACGAAGGTCGAGGTCGACGACACGCGCGCGATTGGCGGCATGGCGCGGGCTGATGGTGGCCGCGCGCCGCGCTCGGGCGCGACCATGCTGTGGCAGATGTACGCGCTGCTGTTCAAGAACGCGGTGCTGGCCAAGCGGCAGTACATTGCATCGTGCGTGCACCTGCTTGCGCCAGCTGTGCTGGTCATCATGTTCGGGCTTGTGGTCAAGGCGGCATCTGTGGAGACGGTGGTGCTGCACCCGGAGCCCATCATGACATCCGCAGCGAGCTCGGCGGCGAGCTCGGCAGGTGCGCCGTGTACGACTCGTACGGCGGCCGGTTCGGCTACGGCGGGCGCATCAAGAACGCGCCGTGCCAGACGCTCGTGTACTCGCCCAGCACGCCGGCCATCAAGGCCATCATGACCGACCTGGCCAAGCGCAACCAACTGGACGAGCAGGACGTGCGCGGCTTTGCCTCGGCGGAGGAGCTGCGCGAGTTTCTCATCTCGGGCGATCTGCCCACGATGGCAGCGGTGGTGTTCCCGGATGACGGCAGCCTCTACAAGGACGTGCGTACGAGGACGGCGTGCACCGCACACGCGCCTCAAGCTTGACTCGGACCCGGGCGTCATGTCGCTCGTGTCGTACGAGGTGTGGTACAACCAGATGTGGAGAAGGAGGTTTCTCGGGCAATGCGGGTCTGGACGAGATCATGCTCCAGACCAGGAGTTACGGCACGGGCTCGAGCTCAACGGTGCTGGTGGTCGAGCGCGCGGTGAACGAGGCCATCCTGGGGCCCACACCGGCTCGAGAGCAAGATCGACCTGCAGCTCAAGGCCTTTCCCAAGCCGCCCAACTCGCAAACGGAAAGCCGGCAAAGCTTCGAGCTCGAGGTGACCACGTTCGGCTCAGTGTTCTACATGGTCGGTATCATGCTGAGCTTCATGATCGCGCTGCGCCAGATCGTGCAGGAGAAGGAGGACAAGATCCTGGACGGCCTCCGCATGATGGGATTGTACGAGAGCGTGTACTGGCTGTCCTGGCTGGTGTACTACGCGGTCATGATGGCCGTCTCGGCGGGCCTCATGGTGGCGACGGGCATCGCGATGGACATCCCGTTCTTCGTGCACGCGAGTGGCATGTGGCTGTTCCTGCTTTTTCTCGTTCCTGCTGTCCATGATGGCACTGGCCATGGCCATGAGCACGGTTATCCCGTCGTCCCGAGTGGCCTCGATCGTGGGCTTTCTGCTGCTCGCCGTGGGCATCATTTTCCAGCTGGTCATCGTGTTCCTGTCCGCTTTTCCGCCCGCAAACTTGATGACGATCATCAGCAACCGTACCGCGTGTCGCCGGCGGCCAAGAACCTGATCAACCTGTACCCGCCGCTGCTTTTCACCAAGATGGAGCGCAACGTGGCGGGCATGATAAAGCCGAGGTACGAGGAGGACGACGAGGGCGAGACGCTGGAGATCTTTGGCGATTACACTTTCGAGGACGCGCAGGCGGGCGTACCAGAACATTGATGTCAACAACCGGCCTTCCAGCTCAACCGGTCCGAGACTGTATCGGCTCAGTGCGCCGAGATTCCGGGCGCCGATTCATCGTGGACAGGCTTTTCATGCTCCAGCACTCCACGACATGTAAGGAGAACTTGGAGTGTCGGCTCGACTACAGGGCGCCTGTGCTGGAGCCCCGGGTGCGCGAAGCGCAGCTCGTGCCGGAGTGCCGTTTGTTCCGAGGTGTGGCGCTACTCCGCGACGGAGGCGGAGTGCGCCGCCGCCGGGGGCTCGTTCGCGACCAAGGAAGTCAAGGTTGAGACTTTCTCGCCGACGGAGGGATACATTGAAGTCAACACTACGGCGACGTACTGCGCGTGTAGCTTCGAGACGGACTCTGACGCCTCCTCTCTGGGCTGGCTGTGGTTTGTCCTCTTCTGGGTCGTCTTTGCCTGGTACATGGGCCAGGTCATCACCTTTGGCCACGGCAAGCCCGAGAAGGCCTGGTTCCTCTTCACGCCGGCCTACTGGATCGGTGGCTCTGCTGGATCGTGCGCGGGCGCGGGCGCGGTGCCGACGCCTGATTCGGGCGACAAGGACGCCGACGTTGCCGCCGAGGAGGCCGCCATCCGCTCTGGCGACTGCAGTGACCCCGCGCAGTTCCCGGTCGTCCTCCGCGACCTCGTCAAGGACTTTGGCGGCCGTCGTCTCTGCTGCGGCTCGCCTTCGCGCGCCGTGAACGGCCTCACTCTCGCGCTCGAGCAGGGCTCGTGCTTTGCGCTCCTCGGGACACAACGGCGCCGGCAAGACCACGGCCATCAACATGCTCTCTGGCATGATTCCATGTCGGGCGGCGACTGCACCATCTTTGGCAAGAGCGTGCGCGACAACATGGCGGCCATCCGCCACGAGATCGGCGTCTGCCCGCAACACGACATCCTGTGGGGTAGTCTGACGGCGCGCGAGCACATGCGCTTCTACGGGCACTTTCAGGGCATGAGCATGTCGGAGGTGCGCAAGCAGAGCAACTACTTGCTGAAGCAGGTCCATCTCGACAAGCTCAAGCGTGTGGCGGGCAACTTTTCGGGCGGCATGAAGCGGCGCTCTCGATGGCCATCGCGGCGCTCGGCAACAACGTGTCGTATTTCTGGACGAGCCGACGACCGGCCTGGACCCGCAAAACCAGCGCCACGTGTGGGACATGATCAACGAGCTCAAGCAGGACCGCGTCGTGATCCTGACCACGCACCTGATGGACGAGGCCGACATGCTGGGCGACCGCATCGGCATCATGTCCAAGGGGCGGCTCGTGGCGCTGGGCAACCCTTTGCATCTCAAGTCCAAGTTTGGCGGCAACTACAAGGTGATGGTGTCGCCCTCGCCGAGGCGCGGCAGACGATCCAGACCCGGGTGCTGGCGGCGCTTCCGGGCGTGGTGGCGGCGAGGACAACCTGAGCGGCGGCGACACGGGTCGATGCTGTACACGATCAAGCCGAGCTTGTTTGGCGGCGCGCCCGCGCTGTTCCGCGAGGTGGACGCGATCGTGGCCAGCGGCGAGGCCAAAGACTGGGGCCTGTCGCAGACGTCGCTGGAGGACGTGTTCGTGAGCCTTGACGAGCAGCCCAGAACCAGCCGATGATGGCGATGCCGATGCTGGCCCCGGGCGCGCTCCAAGGGCAATTTGCGACCGCGATGGCGGTCGACACCAAGGCCGGCGCGGCGGACGCGCAGCTGCAACAAGCAGAGGAGTTCGACGACTCGGTGCAGTTCCATCGCAGCACTCGCGGCCAGGTGCGCGCGCTGTTCCGCAAGTCCTTCGTGCTGCAGATGCGGCAGCGCAAGACGGTGTGCTGCCAGCTGTTCACCCCGCTGCTGATGATCGGCCTCATGTTTGGACTCACCGTGCTGATCGAGAGCCAGCTGACAGGACGGAAGTGATTCCAACGACTACGACTCCGAGTACGGAATGTGCGTTAGCTGCATGTTGGACGCCGGGAACCAGTACACGAACGTGTACGCGCCAAACTACCAGGACGACAATGTCGCGGACTTTTGCAACTTGTGCCCACTTTCGACCAAGTGAACGCGACGACCGTCCCGGCCTTTGCAGAGTACGCCGCGCTCGCTGAGACCTACGGCCTGACCCTGCGAAACTACAATTCCAAAGCCAGCCAAGGACGCGCTGGGCCCGGCCTGGCGCCCCGAGTACATGTCCAACGAGAACCCGCTGGCGATGATATGCGCAGCGGAGGGTAGTTGCCGTCTAAGGCATCTCCAGGACCTGACATACAAGCAGGCCGACGCCGAATGGGTGCAACCATTCGTGCAAAGCCCGAGCCGAAGCAGTGCCAAGGGTTCGCAGCGCAAGCTGATGGTGGCCACGACAAAGGACGCACTCAAAGCCGAGGTGGGGTCGCGGTGTGGCAGCATTGACATTGGCACTATCTCAAGCGAGTCATGCTCGTTCGAGCGACTCGAGCTTTGATGGCAACCTTTCGTGCGAGCCCGTGCAATGCTATGGCTCTTCGCCGGAGCAACCCGCTCTCACGAGCAGCTCGTGCGTGTTCAGCAACAGCTCGGCCGCAACCAACCTGCTGGGCCCCGCCTTCGAGGCATGGAAGGCCACGGGCAGCAGTCTCATGGCGGCTTACCCGTATGCAGCGGCGATCCACTCCGATGAAACGGAGCTGCGCGTGCGGATCGGCCCCAACATGTGCCCAGTGGACAACTTTGCGCGTCGACGGCGACGCTGGACGAGCAGGCGCGCGGGCGCGAGGACGAGAGCCTTATCGTGAACGAGGCCATCTTCAACGCGCAGACCGAGCTGCAGAAGGTGTTCCCGACCACGCCGGTCGAGACCTTTGAGGAGCAAGAGGCGCTGCGCGACCTCATCAGCGACTGGCTGCCAGCGGCGGCGCTCATCTTTGACGACGTCGACGTGGGCAAGGGCGTTCTCTCGCTCACCATCCAGACCTACATCGCTGGCCCAGATCCTTGCTACGATTACCCCGGCGCCTTCTTCGAGAACCCGGGGGACAACGAAGACATCGGCTACTATGGCAGGTGCGAGTACGGCCCCGACGGAACGAGCTACTCTGATGTTGATCTGCAACTTTTGCAGTCGGTGCTGGGTGGCCTTGCTACGGCGACGCTGCGCACTGCGACGCTCGTGCGGACAGCCCGCTGGGAGGCGCGACGGAGCCATTCATCGTCGTGGGCAACGCGAGTTCCCGAAGCAAGACGAAGAGGGGGACTCGAGCATCCTCCAGCAGGAGATCACCGGAGGCGTGCAACAACTACTTGCTGGCTTCTTGGTGCCGTTCGCCACGTCCTTTCTGCTGCCCGTGCTCACCTTCCACATCGTGCACGAGAAGGAACACAAGCTGCGCGCGCTCATGCTCATGATGGGCCTCCGCATGCGCGTGTACTGGGCCGTGCAATACGTCTTACTTGGCGCTCACCATGACCATGCTCACGCTGGTCTATATCCTGGGCACCGCCTTTGGTCTCGACGTGATGGCCAACCACCAGTTTGGCATCGTGTTGCTGACGTTCTTTCTCTGGGCCAACGCCATGATCGGTCTGGCCTTCCTCTTCAGCGCCTTCTTCTCGCGGAGCCGCAACTCGAGCATCTTTCTCTACTTTATCGTGCTCGTCAGCGTCGTGGCTTCCGTCTTTGTCAACCAGCAGTACTTTGCGCAGCGGCCCTTTGAGCACGCGCCCGGGTGGTGGATGTGGTTCCCGCTGTTCGCGTACTACCGCGCATCTTCCTGCTGTCGAGCCGCAGCTTCTTTTGGGAGGACCTCGACGGCTCGGACGAGCTTGTCATGACGTGGCTGTACCTTCGTGGAGGCCATTGTGTGCTTTACTGCGACGCTATACCTGGACCAAGTGCTGCCCAAGCAGTTTGGTGTGCGCCGCGGCCCGCTCTTCTGCATCACGGACCTGCTTGGCGCGGCCAAGGGCAGCCGTGGGAAGGGTGGGAAGGGATAACAAGGGCCTGATGAAGAAGGACTTTGAGTGCCCGAAGACCTTGAGGCGTTGCAGGCGGGCGAGGACGCGGACGTCGTGGCGGAGCGCCGACTGGTGCGCTCGCGCGACGGTTCGGCTCGCGACGCGCCCATTCGTGTCGTCAACGTGCGCAAGCAGTTTGGCAGCTTTGTGGCCGTGGACGGCGTCGACATGCACATGCAGGACAAGGCGCTGTTCGCGCTGCTGGCCCCAACGGCGCCGGCAAGTCGACGCTCATCTCCATGCTGACCGGTTTGTTCGGGCCCAGCGGCGGCGACGCCTTTGTGGACAACATGAGCATTCGGCACGACATGCAGAGCGTGTACAACAGCATCGGCGTGTGTCCGCAGCACGACGTGACCTGGCCCGACATGACGGTGGCCGAGCACCTCTTGCTGTTTGCGCGCCTCAAGGGCGTGAGCCGCGCCGATGAGAAGCGCGTCGTGCAGAACGCCCTCCGCGCCGTGCAGCTGGAAGCGCACGGTCGCAAGCGATCGCGGTACCTCTCTGGCGGGCAGCGTCGGCGTCTGTCGATCGCCATCAGCTTCTCGGCAACCCAAGGTGGCCTTCCTGGACGAGCCCACGACGGGCGTCGACCCGGTCACGCGCCCCACGTGCATGATCTGGTGCTGCGCGAGCGTCGTCGGCGCTGCGTGTCCTGACGACGCACCTGATGAGCGAGGCCGAGAAGCTGAGCGACCGCATTGGCATCATGGCGCACGGCAAGCTCAAGACGATCGGCACCTCGGCCGCGCTCAAGGCCAAGTACAACGAGGGCTTCAGTCTGATCGTGGTCGCCAGCGACGCCGGCGGCGCAGAGCTTTGTCGAGTCGCAGATGTCGGGCGCCAAGCTGGAGTCGCAAGTGAACCGGCGCCTGGTATTCCGCATGGAGCCAAGCGCGTCGCTGCACCTGGCGGACGTCTGGGAGATCATGGCCCCGCGGCCAAAAGCAACGGCATCTCGGACTGGCAAATCAGCGCCACGACGCTGGAGGAACGTCTTCATCAAGATCGCCAGCCAGTCCGAGGCCACCTTTGCACGGCCTAGAGCTTGGCTCACTTCAATTTCCACGTTCACATATCAACTCCCTGCTACGGCTCGAGCGGGCAGGCGAACGAGTAGTATCCCAGAGGCGCTCAAAGTAGTTGGGGCTGAGTTGTACTGTTGCACGTCCTGGCCTTCCTTGTGGTACACGCTGCTGTGCGAGAGGGTGTCAGCGGTCGTGCGCGGGGCCGCGCCGCACGGTCTCCATGGTGAAACGTCACCGACGGATTGAGACAACTGTGAGCTTGCCATTGACCAGCGTGTAAAACCGCGGAAGATCGTGTCTGCCTTGTCGAGAGACTCTTTGCGCGGGTCGAATCGGCCCGGCGACGCCGGCGCGCCGCGGCTCCACCTCAAACTCGCTGCGGCATTTGCCCTCCTCGACGTAGTCCTGGAAGCCGCCGCCGAAAGCGCGAGCGCATGTGGCTAAAGTCCAACGGGGTGGAGGCGTAGAGGCACTCTCCGTTCGGCTTGAAGAGCAGGTAACGATACTGAGCGACTTCGCAGAACGGCGCAAAGTCGGTTGTCCACATGGATCGCGGGCCGTTCTTAATGTACGTCTCAGCACGTAGACACCGGTCTCCGTGCGCACGCGCGGCCGTTTGGCGCGCGCCACCATCCATGACCCCATGAAGCGCTTCGGCCTCCGCTCTGGGCCCTCCCCAATGCACCGCATGGGCCGGAACGCCGGGGGAACGAACACCCGGTCGCAAAACACGCGCCACAAGCGCTCCACAGCACCTCGCGCCACGCGCGGTTGCAAACCTTGCACATGTCGAGCGAGTCCTCGTCGAGGAAGAACAGCACCTCCTCCAGCAGGTCGCCGGGGAGCTTTTGCACGCTCTGGCCCAGCGTCGCGGCCTCGTCCTCGGCATCCGCCGCCGCGCCATCGTCCCCGCAACCCGCTCTACCTCGCGCGCCTTGCTCGGCGCGCGTTGCCGTCGCCGCACCGCCCGCCTCGCCGACTCGGACAGGTCTTCGGACGCGTGCGTCTCGTCCGCTTCCTCGTCGCTCTCCACCCTCAGCCTCGAGGCGAGCATCTGCCAAAGCTCGTTCGTCTGGGCGATCCCCACGGCGGCCGCGATCTCCTCCTGGCGCGGCGGGCACAGCGCTGCCGAGGCCGCATCCTCCATCTGGTCATCTCGGCGCGGCGCCCGGCCCGGCCTGCCCTTGCGCGCCGGCCTGCGCCAGCGCGATGCGCAGCGACTCGGCGTGCTGGAACTCCTCCAGCGCGCGCCCCGCCGCGCTGTCGCCCGTCGCCATCCTCGCTCAGCCTCACGGTCCACACCCGAGGCTCCTTGCTCGTCGCCGAGCGACTCGGGCCTCGAGCTCGCCGGCACTGCCGCCGGCAGCCTGGCCGGGCCAGCAGCGGAACGAGCGCGAGCAGGGCGCGCTCGAGCGGCTGCTGCCGGCGCAGCTTGACGGAGGCAAGAGTACTGGCTAGGAGGTGCTTCTTTGGGGTTGCCGCCGTACGTGCCGTCTGCGTGCTCTTGCGGTCAGAGCATGGAGGACCAGAGCGGGCGCGAGAGGCGCAGCGCCTTGAATCCCAGCTTGACCGGCGTGTTGCCCTTGCGGTCGGCGTTGGCCTCCATGGCGCGGAAGAACTCGGCGCTGACAAAGGCCTCGGCGAGCTTGCGGGACTCGATGATGTTCACCTCGCGCCGCTTCTCCGCCTCCTCGGGGCTGACGGAGCGCACGACGCCGTGCTTTGCCACGTAGGCCTCGGCGTGGCGCTGCGTGGCCTCCAGCAGCTTCTCGTCGGCGCCGTCGCTCGGCTCCGAGTCGACGATCTCCGAGAAGATGCCGAGCTCGAGCGCCTGCGGCGCCTCCATCTTGAACCCCTCTCGAGCATGCGGTGCGCCACTTCCGGGCCCCTTGGGGAACCGAGCTGCAGCCCTCCGCCGGCAGGCCGAGGGCCTTGAACGGCGTGTGGAGGCCCTCGAGCTGGCGATCACGCCGTCGGAGAGGGTGGCGCTCGTGACCGTGGCGCCAATGGCGGGCCCGTTCATGGCCACGAACAGCGGCTTGGGGAAGTCGATGAACTGCTCAAAGAGCTCGCGGTTGGTCACCTCGATGATGTCCACCAGCTTGCGGGGATGCATGGGCCGCAGCACGGCCGCCAGGTCGACGCCGGCCTGCGTTGCATCAGCCCGCCGCGGGCCGCGCGCCTTTCAACCACACCAAGCCACTTACGCTGTAGTACTTGCCAGTGCCCGTCAGGATCACCGCGTCAATGGCATCGTCCTTGGCGAGAGCGCCAAGGCGCTGCGCTTCTCGCAGCATCGGCTGCGACCAGGCGTTCAGCTTCTTGGGGCTGTTGAAGCGCAGGTCGCCACGCGGGCGCGCGTCACCACCTCGATCAGTGCCATCGTTGTCCGTCGATTTCACCTGTCAAATTGACGAGCACGTCTTGCCGCGGGTGATTGGAGCTGACGTTTCAGAGGTCTTTCCACGTCAATGACAATGACCTGCAATAACCTCTTGTAGTCTTGGGAACTGACCTGGCCAATGACCTCTCGTGGTCAGTCAAGCGAATCTGAAAGTCAAAAACGCGGAGCGGCGGCAAGTCGGCGACGATGCAGTGCGCGGTGCCGGGCAAGAACCTCAGGTGTTCGCCGCGGCCGTGCAGTGGCCTCGGCAAGATCGGCAAGGAGCTGGTGATGGAGGCCGGCAAGGAGGGCGGCGTGTCCCGCCTGTGCTCACGACCATGAATGACGCCAAGACCTCCTTCACCCGATTCACCTTCTTCGAGCCCTTCTTCGAGCGCTTCGTACTCGAAGGCAGCGCGCAAGGCAGCGTGCTGGCGGCCAAGATCCCGCTCAGGGCCTGCGTCAGCGCGCTAAAGTCCAACCGCACCACGGAGCGCCTCAGCATCAGCTTCCTCGACACCGGAGCGCGCCATGTCGTGGTCTTCAGCACCAATGCCGCGGCGGCTAGTCAAGACCCACGAGATGCACTACGAGGAGACCGGCATCCTGCACGCCACCTTCGACGACGAGACCGCGTCAAGAACCGCGTCCTGGCGCAGACCGTCATGCTGCAGCGCGCCGTGCAGCACATCTTTGGCGCCGACGAGGCCTCTCTCGCCGTCTCGCCGAGCGCTGGCCTTCGTCTGCGCTCGCACTTTCAGTACGCCGACCGGAGCAGCGAGTACGACACGCTCAAGACCGACATCGTCGTGGGCATGGACGACCTGGACGCGCTCGAGGCGCCAAAACCCTGCGAGATTGCCTTTGGCCTGCGAGAGGTGCGTGCGCTGTTGCAATTCTGCGAGCACAACGATGTGCTGCAGGTCAATGTCTCAACGAGCCTGGGCAGCCCTTCCTGCTTGCCTCCGCGGACGAGCAGCCGCAGGACCAGCACGCTGCGCCCTGCGTCTTTCGCGCAGAGCTCATCATGGCCACGCTCGACGTGGAAGAGGTGGCGACGCCGAGGACGAGTCGGCCTGCCGCGCCAGCAGTGGACAAGCCGCGGCCATCAGAGTCGTCGCCAGGGACAAAGCGGCCGAGGTCGCAGCACCAGCAGCACGATAGCACGGTGGCGGCCAAGCGCGCCTCGCCGGAGCGCGCCGCGCCGGAGCGCGAGCCGCCCATTGTCGCCGTGGCGCAGCAGCTTGCGGCGCAGCAACTAGCGGAGCAGCAGCTAGCGCATCAGCAGCAGCAGCAGCAAGAGCTGCTGGCGGCGGGGCGCGGACGCCAAGCGTCAAGATGGACAGTAGCAGCGGCGAGGACGACGACGAAGAGGAGGAGGACGACGAGGAGGAGGACGAAGCCGCCGCGTCAGAATCGAGCTGCAGCGGCGTGATGCAGCAGCCACGAACGCGGGCGCGGGGTTAGTAACGAAAAGATGATGATATCTGTAGTGCAGCTCGAGCTTGCGCTACGACGATGGCAGCGCGTCGCGGAAGATGACCGATAAGCGTCTCGCTGGCGGCTCTGGCGCGTCCACCTCATGCGCGCAGGCAAAGCGTGCCGCGCCGCAGAGCACGTAGAGCGACCGCGGCGGCAAGTGCAGCTCGGCGAGCACTGGATCGTCGTCGCGGTAGTCCTCGTGGCGCTCCTGCGCGGCGCGGAGCCTCATGGTGCGGCCCGACAGCATGGATAAGCCGGCGACGACCTCGCCGGAGAACTTGACGCTGTCCATGTGCGGCAGGATGCGCCCGTCCGGCGAGAGGTCGATCACGTGCGGCGGCAGCCACTCCGTCGCGTCCGGCATGCCGATGTGCGTGCGGAGGTGGTCGAGCACGCGCTCTTGCAGCCGCTCGAGCTCTCCCCGCCACGCTCTAGCGGCCGCTCGAGCTCCTTGAAGCCCGCGATGGCGCTATCCCAGTGGTCTGTCTGGTACCGGCGCCGGCGCCAGCGCGCCGTGTGCCGGTCATCGCTCGTGGCGAGCTCGGCAACCAGCCGATCGTGCTCAGCCTGCGAGATGGCCTCTGGCCAGACGAGCGCGTCGCCTGCGCGCAGCACGGGCGCGCTGTCGCTCTGAAGCGAGCGCCGCGCCGCGCCTGCTTGACCGCGTAACGCGCGCGATGCCTTTGCAGCGCCCGTCAGGGTCGCGCGCGCAGCCCAGTGCATGGCATTTGGGGGCATGGACGGCACTTGCAGGTCGGTGGCAGGAGGCCCTGACGGCGGGGACAAGAGGCCACGACTGGCGGCAAGGGGCACACGGCAGGTCTCTTAGTGCAGTTGTGACGCCGCTATGGTGCTCTACATGCGCAAGCGCCTAGCTCTCGTTCGGCAGCGGGCAAGCCAGCACGCCTGGGCTGGCCGGGCTCACGCAAAAGCCCCACACGGTGCCCGGCGACTTGGGCGAGCTCGCCTTGGCGCACGCGGAGAACTGCGAGAGCAGCGAGCCGTCGTGCACGATAGCGTCGTGCCACTCGTAGCCGCCGCCCTCCTTGGGCTTGCCCACAAGAAAGGTGCCCGCGATGTGCTCCGCCTTGACGAGGTAGTCCTTGGCAATCGCAATCGTGCCCGCCCAAAGCTCCTGGCTGGCCGCGTCATAGTGTTGTCGACCTTGTGCGGCGTTATCTCGCGCTTATCCTCTTCCTCGACGAGGTCGCCGTGCACGCCCCGGCGCCGAAAGTGGCGGATCTCGTGGCGTACAGGGTCCACGACCTTGATCCAGGAGCCCTCCGGGTTGGTGGTCAGCCCGTTGGCGGCCACCATGCCGCCCCCTTGAGACTGCAGCTCGACAAGCGCGACTTTGGGTTGAAGATGCAAAAGTGGACCCCCGTGAGGCCCTTCCAGGCGCCGATGGTGATGAGCATCTCGCTAAACACGCGCATCACCTCCATGGGCGTGCGCGGGTTCTCGTCGCCGAGCGCGGGCGAGGGAAGGCCTTCCACTGGGTCACGTACAGGTCGGACGGTTCAAAGCCCTCCGCAAACGGCGTTGAGAGCCATTTGCCAAAGGTGTGGTCGCCGCCCACGTAAGACTCAAACTCTGGCAGCCCGTTCGGGTTCTTTTGCACCTCAAAGATCTCGATGCGCGTCCCGATATGCGTGGTGCCGCCGTGGTTGACCACGTACAGGCGCTCGCGCTTTTTCGAGTAAAAGATGCCGTGCGGGTGGAATGAGAAAAGAGCGGCGTCTTCGTCATGGTCAGGTTCTTCAGCTCGGGCGTGCCGGACCGCATATCCACGGCCACCAGAAAGCCCTCTGGAGTCATTTCGGGCGACTGCTCGACCGCCTTCATGAGGTAGCCGGCGGCCCCGATCAGGATCCCGGGTCGGTAGGTGACGATATCCTCGACGGGCATCATCCAGTCCCCGCCCAGCAGCTGGCAGTCGGGCGTGTTTGGCGGCAGCTCCTTCCGAGGTCCAGCACAACCACGAGCCGCATGGCCAGGCTGGCCAGGATGCCCATCATGAGCGGCATCAGGAGCCCCATCCTGGTCGTCCCCTTACTTGTCCTCCTGCTCCTGCTGTCGCTGCTGCTGCTGCCCCTCTTGCCTCAGCGTCCCGTCCTCGCTACTGCCGCCGCCGTTCACCTGCCGCCAACGGTTTGCCGCGAGCGCCGCCGAAACCACGCCTGGCCACCAAGAAGCACTTTCCACCTGCAAGCACGCGCCCAGTCAGTCAGCTAGCCAGCCAGCCAGACCGCCGCCTCCGCCGCCGCGACCGCGCACACCTCAAGGCACCCTCCGCCACGTGCGCATCCACTGCTGCCACCTGCTCGTCCAAGATCTTTCGTGGTCTGCCAAAAAAAAAACCTTCCACCGAGCACAGACCCGACCGCAGACTCCCTGGAACGAATCCAGAACCAAAAAGAAACGATCTCGGAACTCGGGAGAACCGCGGCTTGTCAAGGAAATTTGACAGAGAGGCGAGGAGCAGGAGTGGGGGTGCGCGGCGAGGGTCGAGGCGGGCGTCGCGGCCCGTGACATGGGCGACGCGGCGGGGGCTGGCCGCGGTGATGGCGGCGCGGGCCGGCGCGGCCGCGCGGAGGAGGGGCTCGGAGCGGCGCATGTCGGACGTGACCATTCACAGCGACGACGAGGAGCACAACGACGCAGCGCGCGGGCCGCCCGAGGTCAGGGTGACCGTGGAGATGATGCCCGGGACGCTTGCGGGGCGGGAGGCGGACGACGCCGCTCCCGTCATGCCCACCGCGCGCGGATTCAACGCGACGCGGCAGGCCCCCGCAACCGCCCGCCCGTGCGACCGGTTGGCCAGGCTCCCGCCAAACTCCAAGGCCTACCAATCCTGGTGCTCGCAGTCGCTCATGGGCGACGTGCAGCAGCAGCTGGCCGAGGACGTGTTCGAGGTGCCAGGGCAGCAGTCATGCTCACCACGCCGCGCCTGGCCACGGGCGAAAGCCTGACCGTGCAGGACGTCGAGAGGCTCGAGGGGGGCAGCGGCGGGGCCGGTTGCACGCACAATGTCGAGCCTGACGACGACCTGGACGGCGAGGACGGAACCAAGCCACCCCGTCGCTTGGTTCCCTTCCGGACTGCCGTTTCCACCGGCCTCATCGTCATGCTCATGACGAGTATGCTTCTAGTTGGCGGCATGGCCTTGCTTTTGATGGACCAGCTGACCAAAGTGACATTGACGTGTGCGCGACCGAGTGGCAGACTTGCAGAACGTCTCCCAACTTCGTGATCTCCAGACTCGTGGCGCGCGACACGCTGTCGCACCTCTCGCAGCTTGAGCGGCGACTTCCCGCGGGCTTCTGGCGGCGCCCAAGAGCGCGCGGGCGACCGTGGCCTTTGGGCTGGACGAGGTTGCACTCGCCGCGGACAGCCAGGGCCAGTCGGGCGCTGTGGTGCCGGTGGACCACCGATGTCTAACCGCAGTTTGGCGCTTGCTGCCGGCTGGCAGGCCAGTATCGGCCCGACCTTGTTGCGGCTTCGCCGCACCACCCTCACCGACCAAGCTGGGTATCTTGCCAGCATTGGCGTCGTCTGGCCCGCCAGGATAGCTCGCTTTGGGTGTCGCGCGACCGTCCGAACAGCGTGACGGTCTGCTTTTCCTGCGTTCTGCGAGGCGTACCCGCTCGAGCTGGGCGCGGCGCCCAACTTTACGACGCCGCTGCAGCAGTGCCGCGGCCGCCGGAGGGCGACGTCGTGGTTGCCGATCGCGAGGGAGCGCCCTCCAACGCGACGCGGTGGCACCTGGCCGACCTGACGAGGGGGACGTCACCCCGACGATGTACTCGGCGCCGCTTTGCGCAGCATCTACGACCTGCTCGGAAGCTGGCGGAATCCTCGTTGTCAAGCTCGCAGACGATAGCTTTGCGTGCACGGGGCGCGAGCACCTTGACGACCACGAGTCGCAACTCAGGGAATGGGGCCTCCCAGCCGCGCCGGACGCGCAGCTGCTGGTGCTCCTAAACGGGCTTGAGAGCGAGGAGGTGGAGACAAACCCGCACGAGGGCGCGATCCTGGGCAGCGCGCGGCTCTGCGCCTCCTCCTCTTCGCCACCATCCAGCGCGCAGCAACAGCCGGGGCAGGAGGACACCGCGGCCGAGATCGAGCGACTCGCCGTGGCGGCAGTTCGGGAGGCCCTGGGCGTCGGCCCGGGCGATGCCTGGGTCAGCCCAGAGGACTGGCAGTTTCGCGGCGCCATCTTGTTGGCCAACGGGGAGGAGTACATTCTTACCGCAAAGACCCTCGGCGGCGGCGACGCGGCGGCGGAAGAAGCAGGCCAGCAGCAGGCCGCCCAGAAGGAGGCAGAGCAAGGGGGCAACAAGCTGGCGCTGCTGGCGGTGAGCGTATTCCCCCAGTCGACATTCGCCGAGCTGGTGAGCAACGTCACGGAGAGAGCTTCCGGAGCGATCTCCGCTTGACGTACTTTTCCGCCCGCAACCCGGTGGGCTTTGGCGTGCTCGCCGCGATGCTCGTGGTCGGCTGTGCGCCGCGCTGGTGGCACGGCACGTCTCTTTCCGCTTCTCCGCCAAACTGGTCGACCTGAGCCACAAGATGCAAGGGGCTTGACAACCTCGAGTTCGAACGCGTGCAGACAAAGTCCTTGTCCCAAATCCGCGAGGTGCGCACCATGCAGACCTCGTACAACACGATCAACAGCACGATCAAGACGCTCTCAAAGTTTGTGCCCGCGCTCGTGCTGCGAAACATAGTCAGCGACAAGCATGGCAAGAGCCGCCGCCTCCACGTCGTGCGTAAGCCAGTGACCATCCTGTTTTCGGACATTCGCAACTTTACCTCCATCGCGGAGCTCCTCAGCGAGGAGGAGCTGCTCTTCTTCCTCACAAAGTACCTCAGCATCATGACCCGCATCGTGGAGGCCTATCGCGGCGAGGTGGGCGAGATTCTGGGCGACGGCGTCCTAGCCTTTTGGAATACGCCCAACACTTGCGAGGACCACGCGGCGTGGCGGCCGCCGCGGCGGTGGCCATGCAGCACTCGCTCGCGCACGTAAACGAGCGCTGCGGGAGATCTTCGAGCGGAACGGGATCAGCCCAATTGGCATTCGCGTGGGCATCCACACCGGCAAGGTGCTCACGGGCAACATTGGCTCGCTCACCAAGATGAAGTTTGGCTGCATCGGCGACCCGATCAACCTGGCGTCGCGCTTGGAGGGCATCTGCAAGCTCTACGAGGTCGGCATCATTTGCTCGGGCGACACCTTTGCCAAGCTGCCGCAGGTGTCTTCCTCACCCGCGAGCTGGACCTTGTGGCCGTCAAAGGCAAGACGCAGCCCGTGGCGCTTTTTGAAATCGTGGCTATGGTCAACAAGCTCACCGAGCGCGAAGAGCTGTGCCTCTCGGAGTCCGCTGCCGCGCCAGCTAGCTCGCCCTCGGCCAACCGGTCGCGGGCGGCAAAGTCCTTTGCCAAGATCATCCGCAGCTCGCTGCCTCAGCTCCGCCGGCGCACCACCGGCAGCGAACCGCCCCTAAATCGGCTCGGCTCGGCCAAGCCCTCAGAGCCTCTCGAGCGCAAGGTCGGCCATGTCACGGAGTCGTCGGCGCGGCGGCGCGCGGGCTTGGAGCGCTACGAGGAGGCACTCGGCCTGTTCCAGGAGGCAAGCTGGCGGCCACCAAGAGCAAGCTCCAGAGCCTGATCGCCTCGGGCGACGCCCCGGGCGACGCCGCCGCCGCGCTGCTTTGTCGCGCACGGAGGCCGCGATGTCGCTCCACGGCGACGTGGCCCCCGCCGCCGAGTGGAGTCCCGTCCTGGACCTGGAGACCAAGGAGTTTTGATCGACCTTGTTGTAAAGTACGGTACCACTACTATCGACTACTTGGGTGCGCCCGCACGCGCGTAGGCAGTGCTCAATCGAGCAATCGACCTCGGGCTCGGCGCTCTGCTCTTGCTCTGCCCCATCGCATCGAAAACCACCAACTCAACTTGTACCGGTACCGTACCGTAAAAAGCCACATCCGTTACGCGGAACCGTTAAAGAACAGGAACAGAACAAGAACCCACGGAACCAACCACCACCTGCTGAACTTTGAAGACTCGGATTTGTCCGGATAGGGGTAAAGCATAGGTCCGGAATCTGCACGCGAGTCCCGACGGATTTCTCGCCATTATCACAAGCAGTGCGACGGATCGCTCGCATGCTCGCGCGGGCGAGTGCGGAACAAGCCTGGAACAGACAAGTCGGCGAAGGGCACAGCACTGCGCCGCGCGCGAGGTCGAGATGGACGCTGGCGAGGTGGACGCAGGGCAGCAGCAGCAGCAGCAGCGGCGGCAGCAGCAGCAGCGGCAGCAGGCGGTCGCGCAGGAGGACGAGTGCTCTGCTCGGCCCGAGAGCGGCGCCGGACCCTGCGATGACGCAAATGTGGAAGATGCACGCCGCGAGGACGAGGCCGCGGGCGGCGAAGGCGAGGGCGAGGGCGAGGCGATGAGCGTGAGCAAGAAGCGACCGCACGTGAGTCGCAAGGCGCTGGCCTTGCTTGGCGACCCGGCGCTGTTCCCGGCCAAGGTGCGGAAGATGCTCGGGGACACGACCTCACGGCGGCGCAGACGCGCAGGATGGCGCGCGAAAGGCGGGAGGCTCGCGAGAGGACGGCGCGCGAGCACACCAGGAGGTCGAGCGTGGCACGGCTGAAAGCCTCGGCCGAGCAGCTTGCACTGCCAGACTCGGAGACGCGCGTGAGCGACAAGGCGCTGCGTATTCTCGGCGACGAGCGGCTGGCCGAGCTCTCCCGGCGCGTGGTGACTCGCGAAGAGCGCCGCGCTGCCGCCGGGAAGCCAAAGGTCATGCAGCTCCTGGGCGAGCCCGAGGTGCTCGGCCGCCAAGCCCTGCAAAGGCTGGGCAGCGGCATGGACGACGCCCAGCGGAGGGCGCTGATGCGGAGTCGCGAGTTGGAGTGCGTGCAGCGCGCCGCGGCGGCTCAGATGGCCCTGCGCGCGGTGCTCCGTGCTGTGCCGAACGAGCAGCAGCTGGCGATCCCCGACCGCGCCACGCAGCGGCCTGTGAGCGACAAGGCGCTGCGCTTCTTTGGCGAAGCAGACTTGGAGGAGCGCGCGCGTCGCGTCGTTACGCCCGAGATGCGCAAGAACGTCAACGCCAAGACGCTGCGCCTGCTTGGGGACGAGAGGCTGCTGGGGAGCAAGGAGCGGCAGCTGCTTGGTGGACTGGACTCGCCCGCGGCAGAGCAGCGCCGCGGCCGGTGGTGGAGCGGCGTAGCGCTTCAGTTGCAAGTGATGCTGCCCCGGCGCCGGTGGTAAGCCGTCAGATCCTGCGGCCTCGGCGCCGGCCGGCAGAGGGCGCGCACAGATTAGCTATGTTGTTGTTTTGTTTGATTGGTCAAGAGATGATGCTGCGCAAAGCTGCTCTCTCTCTCTCTCTCTCTCCTTGACTGGTTGATTGACATGGCATCAAGAGAGAGCTAGCTGGAGCTGCCTTCAGAGGTGTCGCTGTCGCTGATCCCCGCCATCTCGCGGATGCGCGCCTCCACCAGGGCCTCCACCTCGGCCTCGTCATGGGCCGAGTCCCCCGTGGCCTCGCTGTCCATGGAGACGGACGACTTGTCTAGATAAGCGCGGTACCGCTCCCGCATCGCCTTGCGCACGTGCTCAGACTGCATGCACGTCTCCACCTTGCCCTTGGAGCGGCACCGGTCCCAAGCCGCCCGCGTGTACTTTTTCAGCTCGCGCAGGTTGGCGTTCTCTACGCGCGTCTTGTAGTCGTGGAGCTGCGCCGTGGCCAGCACGGCCGACTTGGCCAGCGACCACTTGCCCGAGAACTCGGCGCACGGGTTGTAGGTCGTGTTGCGCACATGCGCTTCGTAGTCGCTGTGCACGAGGCGGAAACCGCCATATCGGTCGCCGAACCGCATCCCGGCAAAGCTCTCGGGCACGTCTGACAGCTCCAGCACCAGCGACTTGAGCTGGTCTTGCATGGGCGCAATCACCTCCTTGGCCACGCGCGGCGTGCGGGAGAGCTGCGGGCTCGCGTTCGCCGCCACATACCAGAACGTGTACTGGTCGTCCAACATAAAGGTGAGCTCCAGCAACTGGTAGGCCTTCTTGCGCCGCTGCAGGTGCGGCTTCGCAGCCTGGAACAGCAAGCGCATCACCTGTTTGGCGTACGTTTCAAAGGCACTGCTCACAAACAGGTCGCCCGCCTTGGCTTCTTGCGAGAGCAGCCGCTGAAAGTCGGCAAAGGTGAGCTCCGTGGCGCCGAGCTCAAACTGCTCGCGCCCGCCGCCGCCGCCGCCGCCATGCGCCGGGAGCACCTCGCGCAGCAGGCCCCCGAGGTCGTCTTCCTCTGGCCCGTCTGCGCCGCCGTCGTCGCCACCCTGCGGGCCCATGTGCTCAGTCGTCCGCACGTAGCCGTCGTGGTAAAACACCACAAAGGGTTCTGTGCAGGCGATGAGCATGTAGGCGCGGATGTCCCACGAGCGCTTCTTGAGCTTCAAGCGGTTGGTGACGTGCTTTTGCACCACCACGCGCAAGTGCTCGGGCGCGGCGTGCGCCGCGCGCTGAAAGCTCGCGATCGGGTCCCGCCCCGTCTTGAGCGTGCCCTTGGGCACCGCGCCCTCGCAGTTGCGCAGCCGCGGCACCGCCGCCTTCTAGGCGAAAACACAAAGTCCGAGGCGCGGTTGCCGTCCAAGGGCTTGGCGAGCCAGCGCGAGGGCGTGCGGTACTTTAGCAGCGCCTGGCACTCTTCCTCCAGGAAGACCCGGTAGGTGGCCGGCATCACGAAGAGCTTGTTGAGCGAGCAGCCGTGCTCGCGCGCAAAGCCCGCGAGGAGCGAGGCCTGGTCCGCCTTGGTGCCGCCGATCAGCTCGGCCCCAGCCACGTCGTCCACAAAGCCGAGGAAGAGGCGCTCGGCAGCGTTGCGCGCCTTGGCCGCCTGCCGGCGCGCCTCTTTGCGACGCGCCTTGCACTGTTTCGTGTTGCAGTCCGGCGCCACGTCGTCCAGGAACGACTGGGCCGCCGCGAAGCCCGTGTAAGCCGAGAAGCGCTTCATGGCGTGGCCCAGCACCTTGAAGCCCTCCTCGTTGTTGTGGAACTCAAAGCACGGGTCGTAGCTCAGGCCCTCGCGGGCCTCGTCCAGCTCGCTAAAGATGAGCTCGTAGTCGCCGTACCGGTCCCCCGCGCGCATGCGCTCAAACACGGTCGGGTGCTCGTGCAGCTCCATGACCAGGTTAAACTGCTCGGCAACAAAGCTGCGCGTGTCAAAGTTGAGGCTCCACGTGTACCCCGGGTACCCGTTGGCCTCGATGAAGTGCACGCGAAACTTGTCGTCGATCATAAAGTCGAGCCCAAAGATGTGGAAGGACCCGCGGCGGCGCGCCAGCTTGCGCCGCGCGCTCTGGAAGACGAAATTGGCCGCTCGCTTCACGTAAGGGTCGAGCACGCTGTCCACGTAGAACGCGCTCGCGCGCCCCGTGCGCGCCAGGTAGGCCTGCAGGCGCTCGAGCGTCCAGATGTGCTCGCTCAGCTTGAAGTTGTCGCGCATCGACTGGTAGTGCGTGTTGGTCAGGTACACGGCCCGGTTCTTGCTCGTCGCGCTGTACTCGAACAACGACCGGCGCAGGTAGCCGCGGTGGTAGAAGACCACCCAGGGCTCGGAGCTCGCGATGAGCATGTACACGCGCATGTCAAACTTGGCGCGCTCCACCAGCAGCGGCTTCTCGATGTATTCTTGCACCAGCACGCGTTCCAGGGCAGACATGGACGGGTTTTGCTTGCAGGGGAAGAACGCCTTGGCCTTCTTCTGCACCGACTGCACGCCAGTGTGAAATGTGATGCCCTTGCCCTGCGACCCCGTCTCCGGCTTGAGCAGGAACGACTTGCCGTTGCCCTTGTTGCTGACGAACGCCTCGCACTCCTCCTGGATGTACAGCCGGTACTGCGCCGGCTGAAGCGCCAGGTCGTTGTACGTGCACTCGTACCGCCGCTTGACCTTGTTGTTGTGCTTGCCGCCGCCGTTCCCCGACTTGTCCGGCAGCGCGCTCTTGCGGCGCACGAAAGACTGCTTGACGCGCAGCTGCTGGCCCTTGTTGCCGCCGATCGCGTCCGCGCCGTCCAGAACGCTCAGATAGGTCTTGCCCTCCTGCTGCGTGTACGCCACCTCAAACTCTTGCGGCCGCTCGTTCTTGAGCTTGGTGAGCTCGGTCGTGTCCGACTCGAGCCACGTCAGCCGCACGTTCAGGTTATCCCTGAACTTTGTCGTCCCGTTCACCGCCGCCGCCACCTTGGCGTTTTTGTACATCATGCGCCACTTGCGGTTCGTGAGGTCTTCCAGCGCCAGTCCGCGGCACTCGTCGCGCAGGCACCCAAACGTGCGCCGGTTCGTCTTGGCCTGCACCACCGGACTCGTGATCTGCCGCTGAATCTTGAACTTGCCGCCCACGTCGCCAGGATCTGCGCCAAACCGTGCGACGGCGGCCTCGCGCTCGCTGCCCTGCATACGCTTGCGTTCGCGGTCTGGCCGCAGCGACCAAGGCGCAGGTCCGAGCGCCCCGCCGGCCCCGTCGCCGCCCGACTGGTGCTCTTGCCCGGCCGCTCGCCTCTCGCGGGAAAGCATAACGGCCAAGGTGCTGCCGCGCGACACCACTGCGGCCAGCGCGCCCAGGAGAAGTGCCGTGGCGGCGAGTCCAATTACCATCCGCGCATTCGGGTCTTTTAACGCCCGGAGGCGAAGCCAAATGAGGTAAAGCCGCGGCGACGACTTGCCCCGGTTGCTACCGCCACGTGGGTCGCCGTGCTGCGGCGCCGCCTCGTCCTCGACGCCCGCTTTGCGGCGTCGCGCGCGAGAATTAGCTGATGGGGCGGCACCTGAGGCCTCCACCTTGCCGTTCAGGCCGCCTGGCCTCGCCACTGCTGCGCGGTTGCGCGCCGCCGTGGCGCCCGCTTCGCGTGGCTGGGTGTCGCCCGCGGCGCCCGCCGCCGCCGCCGCCGGCCCCGATCATGATCGGATCCTGCTTTCCAACAATGCAACATTGCAACAACCTGCGCCACGACATTACAATGACATGGCTATGACCTGAAGGACATCATCACAATGACGTCGCACTTACACGCCAGGCTCCTCGGCGCGGCGGCTTGCGGCGCCTGAGCGACGACGGCTGTCGCGTTGCTCGCCGCCGCTGCGTTGCCTGGCCACTGCTGGCAAGGCGGGCGCTACGCGACCCGGCCCGCCCACAAACTCACTCACTCACACTCACTCAACCGCTCACTCAACCAAGCTGTCGACCAAGTCATCACCCCCATGGCCGTGTCGCGCCACCTGACCTGCCGCTGGAACCGCTGTCCGCCGCACAGTTCGCCGCCATGATCACATGATCTCATGACCTCCCACACCTCCACGCCACCTCCACCAGGTGCGGCAACGCGCTGATTCTAGTGGCTCCAGCGATCGCGAGATCCCGCGCTCGCGTGCGCCTCCTGCGTCCGCGGCGCGACGCGGCCGCGCCCCCCGACCCGGCCGAGCGTGTCCGCGGGAGCCGCCGGCTCGTCGCGAGCGACCGCAGCACATGCTCCCGCATGGCGCGAGAGATGAGTCCAGTGAATGCAATGACGTGGGACGTCATTCGGGACGTCAACCAAAGACGTGCCGGATAGAACTCGAACGGACGGGCCAACGACTTTTGGGTGATCAGAAAGACCTGCCAAGGTCATTGCGATGACCTGACAATGACTGGAGCGATCACGTGCGAAACTCGGCGGTTGGGAGGAGAGCGAGCTCAGCGAGCAGCCGCTTTGCACGATGCCGGAGAGCTCCATGCGGGTAAGTGCGCCTCGCGGCGGCGGCGGCGGCGGCGGCGGCGGCGGCGGCGCGTGGGCCGCGGCCACGGCCGCGCGGCCACGCGAAGCCTCGTGCGCGGGCCTGGCGGGGCAATGGTTAAGCTAATGGTAATGTTTGGCTTGCACGCACTAGGTGGCGGTGCGGACGCGACCGCTGTCGGGGGGAGAAGGCGCGCGGCGAGCACATCGTCGTGCAGGCCTTCTGCAGCGAGCGCGTCGTGCGCATCACGCGGCAAGGGCGCGCCGGAGCCGTGCTCAGCTCGGAACGCGGCGCGCAGCACCAATACCAGTTCGACAAGACCTTTGGGCCTGGCGCGCAGCAGCAGGAGGTCTACGAGGGCACCACGCGCGCGCTGGTTGCCGAGACGCTCAAGGGACGCAACTGCACGGTCTTCGCGTACGGCGCCACGGGGGCGGGCAAGACGCACACCATGTTGGGCACGGACGAAGATCCAGGCATCATCCCGCGCGCCTTGGTCGACATGTTTCGTGGCATCGCCCGCATCGAAGAGAGCTTTGCGAGCGACCCCAACGCGGGCCGCAACGAGACCGCGAGTGGCGCATCAAGGTGAGCTACCTCGAAGTGTACAACGAGACGATCTTTGACCTGCTCACGGACAAGCAGCGCCCGCTGCAGCCATGCGAGGACCCCAACGACTCTCGCGTCAAGGTGCTGGGGCTCACCGAGCTCCGCGTGACCGAGGTGGCGCAGGTGCTCGACCTGCTGCGAGCCGGCAACGCGCGGCGGCGCATGGAGAGCACCGCCGCAAACGAGGTCTCTCACGCGGTCACACGCCGTCATCCAAGTCAACGTCGAGTGCGAGCAGGTGGAGGTCCTGCAGCCCGAGGCAACAGCTAGCATGGAACGTCGTCGCCGGCCAAAGCGCGCCGTCACGACGTCGACGCTGGCGCTGATCGACCTCGCCGGCAGCGAGCGGGCGGCGTCCACGCAGAACCGCGGCGCGCGGCTGCGGGAGGGCGCCAACATCAACCGCTCGTTGCTCGCTCTGGCCAACTGCATCAACGCGCTGAGCCAGAAGAAGCCAAGCCGCGTAAAGTACCGCGACAGCAAGCTCACGCACTTGCTCAAGTCCTCGCTCGAGGGCAACTGCCACCTGTCCATGATCGCGGCCATCAACCCGTCGCACAAGTGCTACGAGGAGTCGCACAACACTCTCAAGTACGCCAACCGTGCCAAGGACATCAAGATCCGAAACAGCCCGCAGCAAAACCGGCGCCAGGTCACCGACTCCAAGGAGACGCACCGCATTGACGAGCTCGAGGCGGAGAACCAGGAGCTGCGCGAGCGACTTTCGGTGGTCAGTCGCCAGTCTGCGGCGTCCGAAGACCCGCTCAATAGCGTCGTCAGCGGCGTGCGCGCCATCGCCCCGCTCACAGCGCCGGCCGAGCCGCCGCTTCCGCCGCCGCCGCCTCGCGCGGCGCCGTCCACGCCGCCGCGGGGGCAGCAGCCACAGGTGTCGACACCCTCTGGAGCGGAGGCGGACAAGCGCCTTCAGTCGCGCGTGCAGGCGCTTGAGCTCCAGAACCGGACTGGCGTCGCTGGCCTCGAGCAAGCTGCGCGTGACGCCGCGAAAGCTCGCCGTGGAGACTGCGGCGCGACGAGCGCAGGCGGAGTACGACGCCAAGCTGCGCGACCTGGAGGCCCTTGTGCGGGAGCAGCAGAAGCAGATCGAGCGGCTCGCCCGCGCCGCCGCGAGCGGCCCGCCCCCTCCAGTGCCGGAGCGCAGCAGTGCCTTGGAGGAGGACAGTCGCGGCTCGAGCAACAACATGATCACCAACCTGATCAACAACAAGAGCAGCAGCAGCAGCAACAACAACAGCGACGCGCGACGGAGCAGTCGGCGGCAGTCGTTCATCCCCAAGCCGGCCAAGAAGCGGCAATCGGCCGGCGTAGGGACGCCGGGGGAGCCGGCCCGGCTCAAGCAAAAGGTGGCGCACGCCAACCCGCCGAGCCCCTCGAGCCCTGGGCAGAGCAGCCTGCCACCGCCGCCGGGGACGCCCAGCGACTCGTCGCTCCCTGGAGCTCGCTCCCTGTTCAAGTACACGCGACTGCGCATGCGGAGTGCAGCCAAGTCGCGCTAGAGCTGGAGCTCTGCGAGCAGCGGCCGATGTCATACAACGTGGGGTGTGTTTACTTGTCCGAGCTACGCGGCTGGCTGGCTGGCTGCTGGCTGGCTGGCTGGCTGGCTGGCTGGCTGCTGGCTGGCTGGCTGGCTGGCTGGCTGGCTGCTGGCTGGCTGGCTGCTGGCTGGCTGGCTGGCTGGCTGGCTGGCTGGCTGGCTGGCGCTCTTCACTTGTCCTTCTTGCCCTCGCGCGCGTGCTTGGCCGCGATGGCGTCCTTGAGCTCGATGCGCTTGACGTCCACCAGCAGGTGCGAGGTCAGGTAGAGCGAGTTGAGCATCTGGAAGAGCATGAGCAGGATGAGCGGCAGCGCGAAGACCACGCCGGCAAAGACACCGTTGGCATCAAAGTAGTCTTGCGTGGCGAACTCTCGCCAGTGCTCGTGGCCGTACGCGTTGAGGCGTTCCGCGGAGAACACGCAGGCCGCGGCAAAGCAGAACACGACCGCCTGCACGCTGGCCATGCGTCGCGTGCCCAGGGCCAGGAGCCACAGACCACATGCCCGCCGAGCAGCGCCTGGAGCCAGGGCTCGTCCTTCCAGGCCACGGCGTGGACGAACGCCATCACGTTGTCGTACAGGCCCTCGTACCCGGCGCCCTTCTTCATCTCGCGCCCCAGCACCTGCCGCGCCATGTCCTCGAGGCCCGACATGTCGTCCACCGGCTTCTCGTTCTTGGCCTGCGCCAGCCAGGTCTAACCGCAGACGTGCCCAGGTGAGACCAATGACCTGGGCCACGTCATTCAGGAGAGCACGCCGCCGCGGGCTTGCTTGAGCCGCGCCTGCGTGCGCAGGAGCTCGTTGAGCGCCGACATGTTCTCCAGCGGCCGCTCCAGCCCTTGGCCGGGCTCGACCTGCGGCAGCGACAGCGCGGCGCCAGCACTTGCATTAGCATCGGCTGCGCCGCCTCCCGGCGCCGCCTGCAGCGCGAGCGTGCGCGGGGACCAGGCGCCGGGCCCTGCGCGCTCGGGCGCTGCTGGCGTCCTCGCTTGGCGCTCGCTCGGCGGGACTGTGGCGGCGATTGGCGCCTGGGCGACCTGACGACGACTCTTGCCGCCGCCGCCGCCGCCGCCGCTCAGCAGACTGCGCAGCTGCTCCACGCTCATGACCTGCGGACGGCGCTTCTTGCGGCGCTTGGCAGCCGCTGCCTTTGGCGTCGCGCTCTCCGCCCTGGCGTCGCTGGTCGCAAGCTCCTCCGCCTGGTCCGGCGGCGGCTGTCGCTGCTGCGTCGGCTGTTGCTGCTGCGTCGGCTGCGCGAGCTGCGTCTGCTGATGGTGGACGAGGACTGACTGTGCTTGCCGTCGCTCTCGTTGTTGCCCTCCTGACGACGGCCCGGCCACCGACGCCGACGCGAAGCTTGCTTGGCTTGGCGGCGGTCGTGGTCGTGGTCGAGGTCGAGGTCGAGGTCGTGGTGGCGCGCAGTGTTGCGAGCTGATCGCGCAAGGCCTCGTTCTCCTGGCGCATCTGGAGCATCTGCCGCGCGATGAGCCCTGCGCCCTCCTCTGTCTTCGCCCCCGGCCGCTCTGGCATGCCGGCGGGCGGCGCGACAGCGTGCGAGTCGAGCAGGTGCAGGAGGATCTGCTCGTGGTCGCGCAAACGCTGATTCTCCGCCAGGAGCGTGGCACGCTCGGCCTGAGCAGCGCGGCTTTGGGTTTCGGCCAGCTCCATCCGCTGCCGGAGCTCAAGCTCGAGCTCGTGCATGCGCTTGACCATGGCAATTGCAGCAAGGAGCTCCCCGCGCAGGACAGCAGCGCCCTTTGTATGCACGGGCTGACCAGCCCCGCCGACAGCCGGCTCGTCGGCCGCCGCGGCGTCGCCCGCCCCTTGACCGGTGCGGTCGGCCAGCGCGAGAGCAGAGAGGCGCTGCGCCTGGTGGAGCTGCTTGCGAAGCAGCCGCACCTCGGCCTGGAGCTCGTTGATGCGGCGCGTCTTGGCGTCCTCGTTGCGGCGGGGCCGGTTGCGAATGGTGCTTGCTCGGGCCGCGTACGCAAGCGTGCTGAGGTTCTCCTCGGCGTGCGCGTCCAGGGGCGAGACGCACGCCACCATGAGGCCAGAGCGGTCCCGCCAAGCGCGTGCTGCAGCAGCGAGGTCAACTTGGAGTCCCGGAACGGCATGCACTGCCTTGCTAGGCTGCTGCTGCTGCTGCGCGAGCGCCGAGATCACGTTGCGCAGCGCGAAGAGAGAGCTGTTGATACTCGTAGCCTCCCGCAGCGTCTTGCCGCGCGCGCCTGTAAGTGCTACGCGCTCGCTGCCTGCCAGGTCGACGAGCGAGAGCCGCGCAGAGACGCGCGCCGCCAGAGATCGTCCGGGTCGCGGGCGTCGACTTGCACGGTGAAGAGGCAGTGCGAGCGCGAGCTGGCGGCGTTGAGAGCGTGCGCGCCCATGGCCTTGGCCTTGACGCCGCGTTCGAACTGCGCCACGAGGTCCTCCGCCGACTCGCACGCCGGCTCCTCGAGCTTGTCGACGTAGAAGCGCTCGCCTGCGCTGTCGAAGCGCATGCGCAGTCCCTGCTGCTGCTGCTGCGCCTGCTGCGCCTGCTGGCGCGCCGCTGGCGCAAGCAGGTCGAGGATCTTTTCGTTGTAGATCTGCACAAGCTGCAGCGCACGCGGTGCTCCATACGCGTCCCCGCGGCCTGGCGGCTCTTGATGCGCGAGAACAACTCGGCGGCGGTGCGCGGGACGACGCCGAGCCGTTCGCGCTGCGTGGCGCTGAGGTCCACCGCCACCGTTGGTGCCAGGCCTGGCATGGGCTGCTGCTCGCGGTAGTGCAGGCCCTCCATGGTGTAGGTCTTGCCGCTGCCCGTCTGCCCGTACGCGAAGACGGTGGCGTCGAAGCCGTCGAGTACCGCGTCGATGAGCGCGTCCATGTGCGCAAAGACGCCTTCCTGCGAGGTCGTTGGGCCCAGCACGGCGTCCAGCTGGAAGGTCTTGCGCACCACCGCGCCGTCGTCCGCCTCTTGCTCGAGGTGCACGGCGCCCTTGTCCGTGTCCACGCTCAGATTGCCGCTCGCCGCGCCGCGCCGCGCCTCGTGTTCGAGCACGGGTCGCACGCGCGCAATCACCTTGATGCGCTGCTGCTGCCGCTGCTCCTGCTCTTGCCCCTGCTCTCCTCTCGCTGCTCCAGCTCTCGCTGCTCCTGCTCAATGCCCTGCGCTTCCTCATGCTCGGGCCGCCGCAGCAGCTGCCGCGGCGGCTCGGCGCCTTGGCCAGGGCCTTGCCGGGCGTGCGCGGCGCCGGCGCGCTGTCCGTCGGCCTCCATGGCGGCGTCCGGGAGCTCGAGGTCGGCCTCGTCAACGGCCATCTGCGCGTCGGCCGACTACGTGTGCTGCAGGCAGAGGAAGATCCATCGCGAGATGGAGACGGTGCCGCCACGCAAGCGCGCCAAGCTGAGGTCGCCGAGCGGCGCGGCGGCGGCCAAAGCGCCGAGCGGCGCTAGCGTCGCGCCCGCCGCGCTCAAGCAGCAAGTGGCCGCCAAGCTGGCCAAGACGGCGGCGCAGAGGCGGGATCCTTCGCTGATCAAGTGGAGCCCCGAAGCTTGGGCGAGCTGGAAGGCGTGCCCAGCGATGGCGCAGGTGGAGCGCACGCCGCTGTGGGTGCTCAAGACGCCTCTCGCCAGCGTGTACGAGAGCGAGGCGGGCGCCCCGGCGGAAGGGGGTGAGCCGTTCTTCACGCTCGATGAAGCGTGCGAGCGGCTGACCAAAGAGCAGCAGCTCTGCACGCTGTTCGTGGAGGCCACCCCCGACGGCGACTCGGTCTTGTACAACCGCGCCGAGATGTACGAGGAGTGGGACCTGGACCGCAAGCTGCTGGCCATCGAGGCGACGCAAGCCAAGGACCTAGAGCCGCGGGTGCTGCGCTTCGTGCCGCCAAGTCGCGCCCAGGTGGCAGACTTTATCTCGTGCGTCAAGGGTGCGGTGCGCGACGACCCGGGCGCGAGCGTGGGCGTCGTGAGCACGCACGGCATGAACCGCGCGGGCGTGCTCGTGTGCTCGTACCTCGTGGAGGTGGGCAAGATGCCCTTGCGAGATGCGGTGGCCCGATTCGCCAAGGCGCGGCCGCCGGGCATTTACAGCAAGTCGTGCATGCTAGCGTTGCAGCGCCGGTACGCGCCCACGGTGCCCTTGGCGGTGCCAGCTGCGCCAGAGTGGGACAAGGAGGCCGTCACGGTCCAGGCGGCCAAGCCGGTGCCGAGCACACTGCCGCCGCTTGGCGCGCCGGCAGGTCCCAAGCCGGCGGGAAACACCCCAACCTCCTCCTCGTCCTCCTCGTCCTCTAGGAAGGTGGCGGCGGCGGGGGCAGCGGCAGGGGCAGCGGCAGCGGCGCCGCAAACGCAAGCAGAGAAGGCGGAGCCGCCTCCCCCAAAGCCGTGGCAGCGCGGGTGGAGCAAGCGGGAGAACAGAGCGTTCTTCTTCAACCCCGACACCAAGAAGAGCGTGTGGAAGCTCGAAGACTGCAAGTGATGGACCGGTAGACAGGGAGGGGGCTTGCTTGCAAACTTGGGGTCAATCTCCGACGTCTGGCCCGTCACTCGTCGCCCTCCTGCTGGTCGCGCTTGTCCGGCACCTCGACCAGGTGCACGGTGGCGTTCTTAAAGTCGGGCCTGCGCGAGTATCTAGCCGTGCCGTACGTCTTCGCCGCGCCGCGAAAGTTGGTGGTCTCCACCTTGAACACCTGAAGCCGTAGATCTTCTCCATGTACTCCTTGATCTCAAACTTGTTCATGCTCGGCGGCACGCGCAGCTTGATCTTCCGGGTTGAGATCGCGGCGGAGGTTCCCCTGCACGACGATCTTGTGCGTGGGCATCCTGCGGTCTCGTCAGGCGCCATTCTGAGCCATCGCTCGCGCGAGCACTAGCCCTGCCGCTTGCGGCATCTGGCTCACTTACCACCGAAAGTTGTGGCCCTTGAGCAGGTGCGGCACCTTGCTCGCGGCCTGCTTGACCGCATCGGGCACCCTGCTCGACGCCATCCTCCTCCTCCTCCGCCGCCTCCAACTCGCGCGTCGCCTCTGAGCCACGCTTTGCCACACATAGAGGAGGGAGGACGAGAGGAGGAGGACAGAGCTGGCCGTCGAGGCGCACGCCGCCGCAGAGCCGGCGGAGGTGTCGTCGCGCAGCGGCCGGGCGGCTAGAGGATGGCGCAGTAGTCGCGGAAGGAGGCGCTGCTCTTGGCGTTCTCGGAACCAAAGGCCAGGCTAATGTAGGTCCCCGCAAAGATGTGCGAGATGGTCAGGCGCGTCTTGTGGCCCGGGCGCGTCGCGGGCACTGGCGTCGGCTGCGTGACGTAGAGGTCGTTCCCGTTGGCGATGCCCAGACGACCGTCCTCGTTGTTGCCCCAGACGTACAGCGTGCCGTCGCGAGCGAGCGCGAGCGAGTGGTAGCCGCCGCAGGCCACCGCATCGATGTGCGTGTCCGCCAGCGCCTGCACCTTGACCGGGAAGATCTTGTGGCGCTGGTCGCCGTGGCCAAGGCGACCAAACTCCCCGCGGCCCCACGAGAATAGCTCGCCATCCACCGAGATCGCCATGTTGTGCTTGCCCCCGCAGCTGAGGTCCTTGATGCGTGGGGCTCGTCCAGGTACGCCACGGCGTTGCCCGAGCGCGTGCGCGCCGCCCACTGGATCACCTTGGTCGGCGTGTCCCGCATGTCGAATAGGTTGCCCTCCAGCCCGCGTCCGCCGAGCTGAAAGTTGCGGCCGGAACCCCACGTGTAGACGTGCCCGCGCGTGCGGCACACCATCGCGCTGTGCTCCCACCCGCAGCGCACCATCGAGGCCCGTTCGTCCTCCAGGCTGGTGATGCGCCGGGGCTGGAGCTCGTTCTCCTGGCCGCCGTGTCCGAGACGGCCGTCGAGGCCGAGGCCCCAGCTGTACATGATGCCGTTCTGGTCCAAGGCCAGCGTGTGGTAGCTCCCACACGCCACCTCGACGATGTGCACTGATCCATACTCTGTGTCGTCTGCGGGCGTCGGGTCGTTCGATGTCTTTGCCGCGCGACCGACGTCACTGTCCTCGTCTTCCGGGATCTCCACGATGGAGATACTCTTGTCGACTCGTCGCCCCGTGCATTTCCTGCTAGCCCCTCGACGAGGCGCGGTTCGGCGGCGTCGCCGACCTCGCCGTGGCCGAGCTGGCCGTACACGCCCGATCCCCACGTGTAGACCTCGCCGCCGCGCAACACGGCGACCGAGTGCTCGCGGCCGGTGGCCACCATGACGACGCCCTTCTTCTGGAAGAACTTTATCTTGCGCGGGATCATCTGGTTGCTGCGGTTCTCCTGGCCAAGCTGCAGCTGTTTGCCGTAGCCCCAGGTGTACACATCGCCGCGCTTGCTCAGCGCCACGGTAAAGCACACGCCAGCAGACAGCTGCGAGATCACCTGCCCTTGCAGCAGCACGCGGTCCAGGGGCTTTGGCGCGGCCTGGTTTTGCTCGTCCCCGTGTCCGAGCTGGCCGTACTTGCCCCACCCCCACGTGTACAGCGCGACCTCCATGGCCGCACCACCGCTCCCGTCTGCTCGCCAACGTCCGCCGCGTGCCGGTCACGACGCCAGCACGTCCGCCCTCGACGTGCAGCTTGACCTCCGCGACTACCTCGGACGTCTTCGTACTACTGGCCGTACTACTGGCCGCGACTACGGCAGATGACCTCAACGGATCGCTTTGCTGCTGGGTGGGGTCCCTCACACACTATGGCAGAGCGCGGGATCTCGATCCAGAGCAGCGCGATGGCGGAGGACGAGCGCAAGGAGCGCGAGCGCTCGCGGCGCGCGCGCAAGTACGAGATGCAGCGCAAGAAGCGCGACCAGCTGACGCAGCAGTTCGAGCAGGTGGCGCAGCTGCTGAACGTGGACGTGAATGCCGTAGATCGGGTCAAGATTCTCACCATGCTGCTCGAGGAGGTCAACAGACGCAACGCGCTGGAGGCGGCGGCGGCGGCGGCGGCGAAGGCGCCGCTTGAGCAAGAGACTGCCGCGACGCACGAGCACCTGGTGCTCCCTGCGCACGCGGGGGTCGCAGAGGACCACGCTGCGGGCGCGGGCGCGGGCGCGGGCGCGAGCGCAGCGGCCGTATTGCCAGATCAGGCCTGGACAGCGCCGCCACAGCAGCACGCAGCGCAGCCGTACGACGAGGCGTCGCAGTTCGACGGCTTCCAGTGGTAAACTATGTACGTACTTGTGTGTCTGTATGCGTGATTGCTGGGATGGAGCGAGCGAGCGAGCGAGGGAGGGAGGCGGCAGCAGCGATAAGCGCCCTCTGTGCTTGCAGAGTTTCCGCGCAGAGTCGTCATTCGCGCGGGCGCTGCTCCTCGTCCGTCGTCAAGACGGGACGAGGAGCGGCCCACGACTGTCAGACTCGGCCGCGATTGCACCCTCCTCCCTCTCCCTTCCTTCGCGACCCCGCATCCCCAGCCTGGCCGCCACAGCCGCCACGGCGGCCGCGGGCAGAGGCATCCTACCCTCCCCCTCGCTGGTCTACTACATCCAAGCCACGCGAGCGATCTATGCGCGCGCAGGCCTGAAGACCAGCGAGAGGGACAGCACTCAGTGGCGCCAGCGCGCCTCCGGGTGGCTGTCGCCCTTGGCGACGCCATCCTCGAAGGAGTGGCCCAGGAAGAGCTCGCAGCCCTTGCACCAGACCTCCTCCACGGTGCACGTGTACCCGTTGTAGCCCACGACGGGCACGTGCAGCAGCGCGTCAGCGTCCGCCGCGGCGCGAAAGCTTGGCCAGATGCACGGGCCCTTCCACTTGTCCTCAGAGCGGTACAGGCGGCGGTCGCAGCGCGCGCAGTGGTACTCGCCGGCCTCCCAGTGCTCGCGGAAGCCCTCGCCGCTCACGACACCGCTCACGAGCTCGAGATCATCCTCAATGCGCTCCGACAGCGGGCGCTGCGAGATGGCAAAGTAGTTGCCGCGCGACGACAAGCTCACGTCCTCGTACAGCGCCCAGCGCCGCCAGCGCGGCTCGATCAGCGCCAGCGACGGCGCCATCGCTGCCGTCACAAAAACCAAGCCTCCGATGCCAATGCAATGCGCGTGGCGTACACGGCACACGTGCCATGTACGCCACACGTGCCGTGTACGGCACCAGGTGTACCGTGGAAACGGCCATGCGACGGAGGCGATGGGACGGAGCGGCGGCGTCTACATCGACCTCGAGGCGGAGCAGCGCAAGGAGCGCGAGCGCGAGGAGGCCAAGGCGCGCGCGAGGGAGGAGAAGCTCGCCAAGGAGACCAAGGCGCTAGCGGCGCGTCGCCGTGAAGATGTGTAGGTTGCTCGGGATGTGGTCTGGAGGACGTGGGCAGGGATATATGGGTCGAGGCTGACAGCGGGGGGCGCGCTCCAAGGCTCTGGGCGTACAATATGTACGTGCTGGGCGTGGGGCCCGCGGTGCTGGCCTTCGTGACGGTGCTGGTCGGGCCGTTCGTGCACAAAGCTGGCGAGCGGTGTCGCGCACGGCCCTTGACGCGTAAGTTGCGTGGCGGGTGCTAGCTGGCTGGCCGGCTGGCTGGCTGGCTGGCCGGATGGCTGGCTGGCGGGCGGGCTGGCGAGGGGCTACGGCAAGGCGCTGACGCCGGGACCTTTACGGCGCGCGCAGCCTTCGTGCGCATGTTCATTGCCCTGGCTTACATATACCTGTTCGTGTACACGTGGATGCTGATGGGCCCGCTGCCCTTCCGGGGGCGTACCAAGCCGCTGCGGGTGTTCTTCGCCATTTACGCCTTTGTGGCCTTTGTAACGTACGTGGCGGGCACGGCGGTGTTGGTGACTGGGCCTGCTTGCCAGGACCAAGCGCCCATGCAGTACGGGTTCTTCAAGTTTCAGATCGCCATTTTTGTGCTTGGCGGTCTGTGCGCGGGCGGCAAGCTGGCTTTGGAAAAGTACGACCGCAAGGTGCTCCTTTGGCGCAAGGAGAAGCGCGCCAAGATGAAGGAGGCGCTCAAAGGGGAGATGGAGCGCGCTGACGACGAAGACGACGACGACGACGACGACGACGACGGCGACGACGGCGACGACGGCGACGAGGGGGAAGAAGAGGGGGAGGGCGACGGCGGTGGCGGCGAAGAAGAAGAAGAAGACGACGACGACGAGGAGGACAACGGTGACGGTGGTGAGGAGGGCGACGGCGACGAAGAAGGCGGAGAGGCCAAAGCCGGTAGTGGCGGCGGTGGCAGCAAAGTGGAAGAGGGAGAGGGAGAGAAGGGCAAGGAAAAAAACAAGGACGCGAAAGCCAGCTGACATAAGAGTCTCCGGTGGCGTGGCCTGATGCGGGTCGGCGCTTGGTGCTCGATGGTGCGGCGGCTGATAGTGGCCGGGCGGCGGAACAGACGAGTGCTTGAGGTGGTGGTGGTGGCTCTGCTCGTAACCCCGTACGGCGGAGCGTAGTGAAGCCCTGCGCCGTGAAGCTGCGGGTTCATGTATAGATGGTGCGGATAGGCCATGCCGTGTGGCATCGACGGCGGCATTGCGTGTGGGGCGGCATTCCATGTGCGCCCGGGTACAAGCCTGGCGGCAGGTGCATCGCATGTGGCGGCGGCGGCGGGGCACCTCTGGGCGATGCGCCGTCAGGCGGCGGCGGCGGCGCGCCGACGGGCACGCCTTGGCGGTGCCGCGCAGCGCCCGCATTGTCTGGCGGCGCCTCCTCTGGCGCGGCCTGGCGCTGCTGCGGAAGTCCGAGAAAGTCGATGAGAAAGTCGTAGGCCTCGTCGTCGCCCAGCGAATGCACGAGGTCCTCGCGTCGCAACACGCGCCTGCGAGCCTTGTTGGTAATGTTTAGCGAGCGCAATGTGATGTCTTCCACGAACAGGCTGGCCGCTTCCGTGACCATGCCAACCGCCTCCACCGTCAGTTTTTGCACCTGTGGGTCGAGCTTCATCACGCGCTTGACGCGAGCAAAGGGCAGGAATCGCTGCTTGAAGTCCTTGGTGCTGCGCCTGGAGTCGATGTCCTTGATCCGCGTCTCCCAGAACAGCGCCAGGACCTCTTCCAAGTCAAAGTTGGAGACGGCCGAGGCGTCGCTGTGCTCGCCCTCCTCGTCGCCCTCCTCGTCGTCTCCTGGAGGGTCGCTGCTGGGGGCAGCGGCAGTAGAGTCTGCAGCCGTTGCGGCAGCCCCTGAAGTTGATGCGCTTGCGCCAGTGGCCGCCCCGGGCCCATCGCCGGAGCCAGCGACGTTGGCTGCGGCAGAGGCGTCGTCATCCCCGCCATTCGCTACTCCCGCCTCGCCACCCTCCTTGGCCACTGCCTGCTGCTTCGTCTTGTTCTTGAGTTGCTGCTTTCGGCCCGCCTTGCGCGCGGCCTTCTTGAGCTTGCTCCGAACGACGTCGCTCAGCAAGGGCGTCCCCCTCTCCCTCCATCGCTCGCGTTGCAGGCCCGCTACCAGGCAGGCCCACCAGCAGTTGCGTCGCTACCGATCAAGCAGAACCTGCAGCAGCGTCGTCGTCGTCGTCGTCGGCAGCAGTAGCGCCGCAGCGGTAGCAGCCCGACGCGGTAGCGCCCGCCAGCCCCAGCGGCACGATCGTTCGGCCGAAGTCACCCGCTCACCGCCTCGGATCCGCGCGCCCGCTGCTCGCTTCTGCGAGACTTTCCCGCCCGCCGCTGGTCCTCCGCTTCCCGGCCGTGCCGCTCTAACTGGCAGCCCACCCACCGCAGAGGGAGGCGCAATCCTCCCGCCCTGTGCTCGATTGGTCGGCCGGCCGATGATGATGATCCTCGATCCACGGATGTCCACGACAAGTCCGGTCGCTGCCCTCTCCCTCCCAGCGCCCGTCGGCACCCGCTCGCCACCCGCGTCGCGTGACGCCGATCTACGCCTTGCAGTTGGCCTCTTGCGGCTGCTCGCGCTGCGCTTGGCTGTCGGCCCTCGCCACGGAGCGCTGCTTGGTTCGCCCTGTGCGCGCGAGCCAATCGGAGCGACGCACCCGCAAACCCACTTCGACAAGATTGGCACTGTGCGCTGGGAGGGAATATGGCGGGGGCGACCCGAGGTGGTACTAGGTTGGGTCTGGAGATATGGTAGGACTACGCGGGATCTGGTGTGGGGACCAATTTCTGTGGGGATGGACGCGGGGTCTGGTGAGATATGCTCGAAGGCGCGAGAGAACCGGACTAGGAGAATGGGAAGGCTTGCGAATCAGAATTTTCACTGGGTCTGGTGTGGGTGTAGGTGTCTTAGGGAGTTTGATGCCAAAAGGCCTTAAGAAAGGTTTGGAGGAGTTGCACTTGTTTATAGGAAGAACAGTAGAACGGTAATCCACTCTTGTTGGAGTGGAAAGGGGCAACAGACCTCTGTCCGACACCCTCTTTTTTCCCCACTCCTGCTTGCCTTTCTCTTTTTTTTTTTTTTCCTCCCTTTTTTGGATTGTTGATTTCCTCTGGATGGAGGGAAAAACGAGCTCGAGTCGTTTGGATTGTGAACTGCGAAGGCCTCTTTTGGCGATCGACATGTGATAGATTGATTCTTGATCTGTGGCTCTTGGTGAAAGTCTTGGTGACTGATCGATTGATCTCGAAAGCTACGCCGGCAGTGTCCGGAACCAGCAAGGCTCGGTCTGCGACGTTTCGACCCGTGTCATCCAGGCTGGCGAAAAACGGGAGCCCAAGGACGGTTCTTACCATACATACCTGGTACGTACCGGTGATCGCCACATCTTGCGGTGCCACTGCGGCCATGTGCGCTCGGCTGGCAAAGTTCAAGCGGGCGGTCGTTTCCGCCAGCTCGACTTCCGGTGGGCACTGCAGCGCTTCCGCCCACAATCTTTTCGCGTGGTCACCTGTACCTCTGCGGAGAGCGCCATGAATGATGGTGTCAAGAAGAAGGAAGACACCTTGTAAGTAAAGCACAGCAGACGCATCCACCCGACTCCCATTCCATGAAGGCAATGATGACCCTATCCCTCGTTTCGTGCGCGCTTGGCACTATACGATTGCGCTAAACGAGGCCCCGAGCTGATGAGGTTGTCCATTGACGTGTTAGACGAACGCGCCGCCGTCAGTCCGTCAGCCAGGCCCAGGTGGAGCTCCGAGGACGGTCGCGGTCCTGGCTGCGATGGCGAATAGGCTGTGCTTGCTTTACACAAAGAAAAGGCAGGCGTCAACGGCTCATGATCGCGCTTGGAAATGACTGCGACAGGTCATTGTGAATGACTGCGGCAGGTCTTTGCACTGACCTCATCGATCCGTTTGCAAAAGGGCGCTGAGCGAAAAGGGCGGCAGCGAGGAAGAGGAGGAGCTGGAGGAGCTGGTGGAGCTCGAGGTGGGGGTCGAGGTGGGCGGAGGCCGTACATGAACACGGAGCTCGCTCGACCTGGCGACCTTGTTGTCTCCGGCCGTGGTCAATGGGCGCGGCACACACGCGTCATCAGGCTGCAGACGAGTTGGCAGCTGCCGTCGAGAGCCTGGTAGCAAAGTATGGAACAGATGCCGGGCAGGCTAATCATGACCTCGAGGTATGGGGCGACGTGGTGGCGCTGATGATGAAGCGCGTGCCAGGCAGCAAGGAGGCGCTCAAACTAGCGCTCGCGGAGCTAGAACCTGTCGGCAGCCCTCTTGGGCAGCATGCCAAGCTGCCCCCACTGCAACTACAGCGCACCCTAACGGCGCCGTCGATAGATGCCGCGGCACCAACCGAAGGAGCGGGCGACGCTGCCACCGTGCCGGCCGAGGCAACCGAGCAGGCAGAGGAAGGGCCAGCCGGGCCGGGCCAAGAACGCGGGGACATGTCACATCGCACCTCTGCCGTGGGCGATGCGCCGACAAAGGTGCTGAAGCTAGTAGGCGACACGGAGCTGATGCCCTTCAAGGCAAAGCGCAAGCTCGGCACCGAGGAGCTCGACCCAAAGCAACGGCAGGCGATGCGGGTGGCCGTGGGAGAGCGCGAGTTCGACGAGCGCATGCAGAGGAAGAAAGAGCTCGAGGCAGAGCGGCACAGGAAGGCGAGGAAGTGCTGCGGACAACAGGGCCGGCCGAACCACCGCAGCTCTCGCACCAGCTCGGCGACAAGGCCATGCAGGTCTTTGGCGACAAGAAGCTGGAAGAGGGCATCGCGCGATTTCGTGGCGGGTGTACTCAATCCCAAGGCGCTCAAGCTTGTGGGCGATAGCAAGGTGCTGCCTGGCAAGGCAAACAGCGGCTCGGCGGCGAGGAGCTCACCCCTGCGCAACGCGCCGCGATGGTGACGGCCGAGGCCGAGGAGAAAAAAGCAGCAGGAACGGGAATTCAAGCTCGAGCAGCAGCGGCTTATGCGCACCAGTGAGATTGCGACCGTGGACGAAGAGGTCCTCGCGGCCGCAAAGTCCTCCGCGGACAACAAGGCGCTCGCCAAGCTCGGCGACGCTCAGCTCCTGCCCGACCAGGCCCGCAAGCGCCTGGGATCCGAGGAGCTCTCGCCCGACGTGCTAAGGGACATGCGGGCCAAGGAACCGAAGAACGCGAGGCCAGAGCCAAGGCCAGGGCCAAGGAGCAAAAACTGCTGATCAACGCGACGTGCCTGGCCAAGGATGACGCCCAGGTGATCAAGCAGCAAAAGAGCAGGTCTCCCCAAAGGCCTTGGCGCTGGCGGGCGACGAGAAGCTCGAGCACCTCGCCCGCCGCCAGATTACGAGGCAGATGACCGCGACCGCGAAGACCTTTCAGCTCACCGGGGAAGTGGGCTTCCTGCCCCAAAAGGCGCAGGATCGCATTGGCAGTGCCACCATAGACTCCGGCTCGCGCCCGACGTCGCCAGGGCACCCTCCGTCGCCGTCGCGTCCAGGCTCCGCCATGCCCAGAATTTTCCGCCGCAACTGATCCTACTCACTTTATTGTCGTCAATGTCTCCTGCTCCTGCTGCCACTACTGCCGCCGCCGCCGCCGCCGCCGCCGCTGCTGACCGCACCGCACGCCATGGCGAACGAGCTCTTGCGCCAGCGCCAGCGCCAGCTCTGGCTTGGACCTGTCGCCTTCCGCTTCAAGGAGCCTGTAAAAAATGATGCGCACGCCAAGAGCTCAGCTGAGCTCGTGGCCCACTAACGGAGGCTGGCTGGCCACCCCGACTTGGCTGCAGGCGACGCTTGGGAGAGCGAGGAGCACGCAACGAACCGCAACAGCCTCGTGGCACGCAGCCCACAAACAGCTCCAAAAAAGTCTCGTGCGAGGTGTCCCTTGACGCGCGTACGAGTCCTGCCTGCGCAGGCTCTTTGCCACGCCGAGGCGCAGACCCGCAACCGCCAAGACCAAGCCTGTTACCGGAAAGCCCACCAGCAAGCGACCGAGCAAGCGAGCAAGCAAGCAAGCAGCCATGAAGAGCCTGTCCCTGTTCTGCCTCGGCCTCTTTGCGACTACCGCGCAGCAAGCGCGCGGCCAGGATGCGCCGCCTGCTGGCACGGTCGTGACCGCAAAGGAGCACGGCATCATCCAGGTGCTGCAGGTCACCGGAGCCGTGGTCAAGGCCGACGGCATTGGCGGCACGGCATCGAGCGAGACCCGCAGCATCTACTTTCACGCCATGGACGTCCCCGACGGCGAGGCCTGTGCCGAGCCGACCTACGCGGGCGGCGCCTGGCCCCTCGTGTACGTGGAGACCGTCTCGCTCGACCCGGGCGTCACCGCCGGCCTTTGCCGCGCCGAGCCGCTGCTGGACGAGAGCGGCTCCATCCTGTGCTGCGAGGTCAAGAACATCGGCTGGATGCCCATGTACCAGTACGCGGATGACGCTGACGCGGAGAGCGTCAAGGGGCCCGGCGTAGGCTCGTCCTGGTTCACCTTGGACTCCCTGGGCGGCAGTCCGGCGCCCGGTTCGGAGCCCTCGCCGGGCGTTGGTGAAATCCCGGGAAACGTCCCAGCCAGCGCGGCGCGAGCGAGCTCCGGCGTGGCGGCGGCGGCGGCATCTTGTCGGCTGTTGCGGCCATGATGTAAGATGCCGACCGCGGTGGAAAACCTGACTGACGATGAAAACCTAACTCCTTTTTTACCAATCAGAGCCGCACCGCCATGACGCCGTCTTGTTTGCCATCCGTGTGCCGGTGGGCGGTCGCTCGTCGCTTGTTGCGCGGTTGCAGCACCCACGTGTCGCTCGCCGCCCTTGGGCATGCGTGCCTCTCGACAGCTCGAGCTCCGCCAAGCCGAGCGAGGAAGAGGACACTGCTACTACAGCCTCGGCGGCAAGTCCTCTAGTAGCTAGGGCCTGCCGCGGAGGCAAGCGAGCGAGCAAGCAAGGCAGCAAACGACTGTGATGACTGTGAGTTGATGGACAAGCAGCAGCAGCAAGCGTAGTGGTCTAATCGCGGTGCTTGCGGATCTCCTTCTCGTAGGTGGCATCGCCCCAGGCCACGACGCCCACGAGCGTGAGGAAGGGCGGCACGACGTCAAGAAAGTTGTCCTCCACCTTGTGCTTCATCTTGGCGGGCCACTGCTTGACCCACGAGGTGAGCAGGTCCTGCCGGTACGGCGACACGGTGCGCGTCACGAGGCCGTTCACGGGCGTCCACTTCTTCCAAAGCTTGGCCAGCGCGGGCGCAGCCGGCTTGATGTTCGCGGGCCCAGCCATCCTTGCCTCGCAGTCGGTGTGCGCTTCTTGACTGTCTCGCGAGCAGTTAGTGACCGTCGCTGCCCCAGCCGCCCGCCCTCTCTCCCTCCCTCCTCGCCCGCCCGCCCCCCCGCGCGCCCCGCCCTCGCGCCCCGCCTCGCGCCCGCCCTCTACCTACGCGTCGAGTCCGTCGCCGCGCTGTCGTCTTGCAGAGGCCAAGTCAACCCTAACCCTCGGTTAGGGTGAGGGGACCCTAACCCAATCTAACCGATAAAATATGGCTGGCTGGTTGGCTGACTACGTACGTACGTACGGGTACGCTGTGCCGTACCAGCACGGAACCGCTTCCAAGTAGTTAGCTAGCCGTAGGTGTGCACAATCTCCACCACGCCCGGGCGGCCGATGGCCGAGATCCCGGAGCCGCGACGCGTGCGGCCGGCGATCTTCTGAAAGATGGGCCCTGAGCGGCACTCGTCGCACTGCAGGCAGGCGTTGAGCCGGTACTCGCCGTTCTGCCACTGCTGCGGCTCGCAGGCCGGCTGCCCGTTGATCGTGTTGCGGCAAAGGCCGCCGTCCTCGCGCGCCTTGGCGGGCATGCAGCCCTTGCACCAGCCGCACGAGGGCAGGCACAGCTGCCCGCCTGAGACAACCTGCGGCTCGGAGCTCTGCAGCGCCTGCAGCTGGGAGTTTTCGTCCATCATCTCCGGCGGCGGCTGGCACGGGTTGTAGGTGCCGACGGGGACGTTGTTAGGCGTGAAAATGTTGGCCACGCACACGCCAAAGCAGCCGCCCTGCGGCGCCAGCTTCTTTGTGTTCTGTGTGTTCCAGTACCAAATCCAGCGGCACTCGCGCGTGAAGCCCAGCGCCTCGAGGCACGACAGCGTCCACGGCTTGATCATCTTGAGCGTGCAAGAGCGAACGGCGCTTGTCAGGTCACGCGTCCCGATGTACACGGCGAGGTCGTCCAGCTGGCTGCACGCCCCGCATGGGCCATAGTGGGACAAAAAGTGGCGCGGCTCGCCGTCGGTGGCCAGCGCGGCGGCTTCCTCCGGGCGAAGCGACTTGATCTCGTACGTCGACCTCTCCTGCGCGCTGGGGAACACCACGTAGCAGTTGAGCGACCGGTCGATCACCGTGTCGTACCAAAGCGGCGGGTACGGGTCGCTCTCCACGTCCGTAAAGCCGATGGAACGCAGCACCTCATCGAGGTTGGTGACGGTCTTTCCCTTTAGCCGCTCGATCTCCTCAGCGGTGTACTCGTGCGGCGCGGCGCCGGCGCCGGGCAGCATGCCGTGCGCAATGGCGGCGAGCAGCGCGGTCCCGAGCAGCGTCCGCCACGCCATCCTGCGCGCACCCTCCTCCAGCTCTTGCTCCCAACTTGCGACAGGGAAAGATTGCGCCAGGCTCCTTGATGGTCGGGACGCGCTGGCTGGCGGCACTCGCGCACGCCATCGACCTCTGCCGGGGGCAGCCTGTGCGTCTCGCGGCCCCGCGCGGCATCCAAGTCGGCTGTGGACACCGCTTGACCGCGCTCGACGTCGCGACGACTTCCGTAGCTCGGCCAGGGTTCAGTAAATAGGACGGTTCTACGTTGTTCTTAGCACTCGGGCAGGGACCGCTTGGCCTTGTGGAAGACGGCCAGGCCGCCGAGGGCCGTCTCCTTGTACTCCATTTTCATGTCCTCGCCAATGCGCTTCATGACCTGGATGACCGTGTCAAAGTCCACGTTGTGCTGGGCGTCCGACTCGGCCATGAGAGCCAGCTGCGAGTTGGTTAGCAAGACGTTGACCGACCTCCGAGCGCAGAGCGAGCGGCGATCGTCGATGTCGCCGCCGTATTCGCCGCCGTATTCGCCGCCGCCGCGAAACGAAGTGCGAACAAACAACTTACCGCCGCAGAGTTCATCGCCTTGGTTGCGCCCATGGCGTTGCGCTCGATGCACGGAATCTGCACAAGACCTTCTGCGCGAATTCGCACGAAAAGGCTCGGTCAGCGCCCACTCCTCCCCGCCGCCGCAGCCGCTGCCGCCGCCGCAGCCGCCGCTCTCGCTTGAGAAAACTTACCAATCGGATCACAGGTGAGGCCGAGACTGTGCTCCATGGCCATCTCGGCCGCCATCTCCACCTGCTCGGCCGAGCCGCCAAGGCACGCCGTGATGCCGGCCGCTGCCATGCTGCTCGCGCTGCCTACCTCGCCCATGCACCCGGCCTCCGCGCCCGAGATGCTGCTGTTCTGCTTGATGAGCGCCCCCACAGCCGCCGCCGTGAGAAGGAGAGCCGCGGGGCCTCGACCCGCGCCGCCTCGCAACTGTCGTACAAGTGCGGCAGCTGGCGCACAAAGCGCTCGTGCAAGAGGTCCTCCTGCAGGTAGCGGATGCAAGCCGGCACGATCCCGCTCGCGCCGTTCGTGGCGCGTCACCACCTGCGACCAGCCGCCCGCATTCTCCTCGTTCACCGCGATCGCAAACATGGACAGCTTGCTCATGCTCGACAGCATCGGCAGGTACGGCTGGTCCATCGTCGAGATGCTTGAACTCCGCGCAAAGCGCTTATCGCGCTCCAGCAGGCCTGGCGCGCGCCGCCGCACGTTCATGGCCGGCAGGTGCGTCTCCTCGCTGTGCAGGCCACGCTCGATGCACGCGTCCATGACGGCCCAAATCGGTCGAGCCGGGCGTCAATTTCCTCGTCCGACATGCCCTTGTGCTGCTCGTTGTGCCGCATCACCTCGGCGATGCTCATCTTGCGCGACGCGCAGAGCGCCAGCAGCTCGGCCATGTTTTTAAAATGCAGGTGGTGCCGCTGCTGCTCGGCCTCCTCGGCGCGCACGTCGGGCTGCATCTCGGCCGCGGTGCGGATGAAGCCGCCGCCGATGCTGTAGTACGTCTCCTCGAACAGCACCTCGCGCTTTGCGTCAAGTGCTTGCACGATCATGCCGTTCGCGTGCGCGGGCAGGCGGTCAAAGACCCACACGAGGTCGGTCGTCGCGTCAAGGGCACGACCTTGGGCGGGCCCTCCGGCGTCCGCGGCTCGGCATGCGGGACGCGCACTTTGATCTGCTTGTAGACCTCGACGTCGCGCAGCACCCTGGGGCGCGTCCTCCACGGCGTCGGGCCTCATGCCGCTCAGGCCCAGCAGGCAGGCCTGGTCCGTGGCATGCCCCTTGCCGGTCAGGGCCAGAGACCCGTAAAGCTTTACGCACAGGCCTTCGGTTCTGTCGATAGGTCCTCCGGCAAGCTGCGCCACGAACGAGTTGCAGGCGGCCATGGGGCCCACGGTATGCGAGCTGCTGGGCCCCACGCCGATCTTGAAGAGGTCAAATGTGGACGTCGACACGGCGCGTCGCCCTGAGAAGCGCAGCGCGCGCAGGCCGCGAAGGCTGGTCGTTGCGCGGATTCTGCTGCTTCTGGCTGCGGCAGAGGTCGGCGATTGGCAGTGGCGCGGCGGCGTTCAGCCTGTCAACCTGTCCTTGTGCCGTTGGCACAAAGTTGAGGATTTTTCTCATGCACAACAACAACAACCACAACTCATGGATCGGCAGAAGCTCATCATGATGATGATGATGACAACAGGGCACAGAGACTTTGCTGGTCACAACGCGACGCCGTGGTCGCCGCCACCGCACTCCAGACCAAGTGCACCACCACCCACCACCGCCGCCGAGATTCTGCCACCGGCCGACAGGTGACTGATGCGTCCACGCTGCTGGCCAGGCGAGCGCCGAGACTCGGGTCTTGGAGCAGGGCGAGGAAAGCTCGCAGCGCGGGCTCATCATCGTCGTTGGCAGCCTGCGCTTGAGGAGGCCGCTGCCCTGCTTGGTCTAGCTAGAGGTGCACGACGGGACGGGACCTTTTTTGTGGTTAGCGGCTGGCTGTTGCCGTGTTGTCGATCGTGGCGGCGGCTGGGCCGGGCGCGGCGGGGCAGAGCTTGGCGATGGCCGCGGCGTTGGTCTTGAGACGGCGCTTGAGCGCGTCCAAGAGCGGCGGAAGTCCTCCACGGTCCATTCCAGCTGCCACTGCTCGGCCAAGGCCGCCCAAAGGCCCGTGAAGAGCTTTGGAAGCGTCCAGGCCCTTGCGCGGCGCGGTCTGCAGGCTGAGCAGCGTGAAATTGAGCGACACGGCCATGAGAGGAAACCAGCCTGGAGCTCGTCGTTCTGGCCCGCGTGGCTGGGTGCCTCTTCGACACGACTCAGCATGAGCAGGCGACTTGCCAACTCGGGGTCCCGCTCGGCAAGCTCAATCATGTGGACCACGCCAAGGAGACCGCTGCCGCGCAGATCGGTGGCCGGGTCGAAACCTTGAAAGCCGAGCGCCTCCCAGTGCGGTCCAGGCTGCCCGGCGGCACGGCGGCCTGTTAGACGGTGGTGTAGTGCTCGCATCACCGTGCAGTGCTCGGGGCGCGTCCACTCCAGCGGCATGCTGGACAGCTGTAAAAGCTCGGCGGGCGCCATGGCCACTGGCGCCGGCGCCCGGAGGAAGCGCGGCACGAGGCGCTGCAAGCCGCGCACCGGCAGAGCGCGCATGGTGGGCGCGCGTTCAAGCAGCATCTTGACACACTCGGCGGCGGTCGGCGTCCTTTCGACCGGCGCGCTGGACGAGTTGGACACGCTGGCCGTCGCGCGGGCCCAGGCCTCGTCGTCCAGGTGCACGCTGTCCTCCTGCATGCCATTTCCTTGCCCAACTTGTCCAGGTCCCAGCTCGGCGTGCTGGCCCTGGCCTTGCTCTTCGTGGCCCGGGCCCTCCTCCTCATCCTCGTCGCCCTCGTCCTCGTTGTCGTCGTCCTCCCTTCGGCCGCTTCGTCCTCCTCGGCAAGGGCATCGAGACTGGCGGCAACGTTGGTGGCTTGAAGCACCGCTCTGACGAGCGCGCCTCCTCTGCGAGCGGCGGCGGAAGCACAAATGGCAGGACGATTTCCTCATCAGGCTCGCCGAGCGGCCCAGCGCGAGATACGAGCTCTGCAAGGCTCGCCGGCGTGGCGTCGGCGTCCAGTTTCGCGCCGGTTGTTCCGTGCTCGCGGCCACAACCTGCTGCTTCATCTCCAAAATCACCTGCTGCTCGGTACGCCTAGAGGCGCTGCGCGAAAGCGACGGGCGCTGGGGTGCCGCGATCGAGGGCTTGCTGGGCACAGTCGACGGCACTGGCGGGGCGTCAAAGGCAAACTCGTCGTCGTCGTCGTCGTCGTCACCGTCCCCGGCGGCGTCCTCGGAGGCTTTGCCGTTCTCCGAGCTCTGGTTGCGTTCTCTTAGATCCGCCTCAAAGGCCATCTCATCCTCGAACGCTGGTCCCGACGGCAGCTCGTACTCGGCGGCCGCGCTCTCGGGCGTCGGAATTGCCGTGTACACAATCCCAAATGCCGGCGCCTCCTCGCGCGCGCATGGAACGGGCGACTTGGGGCGTGGCGATTTGGCCTTCCCCTTGGCCGCGTTGCGCGGTGAGCTCGCCCCTCGCGCGGGCCGTTTGGTGAGCCCTCGGCGCACGGCCTCGGGATTAATCTCGACGCGATCGAGCTCGAGCTCGCGCAGGTCGCTTGCTGGCGCTGCGGTCGCTGGAGCGAAGATGTCCCGCGGGATGGGCCTGGCCTGCTCGCCCATGGAGCGCTGGCGCTCTTCGACCCTCTCGCCCTCCCTCTCGCCCTGCCCCTCCACCGCCTCCAATGTGCGAAGGATCGATCGATCGATCGATCACCAAAAAAAGAAAAAAAATGCGTTGACATCACACCGCGGCTAGGCCACGGAGTTCGCGTTCATGGCGGAACTTTTTCGGCCGGAAATCGGAAATCGAAATCGGCCACTGGTGGCAGAGCACGTGGCGAGCTGGGCTCGATGTCGATGCTTGGTGCTTGGCTTGGCTTGGCTTGGCTTGCTCATTCGCCATGGTCCTTGCTTGCGTGGTGTGCCCAACGCCAGAGCTGCCAAAGCCTTTCCTACTCGTGAACCTGGTTGGCGAGCGCTCATTGGCCAAAGACCGCGTGCTAATGCATGCCACAGCACGGGCGCGGAAGCAAGCAAGAACTGACGGCGGGGACCAGATAGGTCGGCCAGTGAGCAGGCCACGCCAAACCCGAAACCCGCGTGTGCTTGAGACAGTGCCAGAAAGGATGATGACGATGACCAAGTGGGCCGTGCTTGTGCTGGCGCCGCTAGCTGGCGTCGCGGCGCAGGACCTGTGCCTTGGCCAGTGCGAGGGCGAGGGCGCCAACCGCACGTGCTTCTTCAACATGACCCTGGATATCTTTGCGGGCGAGACGGGCTACTACCGCGTCGAAGGCTGCGAAGGCGTGCAGCCGACGCTCGGGATGGAGCAAGGCGTAAGTACACGTTCCTGCAGCTGGACCCGACCAACTGGTACCACCCGCTGGGGTTTGCCTACGGGCCCGATGGCGTGTACCGCGGCAACGACGAGCTCGAGCCCGAAGTGCGGCCGCCCAACGGCGCCGAGTGCGACGGCGAGTGCCAGCACCCTGTTTACAAGCGCAACGGGGAGGTGATCACCCTGGACGAGTACGAACCGACCTTTGCCGGCGACCGCGACGCGTGGCTGGAGGACGAGTGGACCGTGGACGTGACCATCACGGACAGCAGCACGACCGAGTTTTTCTACTTTTGCCACATCCACAACGACATGAGCGCGCGCATCAAGGTGCTCGAGAACGGCGAGATCAAGGGCCCCGACGTGGTGGAGATCCCCTACGAGTACCACACCATCAGCGAATTCGACGCGCTGTGCGGCACGCACAACGTGAGCCAGTTTGAGAACGTGGCGGCCATGTGCCCGGACATGACGTTCACTTGCGACGAGCCCAAGTCGCAGTTCACCAAGTGCATGGACGCCATCAACTGCGCTATGCACGTCGAGATGCGCACGAGCGGGTCGAGCGACCCGGCCGTCACCTTTATGCACCAGATGATCGCTCACCACCGGAACGCGGTCAACATGGCCAAGATCCTGCTCAAGGCCAACCCGCCCTCGCTGCGCTGCGGCACGTCGTACGACGGGCGGCGCCTGCTCGGCGCGGATATGGCCCGCATGCTGCAGGATGCGGCCGAGGAGGAGGACGACCACGAGGTGGACGGCATCAAGTGCCACGACGGCAACGAGGGCGGGGGGACGCCCATCGTGACCCTGCTGTGGGACGTCGTCAACACCCAGAACGCGCAGGTGACGCTCATGCGCGCGTGGCTGGCGGACAACCAGCAGCCGAGCTTTGACTATTGCGAGCACAACTCCTTCCCGACGGCGGTGGTGGGCGTGGCCGTGGGCGGCCTTGTGCTTGCCGCTGTCGCGGCCGCGGCCACCTTCCTCTGCATGCGCGAGCGCCGCGCTCGAGCAGCGTGGAAGCCCCGCCTAAGTCGCCGCAGAGCAACGTCAACCTTGCCTGATAGAGGAATCGTCGATCGACCAGTCAACCAACCAACCAACCAACCAAGCAGCTGCTCTTGCCCATTGTCGTGGTTGCCCGAGCCGAGTTGAGCAGCCTGCAAAGCAAAGGCCCGGGCACCTCAAGTCGACCTCGCCATGGAACCGAGAGGGAGGAACCCACGTCACTCAGGTCAATGGCAACGCAATGGCCGCTCGGCCATCTCAGCCTCCTCCTCGAGGGAGTGTCGCGCGCGCCTCGCGGCTTTTGAAACGCTGGAGATGCTGTGGATGAGGAACAACGTGAGCTTCATTGTGCTGTCCCACATCGTCCACAGCCGACAGGGAGTGGCAATGCGGTGCGCTGCGATTGGTCAGAGGACGCGTGCAGTTTCCTCCGATCGATCGTATGGTAGGGTGAAGAGAAAGAAGGAGGGATCGACAATGCCTTATCGATCGGTGGAGGCGCGCAGCAGAGCGCTAACGAGCTAGAGAGAGAGAGAGAGAGCGATGGGGTACGGCACCGTGGACACGAGCAATGCGGCCGACGTGGGCCTGTTCGCCCTGCCGGCGTTCTTCGTGACCTTCCGCGAGATGCTGGAGGCCGCGATCATCATCTCGGTCCTGCTGGGACTGTTGGAGAAGATGAACATGCAGCACCTCAAGCGCTTCGTGTGGCTCGGCGTGCTGGCGGCAACGGCGCTGTGCGTGGCCGCGGCGGTGATCTTTATCATTGTGATTAACGTGATCAAGGACAGCGTCGCGGAGGCCGGCACCGAGATTCTCGTGCAGGGCGTGAGCGTGGTGGCGGCCGTGCTGATCGGCGTGGTGGCGGTGACGATCGGCAACGTGATGGCCATGCACGACAAGTGGGAGCAGCGGCTTAGCGAGGAGGTCGGCGAGGGCGCGATTAGCAAGCGCGAGGTGATCTTCCTTTCGTTCACCGCGGTGCTGCGCGAGGGCGTGGAGACGATCATCTTCTTCACGGGCATCGGCGCGGCCTTCCCGCCCGAGTCGCTCCCCATCCCGGCCGTCGTGGGCGCCGTCGTGGGCGCCATCGTGGGCGTGCTGCTGTACAAGTTTGGCGGCCGGCTGACCATCCAGGTGTTTTTCAAGTTCACCATGGTGCTGCTGGTGTTTATCGGCGCGGGCGTGTTCACCAACGGCGTGCACGAGCTGCTGCAGTACATGCAGACGCCGCACGAGGGCCTCTTTGAATACGTGCTGGACATCCGCGACTGCTGCGGCCTGGACAAGAGCGAGTTCTGGGTGCTCATGCGCGTGCTCTTTGGCTACCAGCCGCACCCCTCGGGCTTTGAGATCCTCATGTACGTGCTCTACCACGTTGTGACGTGGTCCTTTGTGGTCATCAAGTACCAGCTCGGCATCCGCGGCGGCTCCGAGGGCAACCTGCTGCACCGCCTGCGCGTGTGCTGCGCCTCGTACGCAAGAGGGACGACGCCGGCGTTGGCGCCGAAAAGGACGGTTCCGACGACGTCGAGGACGATGCCGGCGACGTGGCCCGCGAGTCCTCCTTGCGAAAGGCCTCCCTGGAAGACGACCGCGGCAGCGACGCAAGCGAGGCCACGGGCAGCAGCGCAGGGACTCCGGCGGCGGTTGGAGAGGGGCAGCCCGCAGCGGGCGCGCGCGAGCTCGCGCAGGTCTAAAGAGCTCTTGCTTCTTCTTGATCTTGATTGACAAGATCTCGATCGACAAGGTCCTGTTATAAAAGAGAAGAATTTACAAGTACGCGCAGGCGCCGTCCCAGTAGTACGTACTGGTGCTGGTTGTTCGTCCGAGTCTACCCCAGCACGGCCTCGCGGCTGCTGTGCAAGAGGGTGTCAAGGCCAAAGCTGTTCTGCAGGTGCGGGCGCACGTCCGTGGCGTGCTGGACGACGTCGAGGTACTCGCTGAGCGCACTGAGCGCGACGTCGTGCGGGTCGTCGTAGAAACTGCTGATCGGAATGCTGTTGCAGAGCTGCGCGAGAAAGCTCACCGGGTTGTTGTCCACCAACAGCACGCGGTGCATGGGCCGGTTGAGTTTGGCCAGGTCCTTGACGTAGCAGCCACGCATGAGCAGACAGGAATCGCGATATAGGTGGTGCCTGAAGATGGTTCCTTTTGGGTCCAGCGCGGCAAGCAGCGGTCGCGCGTACGCCTCGGTTCCGGCAGTGTAAGCGATGAGCTCGTACGTCTTGGACGCCTCCTCGAGAAAGGCATCCAGCCCCGGGCGCTTGTTGGCGCGCAGGACGACGCCGTCCGGCAGCGTAAAGCGGAATTCGTCCACGGCGCGCACCTCGTCAGGCCGGCCGTCCTCCTCCTGCCGCATGCCGCTCTGCTCTGCGTCCAGCCGCGAGTGCACGAGCGTCTCGTCCACGTCGAGCACCACAGTGAGCTTGCCCCGGTCTTGGTCACTCTGCGGGCCGAGCGTGCAGGCGCGGCTCCGCCGCCGCGCGATCGCCAGCCTGCAGCTGCTGTACCCGTACGGGTCGTGTATCTTGGCGCGGCTCTGCTTGACGATCTCCATCTCGCTCGCTCGCTTGGGCAATTGGGGTTCTGCCTGACTTCGCCAGGCTCGGGCTGCCTCGCAAGACTCGTTTCCGCGCAGCTCGCCGTCCAGGGGAAAGAAAGTGTACCACCGGCGTGGGGGAGCAGCCGTCGGGCTGAACGGCCCGGCTGAACGCGCGCGAATCCAGCGCGCTGCGGTCCAAGATCGCCTCCCAGTCTACGGTTTTCGCTACAGCCCGTGCTGGTGGCGAGCCTGGATCCTGGGCCTCCGACGAGCACGCTTGCACATGTTCACAAGTCCCGAGGTCCACTTTAGCGCGGCCGGGCGCCGCAAGGGCTCGAGTGTGATCAGAGCTCCAGGCTTGGCCCTGGGTCGCTGATCTGAAAGCCTGTCAGCGCGCACGAAGGCCTGCCGCGCCAGGGCCCGCCCCGCTGCTTGTGAAGATACAAGCCAAGCACCTGGCTGTCCTCCGACCTTGGTTCGGTCGGTCCACTCTGTCCATGTTTCAGACCACAGTCCAGATCCAGACTACGGCTTGCGTGCCCCTGCACCCCTTCGCGGGCGGGCAGGCCGGCCGACAGGCCCAGAAACGCCGAGGCACACAAGCAGGCAGAGCAAGCTACACGCTTGCAAGGGCCGCAATAATGAGTCGCTCTCTCCCTCCCGATCCCGGTCTTGCCTCCGCGCTCGCACGCACGCACGCACGCACATGTCAGCCAAGCAAGCGCCCCGCCGCGCGCGCGCTTGACGAGGCCCGAGTCCAAGTCCAAGTCCAAGTCCAAGTCCATCCTGTTCGCGCTCGCTGAGCCGCGGTGCAAGTGAGGGCGCCACACACCGCGGCCGCTGCGCGTGGCGCCACGAAAGAGCCACTTGCCAGCGCGTACCCTCAAGGTGCCGCTTGCGTTGCGCAGCCACAACCAGGGCGCAGCTGGCCGAGTTGCTGCGCCGGCAGAGCCACTTGGCGGCGCGCATCGACGGGAGCGAGGGAGGGAGATGGACGGGTTCGCGGCGCGCTTCGCGAGGGCCGGTCGCGCCTGTCGCTGGCCGTGCTGCGAAGGCGGCCGTAGCCAAGCGGACGGAGGACAGACTGCCGTGCCGCGACTTGCAAGAACACAGCGGGCAGGTGGTGTCGGATGTGGAGCTCACCGGCGCCAGGGCCATCGCGACGCTCGGTGAGCTGCCAGACAACGCGCGCATCGAGGGCTCGGTCACGGTCACCCCGATGAACGATGGGGACGACGCCTGCCTGGTCGTGCCGCCGGGCTCGAGGTCAGCGGCTCGCTTATCGTCTCGCAAACGCAAGGCAACTGGCTGCACGCGATCGGCATTGGGGAGGGCGTGTGCGTCGCCGGCGACGTGCACCTGCCGGCCATCGAAGCGCTCGTGCGGCTTCCCGCCGACTTGCAAGTAGGCGGCGACCTCGTGCTTCGCGACTGCAGCAACCTCGCCTCGCTGCCCGCCGGGCTGCGCGTCCGCGGGAGCCTGGACCTGTCGCGCTGCAGAGCGCTCGAGTCCCTGCCGGCGGGCTTGCACGTTGGCGGCGACCTTCTGATCGACGGCTGCTCGCGGCTCAAGGAGCTGCCCGAAGACCTCCAAGTGGACGGCTCGCTCAGCGCGGTGTACGTCGAGCTGCGCCGAGTGCCTCGCGGCGTGATCGTACAAGGCGCCGTGAAGATGATGTGCAGTGCGGCCCTCACGACGGTCGCGATGCACGTGGCGGACTCGCTCGACCTCCGCGGGTGCACACTGCTCGCGGAGCTGCCGGCGACGCTGTCCTCCCTGCGAGAGCTGGACCTCAGCTCGTGCACGGATCCGGGCCCTGCCGGACCTGGCCGAGCTCGGCGGCAACCTGCGGCTGGTGGGCTGCTCGAGCCTGGTCGAGCTCCCGGCCTCGCTGGCGCGCGTCGGGGGGGAGCTCGACCTCTCCGACTGCAGCTCGCTCGAGTTCATCCCGGAGGGGCTGCATGTCGGCGGCATGATGTACCTGACGGGCAAACCAAGCGCTCGCGGCCATTCCGCAGGGGCTTTGCGTCAGCTCGGGTCTGGTCGTCCAGCGCTGCTCGCGGCTTGAGCGGCTCGGCAGCGGCCTCACTGTCGGCAGAGCGTCTATATCGAGGACTGCCCGGCGCTCGTTGAGCTGTCGCTCGACTCCAGCGTCGGCGCCGACCTCGCCTTGTTCGACCTCGAGTCCCTCGAGACGCTGCCTGAGCGCATGGTAGTGCGGCGCCACCTCAAGGTCATGCGCTGCAGCGCGCTCGCCGAGGTCAAGCCCGGGCTGCAGGTCGGCGGCAACATGACGCTCGATCGTTGCGAAGCGCTCGTGCTACTACCCGACCCGCTGAGCGTCAACGGCGACCTCGGCTTGCGCGGGTGCGCCTCGCTGGAGCGGCTCCCGGAGGACCTTGCCGTGGGCGGGGACCTCGATCTCCAGCTTTGCAGCTCCCTGAGCACGCTGCCGGCCTGTGTGCTGGAGTGGCCGCTGCGGGACAACGCGAGGCCACACGGCGTGAGCCTGGGCGGCACCGCGCTACCGGAAGAGACGCTCGACTGGCTGCGCGACTCGTCCGCAGCCGGGGTGCAGTTCTTCGTGTCGCTCCCGGTTGTTTCGGGCGCTCTTACCCACGACGACATGGCGGACTCGATGACCCTGGACGAAGAGGTTGTGTTCTGGCTCGGCAACGCGGGCGATGCAGCCGCGCGTCTGCGGTTGGACAAGGGCGACGAGTCGACCGTGTTGCAGTTCCTGCGGCGGTTGCGCCACTCCAAGGAGTATGGCCTCGCGGGGACGCGGCTCGCGCTCAAGCACCGCGTGGCGGACGCGTTCCAGCTGCTTTGCGGGGACGACGCGGGCGTGCGGGGCGAGGTGGTGCAGCGCATGGCCGACTCGCTGCATGCCTGCGGGGATAAGCCCATCTGGGCGCTCAACCAGCTTTGCCTCGTCGCGGAGGTGGCCCGGGCCAGGGCGACGCCGACGCGCTACGCGACCTGGGCCGGCGCGTGATGCGGCTCATGGTCGTCCACGACCACGTGCGTCGCAAGATCGCCTCGCTGTCGTGGTGGACGACGTCTGCGTGTATCTGCGCTTCGAGATCGACCTGCGCGAGTCCCTGGACCTGCCCGTCCCGGCCACGGACATGATCTACCGCAGCTACGTCGCGATCGCGGACGACGAGCTGGAGGCCGCCAAGGAAGACGCGCTGGCCATTACGGACGCGCAGTTCGAGGCCTGGCTGGCCGAGTGGCCCGAGCGGCAGCGTCAGGCGCGCCTCGAGGTCGTGCAGCAGCTCGGTCAGTGGGCCGACCTGCCAGCAGCCAAGCCGCAGCGCCAGAGCCTGCGCAAGCGCGTGAGCCGGCGCCTGAGCCAGCTGCTGACCGTGACGGGCGACAAGACGCGCGACCCTGTGACGCTCGGCGCGGATGGCGGGCCCATCTTCAGCCTGGGCGACCTGCTTCGGCACTGGGAGCGCACCGGGCTCGACCTGCACAACAACCCGGTCGCCCCAGCAGCCCTCGGCGGCCTCCTGCTTCGCGTGGTCCAGTAGCAAGTCTGTCACTTTGCAGTCGACCGTCCAAGCCATACGCACGTGGTTCTCTGCCTCGTTGAGCCGTCTGCCCGGCCGGCCCCGACTCCCGCTTCTCCAGCCTCGACTTCCTCCAGCCTGGGCCAGCGCACTGGCTCGGCCCCGAGAACCGCTCCAGGCTCGACGTCGAGGTCGACGTCTCGACCGAAACCATACGCAGTCGGGACCGGAGTCGCGGCACCGATCGGCCGATTCCGCTGCTGGTGCCGACAGTGCGCCTCCGAATTTTTTCCGACGCCGGCCAGCACAGGAGGCCGCCGCTGACTCACGAACAGAGCAGTGGGTAAGGCTGTGTTGTGGCGGCTCTCGCGAAAATTTGGCCGACTCCGAAGGCCCGAGAAAGCAAATGCTTCTTGTGCATGCCAGTTGTGGAAGACTCACGAGTTTGATGCCAAAAGAAGAAAGCAAGCATGGGACAGTGCCGTTGCTCACGGGGTTCGCTGTGTCGCGGTCTGGTTCTTGGAAGGAGCGGAGCGAAAAAAACAAAACAAAAGGATGCGTGGAACGCTTGCTCAGAAGCTCCGCCGACTGCGCTCGAAGGGGGCGTCCTCGGGGCCCAAATAGCTCCAGCCCACCGAGGTTCTTGCAAGTCCTTCCGAGGCCGGCAGTCTGGACTCTGCATGGTTGTTGCGTGAGCGGTTTGGATTGGGGAAAAGCGAGCAGTTCAGATCCCGAACTGGGAAAGGTTGGTGGTGGTCTTCGCCGTGCAAGTCGAAGGGGCAAGTCGAGCTGATTCTAGGTGCTGCGATCAACCCGTCGACCATATGCGCGAGACACCAAGCAATAGAATGCCCTCCAGGTGCAGCTCCTGCCGAGGGAGGCGCAACTCGTGCGTCAAGCAGCCCGGATCGTCAAAGTGCGGCCGGTGCGCCACTCTCGGCCTGCTGTGCGTGTCCATGGTCACCCCGGGCAGCGGCCGCAGCCGGGCGAGGAGGAGGCTTTCGACGGGCCAGGCGAGTACTTTGCCGAAATCATGAGGCCCACGACGATGCAGCACACGCGGTGCGCCGTCGGCCAGATGCTCGAGGACCTCCTCCGCCTAAACCCTGGGCATGGCGAGCTTCCCGCGCAGCTGCGCCTGCTGACCAAGACGCTCATGTGGCGCGCCAAGGTCTCCGGGAGCGTCACCAGTCTGCATGGTGCCGTGAGCCTTGCGGCCTCGCTGCACATAGACGAGGCCCTCGACCACATTGCGGGCGAGCAGCAGCTCCCCCGAGCCAGGTGGCAGCGTTGGTACAACGGACGGAGGTCGAGATAGCCAGGATGTGCGGCCCGGGCGGCGAGGCGGCCATCCTTCGGTCTGTGCAGCACAGCGCAGGGCGGCAGCAGGACAGCGGCAACGAGCTCTTCCGCGGCTTGTTCTTCGACCCGGCACAGGCGGGATTCAAGGCGCCCTTCTTCGACATCTGCAACACCATCGTCGAGCAGGAGTGCGAGCCCATGCTCCGGCACATCCGGGAGGAGCTGGCACAAGCGGCTCTCTTCCGCGAGCCTCACCTGCTGCCCAACAGCAACATCTGGCACTTGACAGCAGCAAGTCCGCAGCCCCTGCTCTTCCAAGCCCATCTGGGGCAGCGCATCACTGGGTGGCTGCGAGGCCATTTCTTCATCATGGAAGGCGCGATGGTGGAGTACGCGGTGATCACTAGGATCCAGCGTGCCCCTGGGTTTATCATGGCCACCGCCGCGGAAGCCGGAGGAGTGGCGGCGGCGGCGGCGGGAGCCACGTGGCAGCAAGGTGGAGTGCTGCAAACGAAGCGCCTTCGCTCTCCAATGGCGCCAAGCTCGAAAGCCCCGGCCCCGGCCCCAGGCTCAGCTCCTCACCAGGTTGAGCAGGAGGAGCAGGAGCAAGAGCGGCAGCGGCAGCAGGAGGGGCAGCAGGACCAGGAGGGGCAGCAGGACCAGGAGGGCAACAGGACCAGGAGGGGCAGCAGCAGCAGCAGCAGCAGCAGCAGCAGCAGCAGCAGCAGCAGCAGCAGCAGCAGCAGCAGCAGCAGCAGCAGCAGCAGCAGGAGGAGTGGCAGCAGCGCAACACGTTGGGGGAACTCGAAGTTCCCTTCATCAGTGGCGAGAGCACTCAGCAGACTGGGATGATGACATCTGCTGGGAAGGTCTTTTCCCGTACTAGAGTTCAAGCCAACATGTCAACCAATGTCACCTCTCTCTGTCTTGACGTACCGTACGGGAGGTCGAGGTCGATCAAGGTCGATCGATGTCGATTCGATGTCGATTCGAGGTCAATGGATCGCAACCAACACGAACCCACGCAACAAGTGATGTATGTCATCGTCCCAGTCATCCAGCACCAGTTGATGTCGATCGATGTCGATCGATGTCGATCGATGTCGATCGATGACGATTCATGTCAACTCGAGGTCGATTCATGTCGATTCGAGGTCGATCGACTCGAGGTCGATCGCACCTCGGTTGCTTTCGATTCTCTGTCCGCCCCCCGAGCCCGATGACTCGGAAAATTGCGGGTGACCCTAAATTCTTTGGATCGACATAGGTCATTTCTCGATCGTTGTACTATCTGCGTAGGCCGCTTGCGGCCTCGCGCAGGCAGAAGCGAAGCTTGTATCATCAGGCCGACTCGGTTCGGTTTCCACTGCCGGTTCCGACCCGAGTTCCGCTCCGCAGGTCCGAGTCAAGAGTGTCTACGTTCCGTCGCCGATGTCCTTGATGAGGCGCAAGTGACCTCTGCCTCCACACAGCGATGTGGGATGCGATGTAGCTCGGGCGTTCACGCTTTTGGAGCTTGCCCGAATAGGGGTCAAGCAGACACATCTCAGAAGCCAGTCTGCGGTGTTGGGAGCAAGATTTTCGCAGGGGGAAGTGCCGACGTAAGAGTTGTCTACTGTTCACTAGTTCAGCCTCACGACTTGGTGTTTTGGGGTGTCTGAGGAAAGAAGGCAACGGAGTAAAAAATGGCCAAGAAAAAGTCCCGAAGGATGGGCGCAAGAGATGTGGGAAGAGACAGCGGCAAAGCGCCAACCGCAGCAGGCGGAGGGAGGCGCAGGCGGAGAAGCTGGCGGCGGAGGAGCTGACCAACACCATTTGCAGGCCTCTACAGGGCGGCCTCTGGCTGCCGCTGCGACGGCGCGCAGCTGGCAGCAAGCGCGTGGCCACTAGATGCAGGGCTTGCCGCGGGCGGCGCCATGCCTGCACGAAGAAAGCTGGCGCGGCCAAATGCGACCGCTGCGAGGCGCTCGGGCTGCTGTGCGTGTCCATGGTCACGCCTGGAAATGGCCCTCAGCTAGGCGAGGAGGTGACCTTTGACGGACCGGGCGAGTACTTTAAGGAGATCATGCGGCCGACCACCTTGCACCGGACGCGCTGGGCGGTTGCCCAGCTGCTCGACGACCTCAGCAAGCACGACTCGCAAGGCGGCGAGCTGTCGGGCCAGCTGCGGACCGTGGTCAGCCTGCTCATGCGCCGCGCGAGGGCCTGCGGCCCTGACCGAGCTGCACGCGGCGGTGAGCCTTGCCGCGGCGCTGCACATGGACGAGGCACTCGACCCCTTTCTTGACGACGGCAGCGACAGCGAACTCGGGCGGGATCAGATCGCAGCGCTCGTGGAATCGGCCGAGGCCGAAGTGGCCAAGCTGTGTGCCGTGGAGGGCAGCGGCAGCGGCGCCGCCGTGATGCGGTCCATTCAGGACGGCACGGGGATCGCCGATTCAGGCAACGAGGTGTTCCAGAACTGTTTCTTCGACCCGGCACAGGCGGGCTTCCAGGCGCCCTTCTTCGACATCTGCAACACCATCGTCGCAGAGGAAAGCCAACCCGAGCTCAAGAAGATGCACGAGGAGCTCGCCCAGTACTCGCTGTTCAGGCCACCACAGCTGCTGCCCGGCAGCAAGGCGTGGCACATCACGGTGGCGAGCTCGCGGCCGCTCGTGTTCCAAGGGCACATGGACGAGCGCATAGCGGGCTCGATGCGATTGCACGCGTTCGTTGCGGACGAGGGCAAAGCCGTGGTCGAGTACGTCGTGATCACTAGGATCCAGCGCTCCTCCACGGCACCAGTCCACAACAACGAGAGGTGGAACGTGGCCGCGCTTGAGCCGCAGCGGCTCTCGATCGCGGCGGCGGAGGCGCCACCACCGCCCCAGCGCAGATCGCAAGCGGCAACTGATGCCGAGGAGTGGCAACCGGGTGAACGAGGGGGAGCTCTGCGCATTGGTGAAGGAGACGAGCTGGCTATCCCGCTGCCCCTGTTTGGCGATGGCGGCGCCCTGACCCCGCTGCACGGCGAGGCCGGGGAGATGTCCTTTGACGAGCTACTCTCGTTCACCTCGTAGTTCGAGTGCGTCCGTTGATTGCGCGTGTGATCAATCATGTTGTACTTTGTAAACAAGTCGTTAGTTTGTTTCCCTTTCCCTGGCTGCTGAATTCTGACTGACGTGACTTGCGCTGCACCGATGTGGACTGACTGACTGACTGACTGACTGCTCAAAGAAGATGGTGGACGAATCTTCGGCTGCTGCTGTACCTGTTGATGTCGTACGTACTCGGGATTGTGGAAGCCGATTCCGATCCCGAACTCCGTTCCCACGGCAAAATCATCTGTGCCACCGCCCAGCTGCACCTGGCAATGCGTTCCGCGTGTATTTATTGTTCACAGACCCAGGGGCCCAAAATGAACCCTGTCAACCCACTCTCCAACCCAGTAGCACCTACCCCCCTTCCTTGGAGGGAAAAAACACGCGTCAAACAGGTAGGCCGAGCAGGCAGGTGGTAGCGGGCGCCAGGCGCGTGCAGGCAGGCGGGCAGCGGGCGCCAGGCAGGCCTCTGCAGCCCGACACACTGATGGCGCCTCCTTGACGGCTTCCTAGGCTGCCAATAGCTCCGTCGCCGCCTCGCCATGACATCGCCATCATCTCGCTGTCGCCTAGCGACCGCTTCGTCGAGAGGATACCACTTCTGGTGGTCGCCATCGCGAAGAACAACCCGAGAGCACGTACGCACGCGCCACTACCTTGAACACGCACGCTCACCGCCGGATAGCTCTACAACGCCGTCGGTTGACCCGTCCAGGCGACCTGTCCAGGCCGGCCTGCTGCTTCTACTGGTCGTCAACCCGTCCAAGCGGCCTGTCCAGGCCGTCCTGCTGATGCTGCAGGTCGTCAACTCGTTCAAGCGGCCTGTCCAGGCCGGCCTGCTGGTGCTGCTGGTCGTCAACCCGTTCAAGCGGCCTGTCCAGGCCGGGCTGCTGGTGCTGCTGGCCGTCAACCCTTCTAGGCGGCCTGTCCAGGCCGGCCTGCTGGTGCTGCTGGCCGTCAACCCGTCCAGGCGGCCCGTCCAGGCCGGCCTGCTGCTTCTACTGGTCGTCGACCCGTCCAAGCGGCCTGTCCAGGCCGTCCTGCTGGTGCTGCAGGTCGTCGACCCGTCCATGCGGCCTGTCCAAGCCGGCCTGCTGGTGCTGCTGGTCGTCAACCCGTTCAAGCGGCCTGTCCAGGCCGTCCTGCTGCTCCTTCTGTCGTCGACCCGTCCAGGCGGCCTGTCCAGGCCGGCATGCCTTTCGTGGTCGCCACCATAGATGTGGGCAAGCGCGCACAACCTCGTGGTTTCGATCACCTCGCACGCGGCGCTTTGGGGGCACCACCTCCAGACGATAAGCGTCGGCGAAACGCCCGCCCGCGCCGCCCATGGCGGCGGCCTACACTCGGTCTAGGCCACCCGTGTTGCCAAGCACTGGGTACGCAAGGACGCGCAAGATGCGGAGTACGACAAGGCAGCTGCAGGAGATGGAGAAGACATGGCACAAGTTGAGGCACAACACAGGCGACAACGCCCTCGATACCCCCCATCCACTGCTTACACTAAGTGGTCATCCAATCGATTCTGGTAGCATCAAAGCCACATGCTCGTAAGAATTGAACGTGGCAGAGTGCAGCTGAGCGGTGGCATGGATCGCCAGGCGTTGCCACGGACGGAGTCCGACCCGGTCGTCGGTTGCCGGGCCTGCCATCCCGCACGATGGGATCGGATTTCCTCCGAGATGACCTCGGAACCGCTCGCAGTTCCGAGGTTGGCTTAAAAACCCAAAGTAAAACCCATCCAAGTGTCGCCAACACGACATGGCAGTCAGTCAGTCAACTGTCAGGCCAAAGTGAACAGCAGCAGCAGCAGTTTCGGTTCAAGATAGTCCGGTTCCGCCCCAGTTTGTTCCTTTCGTCGGAGCGTTTGTGGCTCCGAAAAGTTCTCCGGCGTTCCGAGAGGAGCAACTCCTTCCTCCGACCCGGACTCCGACGAAGGAGCAAGCTCAGGAGAAGCCACAGGTCGTCCGTGACCGAAAGCGAGAAAGCATGGCTGGGCATCCTTGCATCACACAGCTACGGACTGAGCCTTCCTTGGGAGTTCGCCGCCCACCAAATGACATAGCGGAGGTTTTCCGTGGTCCGAGGCACGAGTGCAGTAGGGGGTCACAACCATCTATTCACAACCGGTGCCCTCGGGGTACGGGATTGCTCACGGGATCTGAAGAATAGTGCGCAAGATAACCAGGCCACAGGCTAACTGACGCGTGCGAGGGTCTTCGCGACACCGCCGGCCTGGTGGAAGCCTCGAGCTTGCTCCATTCTGAGCACCTCTCGTTCTGGCTGGCAGCCAGGCAGGCGGCCATCCAGTCAGCCAGCCAGCTAGCCAAGAGGTTTATCGGCAGACCCGCATCTGCTTAGGCCGCCCGCTTTCTTTCTCCACGTCGCGCGCGCATTCACGCCGGCCAGAGATCGCAAGCGCGGGCAGGGCAAATTGACCTTTGGTCTAGCTGTGGCGGCAGCGGCGGCGGCGGCGGCTGGACGCCGCTGCGAGGCAACGCGCCGGGCATGCGCGAGAGCAGGGCGGCAACGCGCTGTCGGGCGTGCCGCGGGCGGCGCAACGCGTGCGTAAAGGAAGCAGGCGCGACCAAATGCAGCAGATGCGCGACCCTCGGCCTCCTATGCATTTCGATGGTCACGCCCGGCAGCGGCCCGCAGCCGGGCGAGGAGGAGGCCTTCGACGGACCGGGCGAGTACTTTAAGGAGATCATGCGGCCGACGACCATGCAGCGCACGCGGTGGGCGGTCGGCCAGATGCTCGAGGACCTAAGTCGCTTCGACCCGGGCCGCGGCGAGTTGCCACCGCAGCTGCGGACCTTTGCCAAGATTCTCATGCGCCGCGCCAAGATTTGCGGCAACGTGGTCAACCTGCACGCGGCGGTGAGCGTCGCCGCCGCCCTGCACCTAGACGAGGCGCTTGACCCGTTCACGGACAACAGCAGCATGAGCGAGGCGCAGATCGTGGCGCTCGCGAAGGAGGCGGAGACGGAGGTGGCCAACCTGTGCGCCCCGGGCGGCGAGCCAGTAGCCGTCATGCGGTCCATCCAGAACGGCAACCAACCACGACACTTGCAACGAGCTCTTCCGCGACTGCTTCTTCGACGCGTCGCAGACGGGCTTCAAGGCGCCCTTCTTTGACATTTGCGCCGCTATGGTCGAGGAGGAAAGCCGCGACGTCCTCAAGCAGATGAACGAGGACCTGGCGAAGGCAATTCTTTTCCACGAGCCGAAACTGCTTCCGAGCCAGACGTGGCACGTGACGGTAGGCAGTGCCAAGCCCGTGGCGTTGCAAGGCCGCACAGGCGAGCCCGTGGGCGCTGCGGATCCATGTGTTCATGTCGGAAGTGGGCGCAGTCTTTATCATGTACATTGTGATCGACAAGATCCGCCGCAAGGCGGCGCCTGTCGCGCCAAGGGGCGCTAAACGCGTGGCTGAGCTGCAGCCGCGCCTTCGCCCGCCGCCGCCGCCGCCGTTGCCGGCGCGGCTGCCGCCGCTGCCGGCATCGCCACTGAGCCTGCTGTTGCCAGGCGAGGGGAACGGCGCCGCCAGCGCTGCCAGCACACCAAAAGCGGCGCCGAATGGGGCGGCGGCGAGGAGGCCGGCTCGGGGTGGATGATGGACGTGGACCATGACTCCGCTACCGCCTTGCAGCTGCACATCCCGCTTCCATCAGCGAGCACGAACTGGAGTGGTTTGGCGAAGGGGACTTGAGCGCACTATTCTCGGAATCGCCAGAGCGTCAGCGTACCACTGCTACAAGTGACACCAAGGACGGTGCCATCAAAGGTGGGAGCACTATCAAAGGTGGCAGCACTATCAAAGGTGGCAGCACTACCACAGGTGGCAGCACCGAAGGTGGCAGCACCACAGAAGGTGGCAGCACTACCGAAGGTGGCAGCACTACCGAAGGTGGCAGCACCACCGAAGGTGGACAACGAGATGGGCAAGTGCGGCGGGCCTCCTAGTAGAAGGAGTGTGCCGCGCTGGCCGTCGCAAACAGTGTAAAAGAACGAAGGACCATTTTTTCTTCCCTTTGTTTCCGCTCGTGAGCGTACAGCACGCACCGCGCTCGCGGCGCTCTCCTCTCGTCCACGCGGTCTCCAAGTGCGTGCAGCTCGCGCGAGGCTCAAGTCGGCTCCGCAGCCCAGCCGAGATCAAGGCCCGGCCTGTCCTCGACCCGAGCTCGACCTCGGGCCTGTCCCCACTGACCCAAGCGGTACCAGTATTAACTTCTCGAGTAATTACTCGAATACCGTGCCTCGAGTGCGGTACGTTACAGAACCAGTACCGGTACCGCCGTACCGGTACCGGTAGTACCCGGTACCGGTACCGGTACCGTACCGGTACCATACCGTAAAGTGATACCTACCGCCCACACACGTGCGTTCTGCAAGGCGAACGCGAGAGCAGGGATGGCGCGAGAGCTCGAGCTGGAGGTGCGGGGTCGCTGGGGCTCATCGAAGGGCAGGCGGCGAGCAAGGAGGTGCTGACCGGCGCGCCGCTCTTGCGCGCGCTGAAGAGCGGGATGTTGACGCCCATGTGCTGCTTAACAGCAAGGAGGAGGCCGAGGCGGCGTGCCGCAGCTTCCCCGAGGGCATGCGCATCCGCGGGTGCCTGGTTGTCACCTCGGCGGCCGGCGCCGCGCTTGCCTTCCCGCCGCGCTTCACCGTGGACGAGCACTTGCAGGTGGTCTCGCACCTCCTGCACGCCCCGATACAGCTCGAGTCGCTCGCCTTTGGCGAGGGCTTGCACGTGGGCGGGACCTGAACCTGCACGGCTGCGCTGCGCTGTCGGCCCTCCCCCGACATCCACGTGGGCGGCCACATCCACCTCTACGCCTGCGCTTCCTTATCGCGCCTGCCCGAGCTGCACGTTGCCGGCAACCTCGCGCTGGACGAGTGCCAGACGCTCTCGCGGCTGCCCGACCACCTCCGCGTGGACGGCCACCTGACGCTCAGCAACTGCTCCGCCCTCGCCTCGCTGCCCTCCTCGCTCCGCGTCGACGGCGACCTGGACATCCAGGGGCTGCTCCGTGCTACCCACGTTGCCCGCCGACCTCTTTGTCGGCGGCGTGCTGCGCGTCGACGGCGACTGCGAGGCGCTGCAGGAACTGCTTGACGTGCACGCCTTCCTGTCGCTCGCCGCCGCTCTCGGGCCTCGAGGCGGCCTTCGCGTTGCGGCATGGCCGAGCTTGCGCTCGCTGCCGAACGACGTCCTGAACGTGGGCGGCCTGCTGGACCTCAGCGACTGCGAGGAGCTCACCGCGCTGCCCGAGAACCTCCACGTGGGCGGGGAGCTCCGCCTCGACGGCTGCTCGAGCTTGCCTAGCCTGCCGCAGGGCATTCAGGTCGGGGACTCGACCTGACCGGGTGTAGGCAGCTCACGCAGCTGCCCGACGGCATGGGCGTGATTAGCGGGTCGCTGAACTTGACCGGGTGCGAGCAGCTCGCCTACCGCAGGATCTTGTGGTGGAGGGCGTGCTGGACCTGCAGGGGCTGCGAGGCGCTGCGAGAGCGGCATGAGGAGGACCCGGGGCCGTTCCTCGCGCAGCTGGGCGCCATGCTACTGCCCTCGAGCGGCCTGCGTTTGCCCAAGTGGTCATCGTTGACCTCGCTGACGATTCCCGCCTTTGGCTCGGACCTGGACCTCAACTCGTGCACGATGCTCACGCAGCTGCCAGAGGGGCTGCGCGTGGAGGGCGACCTCGACCTGACTGGTTGCTCCTCCCTGACCGCCCTGCCGAGCGACCTGCGCGTTGGCGGCTCGCTCTCCGTCGCCGGCTGCTCGTCGCTGGCGTCGCTGCCGCAGGCCTTCACGGTTGGCGGGGACGTGGAGCTTGAGAACACCCTCGGCGCTGGAGAGCCTTCCGGCGACGATGCTGTCCTGGCCGTTGCGGGAGGACGGGCAGCCGCATCAAGTGTATCTTGGCGGCGCAGGGCTCTCGCGGGAGGTGCAGGAGTGGCAGGGAGGCGGAGGCGCCTGGCCTCCGCTTCCACATGCGACTGGAGGACCCCGACGATACCGACAATGCGGCGGGTACGCGGCCGGCGTTCAGCACCGCGACAGAAGCGGGAATGTTCTGGGCCAAGGAGGCAGCGCAGGGAAAGCGGGATTGGGCGCTCGAGCAGCGCAAGCTAGAGTTTGCTGCCGAGGAACAGCAAGAGACACTGGTGCAGTTCCTGCGCTGCGCGATGCGAAGGAGTTTGGCGTGCTGGAAACGCGCCTGGCGCTGGCCAAGCGCGTGGTGGCGGTGCTCGAGCTGATAGAGGAGGACGGGCGTGCGCGAGGAGCTCCTCCTGCGCATGGGGGACTCGCTGGACGCGTGCGGGGACAAGCCCGTGTGGGCGCTGAACCAAATGCACCTCGTGGTGGAGGTGGCCAGGGCGCGAGGCGATCGCGAGCATCTGCGGGCGCTCGGCAAGCGCGTGATGCGCCTCATGGTTGTGCACGAGCACGCCAAGCGCAAGGTGGACTCGCTCAAGTGGGTGGACGACGTTTGCGTGTATTTGCTTCGAGATCGACCTGCGCGAGGCCGACCTGCCCGTTGACGCCACGGCCATGATCTTCCCGAGCTACATTAGGATCAGGGACAAGGAGCTGGCGGCCGCCAAGAAGGCCGCGCTGGCCATCACGGATGATCAGTTCGAGGCGTGGCTCGCCCAGTGGCCCGAGTGGCAGCGCCAGCAGCGTTGCGACCTTGTGGCGCAGCTCGGCAAGTGGGCTGACCTGCCGGCGGTCAAGCGCCGCGCAAGCCTCCGCAAGCGCCTAAGCCGCCGCCTCAGCCAGCTGTTGAGCCTCACCGGCGACAAGATGACAGACCCGGTCACCCTAGACGACGGCAAGAGCGTCTGGAGCCTTGCCGACCTGCTCCACCACTGGGAGCCCACAGGCCTCGACTTGCAACAGCGTCGTCTCTGTTGACCAGATGGAGGCCAAGTTGCGCCGCTGCATCTTTTAGCTCGCGACAGCATGCGCTGTCTCTTCCTCGAGCTTGCAGCAAGCGCAGCTGGTAACGTAGGTTCGCAGATCTATTTCACTTGGATCAGATTGAGGTCTGTTACTTGGTCTTGGGCGCCTTCTTGTCGCCGCCGGCCTTGCCCTTCTTGTCGCCCTTCTTGGTGCTCACGGGGCCCTTCTTGCCCTTGGGGGCGTCGGCGCCACCAGGCGCGGCCGCGGCGGCCTTGACGGGATCCTTCTTGCCCATGTCTGCTTGCGGTTGCTTGCGGTTGCTTGCTGTTGCTGGTTGCGGTTCTGTCGAGGCGTGCTCTGCTCTTGGGCGGCGCGAAGATACGGCACAAGCTTGAAGGCCTGCTTGGATACTATCTTTGTCGGTCAGCGACGAGGGCAAGACTTTTCCTCGATCAGTCAGGGCAGCAGGCAGTTGATCGAGAACAACGACGACCAACTTCAAAATGCAACCCTCTTGGTCCTCTTTTCGCCTTTGTCTGCAACTTCCATCGTCACGTTTTTGACCGGGGATGACGTGTCCGCAAAACGTGACTGTGGGGTCTATGTCACGTCATCCAGGGACATCCCAACTACGCCCTGCGAAAGAGGACAAGTTGGCGCCGCCGTGGCCTTCGAGAAGCGGGCGTGGGGCGTGGACGCGCCGTGACAGCAAGCACCTGCGTCTGTTCTTTGTGCCAGGATCAACTGTGCTTGATTTCTTGGCGTAGAGTTCCAGTGGGGAAGTCACCCCCACCCCAACTTCAATCGAGCGCACGGCGTCCGAACTCGCAAAAGCGGCGGCCTGGGCGAGAGAGCTGACCGTGAGGCAGCACTAGCTCCTCCCCAAGAAAGTGGTGCTCGTGCTGATCCTGTCGCGACTGCCGGGAAATCGGGACTTGGCAAAGTCGAATCCGAGCCACGGCGAGCTCTGCTGCAAAAGATCTCTGATCTGGCGACGAGGACGAAACCACGAGGTAAAGGGTGTTGCGCGTAGGCGACTCGCTTGAGCCACGGACTGGACAACTTGGTCCTGTCCAACAAGATACACGCCTCGCCACGAAGTCGCAAGGCCGGGTCGCTCTCGCGAGTGGGCGGCGTCCGCTCGCTGGACCTGGAGAAGCGTGAGCCGGCGACGCTTGTTGTCGCACTAGCTGGCTCGTTAAGCCCTCCGGAGAGCAGCTGAGCAAGCAAGCTTTGATCAAGCCTTGGCTCGCCAAGTTGCCCAGCATCCTGATCGCCACGAGGCGACCTCGGAGGAGGACCTGCCAGACGCCGCCTCTTTGGAGCAAGGAATGGTATACAAGGCAGATCTATTATTGGATCAGATTGAGGTCTTGTTACTTGGTCTTGGGCGCCTTCTTGTCACCGCCGGCCTTGCCCTTCTTGTCGCCCTTCTTGGTGCTCACGGGGCCCTTCTTGCCCTTGGGGGCGTCGGCGCCACCAGGCGCGGCCGCGGCGGCCTTGACGGGTTCCTTCTTGCCCATGTCTGCTTGCTGTTGCTTGCGGTTGCTTGCGGTTGCTGGTTGCGGTTCTGTCGAGGCGTGCTCTGCTCTTGGGCGGCGCGAAGATACGGCACAAGCTTGAAGGCCTGCTTGGATCCTATCTTTGTCGGTCAGCGACGAGGGCAAGACTTTCCTCGATAGCAAGCGCAGCAGGCAATTGATCGAGAAACGACGACCAACTTCAAAATGCAACCGTCTTGGTCCTCTTTTCGCCTTTGTCTGCAACTTCCATCGTCACGTTTTTGACCGGGGATGACGTGTCGGTAACACGTGACTGTGGGGTCCATGTCACGTCATCCACAGACACCCCAACTACGTCCCGCGAAAGAGGACAAGTCGGCGCCGCCGTGGCCTTCGAGAAGCGGGTGTGGGGTGTGGACGCGCAGCGGGCCTTGACAGCAAGCATCTGCGACGGACCGTTGCGTTGGGATCACCTGAGCTTACTTTCTTGGCGTAGAGTTCCAGTGGAGAAGACCCCCGCACACCAACTTCACAATCGAGCGCACGGTAGACGCTTACTCGCAAAAGCGGCGGTCTGGGCGAGAGAGCTCGCCGCTCGCGAAGGTCAAGCGAAAGGACCTGCTCGAAGCAGTCGTCCGTAGCAAGAAAACACCAACAGAACAAGGGATGTCATGTCATTTTGTTGTTGGGGCGAGCCCGGTTACTTCTTCTTTGACGCCTTCTCGCCAGCCGACTTGTCACCACCGGCCTTGCCCTTCTTGTCGTCCTTCTTGCGGCTCACGGGGCCCTTCTTGCTCTTGGGAGCCTCGGCGGCGGGCGCGGCCGCGGCGGCCTTGACGGGTCCTTCCTGCCCATGCTGCTGCTTGTTGCTGCTGCTGCTTGCTGCTTGCTGTTGCTGTTGCTGTTGCTTGCTGTTGCTGGTCTTGGGCGTTGTGGTTCTGCCTGCTAGAGTTGCGCGGTCTGAAGAGGAAGATCCACTGCGCACGCGAGAACGTTGAGGACGATCTTGGAAGATCTTGCGGGCTCTGCTTGGCAGTCTTGGAGACAGTCCGAGAGTAAGACTTTCCGCGGCGAGCACCGTCTCGCGCCTGCAACTTCGAACCGCGGTCCTTTCCCGCCCCCTATTCGCCTTTTCTGGAGGGCCGCTTCCCTTCACCAACCCCAGCAGCAGGGCGCGACGTGACGTGGGAGCGGTGTCACGCCAGCCCAGACGTGACACTGCTGCTGGCAGGGTGAGGCGGCCCTCGCCAGTTGACATGGGCGTCGTCGATCAAGCAAGAGCTTGGAGCTTGGAGCTCGGAGGAGACCAACGAGTCTTTTTGGTCGTCGGGGGTCTCTTAGAGAGCTAGCTTGCTAGAGCCGCTTGCTGTTCACGTGGAGAGCGGCGAGGGCAGCGGCCGCTCTGCCGCGGCCTTGTCGTAGTCCAGGCGAAGGACACGCGGCACATGCACTGCGATAAGCCCGCCCACGGCACGGCCTGGTTGTCCGTCCAATTCTCAGGCCCCTGGAAAGCGTCGCCCGCGGCCAAGAAGCGCTGCACCCAGCGACCGCTCCAGGGCGCGGCGACGACCGAGCCAAAAGCCTGCAAGAGCAAGCCACTGTGGCCAGGCACACGCAGGAGGCCGTCGACGCCCTGGTCGCGCTGCAGCTGCCTGGTCTGCTCCATCCAACGCGCGACGTTCTCTTCGGGCGCGCCGCGAGCATCTAGCGGGTGCGAGCCAAAGACGTGGTCCGTCCAGTTCATCGAGTAGGCCGAGTGCAGGCAGTCCTTCGTGCCGAGCGTGCGCGCCAAGGCGTGGATGTCGCCCGGCTTGCAGTACCCATCGGGCACGTTGGACCAGGACACGGAGCGGAAGGGTTCGCTTGCCCACTCGAGCGCTGGCCCGGGCCCAACGAGGCCGTGCAGCAGGCGCAAGCGCACACGGCCGCTCTGCGCGAGTCGCACGAGCTGCTGGGCGCCCTCGAGCAGCACTTTGGCGGCCTCGTGGAGCACGAGCGCACCTTGTTCCTTTTGGCCGTCGCGCCACTGCCGCACAAGGCGCCGAACCGGCAGGCCCACCAACACCGTGGGCGGCGTTGCAGAGTGCGGCGAAACGCCCGGCACGCCGTCCATCCACGCCGTGCCCGAGCCCACGCTGATCTCTAGCGGGAACGGAAAACAACGCAGGCCCATGATGTTCGCGCTGAGCTTGCGGTCCTCTTCCCTAGCCAGCCGCCTGGCACAGGCCTTGTCGTTGGAGCTGCACGCTTGCAGCCGGTCCCAGGCGAGCTCGGCAGGAAGCTGCTCGCAGCCGTCGCGAAAGGCCTTGACAATGTCCCTCACGCTCGTGCGGAACAGGATGGCCTTGGACTTTGCCAGCTTGGCCTCGAGCGCGGCGTCAGCGTCCCGCGGGGTCGCGAGGACGCGGTCACACGCCGCGCGAAAGTGCTCCAGGGCGTCGTCTCCACATGGCGCACGCCCACACCTCGGCGATGGCTGCGGCGGCGTCAAGCGGCAGCGAGCGTGCCATCTCCCAGACGACGAGGGCCTTTGCCACGTGCGCGGCTGTGGCGTCCACGCCCACAAAATCCACGGTGGCGTCCGCGTTGGCCTCCAGCGCGTCCGCCAGAGTCGCGTGGTTGCCCGGGAGCGCGCTGCCGTCAGCAAAGGCGAGCATGCCGAGGTCCACAAAGCCGACAGCGAGGTGCCGCGACGAGTACAGCGGCAACGGCGCCGAGTTGGAGGCTTCCTGGCGCACGCCGTCGCAGATGTTGGTGCGGATGTCGGGCAGCAGCGTCTCGGGCAGCAGGTCGCCGGGCTGCCGCGCCTCGTCCAGGAACCAGCGAGCGATAGGCGCTTTCTGCCGCTCGGCGAGTCGAGCAAAGATGGATCCTTGCAGGCGACTGTTGAGCCGGTCGCGGGGGCTGGGGCGGAGCGTGTTGAGGAGGCAGAAGACGTCGTACGCGGCCTCCGGGTACGATTCCTGCCTCTCGGCGAGCACCGTGCGCAGCAGGTCGCTCTGCGCGACTTGCAGCGCGATTTCACCGCATTGCTTCTTGTGGCCGCCCAGCTTCCAGTCGTTGCGCTCTCGGCGCCGCAATAGAACACCAGGCGGCAGCTCCCGCACTGCTTCTCGGCGCTCTCCTCCTCGCACCAGGCGCACGTCTTGGCGCCCATGCTGATGCTGGGCAAGGTCGCTGGCGTCGTCGCCTCACAATCTCACAGTCGCGACAAAGTCATCGTTCGTCATGGCGTGAGTGGCGGGCAAGCTCGCGCCGCGCCGGGAGCTCCAGCGCGGCTTTGGCGGGGCGCTAGGTCTACAAGCAAACAAGCCGGCATTCGAGTAGTTGCTCTCCGGCGCGCTGCTGGCCGCTCTCGACGCCGGAAGCATTGTACTGCATCGGGATTAGGACGGGCCCTACATGCTCCGTGGCCCGTCGCTCGGTGTCGCGCGCTGCAAGGGCGCGCATCGATGGCAGCCTCGATGCAGCCACTGTCCCTGGCGCCTTGCTCCCATGCCCGCCTCGACTCTCTGTCGCACGCTCGAGCACCAGGCAAGCTCGCAAGGCTTAAGAACCCACAGGCGGTGGCGTCGCCAGCCACGCGGGCAGGAGCTCGCGGCCGGTGCTCTCTGCCCTGCAGAGACCTGGGCGACGCACAAGCGACCGACGACGAGGAGGAGGAAGGAGGGAGGAAGACTCGGTGAGGCCTGACAAGCCCCAGAGCAGGCAGGGACAGCTTGATCAGGACCCAGCGTTGCCTTCCACGTGACCCTTGGAACGAGCGCGGGCTTCTGGAACGGGGGCGCGGACACTTGTGCCTGCAAATTGCCTGCTTTGCCTGCATCAGCAACCTGTGCGTCGGCGGACTCGTGTCCGTCGATCGATGATGAAGGTCCCTCCTTTTGGTTTGGGGACTTGGTGCACACCCAGACTGCGCAACCTCAGGCTCCAGGCGTTCCAAGACAGCAGCAAGGGCCTGTCCCACCTTGGATTCGCGCTTGTGCAGCTGATTTCAGAACCCGCCCGCCTCACCAAGCAAAGCACCGCCAAGGCCTTTCGGGGCGTTTCGCAAGTTTGCAAGCGAGCCGAATCCGAGTGCACTCCAACTCAAGGCTTCATGGCCCTGGCTGCTTGGCGACCTGGCTGCCTTGTTCAATGAGCCAAGCAAGCTCAAGGGCTTGCGCTTGGTGCGGACAGAACCTGATTGTGGACGAGCGAACGAGCAAGATCAAGCAGAACAGATGGAGATGGTGCGCTTGTTGACGCTTCTGGCACCGCTGGCGCTGGGCCAGGCCAATGCTCAGGGCACGCTCTCGTGCGGCACTGAGCACTCGTGCCTGGTGGTTCCTGCAGGGCTAAAGTGCTGGGGCAACAACTGGGAAGGCTCGCTCGGCCTGCCGCCGCCGTACGACTATCGCGGCGACATCGCGTTCGAGATGGGCGACAGGCTGCCCTTTGTGGACATGGGCGACCCGTACGACATGCGCCCGACTAGCGTGGCAGCGAACGACCACGCCTCCTGCGTCATCCTTCGCGACGCGCCGGCGTCGCATCGTACAGTCTGCGTCGGGTACAGGTTCTCGCGGGTCACCCCGGATAGCGGCGCCGGCTTTGTCAACCTTGGCGACGGCGTGAGCGATGAGGTCGTGCAGGTCGCGCTCGGGACGAGTCACGGCTGCGCCCTGTTCGCGTCGGGCTCTGTCGAGTGCTGGGGCGCGGGCTCGGAAGGCCAGCGCGGTACCGGCAGCCGCGCAAACTCCGACGCCGAAGATAACCAAGTCAAAGTGCCGCTGGGAACTGGGCTCGAGGTAGCGCAGATCGTCGCTGGTGACAGGCACAACTGCGCGCTCTTCCGCGGCGCGCAGAGCGGCCGGGTTAAGTGTTGGGGGTACGGCACGTATGGGCAGCTGGGCCTGGGCGAAAAGGACAACGACCGCGGCGACGAGCCCAACGAGATGGGCGACCTGCTGCCCTTTGTGGACCTGGGCGGGCTCGCGGACGAGCTTGCCGCGGGCCAGGACCACTCGTGCGCGCGGATGCGCAGCAGCGGCGCCATCAAGTTTGGGGAAAAAACTGGGACGGCCAGCTCGGGTACGGCGACAGGGAGAATCGAGGCGACGGTTCGGGTGAAATGGGCTCGTCGCTGCCGACCGTGCCCCTGGACGAAGCGGCCGTGGCATTGGGCGCTGGCGGCGCGGCCACGTGCGCGTTGGGCGCCTCCGGTGCGGTGCGGTGCTGGGGCTCCAACTATTACGGCCAGCTTGGCCAGGGCGACGATAACGACCGCGGCGACAGCGGGACTCTTGCGGGTTTGCCGCCCGTCGACGTTGGCAATGGCATCGTGGAGGAGCTCAGCGTCGGAGCTAACCACGTGTGCGTTCGCATGGAGGCTGCTTTGCCTGATGTCGTCGTGCGGTGCTGGGGCCGTGGCACCCACGCCGCGATAGGACGGGGCGACACAAGTGACAAGTGGGGCATCGAGCCCGAACACATGGGCTCGGGACTTGTGGACGTGGATATTGGCACGCAGACCACGCTGGCGCCGACGCGTTCGCCGACGCGTTCGCCGACCCGGTCGCCCTCGGCGTCGCCCACTGATTCGCCGAGCACGACGCCAACGACGTCACCCACCCGGGCGCCGAGCATCACGCCGACGAGGGCTCCGAGCAAGACGCCGACTACGACGCCCACCAAAGCCCCGACAAAGTCGCCGATCACCTCAGAGCCCACCGCGAGTCCCACCCCGGCGCCCACGTCGAGCCCGACCCTGCCCACGCCACAGCCCACGCCACAGCCCACCACGAGCCCCATCCCGGCGCCCACGTCGAGCCCGACGCCGCCCACGCCGCAGCCCACGAGCAGCCCGACGGTGCCGCGCTGCCAGGCTGCCGTCCAGGAGGCCGTCCAGGAGGCCAGGCAAGCCGCCGCGGCAGAGGCGGAGGTCATGTCGGTGGCGCTTGCGGAAGCCAGAGCAGAAGCCGCAGCGGCAGCTGCGCTGCCGCTTGGAGCGCTCGCGGGCGCTGCAGCCGGCGGCTTTGTCCTCGCGGTTGCGCTGGGTGGCGTGGTGCTGGGCTTGCGGTCGCGCAGGCAGCGCGCGACTGCGATGGCGGCCCCAGTCGTGGACTGGGAGGACAACAGCTGCAAGGACCCGTAGACCGCCTTCTTCGAAAGCAAAACGTCTCCTCCTCCTCCTCCTCGTACTTGTTCGCAAAGCGGCTGAGCGCCATGAACGTGCAGCGGAAATTCCGCTCCACGCGTCCGGCCGCATCGCGAGAGCAGCGACCCGTGCAGCGCGCGAGGGCCGAGCTCGCCAGCAACCCAACCCAGAGTACGGTACCTGTACCTGGTACCGGTACTGTGCCGGTACTGGGTTTCGGCGTACTCTCATCACAGAATAAACTCGAGTGATTTTTAGAGTTTGGGTGTCTTTCTCGGAAGCTTCGCGGAACAGTCAGGGAACACTCGCTGCGTGCCTTGAAATTGGATCCTTGATTGGCGAGCGAGCAGAACCGACTTTGGTCGAGGCGAAGCAGGAGAGCGAGCAGCGGCAGGAGCAGCGGCGGCAGGAGCAGCGGCGGCGGCAGGAGCGAGGAAGGTCAGCACGCTGTCTTTATCGCGAGCAGAACCGACTTTGGTCGAGGCGAAGCAGGAGAGCGAGTAGCGGCAGGAGCAGCGGCGGCAGGAGCAGCGGCGGCGGCAGGAGCGAGGAAGGTCAGCACGCTGTCTTTATCGCCAAGTCAAGTGACCACCGGGCCGAGCGCGGCCGCATTATCCAATGACGTTCACGAACAACTGCTCCCTGCAGCAAGCAGCACAGCGCGCTGCTCTTTCAACGGCAAGCAGCTCAAGCTGGAGCTAGGCGAGTCGCCTACCCGGGCCAGGCGGTGCTCGTGACCGCGCCCAGCATGGTGCTCGAGTGCGGCGTGGTGACCGCCCTCGTGGCGCCCAATGGCGCCGGCAAGAGCTCGCTGGCCAAGCTTGTGGCGTCCAAGACGCTGCCAGGCTTTCCGCAGCAGCTCACGACGTGCTACCTGGACTCGTGCGGCGGCAGCGCCGACGCCGACCTGGAGCTTGCGCCGCCCGCGTACGTGGGTGCCGGCTTGGACGCCCGCAAGGGCGACCTCGCGCGGCAGATCAGCTTTGTCGAGGGCGAGCTCGACGCGGACGGGCTGTCGGACGAGGACGTGGAGGCGCTCTGCGCTCGGCTGGGCGCGCTCACCGCCCAGGAGGAGGAGCTGGCAGCGCAAGGGCAGAGCGATATCGCCTCGGTGCTCGGCGAGCTGGGCTTTGAGGCCGCCGAGCTCATGACCACGCCAGTGAGCGAGCTGTCCAGCGGCTGGGCGTACAAGTGCCGTCTCGCGCGCGCGTTGGTGTCGCAGCCCGACCTCCTGGTGCTGGACGAGCCGTCCTTCCTGGACGCGGCGAGCGTGAGGTGGATGGTGCACCGCGTGCGTGGCCTGGTGTCCAGCGGCGCGATGGTGTGCCTCGTGTCGCCAAGGAATCGCTCCTGGAGGCGCTAGCTGACCGGGTGCTGTTCATCAATCCCAATCGCGAGCTGGAGGCCTTCAACTGCGGCTACGCGGCGTTCAAGGAGTCCAAGAGCGTCGACGTGATGCACGCCGCCAAGGAGCTGGGCAAGGGCCAGGCCAAGCAGGCCGATGCCAGCGCGCTCAAGAAGGTCAAGCTGCGCGTGGAGAAGGGCGAGCGCAACAACGCCAAGAAGATCAGCGGCGGCGAGGACAAGCGCTGGATTCGCGGCAAGTGCGTGGAAGCCAAGCAGAAAGGCGCCCGGTCCGCCGCGGCCAAGGTCAAGCAGCTCAAAAAGGACCTCGGCAAGCTCGAGGAGCTGGCCAAGGCCTCGCGCGAGCACGGCGTGCAGCCCATCGTGCTGCCCGGCGGCGGCGGATGGTCGCCGTCGCAGCAGATGCTCTCGGCCGAGGACGTCAGCTTTGCGTACCGCCCGGACGCGCCGCCGCTACTGCACGAGGTAACGCTGGCGGTGTACGGCGGCGACCGCATCGCCATGGTGGGCGCCAACGGCCAAGGCAAAAGCACGCTGCTCAAGCTGCTCGTGGGCCAGCTCGAGCCCGACTCGGGCTCGGTACACCGCTCGAGCGGGCTCCGCGTCGCCTACTTTGCGCAGGACGCTCTCCAGCGGCTGCAGAGCGAGCAGTTTGGCGGCAAGACGCCTGTGGCGCTGCTGCAGGAGAGCCTTGAGACCGAGCTGCAGGAGGTGGAGGCGCGGCAGCACCTTGGCGGCTTTGGGCTCGGCGGGCCACTCGCCACGCTTCCCCTGCGGGCGCTCTCGGCCGGACAGCGCACGCGGCTACTCCTCGCGACACTCTTCCCGCCAGGCAAGCCGCCGCCCCGCTGCTGGTCCTGGACGAGGCGGAAAACCTCGACGCGGACACGGCCGCCGCGCTGCTCGAGTCGCTCGCGAACTTTGACGGCGCTGTGCTGTGCGTGTCGCACGACGAAGCGCACCTCGCTCACTTTGCCCCGCGGCAGCGCTGGGAGGTGCGCGACGCCAAGGTGCACGTCACTTTCCCAGCATGAAACCAAGAACGAATTTGTTGATGAGTTCCACGCTGCGCGGCCGATGCCACATGGGCGCAACTCCAGCTCAGTTTCGCAGCGTGGTGTTGTGCGCCAACCCTTGGCAAGCCCGGCGGCAGCACGTTCGTCATGCCACGGAGAGACGCAGAAAACAAGCAAAGCACCTCCCTCCATCCAGCGGCACTTGCTCGCGCAGTGCCTGGCGCAGCCCGCAGCGTTCCCTATCCTACGCCACGCTTGGGCCCATAGAAGAAGCTGTGTTTCTTGATAAACACGATCGCATCTCGCCACGTGCACCGCGGGCGCAGGCGCGGGAGGAACAGCGCAGCTGACGTGTCGCTCGGGCGCGAGCGGCCAAGCGCGCGGTCGGGTGCGCGGCTCAGCCAAGCGGATCCTTGGCGCCGTCGCCGACCGCGTCGGGCGCTGTGGCGGGCGCGAAGGGGATCGGGTTGCTTGGGTTGTTGCGGGGGTCATCGGGGCTGGTACAGGCGAAGCCAGGGCAGGGATCACCACCGCCGGGGAGGCCGCTACCGCCGCCACTGCTTCCGCCGCCACTGCTTCCGCCGAACGAGGGTCCGAGCGGGTGGTTGCGGGGGTCATCGGGGCTGGTACAGGCGAGGCCAGGGCAGGGATCACCCGCACCGGGGAAAGCGCTGCTAGAGAGCTGCGCGCCCCTCGCGTCGTCCGCGGCGGACGATCGCGTCGTCGCGATCACGGCGATGGTCGCTGCCTTGCAACAACGGCCAGCCCGGCCACGACCGCTGCCAGCACGCGGCGCCGCGGCACGCGCGGCGTGGGCGCGGCAAGCGCGGGCGCTGCCGCCGCCGCCGCTTCCAGGTCCGAGGGCATCGGCGCCGCCATCGCGGTGTCCAACTTGCCAGCGGCTTTTGCCTCCTGAGCCCTCACAATGACATGCTTCTCCTGGCGCACTGTGTGTGGGAAAAAACGCGCAGGCACGTGCAGACATGCAAATGGGTTTCGCAGAACAAGTCGCGAACGATCGACATGTGTTCTTGGATCACGCAGAGAACGATCCCAAAAGATGATTTTTAATTAAATTAATTTTAATTATTATTAATTATTAAATTTAATTTAAATTTAAATTTAAATTTAAATTTAAATTTAAATTTAACACCGTACCAGTATCCATGGGAAAAATGCGGTATCATTTGGGGGGATTGCTCGAAACAAAAGGTCCGCTGCGAGCTCTCTGACCTTGTTTCCATGCGCAAATGAAAGAGGACCTCGAGAAACTCATGGAAAGCACCATCCGCTCGACCATCTCGAAGTGGTTGAAGAGATATGGGCGCTCGAAGGCGACGGGGACAGGCCGCCGCGAGACCCTCAGAAACCCGATTTGGAAGGCCAGGACGGCTGTCTGGGCTCGCGTGGAGAGGGGCCGTGTGAAGAACGGCTGTTCCCCAAGCTCGGGAGTGGTCCACGGGCTCTGGGCGGAGCTAGAGAACACGCTCTGCGCGCTGCAATTGCAATTTGGGCGGTCCGCGGAGTGCTGCAATTGCAGTTCGGGCGGTCCGGGGAGTGCGACAGCGACTGCAAGCGGTACGGCTGCGCTTGTGATGGCGGCGCGAGCGAGGTCGCGCTTGCTCGCAAGAGCGGGAAGCACGCAAAACGAAAACGCAACCGCGAGGCGGCGGGATCGGCGCGGCCTGCTCGCCAGTCCAGGGCGCAGGGCGCCCGGAAGAGCAGCTGGCACTTCTGAACCCTGGCGATGCGGCAAAGGAGTTTGAGGTGCCAGACGATGGGATCTCGGTCAGCAAGATCTGGCGCTTCTTTGGCTGCTCGGAGTGCACGAAGAAGGAGCTCCCAGCGAGCTCGCAAGGATGACAGCGTCGAGTCACCGGGACCGGGCTAGTCATGCCAGGTGCAGAGTGTGCTCGCGACGGCCGTTGCCGTTGCCGTTGCAGAGTGCCCGTATCCGGGCAACGTGCAGCGATTGCTTCGTGACGTGGCGTTCAAGATCATGAGCCATGACCGCCCAGAGCAAGAGCTAAACGAGGCGACCGAGGAAACCGAAGTTCAATCTCAAGCTGATACTTGCTTGGCCTTGCAGGGACTCTCGCCCGATGGGCATGTCCGCAACCAGCCACCACCGTACCAACTCGACCCGACCGAGCGTGCGCACTGAGAGGCGAATCAGCTGATCAACATTCAGTGCACTGCCCGAGCTGCAGGGCACAGCCCAAGCCAGCACCAACTTGGCCCAGGGAGAGTCGGGGCCAGTATGCCCCACCTCTGGACCGGCCAAGAGAGCCTTCCTGGCCTTCCAAATCGGGTTTCTGGGGTCTCGCCTCCGGCACCTTTGAGCGCCCATATCTCCTCAACCACTTGGAGATGGTTGAGCCGATGGTGCTTTCCATGGGTTTCTCGAGGTCCTCTTTCATTTGCGCATGGAAACAAGGCCATCGAGCTCGCAGCGGACCTTTTGGCTTGGTCCAATCCCCCAAATTCTGGCCATTTTACCGCATTTTTCCCATGGATACGGTGTTTAAAAATAAAAAATAAAAAATAAAAAAGTCACACATGCATGCACAGACAGGGGCGCGACCAAGAGGAAGGAGGCGTGGTGGAGCTTGCAATCGATGGCGGAGGACTTGGCGGAGGACGACCAGCGGCAGCGCCACCAACGGCAGCGCCACCAGCAGCAGAACACGGCAATTTTCCTGCCGCCCGACGACGCGAGCGAGCTGCTGTTGCGCGGTGCGGCGCCCGCGGGAGTGAAAGTCGACGGCGACATCCACCTTGCGTACAAACAACTCTGGCGAGCCTGCCAGACGGCCTCAGCGTCGGCGGTCACCTTCGTCTCTGGAGCTGCTCTGCGCTGACCAGCCTGGGCGACGGTCTCAGCGTTAGCGGCAACCTCAATCTCAAAGGTTGCTCGGCCTTGACCAATCTGGGCAATGGTCTCAGCGTCGGCGGTCATCTCGATCTCGCTTCATGTTCGGCCCTGCAAGAACGACACCGTGGCGACATGGGCGCCTTCTTTGAAACAGCTCTCGAAAGTGCTGGGGCCTGAGGCCGGGCTCTCTCTCGCTGGGTGGGACGCTGTCGAACAAGTCCCCGATGGTTTTAGCGTCGGTGGCGACCTTAATTTCGAGGGCTGCTCGGCCCTGACCAGCCTGCCAAACGGCCGCAGCGTCGGCGGTCATCTCAACCTCGAAGATTGTTCGGCCCTGCAAGAACGACCGTGGCGACATGGGCGCCTTCTTCGAACAGCTCTCGAGAGTGCTGGGGCCGAAGGCCGGGCTCTGTCTCGCTGGGTGGGACGCTGTCGAACAAGTCCCCGATGGTTTTAGCGTCGGTGGCGACCTTAACTTCGAGGGCTGTTCGGCCCTAACCAGCCTGCCCGATGGCTTTAGCGTCGGCGGCAACCTCGACGTCCTGGATTGCTCGGCCTTGACAAGCCTGGGCGATGGAGTCGGCGTCGGCGGCGACCTCAATCTTGGGGCTGCTCGGCCTTGATCAGCCTGGGCGCTGGCCTCAGCGTCGGCGGCGACCTCATTCTCAATCATTGCTCGGCCCTGAAGAGCTTGCCCGCGAGTCTGATCAAGGTCAACGGCACGCTCAACCTGAGGGTTGCACAGGGCTCATCAGCGTGCCCGACGAGCTCTCCGTGGATGGCGATTTGAACTTGACCGGTTGCACAGCGCTGATGAGCTTGCCGACAAGCCTTCGCGTCCAAGGCACGCTCGACCTGGATCGGTGCACGGCGTTGGAGTCGCACCAGGCGGACATGGAGGCCTTTCTGGTGGCGCTGCGAGAGATCATAGGGCCAAGTGGTGGTCTGCGCCTTCGCGCTTGGACAACCATCCGCGAGCTGCCGGACTGCTTCGCCAACATGGGTGGCCAGCTGGACCTGAACGCGTGTTCCGCACTCACTCGTCTTTGCGAGGGCCTGCACGTGCATGGCAATCTGTGTCTCGAGGCTTGCACAGGGCTACGTCGTCTGCCAGATGGCCTTTGGGTGGATGGCTGGATTCTCCTCAAGGTCTGCACGTCGCTCACGCGTATACCAGCCGGTCTTTGGGTCTCTGGTGGCCTTGACCGCAATGCACTTCTCTCACGAATCTGCCGCAAGATCTGTACGTCGGTGGGCACCTTCAGCTTGAGCAGTGCACGTCGCTTGAGAGTCTGCCAGCCAGCTTTCTCGAGTGGCCCATGAACGAGCGTGGCAATCCGCACGACATCTTCCTGGGCGGCTCGGGGCTCTCGGCGGAGACGCTCGAGTGGCTTCGCGAGGCAGACTCGCCAGGCCTCCGTTTCCACGTTGACCTAGGGGGCGACCAAACTGGAGCAAGGCCTGGCTTCGCGAGCGCTGCAGAAGCCGCGGCGTTCTGGAGCCGCGAGGCTCAAGTGGAGGCCGTGGCTGTGCCAACGGGAGCCAATGATGCGACGCTGGTGCGGTTCTTGTCGCGGCTGCGCGACGCCAAGGAGTTTGGCATGGCCGAGACGCGCAAGGCACTCGCCAAGCGCGTGGTCGATGTGCTCGAGCTGCTGTCTGACGACGAGGAGCACGTGCGCGAGGAGTTGCTGCTTCGCATGAGTGACTCGCTGGACGCGTGCGGCGACAAGCCGGTCTGGGCGCTCAACCAGATGCACCTGGTCGTGGAGATCGCCAAGGCCCGAGAAAGCGCCGAGCAGCTGCGGGACCTTGGGCGGAGGGTGATGCGGCTCATGGTCGTGCACGAGCACGCGAAGCGCAAGGTCGACTCGCTCTCCTGGGTTGACGACGTCTGCGTGTACTTGCGCTTTGAGATCGACCTGCGCGAGGCGCTCGACCTGCCCGTGGCGGCCACGGCCATGATCTTCCCGAGCATCAAGATCGAGGACGAGGAGCTGGAGGCGGCCAGGGACGCCGCGCTGGCCATCACGGACGCGCAGTTTGAGGCGTGGCTCGCCGAGTGGCCCGAGTGGCAGCGGCAGCAGCGGCACCAAGTGGTCGCCGAGCTGAGGTGGCAGGCGCTGGCCGGGATCAAGCGGCGGCAGAGCCTCCGCAAGCGCGTGAGCCGGCGTCTGAGCGAGTTGGTGAGCGTCGTGGGCGCAAAGTGGTCGACCCGGTGACTCTCGACGACGGCAAGAGCGTGTGGAGCTTGAGCGATCTGCTAAAGCACTGGGAGCGCACGGGCCTGGACCTGCACAACGCGCCGGTGTCCGTCGAGCAGCTGCGCAGCGACCTAAAGCGCGTCGTCGCCTGACCAGGTCAGAAGAAATGAAGAACCAGTCTACAATTGTCGCGAGCTCACAGTCAGTCAGCCAGCCAGCCAGCCATCTCCCACTTGAATGCTGAGTGGGAGCAGACGGAGGCCGTCCGCCCGGCTCGGTCCTGTGCGGCCCCGCTTGGCATCAAAGTACACAAGGCTTCAGAGGAGCTTGCAGTCTGGGCCGCCGAATCGAATTCGAAGAATTCGTGTCGTGCTTGGCCTGGCGCGTCGTCGTTGCGATGGTTTTCATCGAGCGATCCGTGTCAAAGCTCGTCGAGCTGATCGTGTTTGCGCACTCACATCGATCGCTGGTGACCTGCTTGGTAACGGCCATGGACGCCAGCGGTTGTCGCTCACCCACGTTTGGTGCGAGCGGAGCCTCCCGGCTTGCCGAGGTGTTGCAGATGATGTCGCGGTCCACGTTGCGGGCCGCTGCTTGCAGGGGAGCAACGCTTAGCTTGCCGGCTCTTTCAAGAGCACAGGCCAACTCTACGCCCACGCGGCAGTGCTGCGCAAGGTCCTCGACGAGGGGAGCCCCGAGACGGCCTACGTCACACAGCCGCCCAGCTCACCCGTTTCGAAGTGACGCACCCGACAGCGTGGGCGCGGATCAACGCCATCGAGCATGTCCAGGGACCCGCCACGCTCATCGCCTTCATGGACGACGCCCAGACGTGGACACGCTGAGAACAAAGCGCTCTACGTCGCGGAAGTCCTCGACCTGGCCACCGCCGCCATCGGACTCCGGAACAACCCCGCAAGACGCAGTACTACTTGCCCACGGGCCACGCCTCGGCAGACTTCCGGCGCGAGGTTGCCGCCCTCAACGCGCGCATTCGACCCCCGGCCCACCCGGAGGCCATCCTGGACGGCACACCGCTGCAGACCACGACGAGCTCGACCCGCCTGACCCCGCGGACGCCGGCGAGTTCATTGACCTGGGCACCGCTACAGACGCCCGCGGCGTATCGTGGCTCGGGAGCCACCATGGCACATCCGAATACATCCAGGCCCAGCTCGACAAGTTCCTCCACGAGCGCATCGACTTTAGCATCATCCAGCTCCTGGCCTTCCGGCGCACTGGAGTCGAGCACTGCGAACAGGCAGCGTTCCAGGTCCTCCGACTCTCGGTGCAGGCCAAGTTGGGATACGTCTTCCGCGTCAACCCGCCGACGGAGACCCGCGACCTGGCCGCACGCGCCAACACGCTCATCCGCTCGGCCCTGTTTGCTCAGCTCGGGATCTGGGACGTCTCTGACCCAACAGCCAAGCCGACTGCGCCGGCCCTCCCGCTAGGCACCACCTCGGAAGAACTACAGGACTGGGCCGCACGCACGCAGCTCCCCATCAGCCTGGGTGGTGTTGGCGTGTTCGACCCAAAGCTCTTCCCGGACGCCTGCTACGTGTCTGCCCTGCTCCTCGCCCTTCGCGCAGGCCTCGGCACCACTTTCTTCCCGCACGTCGCACACCTACACGACCTGGTCATCACCCCGAACCCGAGCACGCACCCGGCCGTCGCCGCCATCTTGCGACTCGTGGACCAGCTCCCCGAGAGCCTGCCACCACACGTCCTGCCCGAACAACATCTACCAGCAGTGCTCCTTACGGCAACGAAGCTCAAAGACCTCATCCACATCCACGCCTCCAACATCACCAAAGGTCTACATGCAGGCAACGCCGCACGACTTCAACGCAAGCTTGACATCACCTGCGGCGACAAGACCATGCAGCCGCCACCGCCAGCCGACGCCGAACCGCCCGACCCTGGACGCCGAGAGCGAGCCTTCCTCGCACGCCGCATCCACGCGGCCAACCAGGAGACCTCGGCCGGTGTCATCCTGCTCACCACGCCGTCGCTTGCCGTAACCCAGCTACCCAACAAGCTCTGGCTCGCCTATCTCCGCAAGCGCACTGGCCAAGCTCGTCCCGATCTGGCGTCCAGTCCAACCACGTGCGGTTGCGGCGCGACCGAAATGCGCAAGCCGAGCGCCAACTGGTTCCACGCGCTTCACTGCAAGCACGTCAACACCGCCACCGTGGCCCACAACGCGGCCCGCGACGTCATCTGCAAGCACCTCAACAAGCTGGGAGGCACCGCCCGCACCGAAGTTTGGGTGAGCGACAACCTCCGCGTCGACGTCCATGCTACCTTGCAAGCACCTGCCAAGCCGGTCATCATTGATGTGACTGCCGTGAACACTATCAGCTCAACGAGCTTTGTCACGGAGCGCTCTTTGCCAACCGTCGCAGCAGCCGCATGCCAGGCCAAGCATGACAAGTACGACGCCGCCCTTGGTTCCAACAAGCTCCTCGTCCCGGTCCTCTCTACGGCAGGTGGCACGGCCGGCGACTGGCCCGCACTCCGCCGCATCGTGCGCGACTACTACGACAAGCACCAACTCGACGGCCTCGCTGCCAGCCGTCGCCTCCTCGTGGAGACGATCTTCCAGCACCAGCGGCACCTGTTGCGCGCGCTCCTGGCGACCCAGGAGCCGCTCGCCCCACCAGCGGTGGCACATGCGCAAGACCTCGGTTTATTCCGGTGGCAGCCTGTGCTCCCTGCAGCCCCACTCGGCATCGAAGTGGGCGTTGGGTAACTCTCTAGCTTGCTGTCAACCTCGCGACCAGTCTTAACTCGGCGTAAGTAATCTTCACCACACCTTTAGAGCACAGGCCTCGCTTTCGCCGCAAGGCGGATTGCTTGGCAAACTAAACTATGGCGAATTGCAAGGCTCTGTTGATGACTCGCCGCGCCTCCGGCCGGGACTGACATGTGACACGATACTAAAATGCGTTTAGGCGCTGGTATCAAAGACCTTGATGCGCGCCTCAAAGATGGCGGCGACCTTGGGCGCGCGGCCGACTTGCGCGATGCCGGGCTTGAAGGCGACCGGCCAGGACTTTGGCATGGCCGTCTTGAAGTTGGCGAGCAGGACGCTCAAGTTGGCGAGCTGGTCCGAGTTGACGTCGTACTTGGCCTTGAGGCCAAAGTCGTACGAGTTGTGCACGACCTTGGCGCCGACGAGCAGCTCGAGGTTCTCGCGCGGCTTGTTCGGGGTCGGGATCGGGATGAAGATCTTGCGCTTGGACACGTAGTCGTTCCAAAACTTGTCCATGTACTCGAACAGGGCGCCGTCGCCCCAACCGTTTGTCTGGTACGTGTTGGCCTTGAACAGCGAGGTGCCGAGCTTGTGCAGGTAGGTGACCATCTTGGTGGCCAGCTTGAGGCCCTCCGTGGTCTTCCAGTACGGGTCCTCGGCCGGGTACTTGTCCAGCCAGTAGGTCGGCAGCGAGTTGGTCGGGTGCCAGTCCCACAGGTCCGGGTTGAGGATCTTCCTGGCAGCCGTGTTGAAGCTCGAGCAGGTGCTGCCCGCGAGCGCAGTGTTGAATTCGTAGTCGATCTGCGCGTTCCCAAAGGCGTCCTTGCTTTCGACAAAGCGTTTCACGCAGACTGAGGCCTCGATCACCTTGAGCTGGTCGCGCAGCGCGTCCAGCGTGTCGCGCACGACGTGGTGCACGTTGTTGCGCGAAAAGACGCCGCCAAAGTGGATGCCGCCGCCGACGGAGAAATGCAGCCGATCGCCGCCGTCTGGGTCGACGACGAGGTGCATGTAGAGGCTAAAGCGCGGGTCCACCTCGACGTAGCCGCCAACGATCTTGGCCTTTTCGATCGGAACCCACTTGACGTTGACGCCGCCAAAGCCGGCCTTGATGTGCGGCAGGAGGATAGACAGCGGCACCTTGAGCAGCATGATGCGAGCACCAGCGTCAAACGCCAGGTCGCGCCGCCCGTCGCTGCGCAGGGCGCGTCGGACCTCGTCGTCGGCCATGCCGGCCGCAGTGCGCACGGCCGTCGAGAGCGCGCCAAGGTCGATGGCGTCGAGCTCTGTCTGGAGCGCGAGAGAAAGTCGGCGTCCAGCTCGGTGCACAGCGTGAGGTCGATCGAGCACGGCATCTCGTCCTCGTCCAGGCCGAGCTTTGCCACCAGCGACTCGGTGACCGGCAGGGATACGGTCTGCTCGGCGTTGCAGCCCTGGATGGACTTTACAAAGTTGAGCGCTGCCGTGTTGAGCGGCGTCTGCACGGCGTCGAGCTCGTCCGTGAGGGCCGTGAGCTCGACGCTGTCCAGGCCGAGCTGGTCGGCCACGCAGTCGGCGTCGGTGCAGCCGGTCAACCCTCGGGCAGGCCCACCTTTTGGGGCAAGCTTGTCGACCTGGGCCTCGATCTCTTCGGGGATCTGCGCGAGCATGGCCGGGTCGAGAAACTCGGGGATGTCGAGGGCGGCAGACATGGCGTCCGGGAGCCCGCTGACCGGGAGCTCGTCCACGTTCGCAAAGTTGACGTTGATGGTCGGGAGGTCCTCGGCCGTGGGCAAGCCCAGGGCGCTGAGAATGTCGGTGACCGGCTTGAGGATGATCTCCACGGCGTCCTCGATGGCGTCCATGATGTCGCTCACGATGGGCAGGTCCTCAAGCGAGCCCATGGCCTTGTCAACCTCGTTCATGACCTCGCGGATGGTGAAGGAGATGCTGCCCTCCTTGAAGCAGCTAGCCCAGGTCCTCCTCGTCGCTCTTGCACTTTTTGTAGCAGAGCCCGAGGATGTTCTTGTAGTCGCTCGCGCAGCGAAAGCCCGTCGAGCCGCGGTCCTTCGTTTTGCGGTTGCAGTAGCCCTTGTCCGGGGTGATGCTCATCCCGTTGGGGCAGCTCTTGTAGCACGTGCGCACGCCGGCGATGTTGCTGCGCTTGTAGTCGTCCTTGCAGTCCTTGACGCAGGTGGTGAGCACGTGCTCCCAGCCGCTGTCGCACCAGCGCTTGATCTTGCCGGCCGGGCGCTTCCACGAGTGGCAGCAGTATTTTACGTTCTCCCACTTGACCGTGGGCACGTACATCTTGTTCTTGCACGCAAAGCCCACCTCGGTGTAGCCCGAGGGGCACTTTTGCCAGCACGCAAAGTCGTCCTTGGCGGCCTTGTAATCGCTCGGACAGCTCTCGTAGCACGAATGTGCCCTTCTCCGGGTGCGAGTCTGGGCACCTTGACGGCGGCCCATCGTTGTGCTTAAAGTAGAACCTGCCGATCACGGCAGCGTGATCTTCTCGTCCAGCAGGTCGCTCAGCGGCTGCAGGAGGTCGGCGGCGCCGGTGATGACCTTGATGCCATCCATGAGATCCTCCAGCGTGTTTTCCACCTGCCGCCACGCATTGCTCGCGGCGGCCGTGGACAGAGCCTCCAGCGCGTTGTACAGCGTGGTCAGCGCGGCGTAAAGGTCGGGCACAGCAGACTTGAACCCGGGAAAGATTGGCGCGAGGCTAGGCACGAGCGTCGACATGCTCTCCGTGAGGCACACGTCGTTGCTTGCGATCAGGTCGCCAAAGGTGGTCACCGTGCCGCCAACGCGCTCCAGCGCGTCCTCCAGCGAGGTCACCGAGAGAAGGATCGACTCGACGCTGGTGAGCCACGGGTTGATCAGGTTGTTGTGGATGGTCTTGAAGCCGTCGTCCAGCTCGCCAAGGGCCGTGTCGACGGCCTTCACGATCGGTCCGATGCCCTTGAATGCGGGCCCCACGCCGGGCAGGTTGCCTGCAACTGTCACGGCGGTCTTGATGGCGCTCCAAATGAGGGCCACGTTGCTCACGTCCGTCTTGGCGGTTTTCACGCGGCTCAGCAAGTCGTCCATGCTCTGCAGCGGCGCGGTGATCGCCACGGTCAGGTCCTCCACGGCCTCGGCGCGCTCGTACATGGCCTCGCCCATGCACTCCCAGTCGCCCGACGAGCAGCTAGTGGCGAGGGCGCGCGAGGCGGCGCGCACACGGTTGACCGCATCGACAGCCGACGTTGTCTCCTGGCCGCTGCTGACGCCCGCCAGGCCGGCTACCACCAGCGCTAGAGCCTTCATCGCGGTCAGATTCATCGAATCCTCTCGAGTTGAGCTTTTGTTCTGCGCCGCAGAGTTGCGGGTCTGCCCAGACTTCGCAACGCAGCATCAGCCAGTGGTACTCATTACGTACGTGCCGGGACCGGTGCTCGCACAATAAGCTACGGGTTGCCTGAGCGTGTGCATCTCACTCCTACCTGCCAGAACTGGACCAACCGCCACGCAAAGGCTCCATCAAAGGCTCAGGCGAGACACGAGCGAGCACACGCCGAACCTATCGGGACTTGGAACTTGACTCGCCAGCCCGCGCTGGCGTGCAAAACCGTAGGAAATCGCTACGCATGGCCAAGCGTGTGCATCTCTCTCCTACCTGCCAGCCCCGGACCAACCGCCCGCGTCACTGTCAGTCCCGAGTAAAAGGAAAGGCAAGGCGCAAGCGATCAGCCGCTCAAGTGCACACGCCGATCGGAACTCGGGAGGCTGGCCTCGCACATCCTGCGCTGTCGTGCCAACCAGAACCAAAGGAATCAGAAAGTGTGAAAAGTGTGAACTTCCCTCCTACCTGGAAACTCCCACGCTCCTCCTATCAGTACCGGTACCATGGGGGTCGGTAAATTGCAACACCCCTATGTAATTTGGCTCCAAGCAGGCATTTTGCTTGCAAGAAAGTGCAACACCCTCCCCGCCTGCTTGGCTCCTATGAATGAAAAAGACTACTGGCAAGCATATGATTTGTTGGGTGATCAAGCTCAGGGCGACCTGGAGGCGGCAGCAGGCGCCGACGAAGGCTCTCCAGCGGTAGATGCACGCAGCAGACCCATTTCGTCCACGACGTGCTGCAGGATCTCGCGGCACCTCGCCCTGAACGCCTCGCCCTTCAATTTCTTGGATCGCTTGGGCATCTGCTCTGCGGTTTGGCAGCGCCTGGGCGACCAATTCCATCTTGCCAAGCTCGGTCTTTGGCCTGGGCTTGCCGCACCAGCATGGACTTGCGCTGGCTCGCGAGCGACTTCTCGACGTGGCCCGCGCCAACCGCGAATTCGGGGCCAAGCTCGGCACCCTTGGCGTGCTCCCCCGAGCGACGCGCGAGCCGCCGCCGCATCGCCGCTCGGACTTGTGCTCGGCCCGTGCCAAGTGGTATTTCTCCAGCTACCCGCAGCCGCCGCGGCGAGCTTAAGCAACCTTTTCAAGCTCAACCTTCGGGACACGCCCGCTGCCGTCGTCGCCGGGGTCTGACAAGGCCTCTGCGAAGGCAATAGCAGCGTCAAGGAGGTGAGCTCGCATGGCAGTAGACCTGTCCTCATTCAGAAGCAAAGCATAGCGGCCATATCCGCCCAAGGGTGAGCAGCTGGCCGTCGAACTTGTCCGCGCGAGGCCATTTGAAGTTGTGGTGGATATCACCTGCTATGAAGCCGAAAACCTTCTTTTTGAGGCCCTCCTTCTCCGTGTGGCCAGCAGGGGGCTTGGACGATGCACCCTGGCAAGGACCACCCCCCAGCACTGGCCATTGCAGCCGCTACAGCGCGTTGAGCACCACCGTCCTGACCTGCTGTTCTTCCTGGGCTCCCTCGCAGGGTGTTGCAAATTGTTGACGCTGCTGGGTCAAGTAATCGCCTGCTTGGAGGCCAAATTAGGGACTTTGCAATTTACCGACCCCCATGGTACGGTACCGTACGGTACCGGTACCGTACCGGTACGTACCCGGTACCGGTACCGTACTTCGTACCGGTACCAGTACCGGTACAGTATCAGTACGGTACCGTACCGTACCGGTACCGTACGGTACCAGTGTGGCACGTTTCCTGTAAAGTTGGAGGCATAAAGGCTCATGGCCAACATAAACCCTAGAAATTTGCCACCTGCTTGATTGCTATGTCCAAAACCTGTAAAGGACGCAGCGCTGAGACTCTGTCTTGTGGACGAATGGCGTCGGGATCGATGAGCGCGGGCATGTCGAGCCGGGCGACTGGACCGGCCAGCCGCTTGAGAGACCTAGACGCGTGGCTCCCCGAGCAGCGCAAGGCGTTGGAGGAGGCCGAGAGGCTGGTAATCGACTGCTATGAGGCCAGGGAGGTGCTTGTTGACGAGATGGTCGGGGTCGTGCGGGGCCTAAAGCTCGGCGATGCCTTCGTCTCAGTGAAGCTCGAGAGCGGCGCACCAGCTCGCGTGCGGCTCTGTGACCTCGAGGAGCCCGGTGAAGTGGATCAAGCGCCACGCGACGACACCCGGCGCGAAGGCCGCTCCGAACGCGCTGTACGAGCTGGCCATCGGCTATGTCAAAGCACGCAAGCAACTCACCGCGCTCAACGCCGCCATAAAGCCCCAGCATAAGCGGCTCGTGGCCCAACGTGCCAAGCTCGATCTGGACCAGGACGCGCTGTACGACATCCCGCAGCTTGAGAGGGAGGTTGAGCAGAAGCGCATCGACAGGCGGGACGGGACCCTCGACGAGCGAGAGGAGCGACTGGACAAGTGGAGGAACGAGCTCGAAACCCACGCACTGGAGCTTTTCCTGGCGCACATCAAGTCCCAGCACGCGGCGTGGTTGCATTTCAAGAGCAAGTATGAGATGAACATGCGCGAACCGACCCCTGAGTCGGTGCGTCAGGGACAATACGCTTCCTCGGCCGGCCGGCCGGCCGCAAAAGTGCCTGTCGACGCCGAGGTGAATCTGCTCAAGCATGTCCTGCTCTCTCACCGCCGTGGCTTTCCTTTGACGTGCAGTGAGGTGTGCGAGCTCGCACAAGCCATGATGGCCACGAGGGAGAAGACGCCGTCGAAGAGCTGGTTCAAGGGGTGGATGCAGCGCGCATGAAAAGATGGGAGCCGCGCTTGGCAAGTCTCTACTCGTCCACCATTAAAGCGGAATTCGTGCGGAGCTACAACACGGAGAGCATCAACTGGTGGTTCGACGTGACCAAGAAGGAGCTTGTCGAGCTCGATGCCGGGAAGTTAAACACGGACAGCGGCAGGGAAGACGAGTTTGTCTGGTCTGACCATGTCATTCCTCGCGTCCTCTTCCTCGACGAGTCTGGCCTCGAGTTCAAGTCGTCCAGGCAGAGCACCAAGTCACAGGAGAAGCGTGTGGTCGACCTGTCTCTCGTGCCTGAGGGTGGCCGAGCTCGCCACTCAGCGGTATCAGAGGACGACTCGCACATCACCTTTGTCGGCGGCATGACGCTCAACTGCTGCCCCGGCCCCAGCAGTTGTCATCGCTGGCACGCAAGTGTCGGCAGAGATGCGGCGCAGCTTCAACAAGATCGCCACCGTGCTCACGTCGAAGAAAATGGGCGACAAGTTCAATACGCAAGCCAATTCGACAGCCGCGACCTCATCTTCGCGTCCAAGTCCGGCAGTATCACCAAGGACAACTTCTTCGAGATCTACAGTGGCATCATCCGCCGGACCTACCCTGACGTGTCCCCGAACAAGCCTGTCTTCCTGTTTGTGGACGGCCACGGCAGCCGACAGGACCCGCGCATGCTCGGCCAACTCGACGAGATCGGAGTGCACATGTTCAATTGGCTGCCCAACACCACCTCACAGTGCCAACCTCCCGACGTGGTTCAATTTGGCATCTGGAAGTCCAAGATGCCCAAGTGCCGGCGGGCTTTGATCGCCAAGCTACGGGCAGCCGGCACGTTCACCGGCAAGCTCAAGAGAGCTCACCGTCTCGAGTACGCCGCGCACGCATGGACTGAGATGATGGTTTGCAAGGAACGCCTAGAGAAGGGCATCGTGGTGACGGGCATGCGACCCTTTTCGCGCACGAAGCTCTTGGAGAACCCGCTAATCCACATGGGCGACGCGCACCTCAAAGATGTTGTCAAGCCGCGCGAAGCCTCGAGCGTGATGATGGCCGTGCACGCCAGTGATTCTGACGAAGACAATCTTGGCACGGCGACGCAGGAAACGGAAGAGATCAGCCAGGCCCCTGGCGCGCCCTGCGCGCCGGTGGCATTTCCAGCAACGCCAGTGAGTCGCACTGCATCGACACCTTCGAGCAGCAGCCGATCTACGGTCGAGTCAGTGCTCACGAGCATCAGCCAGCGCCCGCCTAATCTCAACTCCGACTTCTCTTTCTGCAAGGTGGGGACGCCCGAGGACCTTGCTGCCATGAAGGAAACTGTCAAGGCGAAGGTCGACGCCGCTATGGAACAGGTCCGGTGGAAACTGGGTGTGAACCTGCCGGAGAAAGCTGAGGCCGCAGAGCGGATGAAGGTGGAGTCCGAGGCCGAGTATGAGCGCAAGCTGAAAGAGACCGAGGCCGAGTATGAGCGCAAGCTGAACGAGGCAAAGGCCGAGCATGAGCGCAAGCTGAACGAGGCAAAGGCCGAGCATGAGCGCAAGCTGAAAGAGGCCAAGGCGTTGGTGGACAAGTACGAGAAGAGCATGCAGAACGAGCTCAAGTTTCTTGCTGCAGCGAGAGCCTCGGTCACCGATGAAACCGGGAACTTCAAACAGCAATGCAGCAATGCCTTGAAGGCCCTCCAGCACGTCGAGTACGCAAGCGGAGCCTGCCGGAGGAGCGACCACAGCATTTCGGACGCTCCCGAAAGGGACCTCGCCGAGTACACGCCGCCCAGCGAGAGCAGCAAATTTAGCAACGAGCCCCTGCTGCAGGCTGACAAAGCGCGCAGGGACCATGTCTCGAAGAAGCGCACCAAGCCCGTGGCCACTTTCAAGCCGTTGGACAGGCTGAACACGCCGACTGTCATCGCGAGGATGACCAATACGACGCGGCAGACGAGCCCGCTTGTGCGGACCTACCTGACGCTCGCCGACCTCGCGCGCGGCAAGGCGATTGACAAGGACGGCACCAACATCACGATCGAGAAACCAACGATGCACTTGATTGCCGCACGCTGTGACTATCACTTCGGGCTCAGCATGAACGTGGGTCTGATGCAGGGCTTTATCGCCGACATCAAGCGCGCCACCAGAACGACGGACACCGCCACGTACAACAAGTTTGCAGCGATCCACAAGTTACCGGTGAGCAGCTCCTAAAGGAGGGCAAGCTCCTCCTGGCAACGAGGCCAGAGGTGACAAGCACGGATGGCCCTGAACTCGAGCTGCTCAGGAAGATTGGGGTGTCCGACAGCGCAATCGAACAATGGCGAAAGGCGAGGCTAGGCGACCGGCAGGAGGTTGTAAGGCTTGCGACGGCGGACGACGAGCAATGTTTGAAACGAAGAAAGGTTTAATTTACAAGGGCCTCGATCTGCTTCTTCCAGTCTCCCGAACTCAGCTCTGGGCGGCCTCGCCCCATTTCTTGACATGTGATGAGATCCCACAGCACAGCCGAATCCGATTCATTCAACGGCTCACTTTGCACTTCCTGTGCTTGGTTTTCTATCAAATGGTGGAGCGCCCCGAGGCCCAACGCGCACCGATCGCGACAAAGGAGGAGGTGTCGAGGCCGTAGCGTCACCTCTCTTGGCCACATGGGAGCTCACAGCCTCTCTATTGGCTTCCACCAAGAGGACGAGCATGAGCAAAAACATACTCTGCTTGCCTTATTTAGTGCAACAGTTACCCGCACCAGCGTATTTCATAGGCGCCAAGATGAATTTTACGTTTTCCAAAATTAAAAACCCCGCGCATCAGTATGAATGACTGGGCTTTACAGGAAACGTGCCACACTGGTACCACGTACCGTACCGGTACCCGGTATGGTACCACGGTACGGGTACCGGTACCGTACCGTACCACGGTACCGGTACGGTACAGTATGTCGCAGCGATGAGCAAGCAACACTTGTCCGATGTCCGATGCCGCGCGCGAACGCCGCGCCCTGACCGAGCCGTTACGCACCTCGATATGGTACCGTACGGTACCGTACGGTACCGGTACCGTACGGTACCGGTACCGTACCCAGGTCTTCGCGGAAGCGGAAAGTTACTTACGCGTGCGTTCCGTTGTGTAGGATCGTGAGCGACTCGCGCAAGCAACGACTAGCTAGTCCTTCGGTACCGTACTACCATCCCGGTACCACGTGCGTAAAGCTACTACTCTAGAGCTGGAGGCAAGCAAAGCCCAGAGCTCGGTCCGGCAGATGCTGCGCAACGCAAGAGAGTCGTTCGTGCAAGGGCCTGCGCAACGCAAGAGTGTCGTTCATGCAAGGGCCTGCGCAACGCAAGAGAGTCGTTCATGGCCTGCGCGGGACATTGCTAGGGGTTTAAAGCCAGAGCCAGAGCAAGCAAGCTGAAGGACTCTCTAGCTGGCTTGGCAGCAAGACCCAGGGTTCGGCATTGCAGACCCCAATCAATCAAGCGAGCGCAGCAAGAACAAACAACAAGGACAGCGAGAGCAGGAAGGAGCAGCGCACGATCATGCGCACCAGCAACATGCTCGCGGCCGTGCTGGCACTACCGTTGCTGGCAACAACAGCGGCAGCGGGGGACGATGGGCCGCCGTTCATGGAGTGCGACAACATCGTCGCCCTGGGCACTTCTAAATACAACGGCGTCGGCGTCGTGACGGGCGACATCGTGAATGTTCTCATTGGCGATGGGCTCGTCTCAATTCGAGACGACGGCAGCTTTGTAGTTGTCAATTACGCCTGGCAGGAAGACGACGCGGACGATGACTACACGTTCCCGAGCCCCGACATGCGCTTGAAAGGCGAGGGCAAGGTCGTCGCGTGCGCCGGTTCGTTCTGTGCAGGCGTTCTTGTCGACAACGGCATTGGAATTTGGGGCCAAGTTCAACTGGAGGGCTACAACCTTGTCAAGGACAAACTCGAGGGCTCCGGCGCGCTCGAGTTTGCACGGATTTGGGCAAACGGCGGCCACTTCCTCGCAGAAGCTGTCAACGGCGAGGTCGTGTCCTGGGCCGCTTACGGCACCAACAACCTGGACCTGAGTACTGTAGCTTCGACGCTCAGTGCGGGGATCAGAGAGGTGTACGAGGTCTCAAGCAGTCTACTTGTCCTCACCGACGACAACGCCGTGATCATGTTGGGCACGAACATTCCGGCCGACTATGCCGATGTCAAGGACTCGCTCGGCCCGGGCGTCAAAATGCTTATTGCTGCTGAGTGGCAAGGCATTGTCGCCATCAGCGCCGCCGACGAGCTCCTTGGCTGGACGGCATACGCGGCCATGAGCGACACGACCAAGAGCCGCTTGGAGGCCATGACCGGGACCGTCGTCCACATCGCTGCAACCGGCAGCTTTACCTTTGCGGCTTTCTTTTCGGATGGAAGCGCGCTTGCTTTTGGGCTCGACGTTCTCGAGCCCCCCGCCGACGTGCACACCCAACTCAGCACCAACCAAGTGTTAGATATCGCCTGCGGTGACAACGGCCAGGCGTGCGCTGCACTCATGTCCGGCGGCTCCGTGATCACCTGGGGCAACGCGATCGCCGGCGGCGATTCCACTACAGTCGCGGCTCAACTCGGAAGTGGCGTGGAGGAGGTAATCGGTTCCAGTTCCGCCTTTGCGGCACGCAAGACAGACGGCAGCCTGGTCGTCTGGGGCTCGTCGGGTGGCGGTGGCGACGCGAGCACGGTGGCCTCGATATTGACCAGCGATGTGGAGCAGGTCGTTGCCGCCACGAACTCTTTTATAGCGCGAAAGTCTGACGGGACTCTTGTCACCTGGAGCGACAACGGCTTCGACACCGAGGAGGCCAACCGTTTGCTGACCAAGGCCGGCCTCAAAGCTGTGCTGCGTGCGGCGGGCCCGCGAGGTTCTCGTCCATACAAGCGATGACGGAGTCGTGATTGTTCTCCGGCGTGACGAGGGCAATACAATGCACGACCGGCGACCGGCGGCCCTCACGAGCATTGCGTACGCCGACGGACGGCGCGAGAACTTGGTCTTGCACTTTGGCTCAGGCCGTCCGGTCGTTGTTGGAGACTACGGCGACGAGTACAACATTCCCCCCGGCAAGACCAGCGGCGCCGATATCGTGGCCATGACGGAGGAATATGCCTTGGACGAGGATGGCCAGCTCTACACGTGGGACAAGAGGCACCATGGTCCTGCGATGGAAGAAAAGATTGTGCAGATTGCGCAGTACAACGACATCTACGTCGCCCTGTCGGAGAGTGGCAAGGTTTTCGGCGGCTCGGACGCAAGCTCAGTCCAGAACCTCTTGGAAGGGGTCGCCAAGGTCACCATGGGCGAGGATCTTGCCGCCGCCCTTCTTGATGATGGGACTGCCGTCACGTGGGGCGGCAACGGGCGGGGCCTCGAGCCGCACTCTGACCTCGTGGACATCATCACAGGGAGCAACAAGTACATCGACCTGGTTGCCGTTGGCGTCACCTCAGGTGGCAATTTGCTTCCGCTGGGCGAGACCACGCAGCACCACAACAACATCGATCTGTTGGCCTCAAGTACTGGTGCCCTGGCCGTGGACAGGGTCTTCTTCTCGGATTCAGCCGGCACTTTCGCGGTGCTTCGCGCAGATGGCACTGTTGACGCTTGGGGCGAGCCCCTCGACACTGCGCTCGCAGCGGAGATCGAGGGCAAAGTCGTGGCAATCAACGACGACGGCGACGACATGTTCTTCTTGCTCAACGACGGCACTGTCAAGGCTGCCAACTTTGACCTTTCCGACATCAGCCACCTTCTTGTGGACGTTGCCGAGGTGCACGCCTACGATAGGATGATGGTCGCCGTCACCAACTCTGGGGAGCTCGTCAGTTTCGGAGAGGACATGCCCTTCCACCAGGACGATTCCGACGTCATCGATCCGCCCACTGGCCTCGACTTCTCGGGCAGCAATATCGTCTTCATAGGCGGCTTCGAATTCGCTGGAGTGCTGCACTCGGGCACCGGCAACGCCTACGTCTGGGGCGACAACGACAACGACCCGATTGACATGTCCACGGTGGCGCCCCTCCTCACGTCCGGCGAGGTCGTCCAGCTGGTTGCCAACGATCTGCACATGGCGGCGCTTCGCAGCGACGGTCACCTCGTCGTCTTGTCGCCGGAACAAGATCCGATGTCGAGCAGGGTTTTGACCGCGCTCTCTTCAGGCGTGGTCAGCGTCCACACCCACCAGTTTGCGGAGATGCTCGTGGCGCTCAAAGATGACGGCACCGTGGTCGTGCTCGGATACGAGTATGACGTGCTAGAGTCCAGGGGCTGGCCACGCCTACCCCCTTCCTGCGGCCTCGTAGATTTACCGCGACCTCCCAAGGGCCAATTCCTGGACGACGAGGTGATCTTGCTCGGCACGACGGGCCGTCCGTCCGTGATGCCGACGCCGGCGCCGACGCCGACACCGCCGACACCGCCGACACCGCCGACACCGCCGTCGCCCTCGCCGACATCGCCCACGCCGACACCGACAACGCCCACGGCGTTCGGCGAGTGCAGCGATGCCCGTGTCGCGCTGGCCTTTGACGCCAGTGCGTCCAAGGAGGCCTTCAAACTGCAGCGTGAGGCAGCTAAGGAGCTTCTCAACGCGCTCTACCTTGACCCGGAGGGCTCGCGGGCCGGCATCGTCGTCGTCGGCACGAAGGACGGCACCCAAGAGGTACTGCCCAGCGACGGCATCCGCAAGATGGAGGACGGCACAGCGCCGGGAGACCAAAAGAAGCTCACCAACGCGCTCGCAGGATACCTCGAAAAGGACCTGGCCGAGAAGCGTGGCTGGACCGACCTGCGCGACCTCGTTGGCGACATCGCCAGCGATCTGGACAGCCTAGAGGGCGAGAACCCCGTCATCGTGCTCTACTCGGAGGGCCTCGTGGACGCGGACAAGGCCGAAAATAACGCGCTTGACAAGAACTGCGACGCGCGCAAAGCGTTGCGCAAGTCGGCGCCGGACGTCACCGTGGTCTGCTACCAGTCCAGCGAGGCTACGGAAGTCTCGCCGCTGCTGGCCTGCGTCTGCGACTTTGTGTGGGTGCGCGGCGCACGCGACAAGTCGGACTCGTACGAGGTCGTGGCCAAGCAAATGCGCAACGCGGTGTGTCGGCCGCTGGTCAAGCAGGTTGACCCTTGCAACGGCGTCAACCGGCTGACCAATGTCAAGGACAAGGAGGCCGTCTGTGTGCGCATCAAGCGCAACTACCGCGGCCTCAAGACCAAGAAGGGCCCCGAGCTAGAGCTGTCGCCCATGCGCCCGCACTGTTACTGGGATGCGGACGACGACAAGTGCGCTGTACTGCCACGCTTTGCCAACCTGTACATGGCGGCAAAGGAGGGCGACTGCTGGGGCCTCAACCGGCGAAAGTGCGTGCAAGAGGGCGACTTGTGCGCCTTCGACTACTACGAGTCGAGCGCCGACAAGATCTGCTACCCGACTGGCAGCGGCGGAGGCAGCGGCGGCGCGGACTGCGCCAAGATCTCGAGCAAGAAAAAGTGCCAGAAGAACAAGGCAGCGTGCACATGGGCCAAAGAGAAGACCAAGACCGACGGCCAGAAGCGCAAGAAGGTCTGCCAAGCGAAGCCGTCCGGCGACAGTCCCTTTGACCAGTTCAACCCGTGCGACGGTTTGGGCCGTCTCGACTGCCTCAGCGAGCCGTTCTGCCGCTTTGAGCGCCCTGAAGGCGGCATGGGCCGCCGCGTGTGCCGCCTCAAGCCACGCTTTCGTCCTGCGTCGCAGCCCTAGCCAAGCTAGGTCTCGCTCATCTATTTCTCTTTTCTTTCATGCCAGCCCTTGCTGCTGCGCTCGTGCTCTCATGGGCTCATCGCATGGCATCGCATCGCATCGCATCGCATCGCCCAGCGTCGAAGCTGGCACTGTTGTGCCACGCTCTTCTGTTGCGCGTCGACTTGCCCAGCGCTTGCGGGAAGCCCCAGCAACACCGCGCGGCATGCGTCGTGCAGGGTGACGCGCCGGCCGAGCCGCGGCAATAGCGGCAATAGCGGCAATGGCGGCGGCCACCTCGCCTACCACGGCTAGCTGCCCGAGCGCGGTCAACGGGTGCCCAATTCAAGTCGCCAACGGCGGCGAGCCCTGGCTTGCGCATAGGCGCTGCTTGCCGCTGAGGCTTGCAGGGCGCGACGAGCTCTGCAGAGCGAGCAAGGAGGCCTGCAACCAGCCGGGGCAAGCGGCAGGCGCGCGTACACGCCACTGCGTGCACGCTGCTGGGGCGCTCTAGAGGCTGCGCCCCACCCCACTCCGACCGAGCCGGCTTTGGAACTTTGCTGTCGTCGGGACGTGACACGGGTCCCCCGTGTCACGTCCAGCACAAAGCACAGCACCACGTCGGCGCTGGGCAAGTCGCTCGAGGAGCTGCATCCGCCACTGCAACCGCCGACGAGCACTGTCTAACTGGCCCTGGCAATGCAAGCCTAACACACAACAGCTTGAACCTGCAAGACGGGCTCAGGCTCGAGCGTCGCGTAGCACTGTTCAAAAGGTAGGTCGTGGTGATGGCGCTGGCGTTCGCACCTTTGCTCACGTTGCGCGCGCGCGCGCCAAAGTGGCGGTGAATGAGCCAAAGATCTCGTCCGGCGGCGAGAGTCACAGAAGGAGCCGACTGCCCACAGCAAAAACCACCACACAAGCCCCCCTTCTTGGGCCGCCAGCGACGCTTACGCTGGGAGGGAAGGCAAGCCCAAGCTCGAGAAGCTCGCCCTGGCTCCATGCAGCCTCTGCACGCACGGAGATGATGGTGGGCAGGAAGCGAACCCCGGTCACAGTTCAGCGTACGCTTGGGCCTGGTTCAGCTCGGTTTTTTTCCCCTCCTTACGTACCCAGCCAGGGCTTGGGCGAGGCTCAGAGGGGCGAGAGGGAGAAAGAAGCTGGTGGACGGTGAGCTCGAACGCTCGATCGCATCTCCTTTGGGGCATTCCGCAAGCGTTCGTTGGTGTCGGCAGCTCGGTCAACTTGATTTCAACCACTTTTTTGCTAAGGCTTGAGCCTGCCGTAGGTGCAATCACGTGCAAGCGTTCGGTGGTGTCGCACGAACGCTCCAACGCTCCAACGCTCGCAAGCCGTCACTTTTGGGGGCGCGTCTGGCGCCTTGGCGTGGCGTGCCATCGGGCAGAACCCAATCGACAACAGGAATAAGAGCAATAGCAGCAGCAACAGCAGGAAAACAACCAACGATGGCCAAGATCAGCATCATTCTCATGCTCGCTGCCGCCGGGCAGACGCTCGCGAGCAGCTTGCGCAAGACCAGCGCGACCACCTGCGGCAATGACGTGATCGAGGTGGGCGAGGAGTGCGACGGCGGGCCGTGCTGCACCTCGGAATGCACCTTTGCCAGCTTTGGCTCGACGTGCGAGAGCACCCTGCCGACCGGTGCGGCCGCCTCGGGCATGTGCGTGGAGGCCGAGTGCGTCAGCTACGAGGCGCAATGCTCGGCTGCCGGCGAGCTGTTTGGCATCTCGTTTGACGCCAAGCCGTGCAAGACGGACGCCAACGCCAACCCCTGCCAGATGCTAACCTGCGAGGAGAACGACCAGTGCCGCGAGTACTCGCTCGGCGACGACAGCATCCCGCTGACTGTGCAGCCGGGCACGTCCTGTGGCGACGCGAGCATGTGCTGGGACGGCGTGTGCACGCCCGTGGCGGAGGTCGCCGCCAAGGAGGAAGCGGCAAAGCTGGCCAGCCCGCCGATCGTGGAGCTCAGCCAGGCGGAGGTCAAGCCCGTGTCCACGGAAGAGGACGGCGACGGGCGCCTGCTCTCGAGCGGCACGTTCTACCAGATCAAGAACCCGGCCAGCGGACGCTGCATGACGATCAGCCACGACGGGAACCTGTACATGCAGGTCTGCCACGGCGGCTGGTCGCAGCAGTTCCGGATCGATGCTTACTGGCGCATCGTGGCGGGCAACAGCAACCAATGCGTCGACTACAACTTTTCCAACGGGAACCTCTACTTGCATGACTGCCACAGTGGCAGCAACCAGCGGTTCTTCATTGACTGGCGCAACCGTATCGTGACGCGGTACAACGGTCATTGCGTCGATCGGCACCTGCACTCGAACAACCTGTACATGCACTCTTGCCACATGGGCTCCAACCAGGTGTTTCACTTTGAGCGCCTGTAAATCGAATCGAAACGAACACAGGAAGAAGATTCGTTATCTCCACGAACGTGTCCCCAGAGCGAGTAGCGCGCGCGCGATGACAAGCCAGCTTGCTCACTTGCACGCTCGCATACCGGGCCTGTCAAGCAGCTATCTCCAACTGGGGGACGCCAAAAACGCTGTCGCCCAATGCGCGCGGCTCACAGACGGCAGGTGGGCGCTCGACGGCCCCAGCGACGACTGTGCTGTAGACGGAATGTCACTCCAGGACTCGTACGGCGCTGGTGACGCTGGCGCGAGTGCGGTTATGTGCTCGACTTTCTTGAACAGTCGAGACGTGGCCCGAGGACCAAGTTGCTCGGCGCCGCGGGGAAGCAAAACCGCTGCTCTATTGCCACGGGCTCTGACATTGATGCGGACACCAGCACGGCCAGCGCCACGCGAGACAACAGCACCAGCGGCGGCGAAAGCTGTGACGAGCAATCTGAAAGAGCGTACTCCAGGTACCGCACTTGTGGACCGGCAATCTGACAGACACGATCGTCAAGGCCTGGTGGAACCATGCAGCAGAATGGGAAAAAGCAAGCGCAGCGACCAGAAGAGCCAAAATGAGTGCTTTGCGGGCGGAGCAAAAACAAGCAACACTCGCGCTTCCCACCTGGTCCCCCACGGTAGTACTAGACGAGCCCTACGGGGCTTAATTACGGAGTTCAGATGAGATCCGATGCTTGAAATACCCGTGGTGTGATCGCTTGTGATCCAATGTCGCTTGCTCGTGCTCATTTATCCCATCCACTCATTTTGAAACTCTTATTGGAGACATATAGTGAAAACACTAGGACTTGACAAAGAAGCGACACGAACGCCAACTCCACAACGGATCTCGATTTATTTATTTATTTATTTTTTTTTTTATTTTTTTTTTCCCAAGCACAGCGCCTCTCGAGCTGGGACGCCGAGCAGCTGCTTGCGATCGCGGCGTCGCGGTGAGCGGAGGCGCCGCTGATGCCGCATAGGCCGAGGGTCATTCGGTGCTAGAGCGCCAAGTAAGAAGCGATGGTACCTACTGTCCACGTTGATTTGTGAACATTTTGGGCTCGACGCGACTTGCTCAATCAAGAGTGCCTTTTTGTTTGCCGCTGGCCGCAGCAAGAACGGCGATGGTGGTCAAAGCTAGGAGCTACTGCGAGAAGACAGACGCTGCGAGGCCGTCTGCCAGGCCCGTAGCGCATTGTGGCGCGTCCAAGGAGAGAAGTGCAAGTTGATGGTTGGGCGGAACACAAGGTCAGCACACGCCCGAGCAAGGTCGTGTAGAAGACGAGAAAGGTGTCAGGAGGCTCGATGGTCTCGGCGGGGAGGCGGTGGCGGCCTTTGACGGCTTGACTGTCTCGCTTGTCGGCTTGGGCGCTATGTACAGCACGAGCCAGAGCGAAGAGTTGGCCTCATTGTCGAGGCGAGCGATCGACGAGCGGCGAGTACTGAGACCAGATGACGCAACGATGGGCGCGGCCTCACTCTGGCCGAGGGTACTAGGCACTTTGTCGGGCTCTGGGCGCGATGTGGCTAGCTCATGGGCAAATTGATGGTTGCCCAGAGCAGCGGAAACGAGCTCATGCAGAGGACGAGCTATCGGCGCGGAGGCCGGAAGAGGACCTTGGTTGCTTTGTCGGGCGAGTGGAGGGGCCTGCTGACGGCCTCACGGCACGCTGTGTGGGCTGGTTTACTCTGAGCAAGTTGAACACGGAGAACAACCCCGCGACGGTGCAAAAGCGAATCAGCGACACGGAGCAAGTACTGGGGGCATGGGGCGCAACGATGGGCGCGTCCTCACTCGGGTGGAGGGCGCTAGAGCGTTTGCCGGGCTCTGGGCGCGATGTGACAGGCGCGAGGGCAGCAAATTGATGCTTGCCCAGAGGAGCGGCAATGAGCTCACGCTGAGGCCGAGATACGGGCGGAGAGGCCCGTTGGGGGCCTTAGTTGCTTTGTCGGGCGAGTGAAGAAGCCTGTTGACAGCTTTGTGGCGCGCTGTATCGGCTTGCGCACTCTGAGCAAGTTGAACGTGGCCAGCAAGCCCGTGACGGTGCGGAAGCGAATCAGCGGCAAGGAGCGAGTACAAGGGGCAGCAGACGCAACGTTGGGCGCGGCCTCGTCTGAGCGGAGGGCGCTAGTGCGTTTGCCGGGCTCTTGGCGCGATGTGGCTTGCGCGAGAGCAAGAAATTGATGGTTACACAGAACAGCGAAAACGAGCTCACGCTGAGGCCGAGATACGGGCGGAGAGGCCCGTTGGGTGCCTTGGTTACTTTGTCGAGCGAGTGGAGAGGCCTGTTGACGGCTTCGTGGCGCGCCGTATCGGCTTGCGCACTCTGGGCAAGTCGAACACGGAGGACAAGCCCGTGACGATGCGGAAGCGACACAGCGACAAGGAGCGAGTACAAGGGGCAGCAGACGCAACGTTAGGCGCGGCCTCGCCTGAGCGGAGGGTGCTAGGCGATTTGCTGGGCTCTGGGCGCGATGTGGCTTGCGCGAGAGCAATAAATTGATGTTTACGCAGAACAGCGGGAACGAGCTCACGCGGAGGCCGAGATACGGGCGGAGAGGCCCGTTGGGGGCCTTGGTTGCTTTGTCGGGCGAGTGGAGAGGCCTGTTGACAACTTCGTGGCGCGCCGTATCGGCTTGCGCACTCTGAGCAGGTCGACCGAGGCCAGCAAGCCCGTGACGGTGCGGAAGCGAACCAGCGACAAGGAGCGAGTACAAGGGGCAGCTGACGCAGCGGTGGGCGCGGCCTCGCCTGGGTAGAGGGCGCTAGCGCGTTTGCCGGGCTCTGGGCGCGATGTGACAGGCGCGAGAGCAAGAAATTGATGGTTACACAGAACAGCGGAAACGAGCTCACGCTGAGGCCGAGATACGGGCGGAGAGGCCCGTTGGGGGCCTTGGTTGCTTTGTCGAGCGAGTGGAGAGGCCCATTGACAGCTTCGTGGCGCGCCGTATCGGCTTGCGCACTCTGAGCAAGTTGAACGAGGCCAGCAAGCCCGTGACGGTGCGGAAGCGACACAGCGGCAAGGAGCGAGTACAAGGGGCAGCAGACGCAACGTTGGGCGCGGCCTCGTCTGGCGGAGGGCGCTAGTGCGTTTGCCGGGCTCTTGGCGCGATGTGGCTTGCGCGAGAGCAAGAAATTGGTGGTTACGCAGAACAGCGGAAACGAGCTCACGTGGAGGCCAGGATACGGGCGGAGAGGCCCGTTGGAGACCTTGGGTGCCTTGTCGGGCGAGTGGAGAGGCCTGTTGACAGCCTCGCAGCGCGCCGTATCGGCTTGCGCACTCTGAGCAGGTCGACCGAGGCCAGCAAGCCCGTGGCGGTGCGGAAGCGACACAGCAACAAGGAGCGAGTACAAGGGGCAGCAGACGCAGCGATGGGCGCGGCCTCGCCTGGGCAGAGGGCGCTAGTGCGTTTGCCGGGCTCTGGGCGCGATGTGGCTAGCGCGAGAGCAAGAAATTGATGGTTACACAGAACAGCGGAAACGAGCTCACGCTGACGCCAGGATACGGGCGGAGAGGCCCGTTGGGGGCCTTGGGTGCTTTGTCGGGCGAGTGGAGAGGGCTGTTGACAGCTTCGTGGCGCGCCGTATCGGCTTGCGCACTCTGAGTAGGTCGACCGAGGCCAGCAAGCCTGTGACGGTGCGGAAGCGACACAGCGACAAGGAGCGAGCACAAGGGGCAGCAGATACAGCAATGGGTGCGGCCTCGCTCTGGTCGACGGTGCCAGGCACTTTGCGGGGCTCTGGGCGCGATGTGGCTTGCGCGAGGGCAGGAAATTGATGGTTGCGCAGAACAGCGGAAACGAGCTCACGCTGAGGCCGAGATACGGGCGGAGAGGCCCGTTGGGGGCCTTGGTTGCTTTGTCGGGCGAGTGGAGAGGCCCACTGACGGCTTCGTGGCGCGCCGTATCGGCTTGCGCACTCTGAGCAGGTCGACCGAGGCCAGCAAGCCCGTGACGGTGCCGAAGCGAATCAGCGACAAGGAGCGAGTACAAGGGGCAGCAGACGAAACGATGGGCGCGGCCTCGCTCTGGTCGACGGTGCCAGGCACTTTGCCGGGCTCTGGGCGCGATGTGGCAGGCGCGAGAGCAAGAAATTGATGGTTACACAGAACAGCGGAAACGAGCTCACGCTGAGGCCGAGATACGGGCGAAGAGGCCCGTTGGGGGCCTTGGTTGCTTTGTCGGGCGAGCGGAGAGGGCTGCTGACGGCTTCGTGGCGCGCCGTATCGGCTTGCGCACTCTGAGCAGGTCGACCGAGGCCAGCAAGCCCGTGGCGGTGCCGAAGCGACACAACGACAAGGAGCGAGTACAAGGAGCAGCTGACGCAACGGTGGGCGCGGCCTCGCTCTGGTTGATGGTGCCAGGCACTTTGCCGGGCTCTGGGTGCGATGTGACAGGCGCGAGAGCAAGAAATTGATGGTTACACAGAACAGCGGAAACGAGCTCACGCTGAGGCCGAGATACGGGCGGAGAGGCCCGTTGGGTGCCTTGGGTGCTTTGTCGGGCGGGTGGAGAGGCCCACTGACAGCTTCGTGGCGCGCCTTATCGGCTTGCGCACTCTGAGCAAGTCGACCGAGGCCAGCAAGCCCGTGACGCTGCGGAAGCGACACAGCGACAAGGAGCGAGTACAAGGGGCATGGAACGCAACGGTGGGCACGGCCTCGCCTGGGTAGAGGGCGCTAGTGCGTTTGCCGGGCTCTTGGCGCGATGTGGCTGGCGCGAGAGCAAGAAATTGATGGTTGCGCAGAACAGCGAAAACGAGCTCACGCTGAGGCCGAGATACGGGCGGAGAGGCCCGTTGGGGGCCTTGGTTGCTTTGTCGGGCAAGTGGAGAGGCCCATCGACAGCTTCGTGGCGCGCCGTATCGCCTTGCGCACTCTGAGCGAGTTGAACGAGGCCAGCAAGCCCGTGACGGTGCGGAAGCGAAACATCGACAAGGAGCGAGACCTGGGAGCAGGGAGCGCAACGAAGGGTGCGGCCTCGCCTGGGTAGAGGGCGCTAGGCCCATTGCCGGGCTCTGGGCGCGATGTGACAGGCGCGAGAGCACCCAAATCGAAATTTCGTGGCCTTGGACACTGGAAACGCACGCTGAGGCCCCGGGATGCAGGGTAGAGGACGGAGCAGCGCCCTGCACTCTCAACAAACAGATGAATAGCACTGCCGCCGGGCTCGCAGCTCCGCGTTTCACTTGTGGCGACCTGTCGAGCAGGCTTGAGACGCAGAGTTACCCGAAGACGACCTCTCTGGGCTGGTAAGGAGCGCTTGCAGCGCGGCAGAGAGTGCGGCAACGCTCGCGTCCGTGTGCTAGACTAGCGGTTTCATGAGTTGGCCTCGTCGCTCCTCGAGGCTCGATTCTCTCCAGCGGGCTCGTCATGGTCGTCGTCGTTCAGGCTTGATGGACTTGTGGTGTGACGGCTCGCAGGGGACCAAGAGGGCAGGGGCAGGGGCAGAAGACGGCATGGGGCTTGGGCCGGCAGGCGGTGATGGTCACTGGCCAGCTTGGCGACTCGTTGCTGGGTGGCAACAAGACCGCGGCGGTGCTTGTCGCCTTTGTCGACACCGTGGTGGGCTTGGCCAAGGAGCGGCGACCAAGTGAGACGAAGTGGCGAAGGGGCCGGGTGCTTGGGCTCTGGGCCAGGATATGGAGCGCGCCGAGGTGTTGCGACGGTTCGGCGACGCCCTGCAACACTGTGGCGCCGGTTGGACCTGGCATGAGGAGGTTGAGGCGGATGAGGACGATTGCGGCCACTTTGATGATGCACCACGGTGCGAGGCGGGCCGGAGCGAGACGTCGAGGGCGTTCATGGCCACGAGAGGGAGGTGGAGGCGTGCATGATCGTCCTTGCCGCCGCAGTCATCGTGATGGGCAATCCCACGAGACGCTCCACGACGACCAAGATGAATAGGTGGAGAAGCAAAGGAATAGGCGGACACCAGCCAGTGCAAGGCGCGGGCATTGAAACCAGGCTTGGTCCGGACCGTGCCAATAGCGGTACGCCAGGCCATCTGATGGCTTGGCAAGCTGGACGAAGAGCAAGAGTGAAGTCGACGACGACGTCCAAGGCGCAGGCCTCGTGCAAGGCAGAGAGCAGACCCACAAGCAGTCTGGGGAGCTTGAATGGCTCAAGGCACAGGTGGAGAAGAGCGCAAGCAGTGCCGCTGCGTGTCTGGTCGGCCTGAAGGCTGGAAGCAACGAGACGACCAAGGTGGACGTTCTGGTGATCTCTTCGATGGAGATCAAAGCCACCAAGGAGGCCGATGGCGCGGCCGGAAACACGGCAGGGCTCGGCAGGGCGCGTGGGAAAAGCGCTTTGCGGGCTACAGCGTTGTCGCAGCATGGCGCGACGAGCTCGGAGAGACATGTTGTTGCCAGCAACGCAGAGAAGCAAGCAAAGGTGAGGGCGGAGCGCGCGCAAGAGAACTCGATCGCGTCGTGGCGCAGGTAGACGAAGGCTGTGTAGCGCTCGGCGGCACTCGGTCTGGCTCTCGAGCGGGTCTTGTGCCGCCGCGGTTGCTTGGAAGGGCAGAGGTGGTTGTTGGCCGGGCTTGGTCGTGAGTGATCCAGGAGAGGCGATGACAAAGAGGTGGAGGAGGTCAAAACGGAGGGGTGGAGGAGGTCGAGGCAAAGAGTTAAAGGATACTGCACGGCCAAGTGCGTCTTGTTGCGTTGCTGGGCGCCGTTCGTGGCGTTGACGAGCTGGAAAAAAAAAGGGGAGCATGGCTGTCAGCAAGGTCGCAGGGCGCGCAGACGCAAGGATAGAGGGCCGAGAACACGATGATGAGCAGGATGTACGGTCGGGAGAGACCGCCAAGGGGCTATTGGTGACATCGTCGTCGTGAGTCATGGCGAACTCGAGGTCAGCAAGTGGCGGAGAATGAACGTGTCGGCGGCAGGGCTCGTGCGCAAGGCACACAGACGGATGGGAGTCACACAGGCGGGTCCTTAGGAGCTCGGGACATGGGCGCAGACGATCGCCAGCGGTGCCGCGAATCCTGTGGTTGCGTGTTGCGCTTGGAGCACATTTTCCGAGCCGAGCAAGTTGGGGTGAAGTGGAGGCGGTGTGGCGAAGGGCAGGGGCGTTACGGGGCTGAAAACAGGGTGGTCACCATCGGCCAGAGCAGGGAAATGCACTCCAGTCTCTCGTGGGTCCTCTTGCGTGTCCCAGAGCAGTGGAGTTGGCGTGGCTGTGGCGGTGCTGGTAAAGACCTCTTTGCGGCACCGCCAAGGGGAGAGCGACGGGTAGAAGAAGGGTCATGGAGGGATGCGATGGCGACCTGGCCCAGGAGGCGATGGCGCTGGGCGAGTTTATCACTGTAGCCTGGAGTAGGGGGGCTGTGGGTTGTTGCAAGTTGTGAAAGTGTTGAAGATCTCGGTGTGGCTTGGCTGTTCCGAGAGGCGAGCACGAGGCAGTAGGCGGTGGTCAACAGGCGGAAGAGCACAAGGCGGAGGCAGAGATGCTGGTTCCGAGGCCAGCCGACGCGCTTGCTGTTCAGGGCGCTCTTGACAGCGTGAGAGACGACGGAAGAGCCTCCGTGATGGCAAGGTGACGCCGTAGAGCGCAGAGAACCGCCCAAGGATGGCAAAGAAGGCGCGCAGGGTGGGTTGGAGAGGAGACAGAGGCCATGAGCTCGCTTATCAGTGCCGTAATGGACCAGGGCGTGCTCAGGAGCAAGGAGAAAGCTTGGTCTTCTTTGGGGCGAGAAGGAGCAGAGGCCACCTGTGCAAGAGGAGGCGGTGTAGCGCCAGGATGGGGAGTGTGTGGAGCTAGAATCGGCGCGATGGAAGAGATGGGGCGCCGCCCACGCGTCTTGCTGATCGAATCGCGCGGCTTTGAGTGTCAAGAACGAGAAGAGGGCTGGCGACAAGGGAGAGGGTTGAACGCACGCACGTGCAAGCCAGGCTGCGAGGAGAAGAGTGCGATGGACGGACTGGCGAGGGCGCGATGGATAGAGTGCGGGTCATCGTGGTGCTTGGTTGCAGGCTTGGTTGTCTGGGCGGCTGCAAGTACAATCTGACTGCTTGGGCGTGGTCGAGTTGGGCGCCTAGCGGGAGAATCGGAGGCAGTGGACGGCAGGGACGAGGTTGAGGTGGCGCAGGACGAGGGGAGAGGCCCGGCACCCGAGCCGAGTCGAGTCGCCATGGCGCTTGTCGAGGTCGTCTGGAAGGAGATGGTGACAGTGGCAAAAGGTGAAGAAGAGCCGGAGAGCGAGTGGACGGAGGGCAAGCAAGCACGATAGACGGACGGCGGGGTGGCGGTGACGCAGATCGAGGCGATGAGCCGCACTAGCGGCATTGCTGTGAACCATGGCGTGATTGCAAAGAAGCACACGGCCAGGCAAGCAAGCAAGGAAGAAGAATGGTTGGAAGCAGGCACGACGAGATGGCCTGAGAAGCAGCGCAGACGAGACACAGGGCCGCGGCGGGGCTCGGGACGCAGGTGAAGTTGGCAGCCAGCGCCACTGCCGCTCCTTGGGTCGTGGTGCGGCGTTCGAGGAGCAGCACAGAGCGAGAAGGTTGTCGAGGGTGGGCATATGCCACGGAGGAAAGGGTTGCACGGGGCTGGAGACGAGTTGAACGCCGCAGATGGATGCAAGAGCGGCTGTTCATGGGCTTTGCCGGTGGCGTGGCGTCGTTTAGGATGAGCGAGTGGCTGAGTTGGGCGAGATGAGGAGTTGTCGAGAGCGCATGGGCAAGCCAGGCGCTGGCGAGAGGGAGGAGAGTGGATCGAAGGCTTGTTGGGGACGTGGCACAGGTGGATCAGAGCATCGACACCCTTGAGAGCTCAGAGATCCGGCGCAGGTGGCTGATGTAGGTGGTTGAACGAACAGAGCACTTATGGTTGTGCGGTTGGTCAGTCTGGGAGGCGAGGTTGAGATCAAGGGTGGCGTGAACAGGTCGAGGAGCCCGGGCAGAGGGTGGAGGTGAGCGGGAGCCAACTCGACACGGCGCTTGGTGGGTTTGGCAAGATCAGCAGCGTCGGCGACTTGCGCGCGCTTCAAGACGATGATCGAGTTGAGAGCAAAGGAGCCTTGCGTTGTGAAGCAGGAGGGCTCGGAAGACGGTATAGGACAAGAGGCACGGGCGATCGAGGCGGCAGACTCACGGGCAAGCGTCAGAATGAGCCAGAGCGTGGTCGCGAGCAGAGACAGCAAAATATGTTTCTTGGGGTCGTGTAGCGCTTCCGAAACGGAGAGAGTGCGAGGCTGAGAAGAGGTCGGCCGCGTTGAGGCGATAAGGGTGGCCGTGATGGCCATTGGCAGCCTCGCTACTCTCATGGCCGTGCGCGAGGAGGTCGTGGACTCGTGTGGCGCTGGTGGTCGGTCGTCGTTGTTGTTGTGAGAAGCACGTCGACAAGAGCGCACGACTCGGCCGAAGACTCGGTTGGGCGATCAACCAGCCGATCCATGATGAAGGCCTCCTCGGGAGCCAGTCTGTCCACAGATCGGTCAGCGAAGATTCGGCGAAGAAAGATCTTTTCGCCATCAAGATCGTGAGGAGCTTTGGGCGAGCACAGGCCGCCACGGGCGAGGCTGCGATGGCAAGAGCGCAGGGGTGCGTGCGGGCGCGGGGCTGGTGTCCACCAGCTCTAGCACACGGGGCTCGACTCGGAGCAGAGCGGTGGTGCAGAGTGCTGGTGTTGGAAGAGCAGGCTGGTGAATGAATGAATGAATGAACAATGGCGAAGGGAGGTGGCAAAAGACGAGTTGTGGCGGCGGCGGTGGCGGCGATGGTCGTCTCGGGCGTCGCGCATGCGGGCTTCGGCACAGCACCCAGCGCGGCAGGCCATGGGAGGGCAGAAGAGGCTGGTCCGGACACGCATGCTGAGATGAATGGAATGGTAGCTGTCTGCGCCGGAAGCGGGACGACGCGAGCACGTGCGGGCGAGCTAGGCGGCAGACGCGTCCAGTGCGGGGAGGCGCAGCAGACGCGCAGGACAGTGGTCGTCATCGACCGGCAAAGGAGGCAGTGGCGCCCCTTCTGAGCTCGCGCGTCGTGGTTGGGCTTGTTGGTCGAAAGTGAGCGAACTCGTGGCCAAGTGTCGGGTCGACTCCCTCGGGAGACCCTGTGCAAGTGTCCATGAAACATGGGAACAACAAGCAGGCAAGCCTTTGCCAAAAGTGCGACCAAAGTGCATTCTCCCCTCACGTTCCTCGCACATTTTTATAACGCATGAAACGCCCCTCATTTTTTTGCGCGATCATGAAAATTAGAGTAATACTCTAAGATTCAAGAGTGGTGTTGAGAGTGGGTTCAGTGTCGCAGCTGAGGGGGCGCTTGAGGGGTGAAGAGATGAGGGCGAAGAGAGAGTTTTGCTCCTCTCTTCGTTTCTTCAAATCGGATCTCTTCGGTTTCTCTTCGGAGTGCGCGGCAGGAACTTGTTTGAAATTTTGTGCCACGGGAAAATGACGAGCGCGACAGAGGGAGACGCGGCGCGGCCAAGTGTTGGCAGCGTCGCCTCGAAAGATCCTCTTGATTCGCAGCATCGGAATTCGGTTCCTCTGCTTGCTTGTCCCTTTGAAAGAAGGGTGAGCGCAGGGTGGATCGAGGGAGCGGTGGCCAAGACTTATTTCATTGAAACGAAGAGTTGGCTGCTCGTATGCTCCGAGTGCAGAAGGCTTCATGCTGTTACGCGATGCGCAACACTTGAATCTGAACGCAGAACGCAAGGAACCGCTCTGGTCGCGGTACGCCACTGGCGGAAGCGACTGAGTTTGACTTTGCAGCGTCGCCCCCGCACGACCGACTCTATGAACGAGTGGGCATCGGCGGTGAGGGCGTGTGGAATTCAAAGTAAAACGACGACTGGACGAGGCGTGGCCAAATTATTGTGTCACGACTTTTCAGAAACAATCAAAATCGCTGATGAGGCGCTTGCAGTAGGAAATTTTTTCTTCTGTTAGTGTCTCTTCTTGAACGTGTCATCTTGTGTGA